>NW_026847549.1:178888240-179125740 GCF_025583915.1 Anolis sagrei ordinatus | reverse complement strand
AATAGATTAACTGGAATTAGTGCAATGACTATTGGAATGACCTGGATTATGGTTGCAGATTGCATGGTTTTAGAGTGATGATAATGTTTTATAATATTTTAATGTAGTTAATTTTTAATTTTCATTTTAACTTTGTTGTGAAGGCATTGAATTATTTCCTTTCTGTAAACTGCCTTGAATTCCCTCCGGGGTAGAGAAAGGTGGGATATAAATATAGTAAGTAAGTAAGTAAGTAAGTAAGTAAGTAAGTAAGTAAATAAATAAATAAATAAATAAATAAAATTTGATGTTTTAATATTATTATTTAATGTTTTGGTATTATTTTTGGCCTTTTAGTATCATTTACATTTTATTATATTATTAATAATACTATTTGGTGGTTTACTATTATTTTTTATTAATAATAATATAATATTAATAGAATAGAATCACACATCCTATAATAACAACAATGATAATAATAATTGGTGTTTTGGTATTATTTGTATTGTATTTTTAATATTTATTAATGATATTATTTGTTGTTTTGATGTTATTGTTTTATTAATAATAATATTTGGTGTTATATTATTCTTATTACTATTATCAGTATTATTTGGTGTTTTAGTATTATTTGCGTTTTTAGTGGATGTATCATCCACATTTAGAATTATAGTAGTTTGATACTGATTTAACTGCTATGGAAACCTAGGGATGGTGCCGGAACTCTGTGACAGAGAAGGGCAAATAGCTTGCTAAACTAGAAATCCCAGGGTGCATTTACACCGTAGAATTAGTGCCATTTGACACCACTTTAACTGCCATAGCTCAATGCGATGGGAACCTAGGAGTTGCATTTTTACAAGCTTATTTGCTGGTGCCTCTCCAAACTACAAATCTCAGGATTCCATTGAGCCATGGCAGTTAAAGTATGGTTAATTAATGACGGTTGATACCACTTTAACAGCCTGGTTCAATGCTATGGACTTATGGAGCTTGTAGTTTTACAAGGCTTCTTTTCCTAAGAGTGCTGGTGCCTCACCAAGCTACAACTCCCACAATTCCATAGCATTGAACTAAGGCAGTTAAAGTGGAGAGAAGGGTTAAAAAAGGAGGTGTTTCTTCTTTCATACAAGTTCCTTGGTTTGTTTTCTTCCAGCAAATTTACAGAAATGGCCCATTGCGCCCTTTCGAGACTTGCAGATTTATGGCGTGTCTTTGAATGACTAAAAGGAATGAGCTTCACAAAAAGTTAGGGAAAGCCTCTGAAAATGTGGAGCTGTCCACACATGCTTTCTCCACCCTCCACAGACTCTTTCTCAAAGCTTTTTTTCCAATGTGGATTTGACACAATATTGCATTTAAGGAGTTTGTTATTGTCTGCCTTCAAGTCATTTCCTAAAGCAAACCTATCATGGGTTTTTCTTGACAAGATTTGTTCAGAAGGGGTTTTTGTTTATCAGGCTGAGGGAGTGTGGCTTTCCCGAGGTCACCCAGTCAGTTTCACAGCCCAGCAGGAATTTGAACCCAGATCTCTAGCATCCTAGAGTGCAAGGAATTAATCAGTTTGACACCATAGCTCAGTGCTATGAAAACATGGGAGTTACAGCTTTACAAGGTCTTCTCCGCCATCTTGGAGTCCTCATGGATCTTGGAGTCCTCGTAGACAAGTTAAGCATGAGCCAGCAATCTGATGTGGCAGCTTAACAAACTAATGACTGTGAGAGCTGTTCAGCAGTGGAACTCTCTGCCACAGAGTGTGATGGAGGCTCATTCTTTGGAGGTTTTTAAGCAGAGGCTGGATGACCATCTGTCAGGGGTGCTTTGAATGTGATTTTTCTGCTTCTTCGCAGGTGGTTGGACTTGATGGCTCACAAGGTCTCTTCTAACTCTATGATTCTGTGATTCTATGAAAGAGTGCCAGTGTCTCACCAAACTACATCTTCTAGAATTCTATAGCATTAAGCTAGGACAATTAAAGTGGTGTCAAACATCTTTAATTGTGTGGTGTAGATGTACGCTAAATTCAGCGTGCAAACCATTACACTACACTGGCTCTCATTTAAAGGGAGGGGGGAGGAGTAAGTATATAAATCCCAGCACAGAAGTATCCAGAGTTGGAGGACATTGTATTTTTATTTTATTTCAACTCAGCTGGACCTTTGCAAAGTTATATATGATAAGTTCTGCATTTTCTTTTTCTGTCTTCTCTTCGCATACTTTGGTGTTCAGCAGCCCTTTTGACTTCCTCATTCTTGTTCTGTCTAACAAGACGCAATTTCTTGCGTGTGAATTGAGAAAGTGGTGCTAAGAGTTGAGGAGAGGCACGCACCTGAAAAGACCTTTTGGCAATAGTGCAACCATGGAATACTGCTGGCCCTTTTGATGCTGGCAAGGCGCCTCAGTTTTTTCTATATCTATATCAAAAGGCTGATGTTCAACTGGTGAGACCTCTCCCCCACCACTTCCTCTCTGTTCCAGGAAAAGCCTCACCCATTAGAAGATGGCTTGTCAACATTGGCATGGGAACTCTGCCAGGTAGGAAATTGGCAGTACCCCCTACTCACACACACTTTACACTTGCTTTGGAAACAAAAGCAAGCCCCCATTTTTAGAATGAAAAGGGAAATAAAAGACAGTTTCTAACTTTACAGTGAAAAAAGAATTGTTCTGTCTGTTGTTATGGACAGTTGTAAAATATATATAGTGCCATGAAGACATGTAACATTTTAACATGTTCTTTTCCTGTTAAAGTTGATGTTGTCTCTGTACAGAAATCCTTGAATGAACTGGATCTAAAGACATTGGATCTAAAAGTCCCTTCCCCTCCTCCCTTTATCTGGCATAATTTTTAATCTTAGTTGCATGGCATCTCTTAGTTAGATGTAAAGTTTGTTAATATGCATGAGACGTTTTCCAAGTGTGAGGCCTGGGATAGTGATATCGTTGATTCCTCTGTACCTGTGCTCAAACAGATCTGAATTTCTGGAGCGTACCTCCCTCTCTCCTCTTCCCTAACTTTTCGAAGTAGCCACTGGTTAGAGATTTGGTAGCATTGCAGACCAGGTCTAGATCTCATTTAGCACCAAAGTTCAGATCTGCAATATATTTATTAAGCAAAGGGTTTTAGGAGCCTGTACAGAGGATGCCTTGTTATCCAGGATGAAGAAAAATGAATTTAACTCAATTGACTTCTGGTTGGACTTGGATTCCAGTAACATTTTAAGAATTACTCCCTCTGAGGTGGGATACTTCTGGTATCTGCAACTGTAAGACCAATGACTGGTCAAGCACTACAAACTTGTTTTATTTGGGTTGTTGTAGGTTTTTTCGGGCTATATGGCCATGTTCCCGAGGCATTCTCTCCTGACGTTTCACCTGCATCTATGGCAAGCATCCTCAGAGGTAGATGCTGGCGAAACGTCAGGAGAGAATGCCTCTAGAACATGGCCATATAGCCAGAAAAAAACCTACAACAACCCAGTGATTCTGGCCATGAAAGCCTTTGAAAATACTTGTTTTATTTATTTCAAAAACATACTATTAGAAAACAAATGGTAATATTTTTAGGAGTCAGAGTTAACACAACATACATCAAGTTTTCTCAGGCTGTTAAGACATCACTTGACCTCTTGATTGTGGTGTTGTTTCAAGCTGTGCTGATCTGACAGTTTAGTTTCCAAATTGTACCATCCATCCATATGTTGTATACTCTGAGAAAAAAATTGTGAAGTGAAAACCAAGATAGAATAGATATAGACACACAAGACCTGAAATGTTGGCTATTATAACTGTTAAATTTCCAAGAGTTTTTGGGAATTTGTTACTGGACTGTAGGAGTGTTGTAGATTTGTCCCTTTGGAGACACAGAAGTTATACTTGTCCTGTAAATATCATAAAAGTGTATTGAAACAGGCTGATAAAAATAGCACCATGCTCATTTGTATGTTCTCTTAAAAAAAGTGGCATGTGCATATTTTGATGGTGGAATGAAATAATTAATATGGGGTTACAAATGATTACTGAGTTATATTGCTATTTTATTCGATTGTATCCTGAATTGTCAATGTAGTTTATCACTTTTGTTTCTCCCTGACTGCTGTGTGCTGCATTGCAAGATTAGTATGTGATTATTTCTTTAGTTCCTTTTAATAAAATAAGAGTACTATTGATATTCACTAGAGTGTTTTTTTAAAAAATTATGACAGATGTTGTCAGTTAACATACATCCCGTAAGATTATGCAATTTTAGAATTTCCCAGTTTTCAGTGTTGTCCAGTATCAAATTTGTTATGAAAAGCCATTCTGGTAAATAAACAGTTAAATGGTTCTGTCAAGACTTAGCATAAGATTTCAGCCTCTCCCTCGGTAATAAGCTACATTTGTTTTTAGTGTGATCAAAGAATAATTCAACTTAACGTGAACACAATAGTATATTTCTTTACAAACATCTTTATTATCTTCCTTAAAAGAACTCCACACTCTGCAGAGAAAACTATTGTTTCAGAAATAGTTTTTTTAAAAGAGCAAAACACTCAATTGATGCTAGTGCTACAAGTTAATGTTTGGAAAATCAGGGCAAAGCAAAGATGGATTCTTGATTTTTTTTTCATTTTTATCAGACTAGTTTGGTTTACAAGACTAATTTTCCAAACCATTTAGAAGAATCTAAATGAACAGCCTGCTCAACTCTCTACAGTTTTTCACTCAGCCAGTTGTGCAGAGCAGTCTGGGGTATGTGTTATCACAATGAAATGCACCACAAAAAATCTCATCATCATCTGGAGGTTTCTGCCTTGTGTACTAGTTACGTATGCACAGTGAAAAAACAAGGGCATCTATGTTTATATTGTCAGTATGAACTCATAAGGACAGTATTTACAGAAAAAGGCCAGAGCCCAACAAAACTTTCTTTTAATAGTATCTGTCAAATGCCTTTGAGTGGTCAAGAGCAGGTTATGAAAATTTGGCCTTCTTTTGAGATGGTTAGACTTCTACAGATGCTTTTTAAATATGTTCTGTTACTTATGGCTTGTGGCCATCAACTTGCCTGACTGCTATCAGTCTGTCTAGTATTTTTTTTTTTCAATGTATAAATATATCATGGCTCTATGTAGTAGATGCTTAGAGATGACACTGGAAAAAAATATGCTTTTATGCCATGTTGCAAGCTTTTTGGAGGCGAATTTTGGCACTGCTAGAACTACTTCTTGATGTAGGCAATTTGTCATAATTGAATTAGTCTTGGATGCTTGCGAACACTGAGGTTTTTGAGTCATCATATGCAGATCCAATTCCTTGGCCAATATATCCTTTTCCGTCTCTATTCTTTACTTACCAATCTGTCTGGCCATCACTGAATTCCCCTGCATTTTGGTATGTATATTGGTTTCTTGTTTAATACGGAAGTAGCTGATCAAGTCCCCATGGCTGATAATGGCACTGAAGCTCGTCAACCAGAGGAAGGTGGAAGCATCAATCTTTGGTGCACCATGCACCACTGCCACAAACCCCTTGGTTGGTGTAGCTCTCCAGCTTTTAATGTAGTTTGGGGTTATCATGTCAACAATACATATAGTGGCTATGCCATTATTGGTAGCTCTCCCATGCATGATCTCAGCCAGTGTCTTTAATACAAAATTTTCAAATGTAATGAGATGTCCTTTTTAGCAATGATCAGAAAGCATTTGTGAATGTTCTTTATATACCTGTGTTCTTTGCCACTTTGAGACCCTTAGTTCTAGATCAATGGTTCTCAACCTGTGGGTTCCCAAGTGTCCAGAATATACTTTTCCCCTGTTTTCATCATTCTGGTTTTTTCTCTCTTTCTATGTAACATTATGTATATTTTACCTGAAAATCAAGAAGCTTCTTAAATATTAGTACCAGTTAATCTTCTTTGGGTTTTCAGATACTCTAAATTCACTGATTTTAGAGAAGCTAACAAATATGATAAATCAAATATCTTCAGACTTAATATTCTATGTGAAATCATAATTATCTGAAAGTATAATAATGTCCCTGAGATATAGCTCCCTGTGGTATAGCTCAAATTTATGCAAACTTGTTTATTTTGCCTGTTTGTAAGCAATTCTGATTACGCACTCCCTACCCTTTTTTTGCAACAAGCGCAGCAACAGTTAAGCAAGCTGATTATCACATGACATGTATTGCATGTAACTGAAGAATCATTCTTTTTCTAGCTCAGCGATATACAATGATGTAAGATCAAAAACTACTTAATTAAGCAATCTCTGTTGATTTAGGGCCCCTTCCAATTCTATCTTGAACTTCTGACTTCAGTGCCAATGTATATATTCAGAAACCCTATCCAAAAATACTTTGTTCTGGCTCATTTTTGTTAGTGAAATACGGTATAAAACATTCCTATACAATGTTTTCCCTAAATAATAAAGTGACTGACTGTATTCCATGATGATGTCATTGTAACATGAACCATTTAATTTGTTACTGGGTGAAAACATTAGCATCTTGGTAATGCGTATTTCCCATTTAGGCACATAACATTTAAAATTTCAAAGATAATGTGAGCAATGAACAATTTCTTGAATGACCTCTAAGATCTATGGTGTATGAATAAGACGATACATTTCCATTCACATGATATCTGCGGAAAAGGGATTTAGTGCCCTGTGTTAACTCTTTGTTTTGTCCAGTGAGTGATACAAAAGAAATGATGTGAATAAATAAATATATCTGGGTTGTTGTAAGTTTTTCAGGCTGTATGACCAGGTTCCAGAAGCATTCTCTCCTGACATTTCACCTGCGTATATGGCAGGCATCCTCAGAAGTTGTGAGGTCAGTTGGAAACTAGGAAAATGGGGTTTATATATTTGTGGAATGCCAGGATGGGAGAAAGAACTCTTGTCTGTTGGAGTTAGGTATGAATGATTAGCGTTTAATGTTCTAGCAGTTTTTCAAGGTGTGACTTCATACTGCCTGGGGGAATCTTTTGTTGAGAGGTGATTAGCTGTCCCTGATTGTTGTTTTTTTTGTCTGAAGTTCCCCTGTTTTTGAATGTTGCTCTTTATTTACTGTTATGATTTTAGCGTGTTTTATTACTAGTAGCCAGATTTTGTTCATTTTCATGGTTTCTTCCTTTCTGTTGAAATTGTCCACATGCTTGTGGATTTCAATAGCTCTTCTGTGTAGTCTGACATGGTAGTTGTTAGAGTGGTCCAGCATTTCTGAGTTCTCAAATAATATGCTGTGTCCCTGGATAATGTCATAAACTATATAAACATCATTTTTCTATGACCTCTTCTTCTCCCTCCCCCCCCTTGCTATCAGTATAATAGCGGATTTGATCTCAAGAAAAGACCAGAGACCACTTGATCAGGGGCCACTTCGATCAGGGACCACTTGAACAGGGACCGCTCTCCAACATTAGTTCCAAAAGGGTTACAAATCAGTTTTTGGTCAACTTTAGATTTGGTTTGGTTATTTGGGGGTACTGATTCAGAAAATTGCATTGGATAGACCACATCAGCTTTAGTTTCTGATACAGAATATATGCCATCCAGTATTTGCCATCTGCTCACCCATAGAAAACCATAATTAATAATCTAGAGTTGATGTGGTAGTAGTAATCCTTTGTGGGTAATCAGCCCCTCCCCTCCTGGCATCCCTGTTGCCTTGGCACTGTAAGAGGGTTTCATGAGACCTGTCACCCTTGTTGCTGCGTGGTTTCGAGGCAACGGTGTAGTAATGGTGAGGCCACAGACCATATTTTTGTTATTGTGGACCACTGGTGGTCCACAGACCACAGGTTGGGAACCACTGTACTAAAGATAGGCTGATAGTAGGGAACCGTTTAGGATTTTACAGTTTATTAATTATGTTTTGAGATAACCATGTATTAAGGAAAACAAAAACAAAATAAAGTATTCACTAATCTTCCATACAAAATACAAAATCAGGCTCCATGCAGAGGGAATAATAATTATTGGCATTACTCTTATGTTAACAATGTGTATGTGGCATTTCACAGAATAAGACACTTAAACACAGACATTTATATCAAAAGTATGCAATCTAATTGAAAATAAAAGAAATATAGGAAAGAAGGTAAATATAGATAAGGTCACACATAACTCTTTTTGGTAGCTAAGATGAGAGTTTATTTCTCGTTTCATCTTCTTTTGCATTTTCATAATTCAACTTTTATCTGGAAGCCTAGAAGAATTCTTCATATAAAACTGACAAGATGTGTTAATTTGCACTTTGAAATATTCCTATTTAACATTTAGGATGTTTGTCATCAGCTGGCCTGAATTATCACTAAATGAAGAAGCAGTGTGGACACATGCATATTCCCCTCTCTCTTTTTTAGTTTGGGCAGTTCTGTAGGTGACTTTAATGTGGCTAAAATCTTGCGCGTGCCTTGAGATGTATTCCACAAGAAGTATCCAACTACCGTTCACCTTTAGTTTTAACCAATTCTGAAACTATAGTATAACTTGTCCTATAGCTTAAAAAGCATTTTGTACGAAGGGTTGAGGAGTGTGCATGCATGTGCATTAATTAAATCCTTATTGACACTTAAATACCTAACTTTATCCTATATACAGCAATTGGGTAGGCTTTCAACAGAATTTAGTTGTCTCAGGTGCTTCCAGGCACAGCTTTTATCCTTCAGTTGCCCAAGGTAAAACATGTACTTTTACAGGGAGTAAAGCTAATGACTTCTATTTGTTATTCCCTGTTCTGCTGGCTCGGTGTTTGCTGTTTTTGCCAAGAAAATCTGTTATGGCGTATAAGTCAGAATCAATATACAAATCATATACCCTCCAACATTTCACAGATGAAAATCAGGGCACATGTGACCAAACTAGGTCTGAGTTGTAATGGTAGCAAAGGTTATTGATGAGGAAGAACACACAAGTTAGGAGAAGTAGTTTGCTTAACTTGAGCCTCCTGGAAAGGGAAAGATGCCATTCCCTCCACTTTTCTTTCTCTGCTGTGTTAATTGAGTCCAAACAAAGATGAAATGAGAGGAAGAGAAAGAAATGGACCGCATTGTTGAAGGCTTTCATGGGCGGAATCACTGAGGTTTTTCAGGCTATATGGCCGTGTTCTAGAAGCATTCTCTCCTGGCGTTTCACCTGCGTCTATGGCAGGCATCCTCAGAGGTTGTTAGGTCTCACAACCTCTGAGCATGCCTGCCATAGATGCGAGTGAAATGTCAGGAGAGAATGCTTCCAGAACATATAGCCATACAGCCTGAAAAACCTACAACTACCTAAGAAATGGACCTCTTATAAAGCATCTGGCAAAGTGGTACAGCACCAAAAGAGGACAGTTGGAAGGTCTGCTTTTTCACTGGAAGCATCCATAATCAAATTGAAGTGGAGATGAATAGAGAGGTCTCCTTGTTGGTCTAGTATTAAGAGTCTGGAATATCAGTATGCAAGGGGATCTTGTATCACATTAGAGACAGACATCGAGAATGAATTTGGTAATCATAAGCTTTTATTGAACAAATCAACCTCTTCAGCTGTATGAAGTGGCTGTGTAGCATCTTTGGTGCCTGTTTCTCCGAGGGTACTATTGTGTGCATGTGGTGCTTTTTGTCATGTCATTGGGCCCATACAATAAACTATTTTGATTGATTGATTGATTGATTGAAGTGTCTGTGAATAAACTTTATTGGCAGACTGTGTGTGAATAGCTATATAAAGGCAAAACTTGTGTGAGTATGTAACTACACTATGTCTGAAAGCAACATAAGATGAAATAATAGGCATAACGGGTAAGTGAAATTGGTCACATTTTTCTCTGGATAATGGCCTTGGAATTTTTGAATCAGATGAGTAAAAAAACAAGCAGTCTTGTTTTGATTGGTATAGTAAGATTTAATATGTATAATTAGCTTTAGTTGACTGATGGATTGAAAAAGTAAGAATCTTGAGAGACAGAAATTTTAAGGGCATGTTTGTTGATTTTTAATCCTTATACATAATATGCATAACTATTAAATTCCTGCAGAATTCTGGAGTTTGTAATTTAGGGAGGGGCCTTTAAACTGCTTATTCAGAGAAGTCCTGTGCCTCCCTAAACGACAAACCACAGAAATCTGCAGGAGGAAGTAACAGCATTTATAGTGGATTAAAGTGGATAAATGCTCAAGTGTGATGAGACCCTTAAAGTGTGTAATTCAACTCTGATCTCCCAGAGCCCTAGTCCAACACCAAAACTATTATACCATGTCCCATTTAAATTCAAATATGGGTATTGTCATTTCTTCTGAATAGAAACTAGCTAACTGTGCTATGAAGTCCGTAACAACAGTTTCTCCAGAAAATATTTCATCAATATCTGTTGCACAGAAGCAGAGAACCTGGCTTAACAGGTTTATCTGGAAAATTGGCAGTTAACTGTGAAAAGAGGGAAATCTTCCAAAACAGAGGTTTTCAGCAAGAGTACATTCAAATCACTTAGAAAATTGCCTTGTGGATTTCTTTAGAAAGTATACTTTTGAAAAGGGGAAGAATGCAATTAAGTAAAGGATTTTGTAAGAAATGTGAGGAATCTCCCCCCTACCCCTACCCCCAAACTTCTAAGTGGTGAAAAATCTGCAGTAGTGGAATAAAACTTGGTGGTTGGGCAAGATCATACAAATGGCAGATGTTTGCTTATTTTGTTTCACATTCCATTCGTAATCTAATGCAAATATTTTTATGCTAACGGTTTACCTGCTTTTAATCTAGTATTTAGGTTAGGTTTTGTTTTGATAATTTGTTTATTAAGCAGTCTTACACGATACACATGTTAACTTGTTGGGAGGCAGTGTCTAGTCTTGCAGATTAATTTTCATTATGCTTTTGGGCACAGCACAACATGTTGATAACAAACTAAATCTTGCACTTGACTGTCTGCTACTACATGTAACATAATCAGAAGCTGTTCCAGTAATAACCCATTATAGTTTAATCCTGAAAGACTGTGTTTTAATGTTCAGAAAAGATATGAACTTCAAGTCACTGAATCCCAAAGCTGCCAGGGTCACTCACTAGGGGTTCTGGGAGCTGTTGTCTAAAAAGTAAGTTTTCCAAGTTCTGTTTCATACGCACTAACATATAATCTACACTAAAACATCGTAGTAGCTCATATCCACTTTAACTGTACTGTTTCTGCCCTGCAAAATATTGTCTGGCAATGAAGTGCTCCAGAACTATATAATTCAGAATCATGGGACTACAATTTCCATGGTTCCATGGGACAGAACAATAACATTTAAATAGGTATCAAGTTCTGCAACTTTGTATTGTATAAACTGTACAGTCCAAAACTATTTACTACAGGCAATCCCTAATTTTTTTTTTATTTTGTCTTTGAGGGATATGATTTTTAAAGATTTTTATCAGTAAAATTTCATATATAACAAAACAATATGCGTAAAGAAAAGAGAAGATTACAAGAGAAATTGGATGCAAGAGAAATTAACACAGAGAAAAGAAATATAGTAAAGAATAATGAAAAAGTAATAAAAATTCAATTTGACTTTCAACTTTTCTAAGACAGTTATACAAAACTGAGTAATATAGCTTCTTCAAATATAATTATCAATTATACACTTCTATTTCTTAAACCAATCTACTGATTATCAATAAAAGTCAACATGTTATAATCATAACTTTGCAAATAACAGTTAAAATTTCCCAATCTTTAAAAATATCACTAGTGATTTTTCTTCAATCAAAATTGTTAATTTATCCTATAGTTTCAACAACAACCATTCTTTGCTTGTTTGAATAGTTGTGTTCTGTGCGTATTGTAATCTTACTGCTGTGGCCATGCAGTATGCCCTTGAGAGCCATGTTGGAGGTTTCTTTTCAAAAATGTAATGTCTGAATAGAGCAGCCCTTCATAACGTGCAGCCCTCCAGGTGTTTGGACTTTAGCTCCCAAAATTCCTGACTATTGGAGTTGGGGGCCCAAACATCTGGAAGCCTGGAGTCGTGCAGGCCTGGAACAGAGCATGGATGACTTGAATTCCTCCAGAGAAATACAAATACTGAAATGCCCTTATTTTGACATGTGAGTAGGCATATGGCATGATATTTGTATATAGCAGCTCCTGAACAAATTCTGTAGTATTTTATCCCACCCTATCTATCTATCTATCTATCTATCTATCTATCTATCTATCTATCTATCTCTACCTATTTATATATGAAAATTTGATCTTTCAGATGTCCTGGACATTAGCTCCAATACCCCAACCAGCATGGTGAGTGATCAAAGATTCTGGTAGTGAAAGTCAAAACCATTTGGAGTGCCAAAGGTTTCTCCACCTTTGACAAAGATCATGCTTCAGATCTTAATAGTGTCTTTAAATAATTCTAAATTCCTTTAGGGACTTCTAGAAGATAGATATGTTTGTGTGTGTTTAGGAATATAATTAACCATTTACCAAGGATGAATAGTAGTTGCTCTTGGGGGTTCACAGTGTGACTCATTCCTCTTTGTTTTGTAGCAATTATTATTTGTCCTCATAAAGTGTGTTTATTTATTATTTATTTTATTACTGCGCTTGTATACCGCTGTTTCTCAGCCTACATTGGCGACTCAACGCGGTTTACAACACTACAATAATCAACAATATTCAGTTTAAAAAGCATAAAAACACATACATAAAACACAATATTGGGCCACCAATAACAAACCAATGCATCTCTTAACTAAAATCGCAATCCAATTTCCTCGTCTGTGATTACCAATCCTTGATCATCAGATTCGTTGCATCGGATTAACCGAATGCTTATTCGAACATCCATGTCTTCAGTCTTTTTCTACTTATTTTTCTTGCTGATCCCCAGACTAGGTCAAGGACTGTTTAACTAGTACATTATCTTCTCTGCATCCATGTTCCAGGGCACCCTGTAAATACCTGAAATCATGAGTAATACCGAACACTTTATTTTGGCTTCACTTGGTCTAATAAAGTCATACTGGAAAACCTAGATAGGTCTACAGATGCTTTTGAGGGGGATTGGAATATGGGTACCAGTAAGTTAAGCTGTGGATATCAAATTTGTGGATAAGGGAGTTGTCTGTGATCACCAAGATGATGTTACATTCTGATGTCAAGCCCCAGGTAAGGCCAGGTGTAAGGTGTCAACTGCTATGCATGGACAAAAATAAAATATAATGGCACTATCCTGCTGCCACATCTGATTTTACCAAGGAGCTGGCAAAATTGATGCTTTCTAAGTGAAGATTCATAGCAGAAAAAAGGGCAGACAAAAGTGATGGGGAAACAAAGGAGAGTTACAAATAGAAAGCATCATTGCCTGAATCACACCATAAAATTCCTTGAATGAGGAATGGTGTTTTCTCAATAAAAGTCTTGCCTGAAATCATCCACATTTCCTGCTGCTGTCAACATTGTGTTATAATGACTGTGAATATGAGTAGGTGAGCAATGGAGGTGGGTGGATGAAAGGGTGAAGTAAAGATGCCGGGGATGGAAATAAATGATACAATTCAAGAAGTGTCTATAGCTGAATCTGTTCACTGTTCAAGTTTTCATTTTTAATAATGAGGCAACATGGTCCCGTATACTCTTGATAGCCCTGAACAGAGAGTCAAATAGTTCCAGTTCGGTAGTCCCTATAATTAATAGCCTTATTATTATTGTTGTTGTTAATTTTTATAGCACTATCAATGTATCTGGCCTCAAATCGTCTTGAATCAATCGCTGAATGATAAAATACCAGATATGTGAGGTTATCTAAGTGAAATTATTGATCCAAATGTGACTTCTATATATGAAATCAGGATTTTAATAAAGCTTAGTAGGTTTAGTAACACAAATACAAAATACATGTGGAACCTGCAATTGGAGCATACAAAGGAAGGTAGTTAAGCTTATAGAAGTACACCTCAGCTAATGAAAGATTACATTTTTAACAGAAACTTTGATACATTGAAAGAGTTGAGATAGTTTCCTGCACCACTAAAAAAAAAAGAGCAGCTCAACATGTTTCAGCATTTTTAAAATCCAAAACTAATATATGTGAAACAACCAGGTAAGGTAAACCTTGCATAAGTAGACTAAACATTTTTAATCTTCTAAAGGTCATATGAAGGTTTCTTTCAAAATACATCCAGGCATGGTTTTCTTTTCTTTCACCAACCAGCCTCCACTCTCCTTATGGTTTGCATTTTGGTCTCCAAAAAGTCTCCAAACATCATAGTTGTTGAGGCAGGCTTTTCTATTTTCCCCCTTTCCCTTTGTTTTACTGGAGGTAAAGCTAGAACAGAATACCATTCGTTTCCAGCTCAAGCTTCTGTTTTTTTATTTACTGTGGACACACTGTTGCAACTTGACACTTACAACCTATTTTTCACTAATCCCCCTGCATTATACTGATGCTAGAATAGTAGTTTAGGCCTGGGTAACAACGGAAAAATTTGTTTCTAAAATCGATTTGTATTTGGGGGTTTTTTTTGTTTCGATATTTAAAATAATTACAAAATTTTCCCTTAAAAAGTTCGGTATTTACGAAATTTCGTTAATATTAACGAATCAATTCGTTAAAATGGCGGACGCGGTTGCGCGACGTGAAAATAATAGTTTTAAATAATAGTTTTAACCTCGGAGAAGGAAAGAGGGGGAAAGAGAGAGAGAGGAGGGGTGAAACAAACCACTTTCTGCCTTCCTGAATGTAAGGGACAGTCAAAGCAGTACTGAAAGATGGCCATCCATTCTTAATAATAATAATAATAATAATAATAATAATAATAATAATAAATATAATTAATATAATAGTTTTAACCTGGAGAAGGAAAGGGGGGGAAGGAGAGAGAGAGGAGGGTGGGTGAGATCTCTATTCTGGTTTGACAATGCTTCTTCTCAATAATAATAATAATAATAATAATAACAAACCACTTTCTGCCTTCGTGAATGTAAGGGACAGTGAAAGCAGTACTGAAAGATGGCCATCCATTCTTAATAATAATAATAATAAATATAATTAATATAATAGTTTTAACCTGGAGAAGGAAAGAGGTTAGGCAGGCAACAGGCAGGTCTCTGAGTGCTGCACTGCTGTGTCTCTTTGCCCAATGCACGCAGGCCAGAGTGAGGAACGAGGTGAGGTGACGACAGGAGGAGAGGAGAATTTGATCCACTTAAGCAGAGGCCAGGGACCTGGAAGTGGGGTAAATGCCGACCGCTTGCAACCAGGGAGAGGGGAGGGAAACAACTATCAAACTTGCACCAGACACATACGGAAATAATAACGAAACAATAACGAAACAATTACGAAATAGCTTTAAAAATTCGTTTCGTTTTTAGTTGCTCCTGGATGGTTTGTTATCGCTTCGTTTACCCAAAAAATAACGAATTATTAACGAATTACGAAATTAACGAACGAAACCGCCCAGCCCTAGTAGTTACAGTGGAGAGAGAACAAAGAGAAATCTGGGAACTCGGGCTTCATCAGATTTTAGAACTCTTTATCTATAGCAGGCATTTCCAACCTTATTTGGCCTACCATCCCCTAGAAGGAGCTGGGGGTAGCAGTGGCCAATGGAGAGCTCTGGTGTGGGCTGGTCTATGAGGTCACGAAGAGTCGGAAACGACTGAACGAATAAACAACAACAACCCCTTTTCAGGAAAAAAATTACTCAGCTTCTCCCTGGAAATCTATGTTCGTTAAGTGAACAAATAAAAAGATGCAGTGACATATTTGAATTCTTTTATGTATACGTATATATTTCTGCTTACATTCTATAGCATGGTAAAGAAAGATGTTGCTGTAAATAAGACACATTGAGGCATGAAATTATAAAATTCTTTATTAACAGTTGTAGTAACATTCACATTACACACAAAAATTACTACTACCGCTCACCTGGATCAGGGAGCAATATTGCATACTTTGGGAAGCCCTGATATATCATTTGGATGGCCTCTATTTTGGAGTGAGGTTTTTCCCGTTCTGTCAATACAGGCAACATTTTGCATTCATCTATTGCTCACACTTGAATCATCCAAAATTACATCTGATTCATCCAGTTATATCAGTGAGTTACAGATTTTGGATACAAGTCATGAAGATATACTCCTATGCAAATTCTATGATTGAAATGTTAGTTGTGGCATGTTAGCTCTGCTAGGAACACCTGGAAGTTGTGCAAGAGCATTGCAGTCAGTTTTCCATATCCATGGATTCAACATGGCTTGGAAATATTCTCCCTGCCAGAAAAAAAACATTCCAAAAGACAATCCTTGATTTTTCCATTTCACATAAAGGACACAGTTTAACTATGCCGTAAAGGGACTTGAGCATCCATAGATTTTGGTATCCATCAGGGGCCAATGGAACCAAACTCCAGTGGCTATTAAGGGTCCACTGTACTGTGCTGTTGGGTGCTCCCTATCCCTTATGCAAAAAATCTTTCCTTGGGGATAATGCTTTGGTTTGTTAGAATCAGTTATTGCAAAGTTTCCAGTGAAAGAAAATGTATCTTTGAACTGTTTCTTTATCAGTATGGTTTTTCTTTTTCTTTTTCGTTTGGGGGGGGGGGGTTGCATCCGTAATTAGATCACAAGCAAGGGTACAGAAATCATTTATTTAAAGTGCCTTCTTCTGAAAGTGGTATTTCATTTCAACTATGCTGTAGCTCTGATCCTATCTGAATGGCAAATCCCAGAATGTGTAGCATGGGGCCCCATCATTAACCCTTGATTAGCCTATAGTATTCCTTGCAATGATATCTTTAATCCTTTTTAAAGCAGTTGGTCTTCTACTTTCATAGATTTCACACTTGTGTTTTTGAGTATTTATGGGTTTGAAGTGCCACTGCCTCCTGAAGTTTGGACTGCCATGTGAACATTGACATGGCAGTTCTATCCTTAGGGGGCAAGGAAGGGGTTCTGTGGGAGACATGCATGCTGCAAGACTCTTTCACCAGTATCTCCCTTCTTTGACCAGGCAAAACAGATCCTTGCAGCTGGCAGGAAGAGGAGGAGTCAGCCCCACTAACCACATCACTTACCCCAGGGATCCTGCTCCTCTTCCTGTGTTTTGCAAATTCTCTGTTCACCAAGGCAAGTGATGTGCTAAAGGAAACAGGAACATGTGGCACACAGGAAGAGAAGAGTGAACCAGTTTCACTAGGTTAATGACTCTGGTCTGGGCAGAGTTAGTTCCTCCTCTTTACTCTGTTTGCTGTTCGTCTCTGTTATGCCTAGCATTTCCCTTTCTTTCCCAGGTACAACAGAGACTCATAGCACACAAGTAAGAGGAGAAGCCAGTACTGTGCCCCATTTTTCATTTTCTTGTGTTCTGTAAATCTCTCTTCCACCAGGGCAAAGAAGGAGAAGTGCTGGGGGAATAGGAACACACAGCACACAGGTAGAGGAGGAAAAACAGATCTCTTAGGGCCAGTTCCTCCTCCTTTTCTGGTTTGCTGAGTATTTCTGGTCTCCTCAGTATCTTCCTCAAGCCATACAGGAAAATGAAAAGGAGCTGAGATCAGCACAATATTTATTTATCGTGTCAGAAGTGAGTTGAGGGTACAGTTAACATGCATTTAAATACACAAACAAAGTTTAAAAACTTGGCATTATGCTAAATGTCCTTTGACTGGAAGCTGCCCACTTGGAGTGCCTCTAGTGTCTCTGCGAGAAGGTTCTCCATTGTGCATGTGGTATTGTAGTAGGTGGTCTGTGGTTTTCTCTTCTCCACACTCGCATGTTGTGAACTCCACTTTGTATCTCCATTTCTTAAAGTTAGCTCTGCATCATGTGGTGCCAGAGTCCAGTCTATTCAGTGCCTTCCAGGTCACTCAATCTTCTGTGAACCCCGGAGGGAGTTTCTCATCCGGTCTCAAGGTAAATTAAGTGGTACACAGAGCTGGCTTCTCTTTCCTGTTGTGGACCACAGCACTGGCACCCTGTTCCCAGTCCCCATCAGAAATACTCACTTTTTCCCACTTTTGTGGCATATCTGCAGTCCTAACCCTCGTGAAAGTGGAGAAGTAATTGTTTTTTCATAACTTCAGACAGTGAGACAGTTTTATCAGCTTGAATTTGGCAGTGTGGCTGATCATGGTTTCTTATTGGTTAATGAAATGAGCTGTAATCTTTGGGGGGGGGGGTTAAAAACAAAAAACATTTAAATGAAAAAAAATGTTGTTGGTGCCTTTGTTCCAAAATAATGTTTTTATATCAATGGAACACAAAATAAAAAAATCCATAATGTATAATATGTCTGGTCCCAAACATTTTGGATACAATGGCTTCAATCTAGAGGTGCTGTCCCAATTTGTTTCTTTTTCTTGCTTTCTCTTTTTTACTTTACTAGTATTGCAGTTAGAAACATTTAAGAAAATTGTTTGTCAAATATAGTAGTATTATTCACCCCAGATATTGTTATCTCCCCCTCCCCAATTTTATTGATGCAGTCACTTTATTATTTTGCTTTGATTTACAGTATCTGGTTAACTGTTTCAGATCTCAGGATGGCAGATGAAAGTGCTTATCTCTTGGGATTAGGAGATCAAGTGAGTATCTGTCCCATATGAGAGCAATGTGTTAACAAAATATATAAATGTCATGTACTGTTTGTTATTGGCTACTTATGAAACTAAGACTGTTTGAACATTATAGGAATTGTCATAGACAGCTTGTAGTGCAGGTTTGAAGCCCGCAGCTACAACCGGAATCACTTAGCACTGCACAATGTTGTTGTGAAGTCATTTCAAACTAAATCAATTCATATCAAAGGGATACTTTTAAAAATGGCAGTTAAAAGCAATTTGAGTAGGTTTTCACAGTGTTTCAACTGGTGTGGTAATCCAAAAACACTTCTGCAGTGAGATTGGGGATTGTGACAAGCCATTGTGACTACTTAGTTATTAACATCCCACAAGCAGACTGACAGGATCTCTGGCTGTAAAAATATATAGTTTTCCACTTTCATCCCATTAGCTTTTTTTAAAAAAAATGCACAGAAGTGCATAGTTTTGCAGCTAATTTCAGGCACTGATAGGGATTACCTTCTTAATTAAGCATTTCCATAAAGTTTGTTAGCCTCCTTTGTTCCTTTACAAACATTTCAGCAGTTTGTAAGCTAGCTTGTCAAACTTTTTTTCATCCTTGCAAGTTTGTAGATCTCCCCATTGCAGAATACACAAAACAGGGAAAGGTTTGTAATTGCAAAATGCATATTTACTTTTGTATTGACAATTGAACTAAATTAAGGCACAGTGCCTATGAACTTGGAGAAGTAATTAATTACAAAGTAATTAATTACAAAGGAGTCTATTCAGATTTTGGGCTCATGGAGTTACATGATTTTGGGGTGGCGGGGGGAGGGGGGATGAACAAAGAGGGCAGTGCATAGACTTCTTGAGGAAGGGATTGGTGCAATCAAAAGAGTGGCTATCTTTGAATGCTCCAGCACAAAGCAAGACATGATTAGAGAGATGAGCCAAAACTAACAAAATGAAGTTCAGCAGGGACAAATCCAAGATCCAAGATACTCCACTCAGGCAGAAAAAAATGAAATGTAAAGATACAGAATGGGGGACACCTGGTTCGATAACAGTACGTGTGAAAAAGATCTTTGACTCCTTGTGGACAACAAGTTAAACATAGCCAACATTGTCATGTGGCAGCTAAAAAAGCCAATGGGATTTTGACCTGCGTAAATAGGAGTATAGTGTCTAGATCCAGGGAAGTCATTCTACCCCTTTTTTCTTCCTTGGTCAGACCACACCTGGAATCACACTGTATTTGATTCTGAGCAACTCAATTGAAGAGAGATGTTGACAAGCTGAAATGTGCCTAGAGGAGAGTGACTCAAATGATCAAGGGTCTGGAGAACAAGCCCTATGAGGAGTGGCTTAAAGAGCTGGGCATGATTAGCCTGCAGAAGAGAAGGCTGAGAGGAGACATGATGAGGGCCATGTATAAGTATGTGAGGGGAAGTCATAGGGAGGAGGGAGCAAACTTGTTTTCTTCTGCCCTGGAAACTAGGGTGCTGAACAATTGTTTCCAACTACAGGAAAGGATATTCCACCTGAACATAAGGAAGAACTTCTTAACAGTGAGAGCTGTTTAGCAGTGAAACTCTCTGCCGTGTGGTGGAGGCTCCTTCTTTGGGGGCTTTTAAACAGAGGCTGGATGGCCATCTGTCGGTGGTGCTATGCATGTGATTTTCCTGCTTCTTGGCAGGGGATTGGACTGGATGGCCAACAAGGTCTCTTCCAACATTAAGGTTCTCTGATTCTATTCTATGTTGTTGTTCTTCAGTTCCCAGCTTTCCTTATGATTGTCTATTCTGGTTCAGGCTGCTAGGAGTTTCAATCCATCATTTACAAGCCATCATGCATCCTACTCCTTAGTTGCTCTATAACAATTAGCACTTATTTAAAGTCAGAACAAATCTTGTGTTGTTTTGAAGTGTTGCTCTATTTATAAGCCACTCTTTAAAAGCTTCTGTATTTAAAATTCTTATAGACAAACTCATTTAATTATTTTGTATACTTCTTTCAAGAAAGAATATTTCAGTAGAATAGTGATTGCAACTCTTTGTGAGAAACTTAAAGAAACATATTCAAATTTTGTCCACTAAGCTAATAACATATTTCTATTCATATGTCCTTAAAATGCAAAGTAAGCTTTTTGAAATAATTTATAAATATGTTTACTTAGTACTACATACATTTTTAGGTTAATGCATCCTGTATGAGTCATAAGGTTTAGATACTGTTTCACTTGTTCATTAATGAGTGGGAGTTTCAACTTTTTGGGTACTCTCTGAGCTCCTTATATTACACTGTGGTCAAATTAGTGAAAGCCAATTTTTCCAAATGCGTAGCATCTGCCCACGGTAAACTGTGAAGCATAACCAACATTTTGACAATTCTTTTCTTGTTCTTTTCTCATATCCTAGTCAGACTAGAAGGTATTTTTCAGTATCGGATTGCACAGCTGTGTGTGATGAGAAGACTTGTTCTCAGCCTTGTACTTTGTAGACGTTTCGAACTTCATCTTTCATGATCCCTTACCATTGATCATATTAGCTAGGACTTAAGTCAGTTATAGTCCAAAATCTGAAGAGCAACAGTTAGGAGAAGCTGGTATCCTCCAATATGGAACAATGTAATTCAAGAGCATGGGATTGTGAGAGATCTGCACATTTTACAGTTGTTTGTAGCCTTCACTTTTGAAATGTGAGATTCTTTATGTACATATCAGCATGCAGGGCTTCAGTTGCTGAAGGTAATCCTGTGCTGTGGTCCCATATGGTTGCCGTATGGAAGGGGCAAAGTGTGAGCTGTGGGCTATATGTCCCTTCTCTATTGCTGGAAAATCTTGTTGCTGATGATGCATTCCCTTGTAGGGTTACAGTTGTTGAATGTAATAAGGAAGTGTTAGGCACACATTTACAGGTAGTTTATAAAAATAATATATTAATCACCTTGATCATTCAGTTTGTGTGCTATGAATCATTTGAATGATGATGAAAATCCTAAAAGGTGAACTGGTATAGGGATTTTGCTATACAGGACAGGTTTTGGCTGACAGACACCTCCTTCAAAATTTGTCCATCACATCCTACATTATAAAAGTGCTTACATTCTTCTTCTATCCTCCCTCTGTATAACTCTAAAATTTGTTCCCTCTGTCTCAGAATTTGGCAAGCATGACAGTGCACAGAGGTCTGAAAGTTGGGATTCCAGGTGTTCTATCCTGATTCCAGTGACAACATTATTTATGTCCTGAAAATAATATCAATGGATTCTGGCCATTGTTTTTTTAAAATCATTGTCAGCAGTCCTAAATCTTGCTAGTGCCTAAACACACTAGCTTTATTTAAAAGTGTAAATATTTTCCATTCAGGTATTTCCAATGGACCACTACTCCATGGGGATGAATCCACTGTTCAATAATTCAAGCATGATTACATCTGATATATCACTTCGCACGGGTAAGACCTATTACTGCTTGACTGAGATGGTTGGAGTAAAGCACAAATAAAGATATCTTTGTTTAAAATTATTCATAATTACTATTATAAATGTTAAGGTAAAGGCACCACCAATTCTGGGGGGTGGTGCTCAACTCCATTTCTAAGCTGAAGAGCCGGCATTGTCCATAGATGCCTACAAGGTCATGTGGCCAGCATGACTGCATGGAGCGGTATTACCTTCCTGCCGGAGAACTATTAATCTACTCACATTTGCAGAAGCTGGACCTGATAGCAGGACCTCACCCTGCTCCCCGGATTTGAACCGCCGTCCTTTTGGTCAGCAAGTTCAGCAGCTCAGTGGTTTATCCCACTGTGCCACCATGGGCTACATTTATTATAAATGTTAATATTGCATAAAAAGAGAGAATCTGTCTTAGTCTTACATTACAGTTTTCTTTCACTTCAAATTTTGCATGATAAAATTCTGAATTTTAAATATTTGTTCTTTAGACTATTCGCAGAATATTGCTTGTTCTGGAAATAATTATAAATGTAAGAAAACGTACCTGAGTTTGCATTTCCACTAGTTCTTTTTGCATACTATTACCTTCCTGTATGGCTGCAGGCAATGATTCTCTTGTTTTCTTTTACTGTTAGTTTTCATACTATTGATCTTATCTATATTATTCTACCTCTGTTCTATTTTAAGATACTGGAGTATGACTATGACAAAATGCTTAAGATAGATAGATCAATAAAGTTGTTTGGGGAAGTGGTCTAAGCGTTATTGATAGCTGTGAATGTAGACATGTACCGTTAAATAAATGTACAGTTAAATAAATACCACTTAATTGTGTTTGATTTGATTTCTTCCTTATTTCTAAAAGTTCTTTTAGTTTAGGATTGCAAGACCAGATAATACTCTGCAATTGTATTCTTTAAAAGAGTATTGTGTTCCACATTTTACAATAAGGAACAATCCACATAAAGCACAATTTGTATTTCATTTTGAAATTCTTTACGTACTACTTGACAGTGCTTTCAGCGAGTTTTTTTCATTTCCTATTCATTTTACTCTCCTCTATTTTTTTAAAGTGATGGTTTCTCCTTTACTCCAGAGTGGACTGTAATGCTTCTCTTATTACATATTGGCAGGCAAAGTTGAGAGATATTCCTTGCCATGATTAGATATCATTGGAACTTAAGACTTTGTTTTCACTGTGTTCACTTGACATTAGCCAATATGCATTATATGGTACATCAAAATCAGGGTCATGTCCAGAGTGGCAGGAAAAATGGTACTGGGGAGGTTCTTACTCTTCTGAAGTTTGCTAATGTAGGAAAAGTTAATTTTCTTTATCACTTCAATCTTTTTTTCCATGCAGCTAAGTGTTGTATTTCCTGTTTGCATGTGGAATCATGAAAACTCCTACCAGTTTCATTTAGTATCTTCTTAAATAGAGGAAATGAAAGGTTTTTTTTAATTCTGGATCCATATATATATCAGGATAAACTGCACATTAAATGTAGTATGTCATACACAGCTATGCAGTGTTTTTTTATACTCTGGGAGCATACTGTATAGTGTAACCTGCAAGTTGGGAAGGATACCTTTTTTCTCTGCTACATGTGAAATTGGCATTTGGCATGTTTTGCACTTTGCACATTATGTATTGCTCTTTACTTTTTGCAGTGCGTGAAGCCACTCTGATACTTAAAACCATTACTGGATACATATATTTTGAATTGCTCTCTTGGTATATTTATTACCTCAAGTACATTTTAGATCCCTGACTCAAATTTCCTTGCACAATACACACAGAACACAATATAAACAAAGTGTAGACATTTTCATTTGTACAATTATAAGCAATGGCTCAGATCTTTTTAGTAGTTCCAACTACAGTAGATTCACTGAATCAGTGATATTTATGGAAGTATTGACTCACACTTTAGCTTTTGGTTCAATGAGTCTACTTTAATTGGAACTACTTATGGAATAAGAATTTTCACAGATTGGAGACTTATTCATTTTTAAAAATTCATGTACTTTTTTAGCACAGTAGATTACATTTTCTGAACAGAAGTAGTTTCCCACAGAGAGGAAAAAGATATTTCTGTGCTGTCACCTGAATAAAATACCCTATGCATTTTGTTTTGTTTTGCAGTGAATAAGTTCTGATTTATGAGTAATGGGATAGTGCAGTATATGGAATATTTGTTGCAGCAAGAGGGAAAGTAGTCAAATTATTCATTCTTGCTTGTAAGAGTGAAATTTACAAAGATTTATGTCCCTGCTTGCTCCCCCTGTCCTGTCAACTGTTTGAAATGGAACTTATGCAGACTTATCTTTGCAATTTTAATACGTTAAAACATAACTTGGTCGTACACTTGTTTGTACATGTGGTGCATGGGATGAAAAAATATTTGAAAACTGACACAATGCAGATTTTTTTAAAAGTTTGTATGCATGAGAATTCACATTAAAGGAAATATTGGAAAGCATTTTTTTAAAAGCTATGAATAATTAACAAAATATTTGAATATTACAACTGATCAGCATCAAACAGTTTTAATATATTTTTTCATCGACACCTGAACAGAACTGATTATTTGGTAGGGACCTTTGGGGCTGTAGAATGCCCTCCCTAGAGAAGCCTGTCTGTTGCCTTTCTCAATGTATTTTTGAATGCCTAGCCTTTTAAAGCCTTTTAGAAATGTTGCATTTAACTTACTGAAATGAAAAGGCAGAACTTCTCAATGCCTATTTTGCTTCAGTTTTTTTTTTTTTACCCACAAGAGGAGTATGTGCATCCATGCACCAGCAGAGACGTTGGCAAATAATCCAGGTTACAAATCAAATACGATAAAGAGTTAGTCAGGAATCACCAAGTTAACTTGAATAAACTCAGATCCACAAGGTGAAATGAACTGCATCCCAGACTATTGAAGGAACTCACTGACATACTTGCAGAACAACTTGCAATAATTTTTGAGAAAACCTGAGTGAGGTGATTGGAACCAAGCAAACAATCTCCCTCTGTCCTAAAAAGAAGGTTTGGGAAACTACAGGACATTTAGCTTGACCTTCTGTATAACCCTTAAACAAATCCTGCCAAACTACCCTCATTTTGTGTGGATTTTCCAGGCTGTATGGCATGTTCCAGAAGCATTCTCTCCTGACGTTTCACCTGCATCTATGGCAGTAAGAAGCCAGACCTTGAAACTGCTGGGCCATTAAATGCTAATCAAGGTGGCCAATTGAAACATTCACACCTATCTCAAACAGACAAGAGTTCTTTCTCCCGCCCTGGACATTCCACAGATATATAAACCCAATTTCCCTAGTTTCTAACAGACCTCACAACCTTTGAGGATGCCTGCCATAGATGTGGCCGAAACAGCAGGAGAGAATGCTTCTGGAACATGGCCATACAGCCCAGAAAACCCACACAAAATGAGGGTAGTTTGGCAGGATCTGTTTTATTTGTTGAGCAGAACCAAAATCATGTTGATATGGGTCTTATATCTGACTGTGCTTTCTTTAGGCATCATATTCACCATTGTAGCTGTCTGAACGTTCTTAGAAATTGTAACTCCTATTTTCTTCCTTATCTTTTCCCTTGAATTAGCTGATGGGCCATACCTTCAAATTGTTGAACAGCCTAAGCAGGTAAGAGAAGACCCTTGCACTTTTAAAATACATACTTTGAAGTGTCTCAATAGTTGAAGTACAAAATATAGTGTTGAATAACAAATTGCCATCTAATTTTATACAAAGTCTATCTACCGCATTACAGGTAATTTGATTTAATATTTTTTTTGTAAGTTTCCTGGCATAAGTCTAAATATATTTGTAAATGTTCTCAATATTTAAAAATTGGAGATAGATAGATAGATAGATAGATAGATAGATAGATAGATAGATAGATAGAAGATAGATAGATAACACAGCAGTATTTTGGCAAGGCATAGGTAAGGAACTGAGGACACACTTGTTTGGTATAGTTTGTTATTGTTTCTACCCAATGAGCATATATTTTCCCAAAGATGAAATAGCAATGGTATATGAGGAGAATACTATTTTTGCTTACTGTTGCAGCATCCATTCAAAATCAGTTGCTAAAAATGCCGTTTTTTTGAGATGATGAAATAATGATTCTCCTATTAGGTCAAGCCATAAACAAACAGATCAGAGCCTCTCTGTTACCACTTTGTTCCGTAAGTTATTTCAGGCAGAAATTGTAGTCCTAACATGAAGTAGTGGCATGGATAAAGGAGGAGGAAATGTACAAGCCCAGGGTTCCTGACTACTATTTTACAGATTATGCCAGAACACAATCACTTTAGGGAGAAATGCATTATATCATATTTATCCCAACTAACCTTAGAATGATAGTGGCTCCCTAGAATCCAAGGCAGAAGTTTTCATCATTTGTTGGTAACCCGTCTTAATTGGAGATGTATGAAATTCATTCTACAAACTTCTACATGCAAAGATACACTCTGCCACTAATCTAGGCACCAATTAATGATATCTCAGTCATGTGATAAGAAGTGGTTGGATATGGAGTAGAATTTTGATCCAAGGGTAAACAAATTCAAAATTCTTCCATTCATTGTCGTGGAGAACTTACAGATTGCAATGAAACTCTTGTAGCTTGAAGGCAAATTTCTGTACTTGAACTACACTCTGGGAGACTACCTGCTTTGCATGTAGCAGGTTCTAGGCTGAATCCCCCCCCCTCCCCTTTGCCATCTCCCATTAAATAGAGCAGCCAACAGTTGATAAAGACCAGTGTCTTGGATTCTAAGGAATCACTGGCAGTCAGAGGAGATAGTGCCTGACAAAACTGTGGGAAAGTCATGCTGACACAAGCAGCATTGGTTCAAGATGGCATGAATCAACTATAAGTAAGGCAGGGATAATTGAACATATCTAGCAGTTAAAGGAAGCAAAAATTAGAACACATTAAGTCATCTCTACAGTAGGTTTGTAGTGTATACTCAATATGAAATTGGATTTCAGATACTGTCCAGTGGTTTCCAACCTGTGGTGTGTGGACCACCAGTGAAGAATTAAAATATGGTCCACGGCCTCACCGTTACTACAGCATTGCAATGAGAGCAACCGGTCTCATAAAACCCTCTTATAGTGCTGAGGCTTATTAAATATGATTTTCTGTGAGCTAGCAGATGGCATCTACTGAATGGCACATGTTCTGTATCAGAAACTAGAGCTGATGTGGTCTATCCAATGCAATTTTCTGAATCAGCATTCCAAAAACCAAACTGTATCAATAGTAGACCAAAAACTGATTTGTAACCTTTTTGGTACTAATGTTAGATAGTGGTCGCTGGTCAAGTGGTCCCGGATCAAAAAAAGAAAAAAGGTTGGGAACCACTGCTCTAGTCTTTCAACTTGTCCTTATAATATGATATATCGCTTTCATTCCTTAGAATGCTGTAAAATTTACCCCCTATTTCAGTTGAATGTAATATTTCCGATGTAAAGCAGGGGGTGAAAACAATAATTGGACAAAAGTGTTGGTGCCTGAGATTTGAATTGGGTTGCTAATTGTGAAAGCTGCTGCATGAGTAGGATGGCTAGCAATGAGTTGTAAATAATATGAACTGTGAGAACTCATATGGTGAAAGCTTGTAGTTGCATCATGTATTGTTTCGATACCTTTTCTTTATTCTGTCAAGAAGTTAGAGTGTATTACAATGTACTTATATCATTGCCACAATTTAAAAGGCATATCGAGGCTTAGAGAATGCAATTTATCCAAGTTTGTGTAGAACATGAGCTTGTTCATGTGCTGCAGAAAGGATCGTAAACACCAAAAAGGTTGCGCTGATGTGATCTTTCAAGAATTAAAGAGTCCTTAAAATACATATCTTATTTTTGATAGTGTATATACATACAGAAGTCATGGCAGTCCTGACAGAAAATGAAGGAGCTTTCTGGGATGCTAAAACCTAACCTCTAAAAAGGTTCGGTACCTAGTTCATTTAAAGTTTGGACTAAACTCCAGAGAAGTTTCACCACCCTTCCTTTTTTTGGAAGGCATCAGCCAATACTGCTTCTTATAAAACAATTATACATAACCATAATTACCATACATTTTGTACTTTTTCTTTCCCTTCTCCCTCCCCACTCCCAGGAAAAAAAAGGATTACATTGTCAACAGGGAAGAGGGAGGGGTGGGGAGTAATGTTTATAATGTTGATTCTATATGTGGTGTTTAATTAGAACAGAAAAGAGACAACAGAAGAAGAAAGATGATATCATTAATTTCTTCTTACATGTCCAAAAATAAACTAGGGTATTATTAACTATTTTAAAATTACTCATCTTAGAGGGGGTTTCGCTTCCGCTACGTTTGTGAAGGACCATCGCATGGTGGACTTCCTGGAGCTTCTAGTGAAAAGAATAAGAAATCATATCCACAGGTTAAAGTAAGTCAATGATTTATTTACTGTTTTGTTTCCCGTGATTATAATTTATTACACTGATCATTTTATGGGACTTTAGAGAATGAGAGAGGATGTTTACTTTCCAGAAAGTTAACATGTCTATAGTGATTCCACTACATTATATTCAGTTTATTAAATATTTCAGTGTAAGCTTCTGTGCAGAAAAAAAGGGATCTGCTAAGCCCAGATTTTTAAAACACATGTGCAGACAATGCCACTGTGTATAGTTTGCCAGTCACAGCGTACTTCAGTTAGTAAACAAGCATAGCTAAGAAAAGAATAAATATTTTTACATAAGTCTTATCTCTTTGGTTTCCTTATGTCTTAAAGGTGGCATTTAGGGCCAAACTAGATGTGACAGAGACAACTATGTTTGCTCACTTGTCTGCCCTATTCAAACATAAAGCAAAGAGTGGGAAGAAAGGTCTGTTTTTTACCAAAGAAGGTAAGTGCAGGTGATAGGAGTTGAGGCTTCACCTTCCTCCTGTCTTATCTCATTGCACTCTGTTTCTACAAACGCTTTTCCTCCCAGCTCTGGCTTCAGTATCAGAAGTGAGCCAGGCTACCCAGAAAAGTGCCTCACGTTATGTATGGAGAGATAAGGATCCTCTCAATCTATCACTTTGTCTTCTCCCGCAAAAAGTATCACTCACATATATGAACAGAATAGATTTGTGAATACACAAACGTGGCTACCTCAGTCAGATTGAGCTTGACCTTTAAAGTACAGGTATGACAGAGAAACTCCTTTTTGCAAAGCCTTTTCATGCTCTCCAGACCATGTTTCCTTCATCATAATCTGTCTGGCTGCAAGATTTTTTAGCAGCATCAGTCTTGTGAAGATGATGAAGAAGAATTGGACACAGTGGGCCTATCTGTAGTAAACAATCTAATAAAGCTTGAGCTGGGAAAGAATGGACTTGTACTGCAACTAATCATACTGTAGTTTTTGTGCCTTACTACAACAAATAAATAGTGAGCAGGATCTTCCATCTTTAGTGAACATACATGAAAACAAATACAGAGAGAAAAAGGGAAAGCGGGTAAACAACTCAGCAGTTACCTCCAACATATGTAAAGAAATCATTGATTTGTAAGTTTGACCAGCAAAACGGAAATAATAATAAAATGTTTAGTGGTGAAAGAAAAATTATATCTGGATACATTTTGGATGATGGTTCAGAATGATCTGTTTAGTTATGCAAGGTTTTACCTATGCATATGTTTTAGTTTTGATTGGACAGTTTGTTGCAACATGTCGAACTTCTCCACTTTTTTAGGTAATATG
Source organism: Anolis sagrei ordinatus (assembly GCF_025583915.1). Lineage (NCBI taxonomy): Eukaryota > Metazoa > Chordata > Lepidosauria > Squamata > Anolidae > Anolis > Anolis sagrei. The sequence goes on along the minus strand of NW_026847549.1, from coordinate 179,096,038 downwards.
GGAATCTATTTCTGTATTTTCTATATAATTTCTATCACTGGTATCATTTTTTCTGTTAAACAAGTAAATCCAGGAATACATCTGCTTCATTGACTGACAGTAGCTCATTGATGAATACATTTTACATATTTGAATAGTTTACGTTTAGAGTCTTTGGAATATGTATAAATCTTTCCATGGCAACACCTGTTGGAAGAGGTTGGCAGAAATATGTGGGGAAGTTCCTCAAGGCTACTTTACTGACTTGTTGGTGCCTGTCTTTGATTTCAAGTTTAGCCAGTAGCAAAGAAAAATATTTTATATACCATTTCCCTACCATCTGCTTTCCTCCTGCCCCTGAAGCTGCTTCTTTTTCATGAATGAGAGTACCTCTCATAGGCTTAAGGCAGTGCTTCAATGATAGTCGGTCAACATAACCTTTGTGGTAAAGTGTATTATACATGCAGGTAGCTGGAAAAGCTACGCTGTGGAGCAGAATTGGTTGTTATTATTATTACCCAAAGGCATTTGAATTTTGGTTGTATGCTGAGAGCAATCACGAGGCATTCAGAAGAAAAGTCACATTCTATGGCTATAATTCCAAATTGTTTTCTTAAATGGAATTCTGCCATTAGTTTCAATTGACATTTGTTAAGTCTAGATTTGCTTCTGTGCATTTTGGTAAACAGCTTTTACATTCTATGATAATGCATTCCAACTTGAATATTTGCCCCTAGTGCTTTATCAAAGCCTCTGGCATGGATTGGCTGAACTAATAAAAGGCTTGGCATATTTAGTAGTGCAAGAAACAAAGCTGTGTTCTATCCATCTTCTCAGAATCAAGGAAAACTTGGCTGAGATTAACATCTTTCAAATGAAAATGGTGAAGACTGCTCAGAGGCCCAAACTATAAGGAAGCTTAAAGGACGGGAAGCCCAAAGACAGCAAGAGACTTTAGACAGGGTGAAAAGCAATCCATACAACTAAAAAGAAAATGGTGAAGAAAAGATAGAATCATAGAATAATAGAGTTGGAAGAGACCATATGGTCCAACCTTTGCATTTAGGGGGAAAATAAACTAGTTCAAAACTATCAACAGTATCCAAAATTAGAAAGAGCTCTACTGCATTGGCTAGATATTCTGAAGGAAGTGGATATGCAAAGAATATAATGAGTATAGTGTAAGATTGTTAGGTCAAAACCATGACAGAAGGATTTTCTTACTTTAAACCTGACACAAAAAGTAGGGTTAGGAACCTGTGGCCCTAACGGCTTTCTGTCATGAATACTGTAGTCCCATCTTGCATTACAGATCCTGCATCAGTGAGTTACTCTGCTGATTCCATTTTTAGTAAAAATTATTTTGCATAAGGAAATAAAGAAGATTCACAAATGTTGTTGAACTTTGACATCAGTCAGTCTCAAGAGGGTTGAGAGAATCTAGAAGTACAGTGGTCCTTCAGTAGCTGATAGGGTTTAGTTCCAAACCGCCCCCATCATGGATATTAAAAACAATGGATGCCCAAATCCCGTTATGGCATAGATATTATATCCCTTATGAAATGGATAAATCAAGGATTGTCTTTTGGAATTTTTTACTGATGGGAATATTTTCAAGCGGTGGATGATTGAATCTGTGGATATGGAAAACCAACTGTAATACAATGCAAAATGGTCCTCCTTATATAAAATGGCGAACAAACAAAAGGAGTGCTGTAGAGAGCCTGATGATCTGTTAAATAGCAAGATATTTCTACACATCAGCAAAGTGCTCAGTGTGCAGCTGAATCAGTGGTTTATCAACATCTGAACATTTATAGTTTCATGCTCCTTCATTAGAATAGGGAAGAAAAGTACCTTATATAATTATTATTATTATTATTATTATTATTATTATTATTATTTCCCACATGTGTACCCCGCCCTTCTCACCCCTTAGAGGACTCAGGGCAGCCTTACAACAGGGAACGATTTGATGCCAACACATATCATACTCATGTATAAGTATAGACATTTTAGTCAAGCCGTCAGCCTCCAAGACTTGGGTCAGCTTATCCATGAGTCAGTGTGACTAAGTTTATACAAGAAAAGAATTAGTAAAGAGAGGTTTAGAGGGTGAAGCATATGATATTAGCTTTCTTTGTGACTAGATCTTTGTGACTATCTTCCTCCTTCTTTCCCTCCCCCCTTTTGTTTCTTTTTCTTTCTTTTTTTCCCTTTTTTGTTTAAAGAGAAATAAGTATAAAAAGAGAGGGCACAGATAAAAGCAAAGTTACATGGAAATTAAGTGTGTATAAATATGAACACCAATGGAAACTAAGTGTAAGCAAGATATTGTAACGTTGAAACAATAAAAACAATAAAAATATTGTTAAAAATATTTTCTGCTTATTATTTTTTTAAATACATTTATTTATTTATTTATTTATTTATTTATTTATTTATTTATTTATTTATTTATTTAAAACACTTATATTCCCTGCAGGGGACTCAGGGCGGAGCACAACATATATACGGCAAACATTCAATGCTGGGACATAAAACCATAAATATATACAAACATTAAAATCACTTATATCCAGTTTAAAATCAGTTGCTTAAAAACTATCTTAGGACACTATTCTATTATTGCCTCATTGCACTGCCCCAAAGGCTTGGTCCCACAGCCAGGTCTTCACCATCCTTCTGAAGTACAGGAGGGAGGGGGCTGGTCTAATATTGCCAGGAAGGGAGTTCCATAACCAGGAGGCAATCACTGAGAAGGCCCTGTCTCTCGTCCCAGCCAAACACACCTGTGCTGGTGACGGGACTGAGAGCAGGGCCTCCCCAGAAGATCTTCGTTTTCACAGTGGTTCGTAAAGGGAGATGCATTCGGACAGGTAAACTGGACTGGGGCCATTTAGGGCTTTATAGGCTAAAGGCAGCACCTTTATTTCAATTATTTTACATTATTTTCAATTTTAAGATATAATGCCACCAACGGTTATATTTTTCTGTGATGTTTGAAATGTGGATAAATATTGCACCTTATAAAGCCCTTTTTGGGAGCCAGCATTGCCTAGTGGTCCCAGCATTGGATTATGACTCTGGAGACCAAGATCTGAATCCCCATCCCATCATGGCTACCTTAAGCATATCATTCTCTTTGCCTCACAGGAAGGCAAAGGCAATCCTCCTGGACAAATCTAGCCAAGAAATCACAACTTGAAGGCACCCAACAACACGCCTTTGTATCTCAGCTAATTCTTAACTGCACCAATATAGAATGTGTTGCAAATATCAATGCAGACTCACAAATGAAAAATCAATCCATACTAAGAGTATTTGTTCTGCTTCTTACAGATCTGCAATTACACTGGGCCGGCAAAAGTAATTGTGCAGTTAGTCACAAATGGGAAACACGTCCACCTTCATGCTCACAGCTTGGTGGGGAAACACTGTGAACAAGGCGTATGCACTGTAAATGCAGGACCAAAAGACATGGTTGTGGGGTAAGTGCATTCATATATATGCAAAATATTTGGTCTTTGTGCTCTTGTGAATTACACAAATGGGTCTCACCTCTGCAAGTCCTCTTGGGGAACATTTTAGATCTATTCTGCTTTTATTTTTTAGTATGAATCCCGTTCCTTCAATGAATGTGCCTCACCTATTTCTCCTCAGTTCTTCCCCATCCGTTGTGTGAGCAGCATTGACTAGAACACTCGCTTACCTCAAATTTCACATCCTCCTTTCCTTACATCTTCTGATTTTTCTTCTCATTTCCAGTTTAGATGGACACCACCCTATTATTATTTCACACAGCAGGGATATAATAATTGAGAGCAAAAATTAGACTGCCAGGAGAATAGGAAGTATTCAAGTACATAATGCCCAAAGCATGTTTTTTGTCAAGTTTGAACAGAGCCATCAGGTATTAGAAGTGTAAATAGAAAGACCAGACTGCTTCTCAGATGTGCTCTGCATGGACCAAATGGAAGCAACCCGCTAAATGCACAACAGTATCTAAAGAAGCTGGCATTTCACAGTAGAATCCATTGTTTCTTTGATGTATCAAAGGAGTCTTTTGTGGTTTTTGTTTTTTGCTTGCATACCCAATTGGAGTTGGCAATTTTATCATGGCAGAGAAACAAAACATTTAGCTGCGTGCATCTGAAGCAAATGTTTGACATGGTATTAAAGATCTCAATAGAAATTTCCATAGTCTTACATGTATCCCAAGAAGAGTAGAGTTAAATGGGGAAATCTGTGTACCATTTTGCTGAAATTGTAGTAAATGTAAACAATACCTTTAATTAAATGTGTTTTGTTTGCTTTTTGAAGAAAGCATGGTTTTTATTTATAGTTCTAATTCTTCTGTGAAAGTCATCTGTATTTTATTGTATTTCAGATAGAAATTTCAGGCTGAGAGTTATCCAAATGCCCAAGGCTATTCAGTCAATAATAGCATGATGCACACCTGGGATTTAATAGTTCTTGTGTGGATGCCAAAGTATTTTGATTACACATGGGTTTTCTGATTCCCACTTCATTTCTTCTCATTTATTGGAAGCTGTTCTCAGCAGCTTTCAGGACAAACTGAAAATGTTTACTTGTGGCTTTTTGGATCCTCTTGTTCCTCCACCCTTCCTACTATTCTCCCATTTCCAAAATTTAAACTGGTAGTGTGACCAGGTGCAAAAAGAAGGCAGACTCTTGCACCTTCTAATATTTGAATAAGAAGCAGGAATGTCATGGAAGTTACACCTAGGGAAATTCCATTTTGTATACACCTATATAAAAAGTCCTAACCTGTTTTGCATCTGCCCCTGCAGTATGATGGCCTCCAGATATTTGGGCTACAGTTCCCAATTAGGCCCAGCTTGCATGGTCAGAGATCAGGAAATTATAGGAGTTGTAGTCCAAAAAATGTGGAAGGCATTGTTTTCCCTATGTTGGAGCTAATGTGTCTGCTGAATTAGTCTTCTCAATCCTGGATCAAGTTAACTGGCAGTGCTTGCTCTAGCAATGTTCACAACAGTATGAAGTTGACATAAAGATTAGGAATACTGGGCTGATTAAAGTCTATGTTCCAATTGTAAAGCAACAGAGACAATACTAAATCTTAGTTAAGCTACTTCCCTTTTGAAATAAATTGTTCAAATAACATGCACATGGCACTGATTCCAGGACTGGGTCAGGTTTCAATTAAGCACCAGTTTGATGTCTTTTGCTCCAACTTTTGGAGCATATATGTCAGTCTTGAAAAGAATGGTGAGACAGAAGCTGCTTTTAAGATGTGAAAGGCTCTTGCTTTTGATGTTAAGACCCAACTTGCCAGGAGCTTGAGTGCTAATTTCAGATTTCTTCTGTGAAGATTTGGCTTCTAATCTTGAACGATTTGTCATATTTCCTGCTACGTATCTGCCTGTTACCACTACTCAAACATTCTGAAATAACAGAGTCGCCCTTTAGGAGCCAATAATTCTTTCTTATTTTCATTGGTAATGAAGGGTTTGAAACAAAACAGATATTCTTTGCCATTTATTTATTCACATTTATAAGGCCATTATTCCTGTAGAGAAGTGTATACATGCTTCCCTCCCACATTTTATTATCTTATCATAACAGTCATGTGAAGTATATTGGCTGGAAGATAGTGGCTAGGCCCAAGATCGGCCAGTAGTCTTTACCACTAAAATGGACATTTGAATCTAGATCTTTTGGTTTTTTTGGAAGCTTGAATCTCTACAGAACTCGAGACAGTTAATGTGCAGCCAGCAGATCAGGCCGCCATTTCTCTGCAATGGAATTAAATGGCCAACTGGGCTTTCTGTTGTTCCAAAAAGGGGGCTCCTTGGCTTTGGAGGGCATCCATGCTATCCGTCCAGTTCAGGAGCATGGCCCGTGTCTGTGTTCATGTCTGACCACTACAGAACTCTGATGTATGACAGTAATCTCAAGACTGAATGTATCCTGGCAGTTGCATTTTAACAATCCCATTGCCCTTGTAATTTGAGGCTAGGAGATCAGTGGTTCTCAACCTGTTGGTCCCTGGGTGTTTTGGCCTAAACCAGCTGTTAGGATTTCTGGGAGTTGAAGGCCAAAACATCTGAGGACCCACAAGTTGAGAACCACTACTCTAGAACATGAAACATAGCATAGAATCTCTAAAAATAATTAACCTATGCTTTTGTGTAGGTTTCCAAATCTTGGAATACTACATGTTACAAAGAAGAGAGTCTTAGATACGCTGGAAACACGCATGATAGATGCCTGTAAAAGGGGATATAATCCAGGACTTCTAGTACACCCTGATCTAAACTATATACAAGCAGAAAGCGGAGGGGAGAGACAGCTAACAGGTGAGTAAAGGTGTTCACATATATATATATAATAGCTTTATAAACTAAAAATCTTCTTGTTTCTATCACCTCTGCTTTCTGTGGTATGTAAGATGTCCCCTCTCCACTTTATATATTTACTCCTGTTCATAGTATTTCTTGAACAAGAAATTTTATTTTCTTGAAGGAGAGGAAGTTTCTGAAGCAGTTGCTAACATAAAGTAGAATAAAACAGAAAATAAAGCTTATTTCTATGTTAGAGCCGCAGACATTATTGTCCAGTTTATAAATGTCTCACAGTCTTGATCACCAGGTATATATTTATTAATTTGTTCAACCTGCTTTTTATTTATTTGTTTGGTTGGTTTAGGGAAGTAGGGGAGGAATGCTTATTTGTTTTGCCAAAGGCTCTTTTTAGCAAGTAAAATCATTTCAAATTGAGTGGAACATCCATAGATGTCCCTGTATTTCTTGGAGAGAAAACAACTAATGTTTGTGATTTTGAGCACAGAAATGGGTTGCCAGGTAAATGCAGCTCCTTTACCTAGTGAAAGAAAATGGTATGAGGAAGTTCACAGTCATTTCATGTAACATGTACTTTACAAAAAGCTTTTCATTTGTCTGAAATGGCTGGAACCCATCTTAATTCAACTTCTTTCTCTACCTCTGTCAGACACATGTGTTACTACTACCTTATGCCTCCATTACAGACATGCAGCCATAATCATTCAACTTCCTTTTTCATTGGTTACAGACCGAGAACGGGAAATCATTCATCAGGCAGCACTTCATCAGACAAAAGAAATGGACCTTAGTGTTGTGCGGCTCATGTTCACAGCATTCCTTCCTGACAGCACTGGCAGTTTTACAAGAAGACTTCAACCTGTCTTATCTGATCCTATATATGATAGCAGTGAGTGTCTTATCGCCTCTTCATTCTGTGGCTAAATCCCAGTTCACTTGTCGTTTTGTTTTGTGTTTCATCGTTAAAGTTGGATATAAAGGCAGATCTTCTTGTAACGTTTTTTAAGTAGAGTATCATTTAATGTCAAATGAACATAATGCAGAGCACATGAGTACACTTTGCAGTGAGCAGATGAGAGCTTAGTGCCGCACTATGTGATTTACTTTCTTTATTCTCCCTACGACTGTAAGCATACAGAACCCACTTGTAATTAGAGTCACTGGTCATGAGTATTTCTTCGGCATTCCTACCTTAAAGGATTTACAAAAGCAAACAAACTGCTAGGTTGGCAGAAGCTGGGCCTAACAGCGGGAGCTCACCCTGAATTCGAATGCTGACCTTTCAGTCAACAAGTTCAGCAGCTCAGCGCTTTAACCTGCTGTGCTACCAGGAGGATTAGGAAGGTGATCTCCAGAAGGGGAGAGATTTTAAGCTTCTTCTATCAGTGCACAGTGATTCAGGGGCATATATTGTTACACTGAAGAAGAAATGGAACTCTGCTCTAGACTGTGTATTTAACATAGCATGTAATTTTGGCTTTGGTGGGCTTTAAAAAAGGAGAAACTACAGAGTATAACATTACACATCCCTATGATGAATTGCTTTACAAGTGAAGTCATAATTCATTTGTAATTCCACAATCAGTAATCTGCAAGCTGCCTTACTTCCTCAGAATCCTTAGCTATTTATGTACATGTAAATTGTGCTAAATGTACAGAGTGACTTTTTTTAGACTATGAGGAACAGATGTATATACACCTCATGGTGGGGAGAGCAGATTTCTGCCTCCAGACCCATTTTAGACGTGAAGTAGTGTGTCAATGCAGAGAAGTATTATGTATTGCAGACTATATATTATGCAAAGAAGGAAAAACGGTGCATATTGAGCACTTCACATATATTGCATTGCCATGGCTTCAGTGTCTATCGGTGTAGTGTTTGTGTAGTGTAACAACCCTAGTGGATATTTGCACTATGCTGATATCATGTAATAATCTTTGTATTATGGCTCTCACTTTGGCTGTAAAAATAATATGGAAAAGATGAGGCAGATCTCTCAGCATTCGTTGTCTGTTTATAACCATTATGTGTATTTTGATATTGAGTTTTTGCTAACTTTAAAAAACAACATTGCCAAAGGGGGAGAGGAAAAAACTCCTCTTACTAGAATAGGAATGACTTTTCCTGTTTGTTTATATCCATTAGAAGCTCCTAATGCATCCAACTTAAAAATTGTCCGGATGGATCGCACAGCAGGCTGTGTGACAGGCGGAGAAGAGATTTACCTTCTTTGTGACAAAGTTCAGAAAGGTGAGACCTTGGGAGGCTACACTTCTCATGTTTGAGCATGATTGTATAATCACTGGGTGTAAGTGTGACCTTGTGATAAGAATGTCAGATTAAGTCTGTGAAGGCTATTAAACCTAGAAACAATTAGCTAATTAATCTTGTCAAGTTATTAACCTGTTAACCTTTTCTACAGATGTGGCTTAACTCCCTGTAAATCCCATGCTGTAATTAGTTGATTTTGGAGGTAACTGCATCTTCCTGATCACCCTTACATTCAAGATTTTAGTAAAATTATGGTAATAAAAATATGTAAAAATTATTAGGTATCAGTGTTTTTCAGCACATTCCTATTATTAATTTGTGACATTGTTCAATACCCGATATATGTTGGTAGCTGTAATTGAAACAAAATGTCACTATTTTGTTGGGTTTTTATTTGACATTTTAGTAAATTAGGAGTATTGTGGAACAGTGTGTTTAATCTTTGCGTCAGTTGTTTGTGACAGTATTATGTTCAGTTTTTTCTTCAGTTTTTGGAATGAATACAGTATCTATCCTGGTGTTTTGCTTTGTTGGTATTGCAGTGTTAAATTAGACTGTGTGTGTGTGTGTAGGTAGGTAAAGGTTTCCCCCTGACATTGAATTAAGCTTGGGGCAAAGATGCAAGCTGGGTTGGGGGGGGGGGGCTGGGACATTTTACAAGCTACTGAAAAAGATGGATGGCAAAGCGTCGTTTTGGGCAAGGGTGTGTCCTTGCCCAAATGGGACAGTTAGGTATGTTGTTCATGTACTATTGGGTCTGATTCTGGAGGGTTGTGCTCATCTCCATTTCTAAGTCAAAGAGCTGGCATTGTCTGTAGACCCCTCCAAGGTCATGTGACCAGCATGACTGCATGAAGCGCTGTTACCTTCCCACCGAAGCAGAACCTAATGATCTGCTTACATTTGCTTGTTTTCAAACTGCTAGGTTATCAGAAGCTGAGGCTAACAGCAGGTGCTCAACCCATTCCCCGGATTCAAACCGCCGACCTTTTGATCAGCAAGTTTAGTAGCTCAGCGGTTTAACCTGCTGTGCCATCAGTGGCTCCATACACACACACACACACATATATGCATATGCACTAATGATGTTTCCTCGCATGTGGCGAAAAAGCAGCCTGCACATGCTGCAAAAAATAATAATCATCAAAGCTTATTTTCTATTATTGGACTAAAGTTGATAAAAGAGAGACAGGTTTTGTTTTGACATTTTGTGATCAACTTTCTTGAAGTCTGAAAATGTCATTCCTGATCCAGGAAAGGGAAGTGAAAATTATGTATTAATTGCTTGAAAAAAACATCAGAGTACACGGAAACCCCAAAGTAGGGGTTTCCCTTAGCTTAAGTATGGTTTCCCCTTATGATCTCATTTATTAAAATTTCTCAGTCATTGATCATTTAAGTATATCTTGAAACACTTAGAAACCTTTTTGGTAAAGACTTCCCAGTTAAAGGATGGGGGATGGACCATCCATCTTTTATTATTTTACAATAACATATTTTCCTTAGATTTCTCTTTATCATGATATTGTTCAGAATTTTTTCCTTATTGTACAAATGACTGTGCTGCTTGTTCAAACTAAGAATCAGTTTTCATTTTTATGGTTATTGATTTTTGTAAACCATCTTGCATCAATGTTTCACATCCGTTGCTCTTTGCTCTGTTAAAATTGTGGAGTGAGTGGAGGCCAACCCATTTATGTGTATATCACATGTCTTACATGCACACTAAATAGAGAAGCAATGTTATTCTAAAAAAAGATAGCATTTCACTGGGAAGCTGATAAGGCATAGAATTAACTAATAATCCATTATCCCCAAAGCGCTTTATAACAGCAAAGCCTTTGCCCACATAAATGCAGGAGTAAAGTGAGTCTCTATGGGAAAAGGAACCACAATTTAATTACAATTAAATATAACATAACAGTTGGTTGAGTGAGTACAGAAAAGCAGATCAAGTCATCAAGATCTGACTTGAATGGACAAACCTGTTTCTACCATAGAATGTGGACATAAATGTGTCTTGGCACCAGATCTTTAGGAGTCTCAATATGGATCAGAATACAAAATCAATTTTTTCTAGCTAATTTTAGGGTAAAAGTCCAAGGAAGCATAATTGAAACCTCCAGAGAATAAAATCATACAGTTAGAAGAGACCACAAGGGCCACCCAATTCAAACTAGAAGTAGCAAAGATGATATAAAATGGCAGTTGAGTGATACACACATTTAACTTTTCAATCTAGACTGGAAATGCCTATCTGACACAGTCATGCAAAGGATTAACATAAATCATAACTGGTTGTAAACTTGTATCATCAATACAGATGATATTCAGATCCGCTTTTATGAAGAAGATGAAAACGGTGGTGTCTGGGAAGGGTTTGGAGACTTTTCACCTACTGATGTACATAGACAGGTAGGCTCAGTTTTCAAGATGTATTAATAATGCTGCGTGCAAATAATATCAACTTTGGTTATTGTGTAACCATGTTTGTAATCTGAGAGTAGAGTCTCACTTATCCAACAAAAATGGGCCAGCAGAATGTTGGATAAGCAAAAATGTTGGATAATATGGAGGGATTAAGGAAAAGCCTATTAAACATCAAATTACATTATAATTTTACATATTAAGAACCAAAACATCATGTTTTACAATAAATCGACAGAAAAAGCAGTTCAATACATGGTAATGTTATGTAGTAATTACTGTATTTATGAATTTAGCACCAAAACTTTGCAATGTATTGAAATAGCTGTGGATCCGGGTGGGAGCCAAACTGCGTTGGATAATACAAAATGTTGGATGAGCTAAGGTTGGATAAGCAAGACCCTATTGTAATGTATTTTACCACTGTGTTGCCTTCAGTTTGTCTTGGGGAGATGGTTGTCTTTAGGAAAAAGGGGACAAGTAGGGTTTTTTTCTTCTTTTCTGAACCAAGACTCCTTATCTTCATGTTGTGAACAGTTCTCAGGCTTTCAGTGCTTGATGAGGACTATTGCAACATAAGCGATAAGTAGAAAGTTACCCTAAATGCTCAGCAAACATAATAGGTGGTGTATATTCAAAGGTACTGTTGTACTACCTTTGGGCGATGTGTTGAAAAAAAATTTGACAAATATGTAAACAAATGTCTGTTGTTATGTCTGATTGTCTGTTTCATGTTAACCTACAGTTTGCCATTGTATTCAAAACACCAAAATACAGAGATGTCAATATTACAAAACCAGCATCTGTTTTTGTCCAGCTACGGCGTAAATCAGATCTGGAGACAAGCGAACCAAAGCCTTTCCTATACTACCCTGAAATCAAAGGTAATGTATTAGCATTATTTGGTTTGTCCATGAAAAAGAAATACAGATTTTTAGAATGCCACCAATATGGTGGCATTCTAAAATGTTCATGTAACATATAATGTTCATGTAGTATATAAGTTATACTTTACAATTTTACCCAGAAATAATAAATAGTATTCACTCTGTTCCCCCAACCAAATTGATTTATTTATAAACATCGAGCCAAGGGAGGCCTGAAATCAGCATTTTGTATGCATATAACATGTGTATATTTGTATGTAGCACTGTGCTTCATAACATGTGACCATAACTATGAAGCTTTTTCTGCTCCAGTGATGACAAATGTATTATGGAGCCATATACTTGTGCAAGAAAATTAAATCAGAATATCTTCTGCACAAAAATAAACCATCATTCTTCCTGAGCCTGATGCCACCCAGATAATCATCATCGTCATCTTTATTTGTATCCCACCTCCATCTCCCGAAGAGGGACTCAGGGCAGCTAACAAGGCACTGCAAGTGCAGTATAAACATCAACAGTACATGAGTGTAAAATAATATCACATAAAAGTTATAAACAACCAGTATCAACACATAAAATAAAATAAAATACACAATTTAAAAACACTTTGCATCAATGGTTTAAAGTAGCTGTCATCAATACACAACTAAAGTGCCAAAGTGTCAACCTAATATAGGCCCATTTCATCCTACTCGAGTCCAAAAGCTGGCTTAAAAATCCATGTTTTTAGGCTAGAATGGAAGGATTCAAGGATAGGGGCTAGTCTAATCTCTTTTGGGCAGGTATTCCAGAGCCAGGGAGCCACTACAGAGAAGGCCCTCCCTCTCATTCCCACCAAACACACTTGAGATGTTGCGGGACTGGCAGAAGGGCCTCCCCTGCCAATCTCAAAGCCCGCGCCGGTTCATAGAAAGAGATGCGGTCTCAAAAATAGGTTGGACTCAAAGCTTTGTAGGTAATAACTTGCACCTTGAATTGAGCCCGTAAAATTGTTGGAAGCTTTTATGGGTGCTGATCATGGTGGTGAGTATGAAGGGATTTGTAATCCAACCAAACAAAGAGGGAAGCAACAATATGTAATATAAAATGGTATTTGTTGATCAAAAAGCCCTAAACGGTTCTGGCCCAACTTATCTATCCGAACGTATCTCGGCCTATCAGCCCACCAGGACCCTAAGATCTTCTGGGGAGTCCCTGCTCTCTATCCCGCCGGCTTCACAGGTGCGGCTGGCGGGGACGAGAGACAGGGCTTTTTCTGTGGTGGCCCCTCGGCTTTGGAACGCCCTCCCTATAGAGGTAAGATCAGCCCCCTCGCTGATGGTGTTTCGGAAAAGATTGAAGACATGGATGTTTGAACAAGCATTCGGTTAACCCGGTGCAATGAATTCTGATGATCAAAGGACTGGTAACCATGGACGACGAGATTGGATTGCGATTTCAGTTACGAGATGCAATTGGATTGTTATTGGTGGCCCAATAATTTTGTATTGTATATGTGTTTATATGCTTTTAAACTGAATATTGTGATTTTTGTATTGTTGTAAACCGCATTGAGTCGCCGATTCAGGCTGAGAAATAGCGGTATACAAGCGCAGTAATAAATAAATAAATAAATAAATAAATAAATAAAAAAGAATATTGTGATTTCTGAAAGTATAAGGAGGCACCTTTGCCACTGCTTTTGTCTTTAGAAGAAGATAGAAACTGTACAGACCTGTTGTTCGATCATTTCTTCCTGATGGGAGTGGGAATACTTGGCATCGTAATGGATCTTTATTTTGCCACTTGTGAAGGAGTGTTTTATTCTTGATCTGTCAGCCATTCATGAAGACAATGTGTGTTGGAGCATGTTTCCCTTGTATAAAGCACCTATAAAACGTTCATGCCAAGCTGCTTTCAATTATGACATGGTTGTCTATCTCCTCTGTTAGTACTGGCTTTCACAAAGTGGTGTGAAGCAATCCTTCTCAAGCTGTTTGATTTGGCGGCAAGGCCTGGTATCATATTTCTGTCATATTATTATTGTATTAGAATAGTTTTTGAAAATCTGCCATGGATTTTCACTGGTTCGTGAACCATCACTTTGCATAGCATTGAAACACATGTACTAATTGGCCTACTCCAGTCGATAGAAATTAATGTTAGGACTTGTGTTGATTTATGTACAGCTATTTTTGGTGATAAACAAGTATTATTGTCTAGTATGTACCAAAGCTTTCCTGACTGCTTTGTTTTGTTGGTAGTTGACAGTATGGTGTAGTGCTTTGAGTGTTGGACTATGACTTTGGAGACCAGTGTTTGAATCCTCACTCAGTTATGGAAACCAGCTGGCTAACCTTGGACAAGTCAAACTCTCTTAGCCCCAGATGAACAAATCTTGCCAAGAAAACTGGGTGATAGATTCACCCAGTTTTCACCCAGATAGATAGAAAACTGGGTGTCATAAGTAAGAAAGAACTTGAAGGCATACAACAAGTTGTAAACCATTACATCTTAAGGGTTTCAGCTTAGGGAATGCTAATTCAGTAGACAATAGGCCACAAATGATCTTTTTTCTGGAGAGTTTGAAAACTTTATCTGGTTCAGTAGGGTGCACTCAGATTGCTGATCAATCCAGTTTTAGAGAGCAACTATCTCCTATTTCCTGGCTACTAGTCTGTTTCTGGTTGCACATCATAATGCTCGTTATGACCAAAAGAACCCCAGATGGCTTAGAATGCATGAAGGATCACTTCCTCCTGTATGAAATATCCAGATATTGAGATCTGTTGTAGAGTCGCTTATGGTTCAACATAAAATGGTGGAAAGGGACATTTGAAACATGTATTTCCACCACTGATGATCTCCAAAACAGTCTTGCAAAGTTGGCACATTCATTCTTCTCATATAGTTTGAACTATCCATGATAGACTTTTTTTAAATGCACATGTTGCTTTTTATTAGCTTCTTATGTGATCTATGATAAATGATGGCTGTTATGCCAATGTAATCAGCTTTAAGTACTGTGGTAGAAAAGTGCAGTGATTACAATAAATAGTAATGTTTAATTAGTCAGTTTAATATATTCCCAAGACACAGGATTGTTTTTATTAAACTGCATAAGAGTATTCCTGCATGCTGTTTGGAAATGTGCTAGACAGAAGTGCCCTTAGATTGGCAGTAGCTTGGCATTTCAGCCTATGTGACATCCATTAGCAACATCACTACCAATCTTGGGACATGTAAGTTTGAAATGCATCTAACCTGCTGTAAACATTTTACAAGATCGCAAGTTTTGGCATTGGACAAGCACTAGCACGCAGATTAGACAGACAAATAAGGGAACAATCAAGTTCAGTGTTAGATAACTTATCATAATTGACAGGAAGTGATATGTTACTAGGGAATTTCCAGATTTAGCATGAAATTGATGAACTCTGCACAGTTCTTCTCTTAGGACTCAGAAAACTTTGTGGTGTATGTTTGAACTTTACAGAAACTTTCAAAAACTCCCTTGACACCTCCAGATTTATCCTGGTGCTGGCTGTGCGTATTATCAGGGGAAATGCCCAGATGATAGAAAAATGCTCTAGCTTTTATTTGTTTGCTATAAATATACATGAAGTATTCTGTGAAGTTTTAAAATAGTTTTTAATAATTGGGTATTGTCTAAGACTGGAGACATATTTCTTCTTAATATGTGGGCATATTTGGAATACACCCAAATATAGATATACGTTTGTAAATTCAGTAGTTGTGAATTGAATGTGCGTGCAGTTTATCTAGCATGGAGAAATTTTAAGAAAACAGACTGCGGTCTAGTCTTAAAATACTTTCCACATTTTGCATCTAGTTATTGAACAGTTAAGACTGTTATGACAGATCAGTTTGCTCTGACTGGCACTGGTCTCAGGCAGAGGTCAATCACATCTGGTGCAAAGGTGACCCTGTAGACCAGGGTCCTCAAACTAAGGCCCGGGGGCTGGATACGGCACTCCAATGTCATTTACCCGGCCCTTGCTCAGGGTCAACCTAAGTCGGAAATGACTTGAAAGCACACAACAACAACAACAACAACAACAACAATCCTATCTCATCAGCCAAAAGCAGGTCCACACTTCCCATTGAAATAGTAATAAGTTTATATTTGGTAAAATTGTTCTTCATTTTAATTATTGTATTGTTTTTAAGTGTTTTTTGCACTACAAATGAGAGGGACTGTGACCTGGCCCTCTGTTTAAAGTGTGAGGACCCCTGCTGTAGACAGACAGCAGGACTAGATACTGCAAGACACAGATCATGAATAAGTTTATAGATTATCTGAATTTATTTTTTTAAAAGCCCAGCATGTCTTGCCCTATACATAAACTGACTGGTCTTCTTTAGGGACATTAATTAGATCAACAGAAGACATTTTTGGAATTACAGATTTTTCTGTCTTTAATAGGTGAACTAATTCACAGTAAATGTAATTCAGGCTTTTTAAGAATAAATTCAGACCATCAACAAATGCACCTCCTTTTTCGCTAACTCCCACCAAACCCAGGCCACATGACCAATTGTGAGGGATGATAGGAAGGTCTCTAGTTGACTGTACTAGAGGTCCAAAGTAGATGAATAGGTACTGCCTTGTTGGGAAGGTAACACTGCTCCATGCAGTCATGCTAGCCACATAACCTTGGAGGTGTCCATGGGCAACGCCGACTCTTCGGCTTAGAAATAGAGATGAGCATCACTCCCAGACAAACACAACTAGACTTAATGTCAGGGGAAACCTTTACTTTTTTAATAACATTGTAAGATGCATAGGAAGGATAGTACATGTCATACCATCACATTAGTTTCAGCCTTTTTGCACCCTTGTAGTTCAAAGTTGTGCCTGTTTCTTTTGTCTGTTTCTGCTTCCTGTTTTTCTCACCTTTTCAGACGGATTCCTCTAGGCTCTTTTCCCCCATAAGTTCTCTAGGCCTTATGCCAGCCCTTGCCAGTCCTTTTCCAAACTTTGTTTATGGTTAGGCTACTGCTTTCTTGTCCTCTGCCTTCTTATTTTGCAGCCTGCCTGGCTTGTTAGCTTCTCAGGCCCAACAATATTATTTACTACTAGGAAGATGTAAGGTGTCTTGAAAGGGCAGCAAATCCAATTTGTTAGTTCTTTGGTTTATTTGTTTACAGACAGAAATTGGGAGATGTTTTTCTGAGACCTTTTAGCTCATATGCTGAAATTGGCTGCCTTTAGGTACTGAATTGGAATGGAAGAGGTCATTTGCTGCTCTGCCTCATCGAAGAAAATACATTAGGCTGGTCTTGCTGGCTTCTGTCGTACAATCAAAGCAGAAATCACTCAGTTTAAAGTCTCCATTTACTGTTACGACATTAGCACAGAACAACTTCACCAATCCTCTTGTCTTGCAATTTAGATTGAAATAAACTTTAGACATATTAAAAAGAAGCAAGTATGTATGAAGCCCACCTTAAGTCACAAAGTCTGCCTCATCACCTTAGTTCCCTATGCTTAGAAAGATGAGAATAGGAAAATCAGGCACCAGCTGTGCAGGTAATGGATAGAGGCAACATTTGATATGTAACTTGAGATCAATGTACTGTCCTGAAAACCAAATACATAGGGGTCACTCTGTTATAAGTATGGCTGGCGCTCGTTATTCTCATCCACACTGGAACAAAAAATAGGACATTTGGAGCATCCTTTATGGTCCCTAAGTGCAAGAGGATTTTCCATCTCCAGATATAAGATGTTCTATCCAAAATAGGACTTTTAAGAACACAAGCTATATTTCATGTTCTTTTCTGAATATTTTATACGCCTTGTATAACTTGTGAAGGAGCAATGTGAACTGAGAAGTGCTCTCCCCCCCCCAATCAGCCTGTGTTATTTTGTGGATGCATTAACTTTTGAATTTGGTTGTTGTTGTTATGTGCATTTATACCCTACTTTAGGAGTCCCTGGTGGCGCAGTGGGTTAAACTGCTGAGCTGCTAAACTCATTGACCAAAAGGTCGCAGGTTTGAATCTCCCGTTGTCAGCCCCAGCTTCTGCCAACCAAGCAGTTCGAAAACATGCAAATGTGAGTAGATAGATAGGTATCACTCTGGCAGGAAGGTAACAGCGCTCCATGAAGTCATCCTGGCCACATGACCTTGGAGATGTCTACGGACAATGTTGGCTCTTCAGCTTAGAATTGGAAATGAGCACCAACCCCCAGAGTCGGACACGTCTGGACTTAATGTCAGGGGAAAACCTTTACCTTTACTATACCCTACTTTCTCTCTCTACAAGGGAGACTATCAGTGTATAAGATACTGCCAAATATACCTTGTGAATTCCTCCTATCTTAGAGTAATACCAAGTAAATTATGGTTCTTGTTTGTCTGTTACTAATTGGAAACTCCCAAGTAAGTGAAAGGGAGTGGCGAGGGCGTGTACCGGGGGCTCCAATAAATAGCACTGTGTTCAGCCCAATCATTCCTCCTATGTTCCTGTGCAGCCTTAATATCTTGTTTCATTTTTGCATAACCTTTTATGTAATGGTTATAAATGGTCTGGACGAGGGCTAGTAAGTTGAAGGTAAATACAGACAAAGCAGAAGTAATCATGGTCAGTCGGAAGGCAGATCGGGGTGTGAGATTACAGCCTGGGGTGCTCCTGGACTCATCACCGACCCTGGAACACCAGGTGTCAGCCGAGGCCAGGAGCGCTTTAGCACAACTAAATCTTGTGCGCCAGCTACGCCCATACCTTGAGATGCCAAGTAACGCCTTGGTTACTTCCCGTCTGGACTACTGCAATGCTCTCTACATGAGGTTGTCTCTGAAGGTAGTTCGGAAGCTGCAATTAGTTCAGAGATTGGCAGCGAGGTTACTAACTGGACGACGGTACAGGGAGAGATCCACTACAATGTTATGGCAGCGCCACTGGCTACCAGTCCGCTTCCAGGCTAAATACAAAGTGCTGGTCATTACCTATAAAGCTGTAAACAGTTTGGGCCCAAACTATTTGAAAAACTGCATCTTTGCTTACAAACCAGTATGAGCACTGCAGTCAGTGGAACAGGGCTTGTTATTGGGTCCACCCCCATCTCAAGCGTAGTTGGTGGGAACAAGAGAGGGGATCTTCTCTGTGGCCACTCCCTGCCTTTGGAACTCCCTCCCTAAAGAATTAAAAATGCCCCCCTTCTCTCCTTTAAAAGCTTTTAAAGATCTACCTGTGCAGTCTATCTTATGGAGAGAAGGAGGTTTAGCATACTTTACACACATCCTCACCTAGACATCAGATACTTACCTCAGCCCACTATTGTGATATATTTTATTAGGCTTTCAATGTATTAATGGCTTGTGTTTTAACTTGTTTGGTGTTATATTATGTGTATTTAGTTTATCCTTGGTTAGGTTCTGTTGTTTATAAGTTATATTTAGTTTATTTTATTTCATGTTTTGTCTTGATTGTTGTTTATTTGTTCCTAGCATTGAATGCTTGCCATATTCCTTATACTTTGGAAACTGCCCTGAGTCCCTCCGGGGAGAGTGGGTGGGGTATAAATAAAGTATTATTATTAAAGAAGCTATTTTTTTCCAAAAAAAATTATAAGGTGTGCAATATTTATTTTGTCTTTCTTTGGCCCTGATCTTATCCATGTTTTATTGGAGACTTTTTAAAAAAAGGCATGTTGGACAACAAGAGAGAAAGGAAATCTCCAGTTGTACAAGAAACAAGTTAATCTCAATGTGTTTTGAGAGAGCTGGCATGGTATAGTTTTTGAGTCTTGGACCCAGTAGACCAGGGTTTGAATCCCCTGGTGTTTGGTACTCCAACTCCTAGAAGCCCTAGCCAGCTTGTCCATTGGTCAGAAATGCTGGGACCTGCTGTCAAAAACACCTGGAGGGTCACAGGTTGTGTAACACTGCACTAGGTAATCCTGGCAAGTCACAACCTCATAGGAAGGCAAAGACAACCCCCCCCCCCTGAACAAATCTTGTGTGAAAACCCTGTCAAGGGTTCACCTTAGGGTCACCATAGGTCAGAAACAACTTGAAGGCACACAACTACAACAAATGTGTTTTGAACTATACCTTTTCTTACAGCCACTTTTACATGACCAACCTGGCATTTAATCACTGTTTTTTGCAGTTAAACAAGGCTTGGTTACAGCTTTCTTTGAATTGTCCCTGCACAGTTTGCAAGATACTGCAAGAGGGTTTATTTTTGGAAAATGTGAATTCCAAAGTTCCTCCTTGTGGTGTGAAATATTTTCCTATTGGTAAATGTACGGAACCACGGATGTCTTCGTTCACTTCAGCTAAGGATGCCTTACTGTAACAAAATCTGAGAACTTAACTTTGCAGGACATGTGATTTTCAACAACAGTTTTTGGTTCCCCATTTACCTTGAGAAAATAATGGAAACACCTTTGTTAGTTCACTTCATCCTTATCATACTTCTCTTTGGCTCAAACATGCAGATAAAGAAGAAGTGCAAAGAAAACGACAGAAACTCATGCCTAACTTCTCTGATAGTTATGGTGGAAGTGGGGCTGGAGCTGGAGGAGGCGGAATGTATGGAGGAGGAGGAGGTGGAGGAGGAGTTGGAGGAGGTGCTGGATCAGGTAAATTGTTACAGGTCAATGAAATAATATACTTTAGATTTGGGAAATGCTCATTATTAGGTGGAATTTGTGTAGCAGAAGCCCTTATACTTAGTCAACATGATGTAGAGTAGGCCTGTTTGATCAAGAAAAAATTTGTTTCTAAAATCGTTTTGTAATTGGGGTGTTTTTTTGTTTCGATATTTAAAATAATTACAAAACTTTCCCAAAAAAAGTTTTGGTATTTACAAAATTTTGTAATTATTAACGAATTTTTAGAATATTTTTTTTATTTTTTAAGAATAATATTAAAAAATATTAAAAAATAATATTAAAAATAATATTAAAAATAATATTAAAAAATATTTTAAAATGGAAAACGAAACCGCACAGGCCTACTATACAGACATAGGGTTTGAGTCAGACCCAGCTAACACCTCCCAACAAAGGATTCCCCTGAGCAGGAAGGAGCCAGACTTTGAAGCTACAAGGCCATTTAATCCCAATCAAGCTGTCCAATGGCGAACATTCACACTTGCCTCCAACAGACAAGAGTTCTTTCTCCCACCCTGGACCTTCTACAGCCAGGCTTTGAAGCTGCGAGGCCATTCAATGCTAATCAAGGTGGCCAATGGCAGCATTCACAATTGCCTCCAACAGACAAGGGTTCTTTCTCCCACCCTGGACGTTATTTCACAGGGATATAAACCCTACTTGCCTAGTTTCCAACAAACCTCTGAGGATGCCTGCTATAAGATATGAGAGAAACGTCAGGAGAGAATGCTCCTGAATCCTCCTCCACATGCGGCTGCATAGTGAGTGAAGTACTGTATAATAGCGCTGCATCAGGGGCGGCTGAAGCAACTTACATGCCAAATCCCTGGCTGTGGGCTTAGCGTTGCATCAGGGGCGGCTGAAGCAACTTACGTGCCAAATCCCTGGCTGTGGGCTGCTTGGCTTGCTTGCTCGCTTCTCCAAGCGAGCGAAAGGAGAGGGAGAGAGAAAAACAGTGTGCTGCTGCCTGTCTCTTTAAGGAAGGAGCACATGGAGCCCTCGGCTGCCGGTTTGGCGGAGGGAGGGAGGCAGGCGCGCGCTTGGTTGCTCTGGTTAGCTGAGGAGAAAAAAAGAGCAACCAAGCGCGCGCCTGCCTCCCTCCCTCCGCCAAACGGGCAGCCGAGGGCTCCATGTGCTCCTTCCTTAAAGAGACAGGCAGCAGCACACTGTTTTTCTCTCTCCCTCTCCTTTCGCCCGCTTGGAGAAGCGAGCAAGCAAGCCAAGCAGCCCACAGCCAGGGATTTGGCACGTAAGTTGCTTCAGCCGCCCCTGATGCAGCGCTATTATAATACAGTACTTCACTCACTATGCAGCCGCATGTGGAGGAGGAGGAGTGTTGGAAAACGGGGAGAGGGGAAAGAGGGCGGGGAGAGCAGCCCATCCCATTAACGAAACGAGCGGAAGCTCGTTAAATCTATGGGGGTTGCCGGTTCGATATTTTTAAACCCTTCCGGGTTTGAAAATGTGTTTTGATATCGCTTCGAAAAATGCAAAAATAACGAATTAATAACGAAATAACGAAATAACGAACTAAATTGCACAGGCCTAATGTAGAGGCTTCAATGTTGGAATAGGATATTGGAGCTTGAGGGTTCCAATCTCTGTTCCGCCATGGAAACCCACTTTGTCAATTCACATACCTTATTCTCAGGGAAAGCAATGGCAAACCCCCTCTAAATAAATCTTGTCAAGAAAACCCAGTGATGGGTTTGCTGCATGATTGCTCTAAGTCAGAAATACATTGAAGACAAACAACAGCAGGCCCTATATTATGATCACAGAACCTGTGGCCCACCAGATTTAGTACTGTGCTTCCAGACATTCCCATCTAGTTTATATCATGGTGAGAAGTGATCTGAATAGCCAGGATCTTTTACATAAATAATCAAATATACATTATTCAACTGGAGTTAAAATAGCTGGAAGAAACATTAACAACCTTAGATATGCAGATGATACCACTTGGATGGCTGAAAGCGAGGAGGCCCTGAGAAGCCTTCTAACCAAGGTGAAAGAAGAAAGTGCAAAAGCTGAGTTGCAGTTAAACATAAAAAAAGCCAAGATTATGACAACCAGACTGATTGATAACTGGCAAATAGAGGGAGAAAATGTGGAGGCAATGACAGACTTTGTATTTCTAGGCTTGAAGATTACTGCAGATGCAGACTGCAGCCAGGAAATCAGAAGAGGTTTCCTTCTTGAGAGCAATGACCAATCTTGATAAAATAGTGAAGAGTAGAGACATCACACTGGCAATGAAGATCCACATAGTTAAAGCAATGGTATTCCCTGTAGTAACCTATGGATGCAAAAGCTGGACCATAAGGATGGCTGAGTGAAGGAAGATAGACGCTTTTGAACTGTGGTGTTGGAGGAAAATGCTGAGAGTGCCTTGGACTGCAAGAAGATCAAACCAGTCCATACTCCAGGAAAGAATGCCTGACTGCTCACTGAAGGGAAGGATATTACAGTCAAAGATGAAGTACTTTGGCCACATAATAAGAAGACAGGAAAGCTTGGAGAAGATATTGGGGAAATGGATGGAAAAAGGAAGAGGGGTCGACTAAGGGCAAGATGGATGGATGTTATTCTTGAAGTAATTGGCTTGACCTGAAAGAGTTGGGGGTGGCGACAGCCGACATGAAGCTCTGGCATTGGCTGGTCCATGAGGTCACGAAGCATTGGAAATGACTGAATGAATAAACAACAACCTTATCAAAATAATCAGCTATCTGGGGTCAGAACATTGTGTCATGTGCAATGCAAAGACCTCCTGGCATTACCAAGTAGTTTTGAAGAGATAAATACATTGCATTCTACCCTTTATGTAATCCTTGACATTGAGGGCTAGATCACCCAATATTAAGATCCGAGGAAAGTTACTGCCTTCATCAGAAGATTAATCGAGTGTAGTCAGTGTTTGTTCTATCTGAGGAGGGAGAAGACAAGGATGCATCACAGGTTTAGCAGCTGCAGATATATGTTTAACTTGGATCAGCTGCAGGAGAAATTGTGATAAAATCAGGAATGGATTTCCTCTCCCCATTGCAGTGGCTAAATCTGATACCACTGATATTGCCATGTGTCATGAAATATAATAATGTAGCCAAGTCACTGCCCTTAAGACTATATCAAAGTCTGCCAATTAATCTTGAACTTTTAATTGAATACTTGATTTTTCATCTAAGGAGATATGATTGATAACCCACCAACTGTTTTTTTTTTTTTAAAAAAAAAGGATACGGGTACTCACCATATGGCTTTTCTGGCTATGGAGCAATGCACTTTCATTCCAGCACAAACAAGACTGGCGCAGGGATGAAGCATGGTATAGTATTATTTATTTTTATCCCCCACCAATCCTAATCAACTGCTGCATTTGTTGTATTTACTTTTCAAAACCGAAACATCTTCATAACAAGTGTATGACTCTTCATTGTCTGAGCAATTACTTACTTAATTAATTACTTATTATAGTTCTTTGCAAGGAAAAGAAGCGACAGGCTTCTACTGCAATGGTCCGCAGTCTTAAAAATAGATGCAAGGGAAAGAACAGGAAAGAGATAGTAAATAGAAAGATGTGTAAAGGTATTTAGATAGGACTACAGTTGCAGTTGAGCAAAACCATCACTTTTCCTCTCTTTTACCCTCCTTCCCAGTGAACTTCCCCTTTTATGACTCAGTGAGGCTAAGAAACTGAATAACAGGACGCAGGGAGCATACAACGCCCTTGTTGTTCCAGCTCCACTGGCTGCCGATCTGCTACCGGGCCCAATTCAAGGTGCTGGTGTTGGCCTACAAAGCCCTAAACGGTTCCGGCCCAAAATACCTGTCTGACCGCATCTCGGCCTATGAGCCCACGAGGACTTTGAGATCGTCTGGGGAGGCCCTTCTCTCGATCCCGCCTGCCTCACAGGCACGCCTGGCGGGGACGAGGGATAGGGCCTTCTCGGTGGTGGCCCCCCGGCTGTGGAACACCCTCCCTGTAGACATCAGACAGGCGCCCTCCCTTATGACATTCCGCAAGAGACTAAAGACGTGGTTGTTTGAGAAGGCGTTTGACTAAGTGCTACAACAATTGGCAATGATGATTGGAACGGAACATGGATAACGAGATTGGATTGTGATTCTATGATGAGACGTCGCGAATGATTTAGTGTAATTTTATTATTGATAGTGATGTTGTTATTGTTGTTTGTGATATTGCCTATATTGTAATCTGTTTTTTATATGTTGTACACCGCCGTGAGTCGCCCTAGGGCTGAGAACGGCGGTCTACAAGTGCAGTAAATAAATAAATAAATAAAATAATACACATTGAAGTGTACATTGAGGAAAAGGGTGAGTGACATCACACAGTGAAAGAAGGATTAATCCTTTGCTTCCCTGCTGCCATCCAACCCATTCCCAAGGGTTGCCACTGACAACATTTTTTCTTAAGCCTAACTCTTGGGAAGTAGATGCCAGATCCAGAAGCATAGTGATCCGTGGGCCAGGTGCGTGAAAGGGTTCTAGGACAGGGAGGGGCATTGTCTGTTGCGTGAATTTCCAAGGTGTGAGAAGCTTTACTCACTGCTTTTTGCAACTGTTTCAATTCTTCCTCAGTATAATGAAGTGCAGGTTGGAGTTTTTGCAAAGATATATACTATAATGTTATAATGCTGGGATCCTATAGATGTGCTATACTAGTGGTTGCCCTTTTATCAAGGCTATGCAGTGATGGTGATGAAAGACAGCTTATTTCTCCAGTGTCTTTCTTAGTTTAGAATGACTGCATATGTGGCCCTTTTCCTCCTGCCTTCTGCCTGTTGCACCAGCATAATTATACTGGCAAGCATTTTAGTTCATAACTGGAGTCCTATAAATTAGTCCTAACTAGACCAAAGGCCATTAATTCAGTGGGTCAACACATAGGTAAATTTATAACAGTTCTATTCTAGTCAGGACTAACAATCGAATTCTGGCTTATTGAGAATCATAGAATTATTGAGTTGGAAGAGACCTCATAGGCCATCCAGTCCAATCCCCTGCCAAGAAGCAGGAAAATTGCACTCAAAGCACCCCCAGCAGATGACAGATTTATTTAGTTAGCCCTCCATATTCATTGGCATTAATAATAAACTTAATAATAAACTTTATTTATACCCTATGTAAGACTGTAGGTTTTATATAGCAATATTAAATGATCACTCACAAGCCGGTTTTGCTTGGAAATGAATATATTGCTTGTATCTCTGCAGCAAAGAAAAACACTACTGACTTTTTCCCACCACCACTTCCTTTTATACACCTTTCCTGCCCATCTCCCCCCTCTTCTCAGTTTTCTTATTAGAGCTTGTTGCTTCACAAGTTCCAATACAAGGTTTCCAGCACCCTCTGCTGTTTTCAAAATGTCACAGAGAGAAAAGGCATCCAGGACGATTCAGTCAGGATGTCACGGAGGGAATTTGTGATGTCTTCATGCCGTCAGAAATTGATTCCTGACACCCCGTCACCATCTCCCCAATGGGGACTTGGGGCAGCTAACATGAGGCCAAGCCCTTTAAAATGCAATAAAACACAATAAAATACAGAATACAAGAAACAAAATGCACCAGAAAATAAAATTACCATAACAAAACAAAATAATAAAGCAGATTCACACAATAAAATCAAACAGGGTGGGCAGGCCAAATGGACGAGATAAAATGATAAAACCTTGGGTGAGGTAGGAATAGAAAATATGTAAGTGAGGGGAGCCCAAAAAAATGAAACAGTGAGGTAAGGTTTTCAGTTTAGAATTGGAGAAAGTGCATCATAGGGGCAACACTATAAATGGGGCAACAGAAATGGAATGGATGTTCACTCTCCATAGGCACAATGGAAAAGCCAGGTTTTCAGGTTTTTCTTGAAGTCTGCTAAGGAGGGGGCTTGCCTAATTTCACCAGGTAGTGAGTTCCAAAGACGAGGAGCCACAGTGGAGAAGGCTTTCTCTCTCGTTCCCACAAGTCTGGCCTGTGATAAAGGAAGAGGCGAGAGGAGAGCACAGCACCCCAGTGAAAGTGAAAACCCGCAAAAAAAAAGCAATTTCTTTATCTGATAGAATACCACTCTAGGAATCTCTGGGTCTTCCGGCACAACTCTATGGTCAGCCTTAGCAGGAAACTGACCATAGAATTACACTGGAGGAACTAGACATTCATCAAGAGAACTTTTTGATCAAAGCTGTGAATAATCAAATCTGCAAAAGTCAAAACTGCAAATGTAGAGGGATAATTGTAGTAGTAAAACTTGAGCAGTATGGAAAAAAAGTTAATGCTACTTATTTATGTCTTGTTAAGGTTTCTCAAATGATATGCCTAAAAAAGATGCTGGAAGTTGCTGCAACAGAAAACATAGTGTAAAATTCAAAGAGAAAGCTGAAGTTGAAGAGGAGAGCAAACCTAATGTTGGCACAGTTCCTGACACAGAGGGAACCACTTCATCATGTGCTGCTACAGCAGACACTTATCTTCAAGGTAATTGGTGGAGTCCTTCTTATCCCTAGGAAGAACAAACTTGAATTAGGAGGGTAGGGCAGTGCATGCAGCATTCCGTTTCAAATCTGATTAGTCTTGGACATGCATGAAATTCAGGCACCTTCTAATGCATTATTTATAGACTGTAGAGCCATCTATGCCACACACTGTGTTTTTGTAATATTACTTTTGAAGGTTTTATACATAAAATCAAGAATAAGTAGAGAATCAAGAATCTTCTGTAGAAATGCCACTACTTATTTGAAATGAGAATTAACAGCCCTTGTATTTTTTGGCTTTTATTAAAATATGAGGTCTCTACACAACCCAGTTGAGAACTAAGGGTTCTCAACAGCTGCAAAATTAACAGCCAGCATTGACTGTTGCCGAAGGCAAAGAAACTGCTCCAAAGAGGCAGCCCTATTTCTTCAAAGTCTTCTTCAATTGGTCACCATCCATGAGGTAGCTCTAGATGAGATGGTTTCCATCAGATTGCAGCCTCCAGTCCCAGCTGCTCAGGAAGATTTCAGTCTTAATGTACAGTATATCTTAATGTAGAGTAGTCGTAATGACTATCTCACAGCCTGATTGCATCTGCTTATCTGTACATTGTTCATGAGGTGGCCATCCTTTCTTCCCGCAGATGCTTTGTTTTTGGAGAAGGCCATGGAGCTTGCTAAGCACCATGCCAATGCCCTTTTTGATTACGCCATCACAGGGGATGTGAAGAGGCTCCTGGCTGTGCAGCGGCACCTGACTACTGCCCAGGATGAAAATGGTGACAAGTAAGTCTGCAATGTCTTAAACCTGGGATCTCGTGGTTGTTGTTGTTCTTGTGCATCTTCAAATCATTTTTCACTTCTGGCAAGCCCTGGCTTTCTTTGGCAACATTTCTTCAGAAGGATTTTGCTATTGAGAGAATGTAACTTGTCCAAGGTTGTCCAGTGGGGCAAGCAGGGGCCTCCAGAGTCCAGCAGTTGAAGGAAGGCACCATGTTAACTTAAGTATTTCTGTATTCATTTATTCAAAATAATTTATATCCTGCTCTTTTCCTGCCATGGGTACTAAGGCAGCTTACAAAATATATTAAAACACAGTAGATCAAAAACACAGTAGATCACACCAGTGGACCCCTTGGTGGCATAGCAGGTTTAACCACTGAGCTGCTGAATTTGCTGACTGAAAGGTTGGCGTTTCGAATCCGAGGATCGGGATGAGCTCCCACTGTTAGGCTCAGCTTCTGTCTATCTAGCAGTTTGAAAATATGCAAATGTGAGTAGATCAGTCAGTACCGCTTCTGTGGGAAGGTAATGGCGCTCCATGCAGTCATGCCAGCCACATGACCTTGGTAGTGTCTATGGACAATGCCGGCTCTACAGCTTAGAAATGGAAATGAGCACCACCCCCAGAGTCAAACACAACTAGACTTAATGTCAAAGGGAAACTTTTACCTTTTTAACCTATAACTATAAATTAAAATCATTTAAACCATTAAACATAAGACATAAACAACATTTAAGCATTAAGACAAAGTATTAAAAACATCCTGGTATAAGTATTAAAATCACATGATCCAAAAATCCTTAGTGCTTCAGTCTTTTTCCAGGTTTCAACAGTGTTCTTGAAGCTATTATATATCAAAGAAGACAAATGCCTTTTAATATAAAAAAGATAAAGAGGGGCCAGCTTAGCCAGGGCTTGTTGGTCAAACTAGTCTTCTTTGTAAAAATGTCCAAGATCCTACATCAAGGAAAAATAGCCTAACTTTACACTTACGTAGGTGCACAGACCCCTGCATTCATGAGTTGTGACACTGGCAACCGCATCTACATGTGTGACTGTCTCTGTAGTGCACATCTATGCTCAGATATACATACTGTATGACTGTACATAATGTGGAATTTATCTCACACACAACTCCAATTCTGCAGCCCTGAACTGAATCCATCCATTCTGCATTGGATAGAAATATCCAATTGCTTTTATAGGGAGAATGTAGACATGGAGGAGACACCAACAAAATTTTGGTAAATACCTTTCTTTTTTTAGATAACACTCATAAATTCATAATTCAGTGCAATTTCCTTCTAAATCAACTTGCTTAGTATTGACATGTTGTTCTTGTTAACTATTTCCCCATAATAGAATAGGTCATATTCTATTCCTGAAATGATGCGAGAAGTGAAAATAGCAATTCCAAAAAAAGATGACAACCCAGTGATTCATTATAGGTGCCTCTCATTTGGAAAGAGAAAGGGGCAAAATGATTTGAGTCATCTTTGTATGTAATGGTTCAAAAAATGAAAAAAAAAAACAAGAACAATATTCTTTTGTGCCCTTTGGGATTTCTAAATTAGATCAAATTAATCCTAGACCAGCCACCCCGCCTTCATAATGACTCCTCCAGCATTCCTGAGGATTGGCCAGGTTTGAAGCCCCAAGTTGGTGACAACTGTCCAAATTATGTTGAAAGAAACTTTGAAACTCCTCTCCTTTGTGGTTCAAACCCTTACAATTGGTCGCAACCAGCTATTCTTTCAGATGAAACTCACTTTAACTGGATGTTGGGAAAGGGAGGCGAGCCTAAGAAAATAGTTCAAATGGTCTATATAGGTGCTGATTATGAGCTGCACAAGCCTGAGATTTGGACTATCCTCCTCCTCAGAAGTTGAGGAAAAATCAATCTTCACAGTTGTACACTGTGAAAGCTAGATGTTCTGTCCAAAGACCTCCAGCTTCCTAGGTTACTCATTTACAGAAGGAAACTGATGTAGCAAAGGATTTGATGTTTGGATCTCTCATTTGTTCCTTGCCTTGCAAGTGACTGACGCAGTGAGACTGACCACTGCTCTCTAGTGGGCATAGTGAGCAATATCCCTTCCTGTCACCTTGGCTTTATCTTTCCAGTCACCATTTTCTCCTTTCATGCAGACTTGGGAAAAGGATGGGAAAGAATGTCTCTTGAAGGCACACACCTTTTCCCACTTTAGAGCGTAGCAATGGGAGTTAGAGCTCTTTGGGTGATGATGCTCAGAACCATTGCATTGGTTGAAGCCCACAAGGCATTCTCTTGTTTAATGCAGCAGAGAGTGGCAGGTTATACATCATGGGCCAGAGCATATATGACTCTTACCTTTGCAGAATCTTTTGGAAAGGTATGCCTTTTTAGATCATAACCTTTTGGAAAACCAGAATCTCCATAACCTTTTGGAGAAAAATGGCATTCACAACCATTTGAAAATTATGACCTTTTGTAAAAGTATGATCTTCCAGAGAACAGCCAAAAACTGGTTCAAGTAAAATCTTCTCTACAGTGGTATATAACAACATGTACTTAGGCAAGGGAATTTGGTTTCCAGTTGTTAGACTGATAACTTAGGAACAGATCTGTTAGGAACAGAGATTATACCAATGCACAAAAGCAGCAGAGTTTCAGATGTGTTCTTTTTCAGTGCCCAAACAATGTATCTACTCTCCCATAAAACAACTAATTTTAAATCATGCACCCAAGAGACAAAAATGAAGTAGACTTCATTAAAAATAACATATTTGGTTTACTCACAACCTTCATGTATTCAGCATACAGGTACATAACTTGTCAATTCAGTTACAGATAGATTTGAAATAGTTTCTCTGTGCAGATAGCACAGGCCATCTTTGTTACAATCAACAGCAACATGAGTTTGCTTTTAACAGTGTATAGTGTTATAGCGTCTCTGTCTCCTAAAATGGAGTCTGAGCTCAGAGCAATCCCAGATCTAATCATGTGGTCTGTAGCCCCTCCCACAATCTCAAGAAACATAGAGTAAAGATAATGCTGCATACCAAAATATACATATACAATACGGTCAGCAAACAGAATCATATATAAAACAAAATACTAGTCAAGGCTTGAGGGTGCTATTTCCAACAGAATCTTAGCTGTGCATGTTGTGGGCACTTGTCTCATTCGCATCAGCAATGGAGAGGATCCAGCAAGCAGAACACATCTTTTGGCTTGGCTAGCAAAGTCCAGCCAGGAATTGTAGATTTCCACACACTGATGGGGGGAAAAAACTAACATTTTGTGTGATTCAGACCAAAGGGAACAAAGCATTCATCTAGCGGTAAGGCATCATAATTCCTTGCAGTGTTTTACAAGTCTTCTGTTTGGGGAGAACTTTCAAATGGTTTCAGCTGCTGAGGGGGCCCCTGCATGTAGCAGAAGGTGTGTAAGTGATCTTGGATGCACACTTGTACATGTGGGTTGGTCTGTTGAGCCTCTCTGTGTTAATTCATGAGGATTTGGGGTGTGCAGTCATAGAAGACATTCACCAGTCTTCTATGACAATAACATTGCAGTAGAAAATTGACAATGGCAAGCAAGCTGCTTTTCATGGAAACGTGTCTGCTGGTACCATGTTCATATTGAAGAACGTGATAAATTTTCAAGGATTGATGGAAGTGGGAGTAAAGAAGCATTCTGATCTGTTGGATTGGATGAAGAGGCCATGCCTGAACTTCTGACTTACAAGTTAGGTCCTATTGTCCATGAACTGCAGTTTTACTCATTCTTCGATGAACGATTACAACTATCAGGGTTAGGGAAGCTCATTTGGCTTCTACTTATCAAAGCTATCTATGCTCCCATTCCCTTGGACCCTCTACTTCTTGGTGAGCTGCTCTCTTATAATTCTGCTAAAGTTGTATCCTGCTGGGCTGTCATAACCTATTTTTAGGTAATCATTGAATTGGGCTTCTGTAAATTGATTACTTACTTGTAGCTACTTGTAGCTGTCCTTGTTTGAGGAGCATCAGTTGGTACGGGGTGGCATGTTCCCTTTTTAGAAAATACACTCTGTTGGGAAATTCCCAACATGGAGATAAAACTATTAATCAACACATTATGCCTGGAGGCATGTGCTGCAGCTCCACTATGGATCTTTTTAGCAAGGTGAGCTTTAACAGAGGCCCAGGCTCCCATGTGATGTTGGCTACATAGTTTGCCCTTCATACCAAGATTTGTTTTTCACAGAAAGCCAGAATACAACCTTTGATCCAGATTCAGGCAAATTGGTGGACTTCAGGTCTCTGTTTCCCTGCATACTCAATTAATTGTCTCAGTGTTAGGCAGGGAGACCTTGGATTTTGTAATCTCAGTTTACATGTCAAGCATGTGTGTTTATCCTTTTCTCATGACTCATTCCCGCTCCCTCTCAGAATCCCATGATCTTTAGTCACAGTCTATATTCACATGAAAGAAACTAATGGTCATTCCCGGAGAAAAGAGTATTTCCTCAGACTGTTTTTAGCCAAGGTTTTGGATTTATGAAACTTGTGGGTCATATCAAAAAACAAACGTGTATTGTAGCACCATGAGGACTGACCAATAATGATGTAAAGTTATCTAGATTACATGGAAGGCATGCAGCTGATGAAGTGGACTTAAATCCATTGAAACCTTACACCTCAATCAACTTGGGGTTTTTTTCTCCTAAAATGGATAGCTCTATAGAAATTGAGAGTCATCTTTAAAAACATGAGAGTGAACATGTCCTGAAGTTCACTGTCATTAAGCCTTGATTTAGAAGACAAACTCCTGTTGATTGGTTGAATGCAATTTAGACCACTGTCGTGTAGAATAATCACAGGATGTCTCTAATCTACACCTGTTGATAAACTCTACAAGCTAGCTGGCATTGCCCCCC
The DNA here is from genome assembly GCF_025583915.1 of Anolis sagrei ordinatus. Classification (NCBI taxonomy): domain Eukaryota; kingdom Metazoa; phylum Chordata; class Lepidosauria; order Squamata; family Anolidae; genus Anolis; species Anolis sagrei. The sequence goes on along the minus strand of NW_026847549.1, from coordinate 179,063,310 downwards.
CCCCCAATGTACAACGAGAAGTTGCTGCTAACTGTGAGGTTGAACACTGTGAAATAAGGTTGAACACTGTGAAATAAGGTTGAACACTGAAATAAGGTTGAACACTGTGAAAGCCACCCACTGCATGGCTATCAGTCTCTTCCCAGTAGCCTCAAATCAAGGTAAAGCTTCACGAGAACCACCACTCCTCTTAACATTTCCCCAACAGCAAGAGTATCTCTCTGGGCAGCGAAACTCTGAAACTGGATGGCCCCTCACGAGGGTCTGCCTCCAGGGGCAAGCCAAGAATGGGCAACTTGGAAGTCCCTGAACAGGCTCAGAAGTAGAGTGGGCAGATCAAAAGACAACCTGGCAAAATAGCATTACCTAGAAGTATCTTCCACCTTTTACGATTGTGGTGCAGAACAAACAACTCCGCACCTGTATGCTTGTCCACAATATCTTGCCTCATGCACAGAGGAAGAATTGTTTAAAGCTACAGACAATGTGGCCTCTGTTGCCCGTTTTTGGTCAAAAATTATTTAGCCACTTGTGCTCCTTCTATTTTTAACAGTTTTATACTTATTTATTCAGTGCTTTTGATATGAAATAAATAAACCATTGTGTCTTGAGCTATCTGCTGTCAGGAGCTCATTTTTTCCTAAATGTTCCAAGGACTAGTATGTTGGGGTTTTTTTACCCATTGGCTATAGTTGTTTCTTGTTTCCCTGGAAATTTACAAGGCATAAGCAGCCAGTTGCTTGGAGGGTGGCATCAGTTCATAGTCCACCCCTTTTGAGCAGTACAGTTTTAGATGACCCAAAAGGGGAATTCTTTGGTGCATGAATACTGATATATGTTTTTTCCACAATTCTGATATAATCTGTTCAGCAGATGCTAACTATATTTCCAGTGAAACCTATTTGAAATATATTCTGAATAACTTTTGTTTTATCTGTTTATTTTAGACAACATTAAATGTATTTTTTCTTGTCTCCCCACTCCCTTTTGATTAATGACAGTGTACTTCACCTAGCAATTATTCATCTTCAAGCAGAACTGATGAAGAATCTCCTAGAAGTAATAGCGGATCTGAATTCTGCTGATGTTCTCGATGTGAGAAATGACCTTTATCAGGTATGCAAGCCATAAGGAGAGGGTGGTGGCACCTTTGTGAGGAGAACTCCAATGACCGTGGGAAGGGGTGGTGGGTCTGTGAAATTTTGGAGAAATTCCCTCCCAATTTTGGAGGATTTTCCCATCATCCCAGTCCAGTTTGTTCAACAACATCTCACAACTCCCTGCAAGGTTTGAGAGAAAGTATAAAATGATCTTGTGAATGTAAAGTAGATTATAAAAGGTGGCATTGGGCTTACTGCACAGTGGACAGTATATTGTAGTTCATTGGCTGCTTTGCCGACTGCCATTTACAGTGAGTCAAAAACTGCTCCAAGCCCTGATGGTTTGGGCAAAGAGATGTTCCAATTTGTTAGCCATAACCGACATCCATATTAATGACTTTAGTGACTCTAGAGCTGTGTTTTTCAACCTGGGAAGAGTCGCACGGGGCTGTCAGAGGGGTCGCCAAAGACCATCAGAAAATACAGTATTTTCTGTTGGTCATGGGGGTTCTGTGTGGGAAGTTTGGCCCAATTCTATCATTGGTGAGGTTCAGAATGTTCTTTGATTGTAGGTGAACTATAAATCCCAGAAACTGCAACTTCCAAATGTAAAAGTCTATTTTCCCCAAACTCCACCAGTGTTCACATTTGGGTATATTGAGTATTTGTGCCAAGTTTGGTCCAGATCCAATCATTGTTTGGTTCCACAGTGCTCTCTGGATGTAGGTGAACTACAACTCAAAAACTCAAGGTCAATGCCCACCAAATCCTTCCATGGTTTTCTGTTTGTCATGGGAGTTCTGTGTGCCAAGTTTGGTTCAATTCCATTGTTGGTGGAGTTCAGAATCCTCTTTGATTGTAGGTTAACTATAAAACCCAGCAACTAAAACTCCCAAATGACAAAATCAATCCCCCGCAACCCCACTTGTATTCAAATTTGGGTGTGTGGGGGTATTTATGCCAAATTTGGTCCAGTCAATGAAAATACATCCTGAATATCGGATATTTTACATTACGATTCATAACAGTAGCAAAATTACAGTTATGAAGTAGCAATGAAAATAATGTTATGGTTGGGGGTCACCACAACAGGAGGAGCTGTATTAAGGGGTTGTGGCATTAGGAAGGTTGAGAACCACTGCTCTAGAAGCTAATGACATCTCAGAAGATATTTTTGAGACTGGAGGAGCCCAAGAATAGTGGGCTTGGTCAGGAAATGCATGGGGCAAATCTAGATAAGCAGCAAGTCCTACACTTCTGTTGCTTTCAGATGCAATAAAGAATCCTGTGCTGGTGGCAGCATTGGGAGTTCAACTGCCAATGAATTTGGCTTCTGAACATAGACTTAGTTGGGCGGCATCAGTCATTCTGTACTTTACTTCAGGCAGAAAAATATCTTGGACTCTTCTTAACAGAGAGGCCCAATTAGAAAACTGAAAGAGGCTTCAAAGTCTCCATTTTTCTGAAGCTGATACAGTGATCTTCACAATATTGCTCTGTACTCATTTCAAGATTTGGGTGCCTCTTTAGCATCAGTTGAAAACTATTTTGCCCAATTAGTATCTTATTAGTACATCGCTTAGTAGAATATATTTTAAACAAAAGGTTTTGTATGAATTGTGTTTCTGGCTATCGCTGCCTTTTTGGTCATGCCCTTCTCTTTTCTTTCCCACAGACCCCTTTACACTTGGCTGTGATCACAAAGCAGGCCGGAGTGGTGAGAGACCTGCTGGGCACCGGGGTGGATGTGAGCCTCTTGGATCGCCATGGCAACTCTGTCTTGCACCTGGCTGTCAATCAAGGGGATGAGAAGGTGCTAAACATCCTGCTGAGCCACAAAGAGGCCTCTCAGATGAAAGACCTTCCCAATGGGGAAGGTAAGCAAACAGGCTTTTCAGAATACCTCTCAAATTCTTTATTATCCAGAAAAAAGGCAGTAATCAGTATTTTGAAATAGCAGTATTTCGAAATAGCATTTTTCCAAAGCTATTTCGAATTTCTTTAATATATAGATTCCTGAGTAAGACCCATTACTGTTAACTAGAGATATTTACACCACAGATATTTTAGATATAAAGGTAAAAGTAACGGTTTTCCCCTGACCTTAAGTCCAGTCATGTCCAACTCTGGGGGTGATGCTCATCTCCATTTCTAAGCCAAAGAGCTTAGACACCTCCAAGGTCATGTGTCTGGCATGACTGCATGGAGCACTGTTACCTTCCAGCTGGAGTGGTAACTATTGATCTACTCACACTTGCATGTTTTCAAACTGCTAGGTTAGCGGAAGCTGGGACTGACAGTGGGAGCTAACACCACTGCCCGGATTTGAACCCGCAACCTTTCAGTTAGCAAGTTCAACATCTCAGCAGTTTAACCCACTACGCCACCGAGGGCTCCTATTTAGATATACTTTATACATATTTTGGAGGAAGCAAAACATGGTGGCTACTAGAGCCCTGTTTGTTGGAGCATATATTTGAGAGAGGAGTTGAATTCTAAAATGGTTGCCACCATAATTGTGTTTTAAAACCCTATACAGGCAGACCCCAAGTTATAAACAAGATAGGTTTTGTAGGTTTGTTCTTAAGTTGAATTTGTTTGTAAGTTGGAACAGGTACGTTTTTAAGTATAACTCCAACTGTGTTGTCTCTGTGTGTGTCTGTGTGTGTGTGTAAAAGCTTTGGCTATCATAGGGAAGGGTTAACACCCTTGTGTTGTTTGTTTTGTTGGCTGTTCCTGTGATAATTCGATTTTGAAATATTTGGCTTGTTGTGCAAACAAGGATTGGTGAAAAGGCTTCAGTGGAGACACTTTTTCTCATGGTATCTCATCTAGAAGTGAATTTCCCTTCCTAGGGGTAAATTCCTTTCACTTCCTGATGTCTCACACCCCCTGGTGGCGCAAGGGGTTAAACCCTTGTGCCAGCAAGACTGCTGACCGAAAGGTTGGCGGTTCAAATCCGGGGCATGGGGTGAGCTCCCATCTGTCAGCTCCAGCCTCTCATGTGCGGGACATGAGAGAAGCCTCCCATACGATGGTAAAACATCCGGGCGTCCCCTGGGCAATGTCCTTTCAGACTGCCAATTATCTTATACCAGAAGCTACTTGCAGTTTCAAGTCGCTCCTCACACACACACACAAAAATCACTATTAACTATGACTTGTTTGTAAGTCGGATGTTTATAACTCAGAGACTTGAAGCCCCTGGTGGCACAATGGGTTAAACCCTCGTACCGGCAGGACTAAAGACTGACAGGTCAGAGGTTCGAATCTAGGGAGAGCGAAGATGAGCTCCCTCTGTCAGCTTCAGCTCCCCATGTGGGGACATGAGAGAAGCCTCCCACAAAGGATGATAAAAACATCAAAACATCCATGTGCCCCCTGGGCAAAGTCCTTGCAGACGGCAAATTCTCTCATACCAGAGGTGACTTGCAGTTTCTCAAAAAAACACCCTCAGAGACTGCCTGTACATTTACCTCCTTCTTTCCAAGATGTGTGTGGGTTTTTTTTCATAACGCCATTGTGCTTCTTGTACTGCAGGCCTGGCAGCCATCCACTTAGCTGTGATGGCAAACAGTGTGTCTTGCCTTAGACGACTCTTTGCCGCCGGCGTGGATGTCAATGCCCAGGAACAGAAGTCTGGGAAAACCGCCTTGCATCTGGCTGTCGAGCAAGGAAGCATCTCTTTAGCAGGTTGCCTTCTGCTTGAGGTGAGCTCCATCTTTTCTCTACATTTGTTTTCTCCTTGACGGATAGAAATCTTCACTTTGTTCTTATTATTTTGTAACAGATGACAGGTTTTTCATTGACTAGTTTTCTCAGAGTGTCAAGCCACCCTTTGGAGACACGGACAGGGAAATGTGGAAGTATTCATTACCTTCCCTACTCTTTTCATTGCCATCCTCCCACTTAGGTCAAGGTTGAAGGCTCCTTCTTCACACCCTGCAATAATGTCCCTGTTGCTTTTCTTGTGATCCTGCCACTTTTGAGTAATGCGGGAACAAATTACATCTGCCTCTTTTTGCAAGAGGTTGAGACAGTGTCTGCGTAATTCATTACTATGTAACTTTCTTTAGATATTTTTTACATTCTTTAAACATAGGTTTGGCACACTGTCAGCGGCAAATAGAATAAGTTCAAGACAGGCAATTAAAATTACAATGTTGCTTAGAAGAAATTCTGAGTTCAGTTGTTTTTAGAGAGGACTCTATAGAGGTCTGATTTAAATGGAATTTTCTATACCTATATTTTTGGTTTTTTTAAAAAAAAAATAATAGGGGGAGGCATTTGTTGACAGCACGACATACGATGGGACCACTCCGCTCCACATAGCAGCTGGAAGGGGGTCTACAAAATTAACAGCTCTTCTCAAAGCAGCAGGTAAGGAAAGACTGAATTAATTGTTTATTGTACCCGCCATACAGCCCCCGGTGGCGCAGTGAGTTAAAGCACTGAGCTGCTGAGCTTGTTGACCAAAAGGTCACAGGTTTGATTCCGGGAAGCAGTGTGAGCTTCCGCTGTCAGCCCTAGCTTCTGCCAACCTAGCAGTTCAAAAACATGCAAATGTGAGTAGATCAATAGGTACCGCTCCAGCGGGAAGCTAACGGCGCTCCATGCAGTCATGCCAGCCACATGACCTTGGAGGTGTCTATGGACAACGCCAGCTCTTCGGCTTAGAAATGGAGTTGAGCACCACACCCCAGGGTCAGACATGACTGGACTTAATGTCAGGGGAAACCTTTACCTTTTACTACCCGGCATAGGCCATGACATCACATAATATACAACCTTTAAAAGTACAAAACAATAAGTACAGTAAGCCCTTTCCAATATAAATATGAATAACTTATTCCATATACTGGCTCTTGAAAATTATAGCAGTGACATGATAACAATAACAAATGTCTGATCCCAAACTATCTCCATTTCCATTTCTAGGCTCCGCTGTGGACTTCAGTAATTTAGCTCAGATTTTTTGGGCTGCAGCTGGAAATGTGGCAACCTTTAATGTTATATTTTTTGAATGATCTGCTAACAGGTCACAGATAACTACTGACTGTTGCCGTGCTGCCCTTTCTTCCAAAAGGGCTCCCAAAAGATTGTTCCGAGGGTCATTATACAAAAGGCAATGTAACAGATAGATTATTCGATTTTTTCTTTCCTCGGACCCACAATACAAAGTCGTTGGGCATGAGGGATCCCTCTCTATCTTTCCTCTAGCCAGCCTGATGGCATTGTTTGAAAGCTCAGGGCTGTAAATGCTTTTCTAAGAGCTGCAGACATTAAGTCTTGAATATATTGTTGACAATATTGGTCATTCTTAAATAGAGGATACCAAGTGGTGAATTGTATCCATCTCAAATATTTTGTCTCTTATCACCTTCTTGTTCAACCGTATTAAGGTGACCCATCAAAATACTGGTGGAGGAGAACTAAGGATGTGTAGTTGCCATAGAGTGTCACTGTGGCTCATTATGTGTGTGTGTATCTCAATTCTATTTGCATCTATTTCTGAGTTTTAAAAGTCATTTTTTTTTAACAAAAAAAGTTCTTTGCAGCGTAGCAGGTTTTGTATGTGACCTGACCACTATTGAGAAGCAGTCACTAGTCTTTATTCTGGCAGATCACTGAGTCTGTTGCACATGAATTATCATGGATGCTGCTCTGGAGAATCCTTTTACTTTAGTGTAAGGAGCCGTGGTGGCACAATAGGTTAAATCCTTGTGCTGGCTGAACTGCTGACCTGAAGGTTGGTGGCTCAAATCCTCCAGACAGGGTGAGCTCCCGTCTGTCAGTCCAGCTTCCCATGCGGGGGACATGAAAGAAGCCTCCCACAGGATGGTAACATATCTGGGCATCCCCTGGACAATGTTTCTGCAGACAGCCAATTCTCTTACACCAGAAGTGGCTTGCAGTTTCTCAAGTTGCTTCTGACACAATAAAAAAAAATCTGCAATGTATCTTAAAATAGGATAATGTCCTATAATTTAAGATTACTATTGCTGTGTATGAATTTTAACCTACATTTTATTGATGTGATCTTATTGATGTGTGTTATATGTATTTTAATAAGTTTGTATTTTATTGTTCCGTTGTACCCTGCTTCAAAGTGCAGGGGGGTGCGGGGAATAAATTATTATTATTATTATTATTATTATTATTATTATTATTATTATTATTATTATTATTATATCTTAAAGACTGGACTCTTTATAAAGATACAAGCTGTTCTTCCCCAAATGTAAAATAGCAAAAGCACTTGTGAAATCCATTAGGAAATATGCAATTTCCTAGAAAGTGTTGTCCAATATATATTTTTTGCGTGTGTCAGAAGTGACTTGAGAAACTGCAAGTTTCTTCTCACGTGAGAGATTTGGCCGTCTGCAGGGACATTGCTTCTCTCGTGTCCCCACATGCAAATCTGGAACTGACAGATGGAAGCTCATCCTGTCTCGCAGATTCAGCTGACTTTCAGCCAGCACAAGGATTTAACCCAGTGGTTCCCAATCTGGGGACTACCAGTGGTCTGCCAGAACTAAAATATGGTCTGCGGCCTCACTGTTACTACATTTCAACAAGAGTGATTGGTCTCATGAAACCTTCTTATGGTGCTGAAGCTTATTAAATATGGTTTTCTGTGGACAAGCAAATGGCAACTACTGGATGACATATGTTCTGTATCAGAGACTAGAGCTGATGTGGTCTATTCAATGCACTTTTCTGAATCAGCACCCCAAATAACCAAACCAAATTGAAAGTTGGCCAAAACTGATTTGTAACCCTTTTGGTACTAATGTTGTAGAGTGGTCCCTGGTCAAAGCGGTCCCTGGTCAAAAAAAGGTTGGGAACCACTAGTTTAACCCATTGCACCACCACAGCTCCTTGTTGCCCAATGAGAGAGAGTGAGGTTTTTTTTTAATGGTAAGAGATCAAACTAAACCTAAGCCTAACTAGTGGAATCTTGCTTTGAGGCTTCCACTGGAACTGTCCCTGTGTTAAGATTAGAAGAGTGAACTTGTAGAATCAATATGTGATCTTTCTTTTTCAATATCTTTTGTATATTTTTGTAAAGGCGCAGATCCCCACATTGAGAACTTTGAACCACTGTTTGAACAAGATGATGTGAAAGACAACGAAAGGGAAGATGAAGGGATTGTACCTGGAACAACACCTTTGGACATGGCAACTAGCTGGGAGGCAAGTGATGGTTGCTGATATTGCATTCAAAAGTAATAAACATATCATTTTAGGACTGATTTGAGCATAGTAGTAGTGTTGAACGATGGCTTAGGCGTACAACAAAATCAGGCAGTTAAGCTATTTAAATAGTAGAACTGAATTTGAATCCATGAAGAATTGGATAAAGTTGACTATTCTGATTTGTTGTTAGTTAATGTTTCTCCTTCCCAACAGGTATATGACATCTTGAATGGCAAAACTTCTAAGACAAAGGTGGCTTCTGATGACCTATTGACAGGTAGGAGAACATTTTTAAGAGGCAAATTATTTCCCTTGGTTCCTTATACAGCAACTAGTTGGTTTGTTGTTACTTTGCATTTAGTGGGTTGCTGTGAGTTTTGCAGGCTGTATGGCCGTGTTCCTGAAGCATTCTCTCCTGACGTTTCACCCACTTCTATGGCAGGCATTCTCAGTGGTTGTGACATCTGTTGGAAACTAGGCAAGTGAGGTTTATATATCTATGGAATGTCCAGGGTGGGAGAATCATCCAGGCTTTGAAGCTGCAAGGCCATTAAATGCTAATCTTGGTGGCCTTTGGAACATTCACACTTGCCTCAAGCAGACAAGAGTTCTTTCTCCCACCCTGGACATTCCACAGATACATAAACCCTACTTGCCTAGTTTCCAACAGACTTCACAACCTCTGGGAATGTCTACCATATATGTGGGTGAAACTTCAGGAGAGAATGCTTCTGGAACAAGGCCATATAGCCCAGAAAACTCACAGCAACCCAGTGATTCTGGCCATGAAAGCCTTCAACAATAAATTGAACATTTTTACACTTTCTTTTACTGTAAAAGGGCTTTGTGATGACTGATATACAGACTTTGATCGAATCTATATAGGAGTAATAAGAATGCTGTGCTCTTCTACTTAAATAAGTGTATTCCTCCATTTGGAGTGAAAGGGGGGGAAAGGTGAAATAATTTATAGGAGAAATGCCAAGTGTATAACTATGAATATAAGTATCAAATAAAAAATAGCAGTGGCAACCAAGGAGTTTTATTTTTCTTCCCTTTTTTTCTCCCACAGGAAACATGAAAGAGCTGGGTGATGATGTTAAATCGCAGCTTTACAACTTACTTGAAGTACCTGATCTGAACAAGAATTGGTCCATGTTAGCACAAAAGCTGGGCCTAGGGATACTGAACAATGCCTTCCGGCTGAGTCCTTCTCCTTCAAAAACTCTCCTAGATAATTATGAGGTAATACATCTTGACCAGGTGAAGTCTTACTATTTTATTGTATTGCTTTTATCTTGTGAGTTGAACCTTGAGATGGATACAAAATAAACTATTGAAACAGTTTAAACCAGGCATGGCCAAACTTTGCCCCTACAGGTGTTTTGGACTTCAACTCCCACAATTCCTAACAGCTACCACCTTGGAGGGCCAAAGTTTGCCCATGGTTTAAATAAACGTGTGTGGTTTAAATAAATGTGTGTGTGTGTGTGGGGGGGGGGGGGGGGGGGGGGGGGGGGGGTTGCTGTAATTTGCTAAGTATTGCCAGACTTCTCTCCTATGACCAGTTAAGGATGTAGTACTTTCCACTCAGCCTCAGTGTGGCTGTCTCTTTCCTTTCATATAGATGCATATTTATAAGAATAAATGTGGGTGAATCAAACGCATTTTTGGATAGATATATATATTTATATTACTTATGCAGTTTTTATATAGCAGTTCCCAGGTTACAAACACAATATGGTAGATTCTGAGTGTTTCTTCTTAAGTTGCATGTGTATATAAATCAGAATAGGTGCATTTTTCAATGTTAATTCCAGCCTATCTATCTATCTATTCTAAGTTCTGAAGGTTTGTTCTTAAGTTGAATTTGTATGTAAGTCAGAATAGGTACATTTTTCAGTGTAACTTCTCTGTATGTATGTATGTATGTATGTATGTTTTGGATAACAGAAGAGTCCACCTCACTTTGTCTCTGTAACAATTAGATGGCCAAAATTTGGCTTATCATGGAAACAAAAAATGGTGTCAAGGCTTCAGTGGAGACACCTTTTCCCCATGATAACTCTCACATAATTTAATTTCCCTTCCTCTCACTTCCTGTTGTCTTGCCTCAATTTATAACTAGGAGTCATATGTGAATTGGATGTTTATAACTCAGGGACTGCCTATATGCAAACTTACATATATACCACATATACTCGAGTATAAGCTGGGTTTTTCAGGCATTTTTAAGGCCGAAAAAGCCCCCCTCAGCTTATAATTGAGTTAATGCTATTTATTATTTTATTCTGTTGTTGTTGTTGTTTTCTCTATTTTATTATTATTATTATTATTATTACTTTTACTTTATTCTACTTTATTATTTTATTACATTTATTATTTTAACCTATTATTATTACATGTATTATTTTACTCTATTATTATTACATGTATTATTTTACTCTATTTATTGTTATTATTACACTTATTATTTTATTCCATTATTCCTGTTATTATTACATTTTCATTATTTTACTGTATTATTATTTTTATTACATTTATTACTGTACTCCCTATTATTATTGGAAGGATATGTAAGCACATTTTCATTGAAGGTTAGAATAATGGTTTAATCAGAGTTGGACAGTATTATCTTAAATTACAGTGTTATGTAAATATTCAAAAACATTTGATGTACTGATGCCTCAATTAATCTAATTTTATTGGTATCTGTTTTAATTTTCAAATGTACCAGTAGCTTGCTGCATTTCCCACCCTCAGCTTATACTCAAGTCAATATGATTTCCCAGTTTGTTTGTTTTTGTTTTTTTTTTGGGGGGGGGGGTAATTAGATGCCTTGGCTTATATTCAGGTCGGCTTATACTCGAGTATATACAGTATATACACACACACTTGCTGATAGTTAAGAGGTGTTTATTTGCTACTCTTTGGTATGACAATTACAAAGAAATGTGCTGTTTTCTGTCACCACATGTGCTAAGGAATGGTCAACCTCTATAAAAATAGATGCTCCCCTTTATTATGAAGACTGCTTCAAGGGCCTTACCTTCATCTCTACTTCTCCGTGTAGGTTTCTGGTGGAACAGTAAAAGAGCTTGTTGATGCTTTGAGAGAAATGGATTATCCAGAGGCCATTGAAGTAATTCAGAAATCCTTGCCTGTTTCATTGAGCCATTCCAACCAAGAGAATGCAAAAGATGCCAGACCTTCCCTGAGTGAATCACCTTCCTCTCCCTTGACATCTCAATCAGGTTGTTTCCTTTTGGCAGAGTGATAAGGGGGTTTAGGGTGTTTGATGTAGATGTGAAAGACCCAGATGCAAATCCCTTGCTTTGCAGCAGATCCCACTGGGAACACCTGGCTTACCCTAACATACTGTTCTGAACTTCTTGAGGAAAGGGCAGGATTAAAGTATCCATAAAATTATGATACTAGACAAATACCTAAATTGGGACATTCTGTTCTCTCAGTCCTTACGATTACAAAGTATATTCATTCCTCAGTACTTAAAAGATATGAAAAGTATGAAAGAAGCTGATACCTGCAATGTTATTGTGGGGCAAGTTGGAAGAAGCATTTATGACAGGACCCAAGGGGTCTCTCCTGCCAGCTGTTCTTGATCCAACTCACATCGTTTCCCAGTGCCCCCATCTGCAGTACCTTGAAAATCTTTCAAATGGGGCAGTGAGAGACTAAAAAGTTGGAGGGGGGCGGGTGATGGTGTCTCCAAATTTAACAAAAATGTAGTTATGTCTGATAATGTAGGATCTTGGCCAACTTTTTTTTATTTGTAGTTAAACTGTATTTCTAAGAGCACTAATTAGGATGTAAATTTTATTGGAACACAGTGAGATTCGCTTCTGAACAAAGATGCTAAGGATTTATGTTACTATACAGGATGGAGCATAAAAATCTCTCACATTTTGAAGGAGTATAAATAATGAATGAAGCTATCTAGAAATTTTGTATATATATTTCTGAAAAGTACATAAAAACAGTTTTGTTTCAATGGGTTTTTAAAATCGTATCAGACAAAATCATTTTGTAAGGATGCAGTATTAAGTCGGCATGCGGAATCATCCTCAACTCCGACTGGAATGCTTATGGCAGTTGCTGAATGGATGCTCTTATCGCTTCCACATTTTCTGGAGTTCTAGGTTCTAGGTCTGCCAGAGAATTTCTTTTCAGTGTTGATCCAGTTGCCCAAAGAGTAGAAATCCATAAAAAATCATTTTCTGATTGGGTACCGATATATTTTGACCAAGTGTAAAGTGTGTACCAAACACTCTTCGTGTCATTATCACAGAACAGTTGTTCTCATAATATGCTTAAACAACAAAGCTCTGATGTTCTAACTCATGATGGGTACCGAACATGGCAAAGCTTAAACTACCTAATTAGATCTACGCCCACACAGTGCTCCCTATTATTATTATTACTATTATTATTATTATATTCTTATATCCTGCCTCCATCTCCCCAAAGGGACTCGGAATGGCTTCCATGGGGAGCTAGCCCCATATAAACAAAGGTTGCAGAGTAATTAAAAGCAAATAGCAATAAAATCTATTAATTAAACAATAAAACCAATAAAATGTAAGACATCATAAAACACAAACCAAACATCTAAACAACCAGTAGCTGAGAGAAGTAGGCATGTGCAGATTTGAGACTAAATAGGGCACAACAAGGGCTTGTACAACCCAAACTGTAAAGCCAGGGCTGAGAATAAAGAGTTGGAGATCCAACCAGAAAATTAGGGCTAGGCAGACTTAATCAGTAGTTAACCATTATTCAAAAGTGCATTGGAGCATCAAAGTTTTCAAGTCTTTCCGGAAGGTGGACAGACTGGGGGCTAAATCTAATCTCCCTGGGGAGAGATTGCCAGAACCGGGGAGCCACCACCAAGAAGGCCCTCTCTCTCATCCCCTTATATTATTATGATTTACTGCATTTCCATGCCAGCTTTCTCAGCCCGAAGGCGACCTTAGAACCCGTGACGGTTTGCAGAGGGAGATATGGTCACGAAGATAAGCAGGACCCTAGAAATATGGGAGATCTTTATGCCCCACCCTATAACACAAAACCTAAGTCCATAGTCTCAGCAACCAAGGAGAATTCTTGAGAGCATATGGATATGACTTGTATCCCCCATGAAGCTGCCCTGAGCCCCTTCAAGGAGAAAGGGTGGGTTATAAATAAAGCTTTATTATAATAATTCCTAAATTTCCACTGTTCTAAGGCAGAGGTATGTACTCTGTGGTCAAGAGAGTGTGAAGGCGTTCCTTAAGTAAACAGGTTGCTTCTTTTTAAATATTGAAATAATGTCTACTTCCTCCCCATCCTCCCAGGTGACCTCTCTCATCTCAGACTTCAGGACACAGAAAGCATCTGTGACAGTGGTGTAGAGATCTCCCTCCGCAAACTGAGCTTTACATGTTCGGATTCTTTCACCAGCAAGTCACCAGTAACACTTAAGAAACTGGCCACAGGATATGGACCGGATAATGTGCTGCAAAGCAAAATTGAAGCCACCTAAGACTATGACAAGTTCTTGGTAAAGAACAGGAGTTCATGATCCAAACAAAGTGTGCACTAGAAGAAAAAGCTCTTTGAAGAGCACATCCACAGGACCATTATTCAGTCATCACGAGTTGGATCCCAATAAAGAGGGAAGATTCAAGAATGGATCAAATGAACTTTGCCCTTAAGATAAAGATCTTGCGAAAAAGAAATCAACTACTTTCATGATATTCAGTGAAAGTTTAGAAGGGACACTGACTGTGGGACAAAGCTGTGAAGCATCATAACCAAATCAACAACAGTGACCAGGAAAAATACTTCAGCCAAAAATAATAATAATGTATATTTCAGTAACTGTATTTAAAACCAGTGTCTATAAAGTAATTCAGGCTTCAGAGTGTGTCCTCATACAGTTTCACCACATTTGCACTGTAAATATTTCAGTTTTGATATATTGCTCTGGAGAAAAAAAGTGCCTTTTCAATGCTTGCTTTTTTATTTTACTTTTATAATAAAATACAAAATGGAGATGATTTCCAGTGTTTCTTTTTTCTTTTCTGAAACATATGTGACATCAAAACTTTCCAATAATTGCTCCCATTAGAATGTAACAAATATCGTTCTAAAGACAAAAGTAAACCAACAACACCATGAGGTATTTCCCCTTTGCCAGGACACCTGAGAAAAACAAAAGGACAAGCTACATTCTTGCATAATTTTTTTCAGATCACAACTAAAAATGATAGAGGTTATTTGCAGTATCGCTTTTCTAAAAGGATATAATTTGAAATAATGAGAAACAAACCTATTTCTGTTTGTGAGTCAAAGTCCAACTAGGCTAAGCATTTCGCGCCTTTTGGCTGACGTGCTTCAAGTAGTGGAAGATACCTTGATGATTTTCCTCATCAAGAGGCCCTTCATTTAGCATGCATGTTGTGTTTGGTCATTTAATAGACATTCATCATTGGCAGTAATGTATGCCTGACATATTTCATGGTAATTATACTAATTCACTTTTAGAGTTGTTGCATGATCCCAAAAATAAAAAAGTGTTCCCCAAAACCTGCCTTTTCAGCCATGTGGCCCTGCCCCTCCCCAAAAAAAGAAAATGTTAAGGTGCTGAAGAGCAGACTGCTGATGGGTTAATCATTGGAGGATGTAGCTACAGAAACATGGCTATATCATCATAGCTCTGTCTCCTGATGCAGGATCTCGGCCACAGGGCTTACATTTGCAAGTGTTACTGCTATGGCAGATGTCTCTGGAAAAAACCCATTTTAGAAAAAGGGAAAGGGGTTAATCTTTCTAAGGATACAGATTCCATTGGATAGCTACCTTGGCCTTCAGCTAGGCACTGTTTTAGATTGGCAAGGAAACCACAGGCAGGATTGTACACATTTTTGGGACCTTAAGGCATTGTTTAAAAGGGGAGAGAGAGATGGAAGTGGGCCAGTAAGAGGAGATACTCCCAATGTCATATTTCCCTCTCTTTCCCCAGTCTTTCAATATCTATCTTCTAAACCAATTGTTCCCAATCTGTGGTCTGTGGACCACCAGTGGTCCACAAGAACTAAAATATGGTCCCAGTCCTCACCGTTAATACACTGTTGCAACAAGAGCAACTGGTCTCATGAGACCCTCTTATGGTGCCAAGGCAATGGAGATGTTGACAGGCGAGAGAGTGACTACCCACGAAAGGCACGACAACAAGCCTCCTGACTCCTGTTTCTCCTCCTCCTCCCTCCCCCTGAGCGGAGCCGTTCCATGTGGTGCCTAGAAGCAGAAGCACCTTGGTGTTATCGTTTTTAGGCCTGTTCCAGGGGTTATTTGGGGTACTGATTCAGAAAATTTCATTGGATAGACCACATCAGCTCTAGATGATTAAATATGGTTTTCTGTGGCCAAGCAGGTGGCAACTATTGGATGGCATATGTTATGTATCAACCACTAGAGCCAATGTGGTCTTTCCAATGCAATTTTCTGAATCAGCACCCCAAATAACCAAATTGAATCAAAAGTTGACCAACAACTAATTCATAAACCTTTTGGTACTAATGTTGGAGAGTGGTCCCTGGTCAAAAAACCGTTGGGAACTACTGTTCTAAACAATGTTTTAACATGCCAGATTTAGAAGGTAACTTGACTCTGATTTGAAAGCTTTTCTTTTAATGATTTTGTTGACTTATTAAAAAGCAACACACTCTTTTTTATAACTATCACCACTTGAATGCTGAGCACTTTCTTGTCCTCTTTTGATGCATACACACCAGGCCCAATCTATAAAGTATTACATGTACCTGGAGTTCTGTAACCCTTATACAATTTTTCTGTGTTACGAATTTCACTACTCCACACAGGCAGAAGGGGCGGTGTTCCAAATATAAGGCAGGTCTCTTAATTAAATCTACATCCACGGTTGAAATTCCCAGATGCAGCCAAACTGTGCCTCCCTCTATGGACTTTTGAAAACGCATTAAGGTTGGGGAGCTCAAAAAGTAAGCGGGGAGAGCTGCTCCCCTTTTGCTGCCCTGTAATTTGGACACTGCCTGTGTGTGCATTAATTCAAACTCCTGGTTTGTTTCAGCAGCAGTATAGCCATCAAAAATATGCATTTTGGTTCTGGCATGTTGAAAAATGGAAACAATAGATCCCCAAAGCTCTCGATATGCTTCATTTCACTGTTCTCATAAAGCTCTCTTAGCATACGCGTTCATCTGATGCAAAAACAGACTCACTTTAAAGATGTATAGATCTATTCCTGGCTTCATCTCACTGAAGAGAGGGATCCCACGTGGGCAAGGTGCTGCCTTAAGAACAATGCTTAATGGTCCTGTTTCATGCATCTATTGATGCTGAATTAGATTCCTGCAAAAGCTTCCTGTTTCTAATGGTCTTCCTTTCTGCTGCTGCAAAGGTTCCTCAGGAAATGTCTGTCAGTGATGTTAAGCTGAGTGACTTTTCCAGCTCCTTGGCACTAATGGTCTCCCAGGGATAAAACAATATGACTTTTTGCTTCTCTGTGAGAAGGAAACCGTTGTCGCTGAATCGCCCTCGGATGTTCCCGGCATCCAACCAAACAAAGGGAGCAATTGCTGTTGCCTCGAGGAGAAGATGGAAGTGATCTCCTTCTTGGGAAATGGAAACCTGCAAGAGGGCAAAATCGTCATTATTGAATGTATTGCCATTTCTGCTACTTATGCATAATTGTTATGGAATTTATTATATTATGTATAATATGTATTTTATTATGTATTCATTCTTATAAAAGGGATCTATCAGTATACTACAGTCATTAGTATCTGCTAGGGCAAGAATGGGCAAAGTTCAACCCTCTAGGTGTTTTGGACTCCAACTCCCACAATTCCTAACAGCCTCAGGCCCTTTCCTTAATTAAAATTAATACATATTAAAATGTAAAAATTACATACAATATTAAAATCACACCACCTAAAAATCATAGTCTGTGGCCATTCCATAGTCATTGTACATATTCCAATTATAATATATTGTTGAACTGCTTCTCCGATGGCCTGGTTCCACAGGCAGATTTTTACTCTATAGCAGTGGTTCTTAACCTGTGGGTCCCCAGGTGTTTTGGCCTTCAACTCCCAGAAATCCTAACAGTTGGTAAACTAGCTGGGATTTCTGGGAGCTGTAGGCCAAAACACTGGGGACCCACAGGTTGAGAACCACTGTTCTAAAGGCTAAGAGGGAGGGGGCTGATCTAATGTCCAAGAAAACTTCAGGTCTCTTGTAAAATGGGCCTCTGTTCCAACTTCTGCACCAGTTGCGCCTGTACCTTGGGAAGTCAGACTAGGCTACGGTGGTCCACACTCTCATTACATCCCATATAGATTACTGCAACATGCTCTACATGGGGTTGCCTTTTAAGACTGTTTGCAAGCTCCAATTGGTCCAATGGGCGGTAACCAGATTTCTCACTGGAGCAGCGTACAGGGAGCATACAACACCCCCCCCCCCCCCCCCCCCCCGTTATGTCAGCTCCACTGGCTGCCACTTTGCTACCAAGAACAATTCAAAGTGCTGGCTTTAGCCTGCAAAGTCCTAAACAATCTGGCCCAGTTTACCTGTCCAAGCATATTTCCCCCTATGAACCACCTCCAAGATTAAGATCTTCTGGGGAGGCTATACTCTCGGTCCCACCTTCTTCACAAGTGCGACTGGTGGGGACACTCTACAGGGCCTTCTCAGTGGTGGCCTTTCAGCTGCGGAACTCCCTGCCTAGTGACTTTAGATCAGCCCGCTCCCTCCTAGCCTTTAAAAGGAGAGTAAAAACCTGCCTCTGGGAACAGGCCTTCGGAGAAGCAGTGCAACAATATGTTACAATTGGAATATGTGAGAAAGGGCCTTCTCAGTGGTGGCCCCTCCCCCCACCCCCAAACCTTCAGGAAAATCCTAAAGACGTGGATATGGGACCAAGTGTTCAGTCAGTAATCTACCAGTGCAATAAAAGAACATGAAATAGTGCAATGACAATCTGGAACAGCCACAGACTATGATATTGGATTGCATGATTTTAAATAAGTGGTTTAATGTTTGATATGTTTTTAATGATAGTTTTAATGTTTTAATTATATAATTAATGGCATAGAATTACTGCCTGTATATGTAAGGCGCCCTGAATCCCCTGCAGGGTAAATATGGTAAATAAAATAAAATAAAATGTAGCACTGGACAACTTTTCAAATAATATACAATGTATACACTTACTTCTACTAATAAGGGCAAGAGGCAAGAACCTTTAGCTAGAGAGATGACAAAAGGGAATTTCCCTAAGGAACAAAAAATTGATTTACAAAAGAAAAGCAAAATCACAGCTAATTTTTGTGCCCAGTACCAATCCTGAGTATTTCACACTAATTAGAGAAGAAGAAAAACATACTGCTGCATACATGAAACTGTGGACTCTTTAATCCTACTGCATCCTTCGGGGAGGACAAAAAGTAGTGATTTCTTGGACTGCAGAGCTGGTCTCGGCCCTCAAGGGAAAAGGTGACAACGCAGCTTTTCCTGGTACAATTTCCACATCTTTTCAGAAGCTCATTGATTGGCTCTTTATAGATGGGCACAGCACTCCTGGCCTTAACAACCACACCTTCTTTAGCCAAGGTACATATGGGCTCCATCCCACTCCAATCATACAGAATGATCTGTTGGGCACATTAAGGGATCAAGGCAGCAAAACAGATTATGAATGCCTGCTTTCAAGTAATGAAACTCATACGGTCAACTCTATTAACACATGTTTACTTTTTTCCTGTTAAAATCAGTGGCATTTCAAACACACTAAACCTCAGCAGGATCATGGCCACTGTTCTTAAAATTCACCAGACGCATTATAAAACCTCCCATATGAGACTATAGGTATCTAAGACAAGGGGGACCATTTGTTTAATATTACTGTTGGCTTAGGATGAATGGTGGAGCCAAGATTCTGCTGCAAAAATGGAAGCTGGCTTCTGATCTCTTTTGTTCCTGGATTTTGATTTTTAATCAAACATTTTTTGGTCTTCTTTCACTTTTTCAACGAGGGAGGCTTTAGCGGTATTAGCTTGGTAGTGGCAACAAAGATTGGGCCACTGCCATTCTTCTTTGCCAGGGAAGAAAGGGAAGAAAATGGCAGCCAGGGATTCTGTTGCTATGATACAAGTTTTTCAAAGGATTTTTAAAAAAGCAGCAGGGATGACTGTACAGGAGGCAAGAAGCTTCCATACACTCACCTCCCAGCTAAATCAATAGTGACCAGTAGTTATGTGTGTGGTATTTGTTTCTTGTTTCATTTGTTGTTTCGTTCCTTTTGTTTTGTTCCTTTTGCAAAAAACGGTAACACTCTCTACTGTATGGAAATAGACCTGAAACCTTACAATCTATTTGGCCTTATTTTTGTCTCCTCTGCAGATCGAGAAGAAAACATCTCAGAATCAGTGGTATCTCAAGCCCTGACTTTAGCCTAAGGGTTCCTCTTCTGATTGAGAGGAAAGGAAAGGGAATGTTTCTAAGATTTTATTTATAAGAAGAAGAAATCCCTACAAATCGGGGGATAGCCTAAAACTCAGTGGACTAAGAGTGGTCAATGTGCCCTCCATGAGTAGTGATTTTCACCTCTCTAGTCCTAAAACTGAGAGGAAGGGCAGCCTGGGAAGGCCACCCATGTTGGCCAATGGTCCAAGCACTTTTGTTCTTTTGGACCCTAATGAAAAAGCTCATTCGGAAAGGCTCTGGTTTTTGGGAGAGGCGCTTGGAAACTAAAACAAGGCTTTACGAATGAAACAAACTGAAAGGGATAGCTATTTCCAAGACTAGCGGCCAGTGGATGAAGGAATGGAATTCCAAAAAAATAGGTGATGAGCCACACCCTCTCGGTTCATTCCACAAGTCAGCCCAACTGGACAACTAACTTACTTTGCTGCCCTTTCCAAGTTCATTCCAACCACGAAGCACTTACTCTGAGGGTCACCTTGTGATCCGAGTGAAGATCCGAGACACCATATATGTAGAGGACTTCTTCATCTTCCTGTGCCACAGGCAATAAAGGGGCGAAGAAATGCTGGGCAAAATAATGGAGCATTTTCCACTTGCCGCCATATTCTGAGGTTTCCAAAAGGGAAAAATGTTAACCTAGCTTGCCTTATTTCTTTTCCAGAGTCAAAGGAAAATCAAGGGATGGTTTAAGACAGGCATGAGAAAATTTCGGCCCTCCAGGCATTTTGGACTCCAACTTCCACAATTCCTAACAGCCGGTAGGCTGTTAGGAATTGTGGGAGTTGGAGTACAAAACACCTGGAGGGCTGAAGTTTGCCCATGCCTGGTTTAACATTATTGTAACAAAAAGAACCAATTGCAGGAATGGGTCCCAATCTGGACTTCTGGACTTTCCCTAACCCTAACAGCCATACCTGCTCTGTAGGGCACTCTTGTTAAGTGGTTTCCAAGTTTTTGTACACTTCCCCTCCTCTTTCCCACTAAGAAATGACTATCCTAAGGCTTTGTTATTGGGAGTAAGAACTTTAAACCTGAATACGCTAGAGGTTTTGTTCCCCACCATTTCCCTTTGTTCCTGCTCATCATTTAAAAACACTCTTCAGAAACTTCTCTTAAATCATATTTGGCTCTTGGGATAAAAGAGAGGTCACACTTTTGCCTTATCGAGGTGATATCACACACTATCCAAATATAAGATGTTGTAGGTGTATGTTAAGAGGTCTCACAATGGAAATGTGCTACACAGAGACATCTGTATATACAGTAGAGGCTCATTTATCCAACATTCTGTATTATCCAACGCAGTCCGCCTCCTGCCCAGACCCACAGCTGTTTCAATACATTGCGATGTTTCGGTGCTAAGTTTGTAAATATAGTAATTACTACATAACGTTACCATATATGGAACTGCTTTTTCTGTCGATTTGTTGTAAAACATGATGTTTTGGTGCTTAATTTGTAAAATAATAACGTAATTTGATGTTTAATAGGCTTTTCCTTAATCCCTCCACATTATCCAACTTTTTTGCTTATCCAACGTTCTGCCGGCCTGTTTATGTTGGATATACAAGACTCTACTGTACATTCAACTGATGTTATAATTTCTCTCGAAGGCAGATGGCAGGATTGCTGAAACCGAAGCTGTGAAAGTGCTGTAATTCAAGCCATGGTGTTTCAGAAGAAGAGATAGTGTATTGGAACAGTGATAAAGAAATCAGATTCCTGATTTTTAAGAAAGCCATGAAGCTCTTCTCACTAAAGAACAGCGTTACAACATCCATCTTTCTCCGCTGTGGGACCAGCATTAAATTATTCAGACCACACATGAAGGCATTACTTACTTCTGTCCATAACATAATCATCTGTCCAAGAGTTATTATTATTTCTAATAGCTGCTGGTTTCAGTTCAGTAAATGATGTGAGAGATAGGTGTGATGTGAGCAAAAGAATAATATCTTGCAATATAATGAGCAGTCTATATCAGTTAAAAGGAGCCCCCAGTGGTGCAGTGGGTTAAACTGCTGAGCTGCTGAACTTGCTGACTGAAAGGTTTGAATCCAGGGAGCGGGATGAGCTCCCGCTGTTAGGCCCAGCTTCTGCCAACCTAGCAGTTTGAAAACATGCAAATGTGAGTAGATCAACAGATACCACTATGACGGGAAGGTAACAGCACTGCATGGAGTCATGCTGGCCACATGACCTCGGAGGTGTCAACGGATGAGCACCAAGCCCCAGAGTCAGACACAACTGGACTTAATGTCAGGGGAAAATCTTTACTTTTACTAAATCAGTTATGTCAAGGTGACATTATGTGTAGAGGGGGTGGTTTTTATAAAAACCTGACTGCCATGTGCAGTTCTTCCCTCAAAATAAATTATGAACAGTGAATACAAGTCACTGATTCAAAAACTGCTGCCTAAAACATCAGTGGGAATTACAAAGCAAGCAGTGAGAGGGAACAGGCAGCAAGTCCACCAGATTAGCGAAAACTCCCAGCCATTTGGTTTCTTTCCCCCTAATCTGTTCTCTGTGCTAGCAATCTCGTTGGGCCATAATACATCTTGCAACAACTTGCATTTGCTTATTTTACTGTTTCCTTGTTCTTCTCCCTTCCTTTTTTCTTTTTATATTATTTTTCTATTAGATTCTAAACCAAAACTGTGACCGTGGAAGCAAGACTTGAGTATGTTGGCACCAAGGGGGCACATGTGAGTCAGCGCCTCTTTATTAAGCAGGCGATTCCAAGCCATGAAACCTCTTTCAGTAGAAGCCAGGTTGGCCTCTTCTGTGTTATTCTCTTCCTGGCAGAGGAAGACATTTTGGTGGATTTTTGTTGTGAAGATAAAATAACAGAAGGTTACATTAAGATAGTTGAAATGAAGACAGGATAGGCATAAAATAAAAATAAATGCACATGCACAGACATTGAGAAAGTAGGTGTTTCAAGGAAGACCAATTATTGATGATGTATTTACATGAGATGACATACCCAGAGAAGACCAGGAAGGGCCTTGCCAGATATCACTGAGTTGCCAATACAGCGCACCCATGGTCCGTCCCTCACCATTGACAATTTCACTTTGGCTACGACGATAGAACTCTGTTTGGGATTTTATGCACTGTGCCTGCATAATCTTAATTCCAAAACCAACCAATTGTTGTGGGGCAAGAGAAAGAGCAAAATTCATTAGTATACATGGACTTCCAGAATTGTAAACATCATGAAGAATAAGTATCCAACCACTCTGTATGAACAACCGATCTCATGACAAAATTCTTTTTGAAGTGTACCACTTCAGTTTTGTAAAGAAAAAGTTGTCTTATTTGAAAGCTTCCCAGAATAGTATGACAGGAAAGAAGATAATTTACCGTATATACTCGAGTATAAGACAAGTTTTTCAGACCTTTTTTTAGGCTGAAAAAGCTCCCTTTGGTTTATACTCGAGTCAAGGTTATTTATTATTTTACTCTGTTACTATTATTATTTTTATTATGTTTATTATTTTACTCTAATTATTATTATTATTATTATATTTGCATTATTTTACTGTTATTACTTTATTACATTATTATTTTACTCTATTATTATTATATTTACATTATTTTACTCTATTATTACATTTATTATTTTGCCGTATTTATTATGACATTATTTTACTCTATTTATTGCTATTATTACATTTACATTATTTTACTCTATTATTATTTATTACATTTATTTTTTTACTCTATTTATTATTACTACATTGATTATTTTATTCTATTATTGTTGTTATTACATTTACATTATTTTACTGTATTATTATTATTATTTTACTCTGTTATTACTGTTATTATTACATTTACATTAATTTCCTTATTATTTTTATTACATTTATTATTTTACTCTATTATTATTGGAAGGATACATAAGCACATTTGCATTGAAGAAGGTTGGAAAATTGGTTTAATTAGAGTTGGACAGTCTTATCTTAAATTACAGTTTTATGTAAATATTCAAAAATATTTAACCTACTGATGCCTCAATTAATGTAATGTTATTGCTATCAATTTTTATTTTGAAATTTACCAGTGGCTGCTGCATTTCCCACCATTGGTCTATACTCGAGCCAATACATTTTCCCACTGTTTGTGGTAAAATTAGGTGCCACAGCTTATATTCAGATTAGCTTATACTCGAGTATACATGGTTCTTGCTCACTAATCTTACACCATGAGAATTCAAGATAAAAAGCCCAAACTATCAAAACAGCAGGGATTCTAAAATCCATAGTACCAGCAAGCCAAAGATGAATATAAAAACAGAGTACAACCAGTCATAATATGTACAACAAGAGCAATTGGTAAAGCCTTGAGGGAAAGAGATGTAATCCCATCTGGTCTCTAAGAGATAGAAGCCTGACTTCCAAGTGAGTATTTCTAGGGAAAGCATTTCATAATCCAACTGCCACCCGAGGGAAGGCTGCTTCAAACTCAGGCTAGAAACTTCCTTGCAAACCTCAAGTCTGCTATGCTCTGATGGATTGATTTGCTTCCAGTTTATAAATGTATACATAGCTACAAGAAATTATTTCATCTAAAACGTCCTAGCGTATTTATAGCAAATGGAAATGGTTATAGTTATCAACACTACATCTCTGAATCTCTTTTTCCCTCTCACAGACACATACATGAGAGAGCCTTGCAGTGTGAATTGGGACAATGCCATTCAATGCTACTCTAGGTGGCCAATTGCAACGTTCACACTTGCCTCAAGCAGACAAGAGTTCTTTCTCCCACCCTGGACATTCCACAGATATATATACAGTGTGTGTGTGTGTGTGTGTGTGTATATATATATATATACACACATACATATACACATACATACATGCATGCATGCATACACACACACATTTGTACTCCGCCCTGCTCAACCACTGGGGGGTGAGGGGCTCAGGGCAACTTACATCCGGCACAATTCAACGCCATTACATATAAATAATACATACAGTAATACATATAAAACACAGTAAATTGATTACAAAATTAGTTTAAATAAAATGTACAATGATAAGCAATACAATAATACTGGCTATCTAGCCTTGTCTAAAAATGGGTCCAGTGAACGCAACACAATCAGAAACCTATCCATAGTCCATTTTCCATTACATTATTGTCATTGTCAGTTATCAGCAATCTACCCGAAGGACTGGTCCCATAACCACATTTTTAATTTTCTGCTGAAGGCGAGGAAAGATGTCGCTGCCCTGATTTCACTGAGGAGGGAGTTCCACAAGCGGGGGGCCACCATGGAGAAGGCCCTGCCCCTTGTCCCTGCCAAGTGTACTTGCACCAAAGGCGGGGCTGAGAGCAGGGCCTCCACAGAAGATCTTAAATTTTGAGGTGGAACGTCGAAACAGGTAAGCTGGGTCGGAGCCGTATAAATCTCACTTGCCTAGTTTCCAACTGACATCACCACCTCTGAGGATGCCTGCCATAGATGTGGGTGAAATATAAAGAGAGAATGCTTCTGGAACATGGTTATACTGCCCAGAAAACTCACAGCAGCCCAGTGATTCTGGCCATGAAACCCTTCAACAACACAATGAAATAACAGTTTATGCCTGCATTTTGGAAACTACACTCTGTAGCAGACTGAGGAACTTCCCACCCTCCTTCAGGCCCCAATCTAGTCCTCTGGGCTTCTCCAGGCACCTCCCTTATGATGCTGTGAAAGTGGAGAATGTTTTTCCACTTCTTTTTTCCCTTTTCTAGTCTAGAAGGTTAAAATACCTCTCTAAAGACTTAGTGATTGGTTGTTATAGCTTCAAGTTAAAATATACTGGGATTTTTGGCCTGATCCACCACTGGACTGCAGCTCCACAAGAATTTCTTTGCAATTTTATTTGACCCTCAAGCTTAAGGAGATTCCCCACATTTGCACTACAGCAGCTTCCATTATATTGGAATACAATGTCCCACTGTTCATCTTGTTGGTTGGAGATGATGAGGGCTCTAGGTCTAATGTATCTGTCTATAGAATGTCCAGAGACCCATTTGAGATGGATTTTGTAACAGGCTCTCTGCAACATACAAGGACAAATCCATATTCTTCTCTTTTTTGTCTGAAGGTGACCTCTAAAATCTTTCCAAATGCTCACCTGAGTGAGGTAAATTGTATGTTTGAAGTTCTTGATGGGGTCTGTTTCCTGAGGAAGCTTAAAATGAAGGCCCGCCTGCAGAAGCATTTGCTCATTGCCCTCTGCATGATGCTGTCGATGCCGAGAGAAATTGCTCTCATAGGACCAGTCCTCCTCCAACGAAACCTATTGTTCAAGCACAACCAAATGCACCAATGCAAAAATGTCAGATCTGATGGAAGCAGCACAGCAAATAATAGAGTTTACAGTAATAAATGTTTGCATCAAACCTGTACTTGGTGCACCGATTTCCAGTGCTATTCCTTCTATGCTGCAATTACTTTTCTTCCATTGTTTATTGTTTAACTCTGACTGGAGTACAATCTATAGGACATTATGAAGGTGAGAGGAAGACTTGAGCAGACTTGAAGGGTTTACACAGGATGGGACTTTCTCTGTGATGGCTCCCTCTGCCACAAATTAGATCCAAGCCCCAGAGAATGGTGGAGTCTCCTTCTCTGGAGGCTTTTAAGTAGAGGCTGAATGGCTATCTGTCAGGAATGCTTTGATTCTGTGTTTCTGGATGGCAGGCAGTTGGATTGGAGTTTCTTCTCACTCTGAATCTATGATTCTATGAACAACAGCAATGTAGATAAACAGGGTGATGCACTGGGTGAAGCTCCCAAGCAGACTGGCAAATGGAGCAAGAGAAACTGTAATATACAAATAGTGGAACCAAGGGAAATTTCCAGACAGTTTCCCACCAGTCCCATCCCAACACCCTGGCTGCTGTCTTACACTTTTCACAAGCTTATGAATACCATACAGGCCTTTGGGAAGGAGAAGAAATTTGTGTCTCACCCAGCTACCGTGATGTCCTTGGAGTAAATTGGTAACACTACACTATTTTAAACTTTATTTTGCTTTGAATATGTCTATGTGAAACTAACATACATCAAATTCTTTTTGACTGTTTCCCATAAATGCCTTTTTAATAGGTTTCCCCTGACAATAAGTCTAGTCATGTCCGTCTCTGGGGCGGGGTGCTCATCTCCATTTCTAAGATGAGGAGCCGGCGTTGTCCGTAGACACCTCCAAGGTCATGTGGCCAGCATGACTGGACGAAGCGCTGTTACCTTCCTGCTGGTACAGTACCTATTGATCTACTCACATTTGCATGTTCTCGAACTGCTAGGTTGGTAGAAACTGGGCCTAACAGAGAGAACTCACTCCCCTCCCTGCATTCAAACTGCCAAACTTTCGGTCAGCAAGTTCAGTAGCTCAAGAGTTTAACCTGTTGTGACACCAGGGAGCCCTCATGAAATCATAGAGTAGGAAGAAATCTCGTGAGCCATCCAGTTCAACCCCCTTCCAAGAAAAAGGAAAGTCACTTTGAAAGCACCCTGACAGACGGCCACCCAGCCTCTGTTTAAAAGCCTCCAAAGAAGGAGCCTCCACCACACTCCGGGGCAGAGAGTTCCACTGCTGAACAACTCTTGCAGTCAGAAAGCTCTTCCTCATGTTCAGATGGAATCTTCTTTCCTGTAATTTAAAGCCATTGTTCCACATCCTAGTCCCCAGGGTATTCAACTTGTTTTCTAACTTAAGGTATACCTTGCTTTACTTCTGTGTTGTGAGCGGACTTGAGTCTCATACTGGGACAAAAGTGGGTATGAGTTGCTTTGAATGGGGGTATTAAATAAAATATTTCTGAAAGAAACAAGGCTCATAGTTTTAGTATATGAATGAACTGATGATTGGTGAAAAGTTGAGGAAATTCCTTTCAGCCTCATACTATTAAACTCAAAGCTCCAAACAGACTTTATAGCAGACTTCTCTAACTTGGTGACCTCTGGATTTGTTAGAATACTTTCATCACCTTAAGCTAAGTAAAGATAAATGTTTCTCCTTGACATTAAGTCTAGTCGTGTCCGACTCTGGGGAGTGGTGCTAACCTCCATTTTTAAGCTGAAGAACTGGCATTGTCCGTGGACACCTCTAAGGTCACGTGGCCGGCATGACTGCATGGAGTGCTGTTACCTTCCTGCAGTATTGATCTACTCACATTTGCATGCTTTCGAATTAACAGGTTGGCAGGAGCTGGGACTAACGATAGGAGCTCACCCCACTCCCTGGAATTGAACCGCCAACCTTTTGGTCAGCAAGTTTTGCAGCTTAGCAGTTTAATCTGAAACCACCATGGCACTCTCAAGATAACCCAGCCATAAATTTGGCTAGAAGATATTAAGTCAGGAAAGTTTACTCTTAGCTTTTTGAGAAGAAGAAAAAAAATTAGTGTGGTGTCCTAGTTAGTTGTCAGAAGAGGAATAAGGTTCAAATGGTCTGTCAGCCAAAACAAGGCACTTTTCCAAGTTTAGAGGATAAGGCGTTCATGTGGCCTTGACATACCTGTACCAAGGTGCTGAAGGAGGGCCAAGACTGGAAACCATACTCGGAGGCAAACCGTGCCCTGGGGAATGTGGTCCAATTCCAGCAGTCACTCTGGTAGTTGTAGTAATGAACATCCCCGAAATGGGTGTCATATGGATTATGGGCCAGCCAGCCTTCCTTAACTGACTCTACGCCATTAGTAGGACTTGAGGGAAGAAAAGGGCGACTCTTATCCTCCTGGGTTTCACAGAACACAAGACAAGACAATGCGTAGGGCTCAGAGATAATAGAAGGTTTCTGTAAAAACCAGCTGAACAAGCTATAATTTGGAAAGTAAACGCAAATGCTTAAAGACTGAACTGATGAGTCACTGCCTCTTTCTCTCCCCATGTTAGATCCTCTCTGCTTAGCTAACTCACAAATAAATATTTGTTTCCTGTAATCGGCGGCATGAAACAAGCCATTCACCCCAGCACTGAAAGGAAAGCAATTTCTTCAAGGGGAAAAAAAAACCACCTCCAGATTATGAAGCTCTTAAAGGAAACATTTGGAACAACTCATTTGTTTTCCTATAAGGGAAATCCAAAATAGCCTTGCTTGGTATCACAGTTAGCAAAACTGACTATAGGAAAACTATCAATATCTTTCCAGAGAATGAATACACCGTTGCTTTTCTTCTGTTTGGTAAACTGCCTGACTTAGTTGCCTGCCTGGGATTATAAAAAAGAGAAGGACAGAGAATGGGCAAGCCACAGGCAGATGGGGCAAATGGACTGCGTTCTTCCTTCTGGGTCATCCTTTACAGACCTGATTTTAGAATGAAAATAGCCGATGTACTGTATAATTTATGTTTTGCCATAAACAGAACAGTTGCAGTCCCTGTAAGCATTGTGACAAGGTTATCAGGAAGGTATGTTCTCTCCAATTAGCATCTTATTTATGTTTATTTGACAGACAAGTGTGGATTCTAAAGAGTGCATCACTTGGAAGACTAAACTAAGCCAGGTAAAAATAAGGCCATTACCAGCGCATCACATTTTCCAGGATAGATTGCGAATTAATTCCACAGTGAATGCCTTCATCTCCTACATGTCTAACTGATGTGTTGCAAAGGCTTTCATGGCTGAAATCACTGGATTGCTGTGATTCCAGCCTGTATGGCCATGTTCCAGAAGCATTCTCTCCTGACATTTCGCCCACATCTATGACAGGCATCCTCTGAGGTTGAGGGGTCTGTTGGAAACTAGGCAAGTGAAGTTTAAATATCTGTGGAATGTCTAGGGTAGAAGAAAGAACTCTTGTCTGCTTGAAGCAAGTGTGAATGTTGCAATTGGCCGCCTTGATTAGCATTGAATGGACTTGCAGCTTCAAAGCTTGGCTGGTTGCTGCTTGAGGGAATTCTTTGTTGGGAGGTGTTAGCTGGCCCTGATTGATTCTTTTAAAGATTCTTTTAAGGAATTCCCCTCAACCTCTGAGGATGCCTGCCATAGATGTGGGCAAAACATCAGGAAAGAACATCTGGAACATGGCCATACAGCCTGGAAAACTCACAGCAACCCACTGTATAATTGATCATCTCAAATAATTATTAGTAATTATTGGCAGTAGTTCCATTTCAAGCTTATGTTCTTCAAGAACAGAAGACTATCTATCCCTGCTGCCCTTCAAATGCACTAATAATACTACCTTGCATGGCTGTTGGTCAGCCTAGTTAGGGCTTTTGGGGACTGAAATTCAAATAATCTGGAGGGTGCCAGGTTGAGGAAGATTTCAGGGAAGTGAGAAAAAGAGATATGACCTCCAAAAGAGTCACAGCGGATTGAAATCAAATAGGCAGAGATCTATTTGGAACTTGGGCATCTTACTTCAGTAGATTACAACTCTCAGAATTCTGCATCAACATGTTCTTAATGCTGGATGAAAGACTCCGGGAATGTAAAAAGATTACATTTTGTTGGGGAATTTGAGCTAACCCTCAGTTGGGGTGATTCCACCATAAATATAGCAGAGTACCAGAAGCAAACTTCATAACCAGCTGAAACTTACATGTGATGAGTTGGGATAAGCTTCTATTTCTTAGGATGGCACAGGATTGCAGAGTCAGATCTTTAGGTTCAAAAATATTTATTGAAGTAAAAGAAATATATTCTAGATAGAAAAGGTTTTGGAGTTAACTACCTTAGTAAATCTAATCTTCTAAGAAGTAAAAGGTAAAAAGTAAAAAAAGATCCATGCAGCTACATTTTGCCTAGAGAGAGAGGCAAAAGGTACATCCTCACAGGAAGGAAGGAAAAGCAGAAGAGACAATGGTGGTGAATGGCCACATGGCCAGCCCAGGGCAATAGAAATACCTTTGAAAAGGAAGTTCCCTCACAGAGATTCCACTGCTACATCTTCAAAGAGGGGAGGAGACAGTGGTAAGGAGGAGGAGGAAAGACAAAGCCCTTTTGGTAAACATGCATAGGAATGTGAGGAATCCCTCAGCCTAATCTTATCTCTAGTCTAGCTAATAATTGAGGTCTGGAAACTTGATGACACAAGAGACTTGTGCAGTCCAGGGATGAAACCCAACACATTTCCAAGCACCTGGTCTAGCATGAGACTCCTTGCAACATTTTTGTCGTCCTTCTTAAATGCTTGGAAAAGTAAGCCATTCACATAGTACAACCAGGCAATTTATCAGCCTCCCTTTCCCCAAGGAAGACCTTCTTAATTTAATGTAAAAGGTAATCAAAAAAGGGAAAGCATTTGAATAGACATACAGTAGAGTCTCGCTTATCCAACCTTCGCTCATCCAACATTCTGTCAAGACAGTCTGCCTCCCGCCCGGATCCACAGCTGTTTCAATACATTGTGATGTTTTGGTGCTAAATTCGTAAATACAGTAATTACTACATAACGTTACTGTAATTTGAACCACTTCTTCTGTCAATTTGTTTTAAAACATGATGTTTTGGTGCATAATTTGTAAAATCATAACATAATTTGATTTTTAATAGGATTTTCCTTAATCCCTCCTTATTATCCAACATTTTCGTTCATCCAATGTTTTGCTGGCCCATTTATGTTGGATAAACGAGACTTTACTGTACTACAAAGGAATCACAGACGTAAAGGGAAAGTGGAAGATTTAATTATAGCCTGGGTTGATTTGAGTCCATCAGTGAAGGCTCAAAGAGAACAGATGTTTCCAGATTTTTACACAGTGCATTTGTAATGTTCAAGCTCTGCCAGCACCATATGCAAACTATCTACCCTCTTCCAAACACAAATGGGAAATCAGCAATTCAGCAAACCTTAAAGCCCTCTAACAAGCCCACACTTTTCCTCATTTGGGGGAAATCAGTACTTACGGCGAGAACAATTTCTCGGATATTCTTCACATAAAGTGTGACATAATCCTTCACATAAATGCTCATTTTTGCACGTGGAATGGAGAACCAGTTGGCTGCAATAGCCGCTTCGTTTTCATTGTTCCCGCTCCACACAATAATAGATGGGTGAGATTTTAGCCGCTTCATCTGAAGAAGAAATGTGTTTCACTTCAAAGAAAAGTTATATGCATGTAAAAAGAAAAAAAAATATGAGCAGTCAGAAATCTCTAAAGGATAACCTTTCTGCTTACTCTTTGCTATCCTACTGTCTGGAAACAGGCACCTTTAATCCCAACATGTTTTTGTGAGCTTTCGGGAGAGCAGCTTCTTATAAAGTGCTATGCTGCTTTCTAACTGTTTTTTTTCTTTTTTCTTTTTCTTTAATGTACAATTGAAGTTGTTTTAATGTTACAGCTTGTGTAATTCTACCACACTCACTAACTTTTTAAGGCTTTTATCTATAATGTATTTGTTTTAATGTTGTCATGCATTTTGAGCTCTGATTCTGAAGAAAAAAGTAGTCTTCTAGCCCCCATGTTTTTTTAATTTCTACATGAAACTGCTGGAAAAGGTCATCCAGAGTTTTGGAGTTGGGTGCCATTTCTACGCAGGTTACACACAACTCTACTAATTCTTAATTCCAAGGATGTCCCCCAGATCCTGGACCAATGCCTGGCTGCTGCAATGGACTAGTTGAGGGTGAACAAGCTGAAGTTTAATCCAGACAAGACAGAGGTCCTCCTGGTCAATCATGAGGCTTATCGGAGTACAAGGTGGCTACCTGTGCTTGACGGGATTACACTCTCCCTGAGGACACAGCTCCGCAGTCTGGGGGTCCTCCTTGATTCCGCACTGATGCTTGAAGTTCATGTGTTGGCAGTAGCCAGGAGAGCCTTCACACAATTAAAGCTTGTGCACCAGCTGAAACCATACCTCAAAAAGTCAGACCTGGCTACAATGGTCCATGCCTTACTTACATCAAGACTGTAATGCACTCTACGTGGGGCTGTCTTTGAAGACAGTTCGGAAACTGCAATTGGTGCAAAGATTGGCAGCAGACTAATAACTGGAGCTGGTAATAGGAAGCACACATACCCCTATTAAAGCAGCTCCATTGGCTGCCAATAAGTTTTCAGTCTCAATTCAAAGTGCAAGTCATCACCTATAAAACCCTGAATGGTTTGGACCCTGCCTATCTTCGTGACCGCATCCCCACCCCCATGAACCTGCTTGAGCATTAAGATCTGCCAAGGAGGCCCTCCTCTCAGTCCCTCCACCGTCACAAGCGCCATTGGTAAGGATGAGATAGACGGCCTTCTTGGAGGCTCCCCCACCCCCTGGCTTTGGAGCACCCTCCTTAGGGAGATTAGACAGGCCCCACACTTCCATTAGGATCTGAAGACTTGGATGTTTAAACAAGCCTTTGAGAACGTCTAGCCCCAATGATCCGCAATCAATGACACAGCACTTCACTTTCATCCCATGCCCCGTTCCTTAGCTACAATTTGCACTATCCTATTCTCTTGTCTTATTTGCAGTTTGGCCATGTCTTATGGCAGTGTTTCTCAACCTGGGGGTCGGGACCCCTGGAGGGGTCGCGAGGGGGTGTCAGAGGGGTCACCAAAGAACACCAGAAAATACAGTATTTTCTGTTGATCAAGGAGGTTCTGTGTGGGAAGTTTGGCCCAATTCAATCGTTGGTAGGATTCAGAATGCTCTTTGATTGTAGGTGAACTATAAATCCCAGCAATTACAACTCCCAAATGTCAAGGTCTATTTTCCCCAAACTCAACCAGTGTTTACATTTGGGTATATTGAGAATTCGTGCCTTTGATTGTAGGTGAACTATAAATCCCAGCAACTACAACTCCCAAATGTCAAGGTCTATTTTCCCCAAACTCAACCAGTGTTTACATTTAGGCATATTGAGAATTCGTGCCTTTGATTGTAGGTGAACTATAAATCCCAGCTACTACAACTCCCAAATGTCAAGATTCTATTTTCCCCAAACTCCACTAGTGTTTACATTTGGGCATATTGAGAATTCGTGCCAGGTTTGGTCCAGATCCATCATTGTTTGAGTCCACTGTGCTCTCTGGATGTAGGTGAACTACAACTCCCAAAACTCAAGGTCAGTGCCCACCAAACCCTTCCAGTATTTTCTGCTGGTCATGGGAGTTCTGTGTGCCAAGTTTGATTCAATTCCATCATTGGTGGAGTTCAGAATGCTCTTTGATTGTAGATGAACTATAAATCCCAGCAATTACAACTCCCACAGGACAAAATCAATACTCTCCCCCAATCCCACCAGTATTCAAATGTGAGTGTATTGGGTATTTGTGCCAAATTTGGTCCAGTGTATGAAAATACATCCTGCATATCAGATATTTACATTACGATTCAGAACAGCAGCAAAATGACCGTTATGAAGTAGCAATGAAACTAATTTTGTGGTTGGGGGTCACCACAACATGAGGAAGCGTATTAAGGGGTCGTGGCATTAGGAAGGTTGGGAACCACTGTCTTATGGTATTTGTCACCATAGGTCATTGGATGTTGTTCTGAGTTTTAAATTGCTGTTTTTAATATGCTATAGTTCTTCCTTTGTATTGTACTGTGTGTTTATGTTATGCTTTGTCTCAGCACTTTGTGCCATATGTAAGCTGCCCCAAGTCCCTTCACGGAGATGGAAAAGACGTACAGAAATAAAGTGAATATTACTATCATTACTATAACAATAATAAAGTGTATTGCTATCCTAATTGGTATCATGAGACTTTTTAAAGTGTTATTTTACCAATTATTATGTAAGCATTACACTTTCTAGGTTTCTGATGTAAATGTCAAACGTTCCCACCTAAAGTCACAAAGTGACCTTAGGACTGGTAATAACTGGAAAGACTGGCATTTTCCAGATCTGTACTTGGAAGAGGAAATAGAAAAAGGAGTTCTCCCTGCACCCGCTGATAAAAAAGCCCTGCTGACTCAAGACAAGAGAGGCAAAGGCAAGGGGCAAAGGCTTCAAACTTGCTTCTGATAAGGATAACTTCAAAGTCCTTAAAAAATTTCAAGTTAGGCTTATCAGTCATAAGAATAAGCTCCCTCCTCTCCTGCCTGAGCCATGCTAACTTGTTCTGATGGAATAACTTCAAAACTCAAACCTCAAGCATGAGCTCGTATTACGGCCTGACTCTATGAGGTGCCACACGGAAGGAGAAAGCTAACAGGATCAGTCAAGAAAAACAAGGCTGCAACTAGCATGGATGAGGGAACTCTCTTCCACACCAACCCCTGCAGATTTATTCCTTTCTGGAGAAATGTGTCAGCAGTAAAGTAAATTTGGATCACACCATTTCTCACTCAGTCTTTCTCACCTCTTGTACTCCTCTTTCTCCTTCTCTATTCCAACTCCTTATCTCTTTCCTTTTCTCTTCTTGCCCCAATGGAATGTCAGAAATATTAAATATTAACTAGGCATTTTAATTACAAAAATGTGAGTCAAGCACTAAAAGGGTTAAGTGGATTCAATGACTCAGCAAAAGCTGCAGTTCAATATAAGCAGATGTGCCTGTAGATTAGTAGCTTCAGTCTGTGAGAGGTTTCTGCAGAAGAGTCTCAGTGTGTTAGTAGGCCTCAGTATAAGAAGGCCTCAGTGTTAGTTCACCTTAGTGTATGAGAGGCATCAGTCTGAGAGAGCCCTGAGTATTTGAGAAGACCTCAGTGGGAGAAAGTCCTCTGTGTAAGGTAGGCCTTGGTGTGAGTAGGCCTGGTGTGAGAAGCTTGTCTGAGAGCAAGCTCCAGTGTGAAGGCTGCTGTGTGTAAAAAGCTACTGTGTGAAGCTCCTGTGTAACTTCGGTGTGAGAGGAGGCTCTGTGAGAGCGAAGCTGTTGATCTGCATGAGAAAGAAGCCCAGAGTCTTCTTTGTTCATGTTATGGAATCCTTGTTTTTGTAAATAGTGCAACCATATTATTTTGCTATAAAGAAAAGCCTCATATGGAAGAGATAACATTGGTCCGTGTGTTTTTGTTCATTTTATCACTTTTGGCTACTCATGCTGGGTCACGCTGCTTCTGATAAGTTACTCTGCTGTACATTATGAGAAAGGTCTTTTGCTATTAAAACTACTCGCTCAACATAGACTCCCTTCTTTGGTCCTCCCTCCACCAAGTAGGCTCTCATTGTACATCACTGGAAACCTTTAAAAAAAACTTCTGCAGAGTTACAACATAAAGGGAAAGCTTAAGAGCTTCCCCTCCCCAATTTCAGCAGACAAATTAGGCTTTTTTCACATACACCAATAGAAAGCATTTTTGAAAGTCATCATTTTTGGGGTAGGGTGAGGGTTGAGGAGGGGGCTCTACATGTTGGCTAATGGTATTCTAAATGAAATATACTCTGGGAAGGCTTTTTTGGTACTAATAGAGCAGTGGTTCTCAACCTGTAAATCCTCAGATGTTTTGGTCTTCAACTTCCAGAAAGCCTAACAAGCTAGTAAACTGGCTGGGATTTCTGGAATTGTAGGCCAAACACCTGGGGGCCCACAGGTTGAGAACCACTGTAATAGAGCTATCTGGTTCAATATTAATAATTCTTCTCAGCCCAACCCTCTTATGACTTACTCTGACTTGAAGAGTTTACTTAACACCATGTTTTGAGCAAGAACATGGACCACAATATGATCAATGGGGCAGAGAGAATAATCATGTAAAAGCAGCTTATCTCAGAGAATAAAATGAATGTGAAGATTGACTATAAATTGCTATCATGAGCATCATTCAACTTATTTTTCTTATTTGGTTAAGGCTGCTTAGCAAACATGCCACTATTTGTGCAGTTTGGGCTCATGGGAAGAGAAAGATGGGAAGCACTGTGCAACTGTAGTCAATAATAGTCTCTGTGTACATTTAGGACTGTGATTCTAAAGAACTGAATATACCATACCTGGTGAGTAATTTCAGATCTTACTGAGTCTAAATAACTCTGGTCAGTTGGGTAAAGGGCACAAGCAAACATGAAGTCCTGCCAAATCTAGGGAATGAAGACAAAATGAAAAAAAAAGTCTTTAGCCACTTCCTCTGTGTAAACAGTCTGCACATTCTTCAGGTTCTATCACTCAAGACTCCCGTCCCCAGCCCGACATCCTCCAGACATGTTCTACCAGAACTCACATCACCCCAACCATTGCAGACAACAGTCATGCAGTTTACAGATAATGGCACTTGGGGGGGAAAGCCTCGCCCCAGTTGTTTTAAAGACCCTGACTGTTTCAAAAGTGAAAGAAAAGGTGACTAGGTATGATGAATCATAGATTTCAGGAGCTTGAATGCTGCCTAGTCCAACCCCCTGCCATGAAACAACATCCAACAAAAGCACTCCTGAAATATGCACTTCCAACTTCTGTTTAAAGGCATCTAGCATTTGAAAGTCCACCATTCTCTGATGCAATTTCTTTCATTATAACACAACTTTAGGTTGAGAGCCAGTATGGTGTAGTGGTTTGAGCACAGAAATAGGACTCTGGAGGCCAGAGTTCACTTACCCCTTTTGGTCATAGAAACTCACTGGTTGATCTTGAGTGAGTCACACTCTCAGCCCCAGAAAACCCCATTAAAGTGTCACCTTGGCACAAGCCCCGTAGCCAGGATTTTGATTCGGGGGGTGGGGGGTGGGTGGGCTGAGTTTGATTTGAGGCACTCAAAATGGCCAGCTTCTCATCAAAGGAAATTTAGTATAATGCCAAGTTTTTAACTTTGTGGTTTTTCTATACAATGTAACTGTATTCTCAATTTGCTTCTGACACGATAAATAAATTCCTTCAGATATTTAAAATGGTTATCAAGCCACCGTTTAGGCTTCTCTGGTCCAATGGTTGAGCCAAAATGACACATGGAACTTAACTCACTCACCCAAGTCAAGCTACACAATATCCAAAACTAACCAAGTTATTTTAGTACATACTTCAAACAGTTGTACAAGCACTTCATCCCATCCACAGCATTAATGACACCATAATAAGAAAGGAACAACCAGCTATTTGCTCACCCTTTCATGGCACTTAAATTAGCTGTCTGAATTAGTTGTCTCCTCGGTAGGGCTGGCCTTGATAATTTCCACTCAGACTACAGAGATAATAGACGGGGGAGGAAAGAACATTATTGTGACCTTCATAGCAATCATTTTAGAAGGCTATGGGAGATGGTGTTGAGGGTCTGATTAAAATGGCGGGGGAGTTATGGGCTTACTTAAGAGTCTTTTGTCTTTCTTCCCAAAATGTTTGCACTGAAATGCACTAGGAACAAAAATAAGGTTCCTGAAAAGTGGGAGTTCCATAGGATTGGGACAGTTTTTAAAATACTGAAAAACATACTGAAAGGGTAAAACTGCATAGGCATCCTAAGTGATCTGGGTGAGGGAAATGGCTTTCCATCTTGAAACATCAAAGAGGTTCCCAAAGCCCACTACACAGTGTGGCACAGACAAACGCTCAATTTTATTAGGATTAGTAGCTTAGTGATTTTCTTCTCAGGGGCAGATGATGGCTTCCTTGTGTAAGAGGCTGGAAATCTGTTTAGTCTGAACCTTTCCCCAAAATAAGTGCCATCCTCTGGACAGCGTCATTGCAGTTCAGTACAAAAGCTACACAGATTCACAGTCACATTGACAATGTACCGATAGTCTTTTTCACACTGAGTCACTGCACACCTGCATCAATGAAAAGTATGGTAAATGGCAAACAGAAATTCAGCCTGTGTGGCCCTTTCTCAACACAGATGCTGTAGGAAAAAAGCCTCTGCTGCTGAATTTCCACTGGTCTTGCAATAGCTAAAAGAGTCTCTCCTTCTCTTTAGTGATATATCCACTTGTGTCCTGTTTCCATGGCATGGTGGAAATGGGGGTGGAACACAGAAGTGTTGCATTTGGATGCGGGCCAAAAGGGGGGGGGGCTACGCTTTGCCTGGTGACATGTTTGATCAGAACTCTGGAATGTGTGCTTAATACAAGATAACTTCTAAGTTATGTAGGCATTATTTTTAAACAGTTCAAAGAAGGCATTGCCCTTCCAGCCATACTTATGCATGTCTGTAACTTTCTTGAAAACATTCCTCTGTGCCTGGCCTGAAGCTTTCTGTTCTTGGTCTCAAGCCAAAGCCATGTCATTTCTAAATGTATATCTACCTTCCAAATCAGAACATCTTAAAACGATTTGTTGTTTCTGTGTGCCTTCAAACCATTCCTGACTTATGATGACCCTAAGGCAGCGTTTCTCAATCTGGGGGTTGGGACCCCTGAGGGGTTCATGAGGGGAGTATCGCGAGGGGTTGCCAAAGACCATCGGAAAGCACAGTCTTTTCTGTTGGTCATGGGGGTTCGGTGTGGGAAGTTTAGCCCAAT
This sequence comes from Anolis sagrei ordinatus, assembly GCF_025583915.1. Classification (NCBI taxonomy): domain Eukaryota; kingdom Metazoa; phylum Chordata; class Lepidosauria; order Squamata; family Anolidae; genus Anolis; species Anolis sagrei. The sequence continues at coordinate 179,024,201 of NW_026847549.1, read as the reverse complement.
TCTATTGTTGGTGAGGTTCAGAATGCTCTTTGATTGTAGGTAAACTATAAATCCAAGCAACTACAACTCCCAAATGTCAAGGACTATTTTCCCCAAACTCCGCTGGTGTTCACATTTGGGCATACTGAGTATCCGTGCAAGGTTTAGTCCAGATCCATCATTGTTTGAGTCCACAGTGCTCTCTGGATGTAGGTGAACCACAACTCCAAAACTCAAAGTCAATGCCCACCTAACCATTCCAGTATTTTCTGTTGGTCATTGGAGTCCTGTGTGCCAAGTTTGGTTCAATTCCATCCTTGGTGGAGTTCAAAATGCTATTTGATTGTAGGGAAACTATACATCCAAGCAACTACCAAATGACAAAATCAATCACCCCACCCCACCAGTATTCAAATTTGGGTGTATCGAGTAATTGTGCCAAATTTGGACCAGTAAATGAAAATACATCCTGCATATCGGATACTTACATTACGATTCAAACCAGTAGAAAAATTACAGTTATGAAGTAGCAGCAAAAATATTGTTATGGTTGGGGGTCACCACAACATGAGGCACTGTTTTAACAGGGTCGTGGCATTAGGAAGGTTGGGAACCACTGCCCTAAGGCAAACATATCACAAGGTTTTCTTAGCCAGATTTCTTCAGAGGGGTTTTTACTTGGAATCTTCTGAGGCTAAAAGAGTGGGGCTTCCCCAAGGTTAATAGCCCAAAGGGGATTCGAACCCTGCTTTCCCAAGTCCTAGTACAACCAGTACATCATAGTGGCTCTCAATAAAACTATTAAAACAAGAGAAGAGCATAATTTCCTGAAACCGGAACAGCTAAAGGCCACCTTTTTGAAGGACAGTAAGAAACAGCAATTGATAATTTTCCTCTTATCTCCATAATTACAGCAATTCTAATAAGATATCATAAAATTATTTGACATAAATTAAATGGGAAGTATATGCTGCACGTGTCTATTTCCTCTGCATTATCTTACAGAAGATTGTTATTTTTTGCATTTGTCAGAGAGAAGAGATAAACATAAATCTGTGTGCGAGGGGTGTGCACAGTCCTTGCCTCATGACTGTACTTCAGTAAAGCCAACAAAAAACAAGCACCAGCACTTCTTGTTTTCTTGGCATCTGGAACTGCTCTGGGTTACCAAGGTGAAGCAAGGTCTCACTGGATGTGCGTGGGAGAAAATGTCATGTCGAGGTTTACTTAGAGGAAGAAACTGAGTTTTGCAATAATTTCTAATTGTAACCTACAAACCCCTAAATCTCAGCTGATTGCTCTGTCATGCTACTGACAACAGCACTGCTAGCATGGCTCATCCCTTGTACTATCTGAATTAAGCACTCTGGCAAATCTTTAATTTTTTTGCAAATGGGCAATGCAGAAATATGAAGAAATCTTAACTAAGAGAGAATGGTTCTCTACAGTCATGTCCATCAAAAGGGAGCAAAAAGCAGAGCAAGACTAGAAAGGCAGACAGAATTGCAGGCCCGATTCTGTCCTAACAAGTCCCACAAACTATCTACAGACCCACTAAGAAAATCCAACAAATGCCACGTTTAGCAAAAGACAAGAGGGATCTTCTCACCTCTGCAGGAGTCTACCGTATACCATGCAACTGTGGACAAAACTACATAGGGACCACCAAACACATCATCATTCAAACACGAATCAAGGCACATGAAAGGCACTGCAAACTAATTCAACCAAAGAAGTCAGCCATAGCAGAGCACTTGATGAACCAATCTGAACACAGCATATTATTTGAGAACACAGAAAGGCTGGACCATTCTAACAACCATATCAGACTACACAGAGAAGTCATGGAAATCCATTTTTAAAATTACTTTTAAAAATATCATTACAACATTTAAAACATTATTTATGGTTTTGTTTTTAAAAATCTACTGTGGGTTTGTTTACCATAATTCCCAGTTCATCACAGATATCATAGAACTCATCTTGCTCATATATACCTCCTCCCCAAACACGAAGCATATTCATGTTGGCATCAGTTGTAGACTGCAAGAGGAGCCTTAACCTGTAAAAATGCAAATGGAATTCAGTTTTGAATGAAATGGCATTACTTGTTAAAAACCTACAATGACTTCACATGAAAGCAATCTATTAAGTTCAGTGCATAAAGGAAGGTTAGGCAGTGCATGCCTAGCCTTTTTCCATTTCAGCTGGACTTGCATGGGATAATGTGAATCCTAGTGAACGTAAGAAGATTTTTTTTGAAGTGGACATCTTCAAATAATGATTGCTTTTTTCCCCATCCATATCTAAGGCAGAATCAGTGCCAACTTCAGACAGAAAGGAACTAGCCTTTTTATCTTGCCCTGTTCCTTCAAGGGATTTTCTGTATAATCATTGGACTCATGATCTTATTTAGACAATGCAAGCAAGTCTTTCTCGACCTTTTTATCTTGGAAGGACCCTTAATCTAATTTTCAGCTCTCAGGAAATCCTTGTATCAAAAATATAAAAAATATTGCATCTACAGCTCATTTTTTAATTCTTTTGCAACCTTTTTTTTTTTTTAGCGTACTAAAAATATTTCTACTGCATTCTTTTTTAGTCATAATCTCTCATGGAGGATTTCCAGGAACCCTGTTCAAGTAACTCTGCTGTAAGGTATACTACTGTTTCCAGCAAAAGATTTTGTGGCATCTTAAAAACTAATGAATGGCTGTGTGGACTGCAGCACAGCGCTTAACTTTAGATTTTGTGTTGTATTGTATTTATTGAAACATATCCTGTCCTGTATCCAAAAACCTCAGATTGATGTGCAATAAAATCAATTTAAAGCAATACATAGCATAGTAAAAGTAAAGGTTTTATCGACATTAAGTCCAGTTGTATCCGACTCTGGGGGTTGGTGCTCATCTCCATTTCTAAGCCAAAGTGCCGGCGTTGTCTGTAGACACCTCCAAGGTCATGTGGCCAGCATGACTGCATGGAGCGCCAATACCTTTCCGCTGGAGAGGTACCTATTGATATACTCACTTTTGCATGTTTTCAAACTGCTAGATTGGCAGAAGCTGGGCCTAACAGCAAGAGCTCACCCCGCTCCCCGGATTCGAATTGCCAACCTTTCAGTCAGCAAGTTTAGCAGCTCAGCAGTTTAACCCTCTGCGCCACTGGGAGTTCCTATCATTGTGCTATCCTTATACATAGCATAATAATTTTAAAAGACTAAAATATATATTGGAATCAGAATATTTAAACCCAGTTGAACAATATTAAATAACAATTATCACAGAAGATGTGCAAGGCAGATATCAACTAGGCCTCAAATAACAACAGCAATAATAATAATAATCATCATCATCATCATTTATAGACTGCCCTATCTCCCCGAAGTGAATCAGGGCGGTTTCCAACAAATATGACATTCAATGCTAAAAGAAAAACAATACAAACGGTTTACATCAGGACAAGACACATTAGACAATATATAACAACATAACTATATCTTAGTAATCAAAATAGTGAAAAATAAACTAAAAACATAAACTAAAAACATAAAATACAAAAAACCCCTGATAAAACACACTAAAAATACAATATAAAACCAAGTACATTGGAGCTCCATCAGGCGAAGTTCAACAATAGCAATGGCAAAGGCTTTAATAAAAAGCTAAGTTTTGACTTGATACCAGAATGACACCAGCATTGGCACCAGTCAGATCTCTGTGGAGAGGGTGTTCCATAACTGGATTATGAGAGGCGAGTAATCCATGACTTGATATGGTAACATGTTAAGGGGCTGAGACTTGAAAACACTAAAACAAATACAAAAGGCATATTTTTATTTTACTATAAGGAACAGCATTTTACTATGCAATTGTAATAACAGGACTTGAGCATTTGTAGATTTTGGTATCCATAGGGACCCTGGAACTGTATTTAATTTCCATCTACAACAGGAATGGGAACCATACAGCCCCCTAGATTTTGTTTACATGTTTCAGTATTCCTTATCTCAGACTATGTAGACTTTAAATCCTGGGAGTTGTAAGCTAGCTGGATCTGGAAGGCCCACAGATTCCCACTTCTGTTTAACAGTTTTGTTTTGTTTTGTTTTTTCATGTCAGGAGTGACTTGAGAAACTGCAAGTTGCTTCTGGTGTGAGAGAATTGGCTATCTGCAAAGACGCTGTCCAAGGGACACCCGGATATGTTACCATCCTGTGAGGGGCTTCTCTCATGTCCCTGCATGAGAAGCTGGAGCTGACAGATGGGAGCTCACCCTGCTCCCCAGATTCAACTGCTGACCTTTCAGTCAGCAGTCCTGCCAGCACAAGGGTTTAACTTATTGCGCCACCGGGGATTCCTGTTTTCAAGCTGTGAATTGTTTCATCTGAGGGTGCAGAACCAGGAGGGCTGACTGCATCAGCAGGTATTGTAATGTGCACAAATTATTACAATGTCTGAACATTTTGTTTCATAGAATGGTTCCAGGCAGACTGTTTGATTTGGTGGGATATATGGCATGACTGACTGAAAACTCATACGGCATGTTTACAGATCTCTCATTGGCCTCTTTCAGAAACCACACTGGGTAGGAAGGAAAAATCACTCTTTTGTAAGTATGCTTATGTCAAAACCCTATCTAAAGAAAGCTGAAATGTGAGGCAGATGTTACGAATCCTTCCTGTCATGCTACCCTTTCGTGTGCAAGGAGTATTTTGACATACGGGCCTTTTCAGAGAGAAGCACTCTTCACATAAACTTTCAAGCAGTTCAATCCTAGAAAAAAACTGTGCTCAGGTAAATGAAACCAAATATGGTAATTCCTACTCAGCATTAATAGCCAAAGGCAAAATCTTTGCATTCATTTGATATATTTAAAATCTTTCAAAGAAAACTTACATGCCAGGTGTCACTCTGTCTTGAAAGGAATCTGCTGGAATCCAGTTGGATCCCTTCACAAAAACTGGAAGTCCGTTGATTCTGAAATAAAAACTCAAACCTGGCGACCCAGGAATGGGCTCCTCTATCAGTTCTACTGTTCGGAAATAAACCTGGAGATAATTAAACATATATACAGGTTTACAGGAAGTTGAAAAATGGCAAAGGAAATCAGACTTCCACTTCAGGAACAACCAGTAGAACCAAAATCTCATTCATGGTTCCTTCTTTTCATCCCCCACTATGTGCACAATAACAAATAATGGAATCTTATTGTGAGGTTTGTTGAAGTGACTCTTGAATAGCGATTCAATTAATATAATTTGGAAATTGCTGGGAGATTCTAGTGCCCTTATGTATACATCTCCAGCAGACAACATGTACAAGTGCTATAGAACACCCACACAGCCAGACTGAGGTGACTGAAAGAGAAATATGATGAAACTACTGGACAGAATGTTGACTGTAATTAAACTACATTTACAGAGACTGACAGCAATTTGAGACCAGATTTTTAAAAGTATGTCAGTCTTTTTTTTCTTTTTCTTTTTTTACAGATGGCCCCCTTTATCAGAATTAGACTAAAGGACAGAAAAACAGGTGTGAGACTCTGCTATAAAAACAAGCTGGCAAGAAAGAGCATGAATCATTTTCTTTGGAAATTCTAAAAAGGGGAAGCAGAAGCAGCAGGAAATTTTCTCCTCCAAGTGTGGGGACCTTCCACAGCCTAGCACTTCCTAGATGTATTGCACTACAGTCCCAACATCAACAATTAGCACAATCACTGGACACGCCAAGTAGAGTGACAGAAGGTGTAGTCCCACCCATACTGGAAAATCTTACTGGAGAACGAGGCTGCATTCTCTGCAAGGCTTAACATTTCAAGTACAAAAAGCCAAAGGAATTTTGCAATAACAGAAAGAGAATTGTTAAACTAAAATTGTAAAATTAAAGCACTCCATAATTAGCAGGTTCTATCAACCATCGCAAAGCATCACAATACAAGCAAGTTATTCCAGTTTTTCCTAGAGAAAGAGTGTGTAATGTGTGGCCCTCCAGGTTTGGTGAATTACTATTTCCATCTGCATAATTAACTATCAAATTTTGGTAATATTTATTATTTTATTTATAGCATTTATATTCCGCTCTTCTCACCCTGAAGGCAAACATTCAATACCGTTAGGCAGGCAGGACAGACAACAGATAGAGGTATATGACAGCATTTTTCAAATTGCTTAGGTGGAGAGTAAGCTGGGCTGAAGGCAGTGTGATCACCCTGACCCAGGCTTTGAACTGCTAACCTTTTGATTGGTGTGATCTATTGCTGCTGGTGATTAACCAGCTGTGGGGATAAACTGGGATCTGGTAAAGAAGTATTGGAATCTCACCATGTTTAAATCCCACATAATAAATGTAACCTGCTGTTTTAGAAGCATTCGTTCCAATTCCCCAGTTTCACAGTATAGTAAAAAAAATCAGGTTGTTGACCATGTTGATGGTCCAGTAACTAGAGATTAACGAGGCAATAATAAAACTTCCCAGATGCCCTAATTTCCTGCCCAAGGGAAACAACGAAAATATAAAATACCTAAGATGAACTATGTCCATGGGTTATGATCCACATGCTGACTCACACCACCCTCAAGTGTCAAATTTATTCATACATTGCGCCAAGCTACTAACAAGGAAATGTTAAGTGTTTTGCTTTTTAAAAAATGCTAAAGTTGATGTCTCACATTCTCACGCTATTGCAAATATACACGGCATTTCTTATCCAAATGTTGAAGAAAAATTCCAGCACATAATTTTCATTTCTGTATTGTGATACTTTTATTTACACATCCATGATACTGTTAACAAGAGTTTCTCAAGCTCAGAAATGGCGTGAGCTTGAGAGTCTGGAAAATAGAGCTGTAAACCTTTTAATGAAACACCTCTCCCTTTTTTGAATTTCAAAATAGCTGTAATTTCTCTGTGTCTGCCTGGTGCTTGGGAGAGGTGAAAGCTGACTGCCAGTCATCTTCTAATTTTGAGGAGCCAAAAGAAACATTATACAGTTTAAGAGGAAGCTGAAAACCATTTCCATGTGGTGGCTGCTCCATGTGTAGGATAGGAATGTTTATCACTTGAACTGACCTGATCATCTGGAGGATTTTCACCACAGTGACTGCTAAGAATGTGTACTGGTAGCCACAAATGAGTCTCTTTGGAGGAATCATGAATGTGAATCTAAGAGAATAGGTCACATCATAGCTGTTCAAAGAGAAGACAAGGTCGCGGTTCTTTCCTAGTTTCTTCCAAGGATGCAACAACACATGCATTGATCAACCCTTCCAAATGATGGATGCTGGGTGTTAATGCAGCAGCTGTAGGCTCTGGCTGCCATCCCATCTCTCCATTGGATAGAAGCAACCTGAGCACAGAGCTGCAGTTTCTGGGTGGGAAATCCCTGACTCATGAGCCTTATATGGCCTACTTAAGATTCACTGGTTGTCTCTGGGAGGAGACAGAGCAAGAGGAAGGTGAAGTGAGGACAGAGGGAACCCCAAAGACAGAAGTCAACTTGATTCCCTCCTTGCCTTCCTCACATAGGGGAACAAAATGTAATGAACCTAGATTTCTGCCCCACTTGCCTCCCTCCCATGAAAGCTCCAACAGGTGTTTTGGACAGGCAACTAAGGACAGTACAATGGGTCCTTGGTATTTTATGCGATTTAGTTCCAGGACCACTGAGGATATCAAAATCTGTGGATACCCAGGACCCATGATATACAATGGAGTAGTAAAATGGTGTCAAGATGTGCTTTTTGGATTTTTTTTAATTTCAAGCTGTGGATGGTAGAATCCATACATATAGAACCTGTGGATATGAGGAGCCAACCATACTGTGATATCAAAATCAGGGATGTAGCAACACTTCCAACAGCAAGCATCTGGCAGCAACTTCTAACATCATGTGAAAGGATGGATTATGACTCCTGGTTTACTGATTCATCCTGCTTTCCAGGAAGCATCAAACACAGAAACATAAATTACAGACAGCATAAGAGTTGGCATACCTTTGAAAACGTCTTAATCTCATAATCACCCTCCATGTTAAACACTGCTGTCATGTTGTATCCCGTCTGGTTTCCATGTCCTCTGGGCCACCAAGTTTCCACAGTCACATTCTTTTCCCCACCACAAGGAAAGAAATATGATATAAAGACAGAAGTCAAGCTAAAACTATATTGTTTTAATTGGTCCCTCAAAACAGAATAATGACCTTATTTTGGACTGCAGCAACATGGCCGCTTAAGTAAAATAGATGTTGGCATTCAATTTATCTATTACTGGCCATTATTAAAAGTCATAAGTCTGTACAAATATCCCAAACAGACAGATCTATATTGAGTATTGAGTGCTTTAATATTTCACAGACAGCAAGTGTGGAGGAAACCAGTTAAGAATACAATATGTAATGCTAGTTACCAAAGGCATGATTACAAAGCTCAATCATTAGTGTTTCCTCTTTCATTACTTGGAATTACATTGAACAGTCAATATACAAATAGTCACGAATTCTGAACACACAAGAGAATGAAGCGTTTTTAATATGTACCTTCTACTGTGCTAAGTAAAACAGAGAATAGCTTTTGAAGCAAAGGCACTGCTGGAGCATATTGATTGGCTGTTAGTGATGTCATATCCCAGCTCAACCATTTGCTATTTCTTAGCTGGAAAACACTAAATGCACTCAATTTTGGCAGCGGGGGGGATGGGGATTACACGTTTTAGAGAGCTCCAGTCAGTTCAAGCAGTTTCAGCTTTGGAACACTGCCCAGGGATTAGTTCTGCTGTTTCAAATAATACATTTCCTTATAGTTTAATACACAAAACATGACCTATCAACATAAATTATAGATGCAGATGGTCTTTGATGTATAAAAGTGCACCCCTGAGTCCTTTGTCATACAAATATGGCATCAGGAGGCATGAAAGCTGAAAATGACAAAAGGTGAGCATTCAGCCCATCTGGTTATACTGGTGAAGAGTTCTGAGTTTGTTTTCTTGATGGGAGAAGGGCATTCCAGCTCTAGGGAATTAACTGATCTGTTTTCCCCTCCTATGTATTTCCACCTCCAAATTGATATTTAGTAAATGACATTAAAACTAACATTGCTGTTGCTTCCCACCTCCCCCCACCTGTCTCCCCTCACACACCACAGTGTGAAATTTCCCACTGTCCATTTGCAAAATGACTGCAGCAAACAAGAAATAAGGTGCCTATTTTGCTCTAATATTTATGATAACTCTTTATCATCTAAGCCACCTATTATTTCTGGATCCAAATCTTTCCATTACAGATCACATATTGCCATTCTGAAGATAATCCTCCTATCAGAGCTTGTAGAATTTTTAAAACATAATTCCCAGAATCCCCCAGATAATGTAGCCAATAGTCATGGTGGGGAAATCTGGCAGTGAAATATTTTCCAGTTTGTTCACCCAAAGTATACTAAGGGAATCCAAAGAGGAAACGTTTAGTATCATTAGTGTCAAAATGATTAAGGAACTTCTTTTTAACAGGAACAGATCATTTATTAAAATCTGTTTTATTGTATCAGTTCCCAGGGATGTTTTCATTATTTTTCCAAATGGTTCTCACTAATGCAGATGTTTTCACACCTGTGAATATTGTTGTCAAGGGAAAAGATAGTGGAACTTATTTGTATTCAGTCCCAGTTCCATAGATTAAGCCTTTAAGAGTGACCTGAAATACATAACTCATGGCCTAATTTATTTATGTTAGTTATGTGACAGTTTCTTTGGGGACTTCACACCACTCCACCATGGCCTCATTTCTATTTTCCTGTAAGTAACCCAACATTAAGAACAGTGTGGTATAGTGATTTGAGAATTGCCATGACGGCATCCAAATACAGCCTTGGAGACCGCATGTAGTACTAAAGCTCTTTGGCTTACTGTACTTGTGTTACTCTTTCTTAGGTTGAGCTGCATCACAAGACTGATGCAAATGTAAAATGACTGGGGAAGAAGGCAAGAACACATAACACTTTGAAGTCCTAAAGAGAAGAATAGAATTTATGCACTACCATATTTCCCCAAAAATAAGACCTTGCCTTATATTTATTTTTCCTCAAGAAGACACACTATGGCTTATTTTCAGGGGGTGTCTTCTTCTTATTAAGTATGGTACAACAAATCTGTGTTTATTCAAATATAGTGCTAAGTAAAATGGCAGCCACAGCTTTACTTCTTTCCCCTGAGGACACACAATACCTAAAGCAGAGCGTCCTGCTCCTCACTTCACTGAGGAGACTTCCTGGGATACGGGCTGAAGGGAAGCAGCACCACCAACCACAGCCCCGTTGGAGCCAGTGACTCACTCCCTCTCTCACTCACTCAGGGAGGAAGCCTAGCCTATTCTGAAGGGAAGAAAGAAAAGAAGGAGGAGGAAAAAGAGGAGGAAAAAGAGGAGGAGGAGGCAGGAAGTGAGAGGGAGAGAGGCCCGGACTTGCCTTCACTGCCACTATGAAAAATTCTTGCATTTCACTTTCTAGGTCTCTCTCTCGATGCCCTAACTTGTATCACTATGTCTTATTTTCTGGGTATGGCTTATATTGCACAAGTGCTTAGAAATCCTGCTATGCCTTATTTTATGGGTACGTCTTATTTTCAGAGAAACACGGTATTTATTTATTTATGTCATAGGGCAGTCAAACCAGGGTAAGCAAACATAAGCTTCAGGTTTGTGACACCATCAAGGAAGTCATGTAGAATTGAAGATAAGGTTATTGCTTCCCTCGCCAAAATATTCTTAAGAAGATATGGCAATTACCAGGCACAGAGAAATACATATTAAAATCAGTGCAAGTGAAAAACATTAAAAGATTAATAATATGCTGAATCTAACTTGGTCATCTATTGTTTGCCAAAGGAAACAAATGAGAAGAAACTCTGAATTTTTTTCTTCCTTGTGCCACCACCTTTCAAGCCGAGCTGGCTGAATATGGCACTCTTAATCTGAAGGATCATGGATTCAAACCTCACACGGGACACACGTGTTTGTAACACTATACTACACTGAACATAAGCAATCTTGTCTAATTTCAGAAGTTAAGCAGCTCTGGCTTGGTTATACCTTGAATGGAAGATCATTCTACTAGTAGAAGCTTGGTAACTAAGTATCTCCAAGTAATACTATGGAAGAATCCAGTCTGGCCATAGAGAACCAACTGACAGTACTGGGCTAGAATCTAATGTTCTGACTTCATACACAACAGTCCCCTGTGTTCCCAAGTTCAATTCACTGAGATTTATTTTATTTATTTTATAAATAAAAGTCATTGAGGCACCATCAATAAATGAAAGAGAGTATAATCAAGCTCAAACCAGATACCCTAATGAAAGGAACAGAAATATAAATGTAATTCTTCCACATATATATATATATCAGTGCAAGTGAAAAACATTAAAAGATTAATAATATGCTGAATCTAACTTGGTCATCTATTGTTTGCCAAAGGAAACAAATGAGAAGAAACTCTGGATTTTTTTCTTCCTTGTGCCACCACCTTTCAAGCCGAGCTGGCTGAATATGGCACTCTTAATCTGAAGGATCATGGATTCAAACCTCACATGGGACACACTTGTTTGTAACACTATACTACACTGAACATAAGCAATCTTGTCTAATTTCAGAAGTTAAGCAGCTCTGGCTTGGTTATACCTTGAATGGAAGATCATTCTACTAGTAGAAGTCATATATATATATATGGCTTGATCCTTCTTAGATTGTGCCTACAGTGCCTTTGGTTATGCTGGTTGGGTAATTCTGGAACTTGAAGCCAAACCTTTAGTAAATCAAATTGTGGCTTAACAGCCTTAGTGGTTTTTTAAACATGGATAGATACTTTGCACTGACTCTCAGGCAAAAGGAAAAAGTGCTACATTCAGCAGGACTAAGCCTCACCTTACTTATGTTTACAGGCAGCACAATGTGGCCTTCCCCAGGACGAAGCTCCACGGTGAATGTTTGCTGTGTCTGCAGCTCAGGAATACTCACTGTCACGAGACCAGAAACAGGCTTTGAGCTGACGACATCAAAATCTGACTCTATTTCAAGACTCCACTGCTGAGTATTTTGCTCTGGACAAAAACACAAACAAGAAAAGCTTGCTGAAACTGGTGGGGCACAGCTTATTTTCCATATGTACTTTTATTGACCTGCAAACTAGAATGGAAAATATGACCATGCTACAGAATGGCAAGGCCCTGAGTTTGAAAGTCCTGAGTTATTATAAGTTGTAGCCAACTTGGTGGTATATTACAACTTGAAAAGCTAGAATGATCCCATGGAACAATCTGAGCATCAACCTCTGATTAGATCCAATGTCGATGGGCTCACTACAGGGAAGCAGCTGTTTCTTGAAGGTTAATTGTTTTTCCCTGCTTGACATGCTTCGTGAAAAAACTTAATTTATTTTTTGTTATTTTTATAATAGATGATTTATGATCCTTCACCTCTTCTTTGAAAGAAGGGTGAGATGTATATGGAGTAAATACATTTTAAAGCTACTACTATGGTTGCACGTCATTTTCTATATCATCACTGCAGTCTCTAGAGATCTTGCTGCTGTATCTGCAACAAATTTCCTATGCCAGCCATAGTTTGATGGCTGTTCCAAACTGCTGAAATTGTGTGTTTATGTACACAGTTGGCCCTCTGTATCCATGAATGCAGCATCCACAAATTCAACAATCTGTAGCTTGAAAAAAAGTAATTTTAATCCAAAGAGCACGCCTTGATTTTGCCATTTTATATAAGGAATATCTATTTACTACCCCATTGTATATAATGTAAGTGCCCCCTGTTGGCGCAGTGGGTTAAACCACTGAGCTGCTGAATTTGCTGACCAAAAGGTTGGTGGTTCAAATCCGGGGAGTGGGGTGAGCTCCTGCTGTTAGGTCCAGCTTCTGCCAGCCTAGCAGTTCAAAAACATGCAAATGTGAGATCAATAGGTACCGCTTCTGCAGGAAGATAATGGAACTCCATGCAGTCATGCTGGCCACATGACCTTGGAGGTGTATATGAACAACGCCAGCTCTTTGGCTTAGAAATGGAGATGAGCACCAGTCCCCAGAGTAGGACACGACCAAATTTAATGTCAGGGGAAACCTTTACCTTTACATTTACCTGTATATAATGTAACTTAAATATCCACAAGTTTTGGTATCCATGTGGGGACCTGGAACCAAACCCCTGCTGATACAGTGGGTGCACTGAATGCACATATAGAAGAAATGTGTCATTTTTACTTTTGTTTTCAAGGTTTGAAATTTTTTACCAGTGAGAACAAGGACTCTTTTACTATAATAACCAAGCAGCCAGTCTTCTGTCAATGAAGAGTGACTTGTAATGCTTTCTTTCCCCCTCTCTCTCTCTCTTTCCCTGTCTCTCTCTCTCTTTCAATATTCAATGTTTCATGTAAGAGGAACAGCTGGGTGTGGAAACTTAAGATAGGCCTCTTAAGGAGGCCGATTTCAGTTTTATGAAAACTGTGGAGTACAGCAGCTGCTGAGCAGAACCATCCAGTGTTTCTATCAAACCAAGGAAAAATACATATTCCAAGATATTAAAATAAGATGATTTAGTATATGCATTACAGATAAAAAATGTTGGCTAATGTTTCATATTTGGGGTCAGGGCTCTGGGGCAAAACTAGCCCTGCTAAGACAGAGTTTGGATAGCCATTTTCTCACTATACATATTACAGAAAATAATTTAGGACAGTAGCGCTTCAGAAAAACTAGAGAGGTGCAATTATTTTTTAAAGAATCTTCCCCAGCTGTTACATTTACTTTTATTCAATCCCTTAGAAGCACAGCTGGTTTTGGGGAAAGTGGAGGAGAAAGCTCATGATTGCTGGTCTGGACAGCCAGTTCTGCATATTGAACAATGCTGCATTCAAGAAAATGCGTGAAATTCTTATCCACTGTAGGCCTATGAAGTGAGTAGAATTAGACGAAGGAATGAATTGAACCCATTGTGTCTGGATTTGGTGAGGCCTAAGACTGTTTCTCTTTGGGCACTCGAGTGTGCTGGACTCATCAGCATGCTAATAACTGGCAAGGGAAGTCCCGTGTGATATCGCATACAATTCTCCAGCTCAAAAAATGACTCATTCCCAGAAAAGTGTTAGTTCAGCCTTCCTGCTATGCCTGAATAAACTACATATCTCTTGCCAAAACTTCATTTATCATCTCTGCAACAAACAATAGGGAAATCCTATGCATCAGTATATGCAGGGAGCTATACTACCTTTTTCCTTGCCAAATGGAAGAGTGCTGTTTTAAGACAGTGGACAGATGTTTGTGCACTTCTGTTTGTTCTACTCCCCCAGAGTAAATGTAACAGAGTAATAAAACCACCAACAATTTTTTGCTACACTTTGGCTTTGCCTTAAGTGGTAAACCCACAAATTACACATTGTTGTTTGGTACAGTATCTCCAAGTCATTTCTGATTTATAGTGACCCTAAGGCAACCCTACCAAGATTGTTCAACAGTGGTTTGCCATTCCCTTCCTTTGAGGCTGGGAGAGTGTGATTTTCAGAATATTTTTGAAATCCAAAATACTCTAAAACCACTTCATATTGGAGGCTGAGAAACTTCACCTTTTTGCTTTCTGATGGTTTTACTTACTTACACAAATTGTTCAAAAATTATTAAAAATGTATAAAATTACCTTCAGGCTATATTAAACACTTAAAAAATCAGCATTCTTGGGTCCCTTCTCTAAAATATTTCATTAGATATGCATCTGCAAATGCAGTTATTCTATAATCTACAAACATCCAAGGAACTTCTTGTCCCAAACATTTTAGGTAAGAGACAAGTAATTCTGATCTAGGTATCAATTCAAATAGTAAATGAGCTGCCCAAGATATTACATCGATTTTTTTTTGTTCTTTAAACAGGTTTGTTAAAATTGAGGTCACAATCTCGACTCAATGTCCCACTGACATGTAAGCATTCTTATCCCCAAGCCTGGATTCTGGTACCATCTCACTTTAGAAGGCTGTCTCTTAAAAAGTGAAATCATTATTTCACTTATCTCAGCAGTATCTACACTAAAAGAGCAGACAATTTCCAAACAGCTGCATTAAGCCTTTTCCCAACCCTGTCCACTATCCTGTCAGGGTTCTCATTACTTCCGTCAGGTTTCCTGTAGCTGCTACAATAGTCACAAAAATTCAAGAGCATCTGCCGCCTTTCTATGTGACACAAGAGGGTGCTAGGACGCCCTCTTGCATCACTGAGGTCCACAGACTTAGAGTGACTGGAAGAAAATTTTCTTTGAGGCACTACAGTGTTTCCTCACTTATTGTGGGTGTTATGTTCCAGGACCATGCGCGATAAATGAAAATTCGCGAAGTAGGGATGCTATATACAGTACAGCTGCTTCCGCCTTTGCGGCCCTCCCTACCTCACTCACTTACCCACCCATCCTCCTTGCCTTGCTGCTCACCGGGCCGAATCCTGGTTCTGCCACCAGGACCCGGCCTGGTGAGAAGTGAGGGAGGAAGGAAGAGTAGGTGAGCGAGGGAGGGCCACAAAGGTGGAAGCGGAAGCAGAAGCCTGGAAGAGGTGGCCATGCTGCATTTGCTGAAGTACATTTAATCTATGAGAGCAACACAGCCAACTTCCTCTCAGTCTCAAAGTTGCTACAGGATCCCTTTGCATAAGGCAGTGGTTCTCAACCTGGGATCCCCAGATGTTTTTGGCCTTCAACTCCCAGAAATCCTAACAGCTGGTAAACTGGCTGAGATTTCTGGGAGTTGTAGGCCAAAAACATCTGGGGACCCTAGGTTGAGAACCACTGGCATAAGGGATCACAAATACGTAATCTCTGCTTTAGAATTTATAAGTCATTCTCTTCACAAAAAGGAGCCAGCAGACAGCTGAAAGGAGAATTTTGCACTCCTAGCAGGGAGAGTGAACAATATATTTTGCATGGGTTTCTGCCTCGCTGCAGTGAAAAGATAATGTTCTTCTGACATTTGCTTTGGGGAAAATACTGCAGCTTTCCCCATGATACTCCCGGCAAAATGCCAAAGGAGATTGTGAAACATGTAATCCTAATAAATCTCAAGGGTGTCAGAAGGCTAATATATAGTTGTGCCATTGCTTTTTTTAAAAACACTAGTTTTTTTCCACATAACCATTTTTTTTTAGATATACTCTAGATGAATTTACTTACCATAGTGAGGAATCACAGAAAAATAGGTCAGATGGCAAAGATTATATGCTTCAATTCTAACATCTTTCCAAATTCCCTGAGTGGGGAAAGAAGGACCCCAGTCCCAGCTAAAAGAACACTGCTCCTGCAATTAATCAGAAACACACATAAGAAGTTTAAGTCACTTTGGTAATGGGTTAACTTGTTCTGGAAGTGTAGATCCAAGAGTGTTTTAGCATGCAAACTAATAGGATTTATCTAGACATCTATCCCACCACATCTCCAAAAATTAGCACAATAATAATAATAATAATAAAAAGTCTTAGATCTATAACAGAAAGAAATGTGTATGCCAACCTACAAAACCTGTAACACTCCCACACATGAGTTTTTATACTCAGGAAACCTACTCAATATTAACTTGTCATCTGCTGAGGAAAAGCACACCATCTGGTATGGAAACCCTGTGAGCTAAAAGGAGATTCTCAGACCTAAATCCACTTGCTACTCCTAATTTTTACTCAAAAAATAAACTGTTGAATACCAGCTCAACATTTATGCAAAGCCATCCAATTCAATGGGACTGCTCTAACGTAGGATCAGTAACTGTACTGCAGTCTGCCCAAACAAAACATTGAGTGGTGTTGTAGCAATATGATAAATGAATAAATGGGCCACTAGCTAAGACTACGGGGCCCCAATATTATTTATAATACAGAATAACAACAACAGAAAGACATATCAAGCTATTATTTTCCCCTTTGGAATGATTTGCAGACATTTCAGTTTACATGCAGATGTTATTGTTCCCCCTGACCCAATGAAAAATATCCTACAGGGTGAATTATACACACTGTTTGCAAACTGTCTCTTTGCGCAAATGTTACCAAACTGCAGAAATGTGGGGAATTCCCTTCACCAAGACATGCTACAGTTATTTCTCCTGTTGGAATCTGATAGCAGATGCAAATAGTCTACTTTTGGCCCTTTTTAAAGAAAAAAAAGTTTTTCTGCTTGAAATACAAGCATAACTTGTTTTAAATGGGGATTACATTTCCTTGTGTCTTGCAAGTACATTACTTCCCTAGACGACAAGTTTAACATGTCGCTTTAAGACATTTTCACTATCAAATTTCAGCTTTGTAGACCTCATTTTGTCTACATTGACCTACATGCTCCTTAAGAGACACATGTTTTTTACGCTGTACTCCCTATACAAAGTGTACTCAAGAGTAGGTTATTGATATTAGACTAAATTCTACCACAACTGGACCAGCACACCCGCAAAGCATATCATAAGAATGTGACATCAGAAATGCAGTCATAGCTTTCCAAATGTAGCATCTACATCAATCAAATGGATTTCAGATCTCTCTCTGACCAAGATCAAAGAGTTCTCATTTCAGATTTGGTCTTATTCATACATTAACATTTCTATTGAACTAAACACACTTGCAGCTATGAAATGCCACATAGCCAAGGTATACTGCACGTGGTAATATAGTCCAATGAGTTTCATATACAGATGGTTGCATGATTATCAAACATAAAGATTTACATACAATATTCACACCACTCGCTACACAGGAAGGATGTGAAATGTTCATCAGAATCAGAGACCATCATCCTAAAAATCTGTAGTGATTCTGCATGCCATCATGTAACATGCTTTTTTGTGGCTTCGTCCCATATTACTACAGTAACAACTGGAGATTAAAAGCACATCATACATCAAACAATATGAAGTAATGACCCATTCAGAAGAATAAACAAATATTCTCATTAACTTTTATATATTATTATATCAGTTTTCTTTCTGTATTTCATTTGTAGTCATTTCAAGAGATCTTATAGCAGAATAAAGACTTGAAAACATTTTATTAAAAGATATTCAGCAATCATGTTAATGAATATTATCTTCTGAAACAGCTGTACTAAAAACATTTATTTCTGTTTTATTGACTATTCTAAAGCCTTTGACTGTGTGGATCATAATAAATTGTGGTAAGTTCTTGGTGGTATGGGGATACCAAGTCACCTTGTCTGTCTCCTGAGGAAACTGTATAATGACCAAGTAGCAACAGTAAGAACAAGGAGCTCCCGGTGGCACAGTGGGTTAAACCCCTGTGCCGGCAGGGCTGAAGACCGACAGGTCACAGGTTCAAATCCGGGGAGAGGTGGATGAGCTCCCTATATCACTCCAGCTCCTCATGAGAGAGAAGCCTCCCACAAGGATGATAAAAACATCAAATCATCCGGACATCCCCTGGGCAACGTCCTTGCAGACGGCCAATTCTCTCACACCAGAAGCGACTTGCAGTTTCTCAAGTCACTCCTGACACAACAAAAAAAAAGGAAGAACAGACTATTTATTTTATTTATTTATTTCGGGTACTTTTACCCTGCCCTTCTCAACCCCCGAGCGGGGACTCAGGGCGGCTTACAAAAAGGCACAATTCAATGCCTACATAGAATACATATACATATAAAAACCGCAATCAAACAATTATCACCATTAAAACAGTCATTATATAACCCAATCAATAAACTACCGAATAACAGACTGGTTCAAGATTGGGAAAGGAGTACGGCAAGGCTGTGTCCTCTCACCTGAGCTATTCAACTTGTATGCAGAACACATCATGCAACATGCAGAGCTTAACAAATCCAAAGCTGGAGTTAAGAGTTGCTGGAAGAAACATTAACAACCTTAGATATGCAGATGATACCACTTTGGCTGAAAGCAAGGAGGAGCTGAGGGACCTTCTAACCAAGGTCAAAGAAGAAAGTGCAAAAGCTGGGTTGCAGTTAAACATTAAAAAAAACAAGACTGGTAATCAGACTGATTGATAACTGGCAAATAGAGGGAGAAAATGTGGAGGCAGTGACAGACTTTGTATTTCTAGGTGCAAAGATTACTGCAGACGCAGAGTGCAGACGGGAAATCAGAAGACTGTTTGCTTCTTGGGAGGAAAACAATGACCAATCTCAATAAAATAGTGAAGGGTAGAGACATCACACAGGCAACGAAGGTCCGCATAATTAAAGCAATGGTATTCCCCGTAGTAACCTATGGATGTAAGAGCTGGACCAAAAGGAAGGCTGAGCGAAGGAAGATAGATGTTTTTGAACTGCGGTGTGGGAGGAAAATTCTGAGAGTGCCTTGGACCGCAAGAAGATCAAACCAGTCCATCCTCCAAGAAATAATACCAGACTGCTCACTGGAGAGAAGGACAATTAAAACTTGTGCGCCAGCTGCGTCCGTACCTTGGGAGGGCTGACTTGGCCACGGTAGTACATGCTTTGGTTACATCCCGTTTAGATTACTGCAACGCTCTCTACGTGGGGTTGCCTCTGAAGACTGCCCGGAAGCTGCAGCAAGTCCAACGCGCGGCAGCCAGATTACTAACGGGGGCTGGGTACAGGGAGCACACCACTCCGCTGTTACGCCAGCTCCACTGGCTGCCAATTAGCTTCCGAGCACAATTCAAAGTGCTGGTGTTGACCTATAAAGCCCTAAACGACTCCGGCCCTGTTTACCTCTCCGAACGTATTCTCCCCTACGTACCATCAAGACTACTAAGATCGTCTGGAGAGGCCCTGCTCTCGGTCCCACCGGCCTCGCAAGCGCGCCTGGTGGGGACGAGGGACAGGGCCTTTTCGGTGGTGGCCCCGCGACTTTGGAACTCTCTCCCTCTGGAGGCCAGAACCGCCCCATCCATCCTAACATTTAGGAAACGGGTGAAGACGTGGCTGTGGAGTCAGGCCTTCGATGAATGAGACAACACCATAGGACCCTGGATGGAAGTTGATGTAGATCCATCTTAATAGGACGACTGACCACTGTAGTTTTATATATAGTGTTTTTAAAGTTGTTTTTGTAATTGTGATATATGATATTTTAATGAGTGTATATGTTTTTTATGGCTGGAAACCGGGCTGAGTCCCTCAATGAGGTTGAGAAGCTCGGTATAGAAAACTGTGAAATAAATAAATAAATAAATAAATATTAGAGGCAAATATGAAGTACTTTGGCCACATAATGAGGAGATAGGAAAGCTTGGAGAAGATAATGATGCTGGGTAAAGTGGAAGGAAAAAGGAAGAGGGGCCGACCAAGGGCAAGATGGGTGGATGGTAACCTTGAAGTGACGGGCTTGACCTTGAAGGAGCTGGGGGTGGTGACGGCCGTCAGGTAGCTCTGGCATGGGCTGGTCCATGAGGTCAAGAAGAATTGGAAGCAACTGAACAAATAAACAACAACAAAAAAACTAAAACAATGTCTTCCACTAAAAGGTGTGTTCTGAGAAGCACAAAGTACATTTCATGTCCTCATGTGTTTTAATAGATCCTATACTTCTTGCAGCTGTATTTGATTCTATATTAATAATTAGAACATGGCTTTTTTAAACTCCAGCTCCTAGTATCCCATGGCCTTAAGTGGATCATATGAGATCCCTATGAAATTCATGGGATCGCAGTGAGGTAAACAGGTGATTTGAAGTCACATTTTGGTTAGACCACATCTGGAATATTGTGTCCAATTCTGGGCACCACAATTCAAGAGAGATATTGACAAGCTGGAATGTGTCCAGAGGAGGGCGACTAAAATGATCAAGGGTCTGGAGAACAAGCCCTATGAGGAGCGGCTTAAGGAGCTGGGCATGTTTAGCCTGAGAAAGAGAAGGCTGAGAGGAGATATGATAGCCATGTATAAATATGTGAGAGGAAGCCACAGGGAGGAGGGAGCAAGCTTGTTTTCTGCTTCCTTGGAGACTAGGACGCGGCACAATGGCTTCAAACTACAAGAGAGGAGATTCCATCTGAACATTAGGAAGAACTTCCTGACTGTGAGAGCCGTTCAGCAGTGGAACTCTCTGCCCCGGAGTGTGGTGGAGGCTCTTTCTTTGGAAGCTTTTAAGCAGAGGCTGGATGGCCATCTGTCAGGGGTGATTTGAATGCAATATTCCTGCTTCTTGGCAGGGGGTTGGACTGGATGGCCCATGAGGTCTCTTCCAACTCTTTGATTCTATGATTCTATGATTCACAGACATGGGGAACTAATCGGATATTGCAAACAGGTGTTCTTAACGTCTCAGTGCCCATTGTGAAATAGCTTGTGCAGCTATGGGATCCAAGTGCCCATTATGAAATAGCTTGTGCAGCTATGGGATCCAAGGTAGCTACGCTAGCATAAATTTACAGTATGCTAAAAATGTATAGGATATTGGCCAATACATTTAACTGCCGTAGCAGTAGCTTGACTTTCACTGACCTTATGGAAATGATACGCAAACTATGTGAACAGCACATGACCAAACAATGTAAGTTAGCTTCAGTTCATACTAAGTTTTCCAGGAAAAAAAACAAGTTGTTGACCACTGCCTGGAAACATGTCTTGATTTGACCTCAGGACTCCACAGCCTGGAGCATGCATACAATAGAACTTGCTAAAGTTTTGCATAGTGACCTACCCGTCTAAATTTATAATCCTAATAAACGGCAGCTGAGCCAAACTAATTTCGGCAACACATGCTGCATTTGCCTAGCTTGTCCCCTGTAACCCAGAGAATCAGCTTGCTTGACAGTGTATCATGTTCAAGGAGGTTATAAAGCAGGCCATGTGCTTATTCCATGTGTGTTAACAGTAGAGGCAACCGTTTCTTAGAAAACAGCCTACAAAAACAAAAAGATCTTATTACTGATTCTGGCAACGAGACTGCCAAGTTTCAAATCTGTACAGGTAATTGTTACCTGTACACACAAGAGTAATTATCTCAGACTTGATTCAGATTTCAAGGCGTTAAAACAGAACAGCAGTGCTGGTATGTTCACCATGAGAAAATTAGGGATTAGAAGACACTAACTGCAGATTTTACAGTTTCAAAGCTAAAAATGTAGATTGGGTTTCCCAGTTTATAGAGGAAAATATTTCTATCACAAAAGTCTAGAAATTTGATTCTGAAATTCATGTGAAAAGGCAAGTGAATTCATTTCATTTTTCGTACTTGCAATCCTAGAAGTAGCCCTCATTGCCTTTTATATATACTCCCTACAAACCTAGGATTCTGATTTGTTTTTTCTTAGTAAATGATTTGTACACTTTCATGTGTGCACACACACAAATGGTGGATGCAAAGAGGAGAGTAGTGACAGAATAGGCACATTTCTGAAATTGCTATTGTGCAGATTAGTGGTTCCCAACCTTTTTTTGACCAGGGACCACTTGACCAGGGATCACTTTGGGCTAGGTTATCTGAGTCCACACGGCCATATATTCCAGTTCAAAGCAGAAAGTGTGGGATTTTATTCCGCTGTGTGGAAGGGGGCTAAGTTCTTAAGAAAGAGATCTTTCCAATCATCATCTACCTGATCATTTTGACTAGAAACTATACTTGGAACTCGCTACACACAAAACATATGCTCTGCAGTTTTCTTCCATGTGTATTGACCATAACTCCCTGAAAAAAGGCAGTGACAGACACAAGATAAGAGGGGAGTAAATTGAAAAAACTGCCACTTTAGGAAACATCCAAGTCAGTTTTCAAGCATGATCACACAATTCCTTTGAGGCTCAGAATTTCTTTTTGAAATCTATTTTCTGTGCGGAAAAAAAAGACTCAAAGACTCTCTTCAAAATGATATTTTCTATAAAACATGGTCCAAAAACATGTAAAAATCATTCTCCTGGCATCTTCTGCTCTAAAAATAGTACTACAGCTGTTCAAGTTTTTTTTTTTTACCCCTGCACTGTTTCTGATCAACAGAAGAGAATAACATACGAATTCAAGAGCCAAAGGATGACCTTACCATATTTTAATTAATTGGTGTAACAAATATAGCTCCTTTTTCACAACTTATTTAAGTTTGTATCTAATTCAGTGGCACTAGTTACATTGTAAAGGAAGATTAACATAATAAAAGGTATTGTCTATTATATTTAAAATATTTTTTTATTTATTTCCTGCATTTGTAACCCACCCTTCTCACCCCCGAGGGGAGGACTCAGGACATCCTCACAGCAAGCACCATCCGGTGCTGTTACAATTATAAACATTCAACAATACAATTAAAAGCATTAAACAGTTAATTAAAACAGTTAATTAACAATAAATTAAAAACAGTCAATTAAACAATCAATTAAAACATGCCAATTAAATACCATTTTCTCTTCTACTGTCCTATAGTGGTCATTATAGACAAGAGTTATGGGATCATTAAGAGAAAATATACTGAGCCAATGAGAACATTTCAGTGTTAACAGTTTAAACAACATAACATTTACAAAAGCATTCATGCCTTCTTCTTATGAGCATTAAATCCTGAAAGGATTTTTTAGGGAGTGAGTACCATTTAACAACATGGATTTACATGCAGGTAAGCAGAGATCCAGAACACTGTATGAGTTAAATGTTAGATTGAGAATTCAGAGGTACCATGTCTTTGGTCAGCCATTAAACCCACTGAGCCCATCACTCACTCCATCACAACATTGTTAAGAAGGTGGTATGAGGGCCAAGCAAGGTGTATATGCTTCCTTGAGATAATTGAGATAATTGATATATATATATATATATATATATATATATATATATATATATCTCACATCTCTGTGTTTTGATTTTGTTGTTGTATGCAAATAAAGGCTATGACCTGTATTGCATTGTAACATCTAATTCAGCAATTAGAATCTGGACCCAATTTCGTTCAAACACAATTACATTCTTACCCAGTCCTGAAAACAAATCCAAATTTGGAAACCTGGATCAGCAGTCTTCCTTCACTTAATTGCATTGGGAGACAAAACATTGGCTATAACTTTAGTTTTAAAAATTACACAAGTGTGCATGTGCCTTTGTGTCACAAACTAATACCAGGTGCCGAGACAATATTTCACAGGACAAACCACCTCTGAGTATCCCATGCCTAAGAAAACCCTATGAAATTCATGGAATCACCAATGCAACAAAGAAACAGGAATGCTCTGTTTCTCATGTTCTTAGAAATGAAATACTACTGCAATTTCCACCGCCAAGACACTATATTTGGAAGGCCATCACACTCGGTAAATGAGGGATCGCCTAAGTAAGTAAGTAAGTAAGCAATTTCTATCACATTCCCAGCCATAATGGCTGTAGTGAGTGAATGCTTTGAATTATCTTGTTTCCCCCAGTGGTGCAAATACATTCACCTGCTGAGCTATACAGCAGAAAAGTGAGACATAACTTTTGATTAACTAATGCTTCCCAGAAACAGTCAGAGCTGCATAGATCAGCACAGAAGGAACAGCAAACACAGACAAAGCAGCTTGGCCAGGATGCTTACAACTCTGCCAACATATCCTGGCACTTCTGAAAGCTAATTCTCATCTCTCTTCTTTATTAAACATCCAAGATGGATAATGCACAATCTACTTCTCCTGTGAAACCAGCATGAGCTGCCCATAATTCTTGCTATGTGATTCTATTCATTTTTATGGGGTTTGCTGGGACAGTATTTCAGTTGGTTGTACTCACTGCTTATAGCAACTTTCTTGTTCTCCTGCTGTCAGTCTCATCAAGTACCAGTTCTGCTTGAACAATTTCCTTTCTCACATTGCTAATGCTGAGTTTTTCAATATTTCTCAATACAGTGCAACCTTATATTTGTGGGGATAAATTCCTGAATGGAAACAGGAAGCTATGGATAATCGCAAACCCTATTGAAATAAACAAGATTCACCAGAATTTATCATATAGTTACCCTGGAAGACCAAGAAAATTCCTAAAAAGATACGTCACCTATAGAATTCTCTATGTCCTCGCAGGTGAGCCTATTTATTTATTTATTTATTTATTTATTTATTTATTTATTTAGAGCTTTTATAACCAGGTCTTCTTGACCTCCGAAGAGGGACTCAGGCCGGCTAACAGCAGGAAATTCATACACAAGTAGGATAAACATAATAGCATCGTAATACATTAATACATAAAATACATTAAAATACAGATCATACAATTACAAAAAGCCAGTGACCTATGGTAATTTCCAGTGAAAGAATGCCATAGAATTGCCTGAAAGACCAAGAAAATCCCAAGAGAAGACATATTTTGTCAAATTTAGGTAAGTTAAACCATGGGTATTGATCCTGCATGTACAGACATCATACTGTAAAGTCTATCATATATTGTAATAACCCTGAGTAGAGAACAAGCATTGTTGCTGTTGTTGTCTCATCTTTTCCCCAATTCAGGACTAAAGGCAGGTTACAATAATTAAAACGAGTGTTTGAAATGTATATAATTCAAAAAATAAGTAATTGCTGGTAAATTATCATAACAAATGAAAATCAGATAAAATGAAAAGCATTAAAAACAACAAATAAAAATCTATCTCATTTTACATTTCCTATTAAAATATTTTAATCTATTTTAGATACAGTCATTTATATTTAAAAGCTCATAATACACACACATACAAACACATACACTTTTCAAAAAAGAAATATAATCCAAAGGGCAAATGCTAAGAATTTAAGGATTAATTTGATTTAATCAGAACTGTTTTTCAATTTAAGAGATTTTCTGCACACACGCACAATGCTATTACCTTTCTGATGAAATTAACGTGACACTGCCCTTTCTGTACAGGTGGAGGGCATTCAGGAGGTACCTGGTATGCTTTGTGAGTTTTACTCTGCTGTGCAGCATACCAAACAGCGGACAAAAACTGAACTTGAACTGCATTAATCTCCTTGATGACATCAGTAATATCAAACCTCTGTTAGAGATAAAGAAAAATGCATTACAGATATATTAATCACTTCCGTGCAGCATGCATTGATTCAGTTGTCTATGTTCAATTATTACTTTATTCACTTATAGAAATAGCTCACTTGTATGAATGATGTAAAAAATATATTAACTGATATGTGCTCCTACGGTTATAGCTTCAACTCTCTGAACATCCTAAATCAGGGGAATCAAACTTCCAAGCATCCAATCTAATCCACTCTGCTCTGGATCTCCATCTGGACACTGGAAAGTGTAAGGAAGCCCTTTAATCCTTCCTTCTGCTCTTTCATCCCTTATGAGCCATGTGAGGAGATTCTCCTTATGCCACCTGCTTTTCCAATTAGGAGGGTGAGTAATATGTTGGGGAATCTCATTGTTTTCTTTTACCATTGATATTGAAACAAACCCAAGTCATCAGGCCTGGAAAGAGCTCAGAATCCCCTCCTCTTACCCTTGTGAGATTGCCCACTGTCATAGATGTTACTTCAGAGATTAAGTATGATAAACCTGCAGTATAAACTATAGATTTTAATATGTATTGGTGTTATATGCTATTTTAACTGATGTTCTGTGCTGTGTTATTCTTGTTTTTTGCCTCAATCCAGAGGGAAAGGCATGTTAGCAATAATGATAGTTATGACACTTTTATCACAGATATTAACTTTATTCAGTAGCAGAAGTCTCTCGGAAAAGGATACTTGCCCTTTGTGAGCAAGCATTGTTGATTCTTGATCAACTATTCAATATACACACCAAACAGGCTACTGCCTTCTTAACTCATTTCTACACTAATAATTAAACTTTCATCCATAGGGGAGATATTCTGGGTCCTGGACCCATACTTGACCCACATGAAGTCCTAATATAGTCCTTCTGTAGTTCCCTACATGGACATGCCCATCCCCATGCAAAAAGTCCAAACCTAGAGTTGAAAACAACTCTGTGTTAAAACCACACTAACTACATCCACCAAGGCACAGAAACTTCTTTAATTAGAAAACTCACATATTGGTTGAACATGTTGTCCGTCTTCCCAACAGTGACATTATTGACCAAAACCTCTGCTATAGTATCCAGTCCCTCAAAGACCAAACTCACTTTTTGCCACATGCTACAGAAAAAGAACAGAAGGGGGTATTATCATGAGTTTCATAATGCATCGATATCCTAGTGCAGATGGAAAGCTGCTAAAACAAAAAGCCAGCACCAGGAACATCAATTTCATTTTCTGGCATGTATCCCTCTGATATGGATTTCCTTTTCCTTTCCTGGCCTGCTTTAATCCTGTTTTAGTATTCCTTCTACACACTGACACAACTGCAGTTAAGATAATAAAGATCTAAAATGGGTTTTCAATTTCTGGTTAGGATTTGAGTTCTGCTTACATCAAGCATAGTAAACTTGCAGAATAAATGCTAATATCATAGTAAATTCAAGAGAAGAGGAAATTGATATTAATTTTATTTCTTTCCTGTCTTTTTCCATGAATTAAAGAAAAAGAAGAGAACAGAGCTTTTATATTGAAAATCATAGACCCAACTACTCATGAATCATTAATCCATATCCAAAATGATCTGAAAATGAACCATTTCTAGTCTTCTCCAAAAATACGGAACTAGGCTAAGGGCAGGGGGTTTATCTGCTTTTCAGAAAAGGGCAGCCAAATGGTTTAGAGACTAAAGCATTCCCCTCTGGAAATGGGGATGCTTAGCCCTGAAAAGAACTCATGTTCATTCATTGAAGCTAATGTTAACAGATCTGGGACAGATAAAAGTACAGTTTCACACAGAGCACTGTTAATACTGTGGAATCCATTGCCATAAAATACAGTGATGGCATCCAGGTTGGACAAAGTTAAAGGAAATTGGATGAATTCACACAGATACCAATGACTGCCAATTAAGACAACTCTATGCTATCTTCAGTATCAGTGATATCACATCTCTATTATCAGTTTTTTGAATATGAGACACAGAAGAGTCCCTAATAATGATCTTTCCATAGTCATCTGAATAAGATGTGTCTTTACTCTCGTATAGAATGGCCTTTCTTAGATTCTTACAACCCATGCAATTCGCCAGTCAGCATGGTCTTCTAGGGGACATACTACCTAGGGTGTTTTGGGGTGCTTTTTCAAATTCCAATACATCATACAACACAAAGTAATGACTCATCCAGAAGAATAAAAAAAAAGCTGATTAGCTTTTCAGATAGGTTTTATATATTCTTATATGTTTTATTTATGTATTTCATTTGCGATTACTTCAAGAGATCTTTTTATAACAGAATCAAGGCTTGAAAACATTTTATTAAGAGCTATTCAGCAATCATAAGTTACTGAATATTTATTTTCTTAAACAGCCGTACTAGAAGAATGACTTCCACAAAATGTTGTGTTATGAGAAGCACAAAGTACATTTCATTTACTTGTGTGTTTCCATGTATCCCACATTTCTTGCAGCTGGATTTGATACTATATTAACAATCAGAGCATGGTTTTTTTGAACTCCAGTTCCTAGTATCCCACAATAAAAGTTCCAATCACAACAGAAATTCATGGTACATACTACACCTACATATTTTGTTAGGGATCAATTCCACGAACCTTTGTGTAATATAATATACATGTATAATCACAAACTCTATTTTTCATCCCAAAAATGACTGATGTTTTGGGCTTCCACATAATTGAACAGAAGTACCCAGTGATGCCTACAGAAATGTTTGCTTTAGGACTCGTACGGTCAATTTCCAGAGGAACAACTAGCAGATGATGACCACAGAATCATCCTAGAAGCTTAGAGCGAACTATTTTAGGAGCTCTATCCTTTCCAAAAATTGATTCTGCACTTTGGACAGCCCTTTGGATTAAAACCCAAAGTGGATTTACTGCCCCACTGGCAAAAGAACAACCGTCTGCCATTGTCAGAAGGAGAATTACTAGAAGAGGAATGGAGCATGTTCACCTGAAAGGTGCTCCTGATAGCTACTGTTATTATCTCGGCTCTGGATCACAGG
Organism: Anolis sagrei ordinatus; assembly: GCF_025583915.1. Classification (NCBI taxonomy): domain Eukaryota; kingdom Metazoa; phylum Chordata; class Lepidosauria; order Squamata; family Anolidae; genus Anolis; species Anolis sagrei. The sequence goes on along the minus strand of NW_026847549.1, from coordinate 178,995,250 downwards.
CAATCTATCAAGTTCACCGAGAGCTGCTGCAACAGCATATTCCAACAGACATCAACTCCAAGGTGAGCCTTATTCAGCCCAGTAGTATTTATTTCTATAAGTACCTCTGGGATTTCAGCCTAAATCTTAGTATGCATATGTTATGCTCATACCTGATGTCAAAAGGACTTTTGAACATTATGCTGTATGTCCAGTTATCCAGAGCAATCCATGTGTAGGCCAAGTCATTAAATCTGTAATAAGGATCCTATTAATTAACAACAGAAAAGATTAAAAAACACTGCTTATTAAAAAGCAACAATGCAAATTAACTACAAATACTGATATATGAATTCAAAAAACTGAAATAATCACCCAGAGGGGAATACAGGATGGAACAAATCCTGCAACCTGTAACAAGGATGATTGCATTAACTTTCTACTGTCGCTTCAATTAGTAAATGGAAGAAATGCCTTTACAGCTAATAAAACCTTCAATGACAATCATGTTATTGTTGGCATTCATGTTTATCCTATGTTTCATTCCATGTTTATCCTATGTTTCAAGTCTTCAATCCCATAGCAGTCCTATTCTCAATGGAAAAGGGGTAATTGCATCAGAAATTGATCAAAATGCTCAGGGTGAACTCTGTAGAAACTACTAGAGGGAAACCAAGGCTAATGGGGTAAAGGAAAATGTGGGCAACTTTCCATTTTGTGGCCTACTCTAAGCTTAAATTACCTTATGCCAGATAAAATTATCTCATACCAACATACTCCCACATGGTATCTTCCAGTTCTAACGGACTAAAATCCCCCCTGATCATTCTCAGTCTCCATGAGGAAAGGCCAGTATACCATGAGGTAACCTGGCTTTAAAGAGTCAAGAACTCAATAGGCAATGTTTTAATTGTATTTTAATCTTTACATTTGATGACACAAAGATTTAATTGTTTTTAATTATATTAATATTTAGATATTTTGTTTTTAATTTGGATTGTATTGTGTCATGTTTCTCAACTGTTTTGAGTTTCTATGTTTGGAGAAAGGTGGTGATGCCGGAAATTTGCAGTTTTTCTAAGTCCCATGGATTCCAAGGGATGCCTGGCAAGCTTTGCTAACCACTGATGTCACGAATCAGGAATCCGGAACCAAGAGTCACACCAGGTTGAAAGCAAACAACAGAGACTTTTATTCAATTTGTGCAAAAGGGACACTCCTACAGCATGGATGCTCAAAAGGTACAAGTGTGAAAGCATAATCATAAGCAGACATTTTTACACACAAGAATTCTTATGCTTTAACATTCCTGCATTTTGAAACTCTCCCTTTCCCTTGATTGGCCAGTGCTGAGAGGCCGGCCAACGTCCCCCAGGCTTCTGATTGGGCAGGAGGTGGGTCTTAGTAGGTGCGCGCCATGATTGGAGGAGACAGCAATGACGTAGGGATCTCCTCCAAGCTAGACAGGGAGGCCTCAGGGCTTCCAATGGGCTGGCAGAGGTAATGGTGGGGGCAGTGAGATCCCTAGGGGTCAAGCCAACCCCTAGGTGTGTAGCAATAGAATGCTGGAGACAAAGAAAAGTCCAAAAGATGATTTGACTGGATTATGCAGATACCGGGTCCTGCTGGAGAAGACAATGGGGGTTGCTGTCCCATGCTGGGAAGACAAAGAAAGACTCCCAAAGATGTATATCATGATGGGATTGTAATCAAAGTTTCATCCTGGACTCTTGTTCTGCGGATAGCTGAGATGCCCGAAGAGGAACTGCTGGGCAGTGGGTAGATGGGCTCCCGCTGAGATCCACGAAGGTCCTTGTCCCTTAGATTATGTCCCATCTTTGGTTCTCACACAGGGCATGGAATAGGTATCTGGAATTGCTCAAGAGAGGTTACTGGAGTTCATAGGTTCATGTAAATTTGCCTTCATTTCATAGAGTTAAATCATAATTAAAACAATATTAAAATTATAAAAGACGGTTCATGTGATGTTTGGTATAGGCTTACAGAGAGAGAAGATGAGGTGAAGAGAGAGTGAGTTTCCCCACTGCTGAACACAAGATGGAAAAGGTCATTTGTCTTATTTGTTTATATTTTATTCCCTCCACTCATGCGCACATCTGCATGTCCACATAAGAAAAAAGAAAAAAAAAAGAATAAATGAAAGAGATATATATATAGTAGCAAGGATTTGGAAATGAAGGTGCTTTGGATACATTTAGTCATTTGGCTTGCATCTTGGCTGTGGAGAAGGGAGAGGGTAAGTAAGATGGGCAATTTCCATTGAAGCCTTGGAGATTCGCTGATGCAGACTGACTCAAGCTGAACAGCTGAGCCAGGGGTGTGTGTCTATGTGTGGGCGCTTGAGGACTATAGAGTGTGGGCAGCCATTTCCAGTTCATCTGGCCTTCTGTCCTTGACAAACACCAATTCCCATGAAGGTCAAACTATGTCTTCTTTCTATTAGAGGTGGGGTTGGGGGTCCTCGATAACAGCAGGATAAAAATAAATAAATAATTAAAATAAAGCCCCTCAGTCTCCAAAGCCTCACACTTGAGTGTTATTAACTTCAACATGAGTGTGCCTAGAAGGTGGATGTATTCTTTCCTTACATCTATGCAAGGGCCCCAACTCTTTCATGACATGCCTGAACATGTTGCTCTTCTTCCCCTTCTTATGACACATTTACCTTCTTTCAAGTGGCCTGAGAAAGGCAAAGTCCAAAACTGAGAAATGTTTTTGGTCCCACAATATCAGCCACCATGTAGGCTGGCCGATTCTGAGATCTGTTCTTTTGTTTTCCAAGCTGTAATCTATCATCATGATGCCTCTGTCCAATATGAACAGCTACAGAAGGTTTGGCAGAGTGTTCCCATTATGCATTTCTGCTGCCAGCTCCTTTGACATAAAAGAAAATGGAAGCCAGCACAACAGCTCAGGCCCAAAGGCTCACACTGGGACAAAAAGGAATTTGCAGATCCCTCTTCTTGTGCTTCAGGTTGGCTGCCAATTCTACAGATAGCATCCTTCCAGATATGGGTTATTTCTTCACATTAGAAACATGGCCCCAAAGCAGCTGCTCTATTTTTAGAAATGGGCTTTATCAGGCTTGTCAAGTCATGCCTGTGAAGTGGTAAAGCATGTTTGTGGAATGCCTGCTATAGTTATGTCTCTCCTCCCGCCCGCAACACTATCAACACTATTCTCTGAGATGCTCCTTAAAGAGGATTCAAGAAAGGAAGTATATTAAGTAAGACTTAATTCTCTTATCAACGCTTAAAACACAAGACATTAATAAGGCAATCCCTGGGGAACCCACACTTGGTTGACTCTGCATTTTTATCCTCATTAAATCAGCACTTGCAATGGGGAGGGGGGGGGGGCTTTTCTATGGCAAGCCTGGTACAATATTTCCATGAGATTTTTGCGAAGGTAACCAACCACTCATTTGAATGAGTTGGTTAAGGGGCAGGAGAGAAAAAGGAAAAAGCACTAGTCAACCTATATCTTTGTGAGAGTGTGCTGTATATTTTAGTGAGCCAGTGCTAAATATAAACTCTGACAGGAATATTTAGCACTACCGTAGGAAATAAGGATACATGGACTATTCTCTGCAGCCTGGGTATGTTCTCCGAGATATTTTCAGAACTGAAGTGCAGGTCGCACAGCAGGTTAATATTTAATTGTATTTTAGAGTCATTTCATTCCACCCTCTTTGTCTAGACTGTAAATGTAAGGATTTGTGCACATCAGTCTTGATTCCTGAAGGTTAAAAACATAAAGCTTTTAGACTGTTAATTCCCTAACCATCAGAGACTCACTAGCATGCCATGAGAAATGCATTCATTCAATATCTACTTTTAGAAAAATTGTTGTACTGCAGGCTATAATACTGCTGAAGGGGAAGACAGCTATGAGGACTCCAGGGATTTTCTGGTTATGCCTCACTTGAAACAGCTTCCATAAAAGCATAAAAATTCCCATTTCCTTTCTGCCACCAGATTCCTCCTTCTAATCCCTAGCATATATCTGATAAAATTCTGCTTTGGGAGGGGAACAGGTTAATTTCAATACGCATTCCTCTTAACACCTCTTTTGACCCTGAATCAAGCTGATAAAAAATTAATGGCTATTACCCATGAATGCTATAGAATATTTTTGCCTTGGAGCCGCATTGTGGGCCTAACCGAGAGAGCTGGGCCAGGAGGGAGTAGGGCAAGACCCGGATAATCCTGGTTGTCCTCCTGGCCTAAGGATGGGGCTGCTCGCTTCATCCTTACGCTGGGAGGTAAATGAGACATGCAATTGCCCCAATCCTCCTCCCCCGATCTTTGGACTGTCCTCTCAGCATTATGTTGGGAGGAGGGCAAGACAGAAGACAGCTGAGAGTGCTTCGGAGGGCTCTGAGCCACTTCCTTCCTCGGGCTGTCCTCTCAGTATAAGAAAGGGGCCACTCGCACAGTCCTTTTGCCGGGAGAAGGGCGAGACATGCTGTGGGTGAGAGCGCTCCAGAGTGCCTTCCTCTCCTTTCCTTTCTGCAGAAGAATGTGGCACGCCACCATGTCCTTATGCTGAGAGGACAGGGAAAATGAGGAGGGCCTGAGGTAAGCGCCCGGGGACAGCATCCAGCCCCCGGGCTTTAATTTGCACACGCCTGCGCTAGCACCTGAGACAACACTTCCCTGAAAGCAAACTACTGGACAAAATAGCAAGAAAGAATTATACCTCCACTCACGCATCCTTTTGTGACCTTTCCTTTGACATCTAGTTACCAGTTAACATAATGGACCCAGGGCTCATGGAATAAAATATCAGGAAATTCTTATTATAAAGGACAATGCCATCACTTGCCTCTGCGCCCAACATTCCTGTTTCTAATGAACTAGGCTGAAATTCCCACTGTGGTTTAAGTGTGTGAATTTTCCCAGTAACAATCTCCTGCTGCATGCTATTATTGCGGTACAGTAACAATCTGGAAATGGTTTGGTTTGAAATGAACAATTAAGATCCTTTAGCTTTTCCAAAACCCTACTGTTAATCCTGCTGAAAGCAGCTAGAATTAAAAACTCGATTTAGTGATAGGTTGCTATTTTTGGGAGATGGGATACTGATCTAGACATGGTCTGATCCAGAATGACTCGTTTTACATTCTTTCTGTGAGATGATACCTGTAGACCAGCTCACACCAGAGTAAATTTGTTCATTTGTATGGGTATTACCTTTATTCCAGACTAAAAGCCAAGACATAAAGATACATTATTTTTCTGATTAGCAAGGGCATCGATCAAAAAATACATTTTGTGCATTCTATCACCCTATGTGTTTAATTGATACAAAAAACATGTCAACTCAAAAATAGGAAAGGATTGGAAGAAATATCAATAAGATATGCAAATTACACCATACTACTAGCAAAAAAACAGATTTGGAACAATTATTAAGAAAAAATAAGGAAGAACATGTAAAAAATATGCAAATAATGACCACAGAAGATTTGTAAGATTTTAAAGTAGATGAAGAAAACATCAAAAATATTTTTATATGTTCTAGAATGCTTCTAGAACATGGCCATACAACCCGAAAAACCTACAACAACCCAGTGATTCTGGCCATGAAAGCCTTCAACAATATTTTTAAATGTCTATACCTCATTAATAAAAAGGGAAACTGTAATCAAGAAATCAAAAGATGACTTAAGACTTGGAAGGACAGCTGTAAATGAACTAGATTTAAAAAGTTAGGAATATCTACACTGCTGCAACTCAAAGTGATGGTTCATGAACTGCTGCCAATCTATAAGTCATCCGCTCTTGGTCCTTGGAGTCTTTACAGAAAAGAAAGAAATGATTTTAGCCAATGCCCACAAATATTATACCAGTCCCTGGCACAGTGAAGGGGAGTGGTGTTCCTTGTTCCACATATAATTTAAGTAGTATTGATCTATTCCACAATATTTTTTTATTTCTCGTTTCATCCTTACGTATGGATATGAAAACTGGACAGTAAAGAAACTGATGGAAGAAAATTCTAGTCTTCTGAAACATTGTGCTTTAGGAGAGTTTCATAGATCCCACTGATTGCCAAAAAAAAAAAAGACAAATAAATGGCCTGAGAGCAAAACTTTGAACTTCAAAATCCTTGAAATTCAAATGGTCACCATAAGTAAACAGGTGACCTGAAGGCACATACACACAAACACACACATCAGACTTTAGATGTATCACAAGACAATACAACCTACAGCAAAAGATATTACTCAGTAATGTGGAAGAATGGTTGCATTACTGGTAGATTGACTCAATCAAGAAAGTCAAAGTCTTGAGCTTGCAAGACCTGAGCAGAGATGAGTAGTTTATTGGTGGCCACTGGGACGTTTCTGGAAGACTGCTCATTCATAGGGCTATCATATGTTGGAGCTGATTTAATGGTACACAGCTCTCTATGTGCTTTAAAGTTGCCTGTTCACATATGGCAACCCCATGAATTTTTAATAGGAATTTCTTAAGCAAGAAAAACAGGCAGTCCCCAAGTTAGGTTTGTTCATAAGCTGAATTTGTTTGTAAATTGAAACAAGTACATTTATTAAAGTGTAACCCCAGCCAAACACACACACACACACACACTTTGGATCCCATAGGGAAGAGTTAACACCCCTGTGGTGTTTGTTTAGCTGTCACTGCCCATGTTCAGAAGATTACAGCTCACGCTCTGTCCCTGTGATCACTCCATTTTGAAAAATTTGGCTTGTTATTGAAATAAGGATTGCTCAGTAAGCTTCAGTTGAGACACATTTTCGCCATAATATTAACTCTTTCAGGAGTGTATTTCTCTTCCAAGCAGTGGATTTCTCTCACTTACTGTTGTCTCACCCTGTTCTTAACCGTGAGTCATTTGTAAATCAGATGTTTGTAACTCAGGGACTGTCTGTACACAGAGGTTGTTTGATCAGTTTCTTCTTCTGAAAAACTGCCTACAGCTCCTGGTTTAGTTGGTGACCTACATCCAAGTACTAACCAGGACCAACTGGGCTTAGTCTCCAAGATCAGATATGATTTGGTGGCTTTAGGGTATTTAGGTTCCCATAATGGTACAAACAAGTAATAAATGAGTTCATAATTGCACTGACATGCCATTTTAAATGTGCAAGAGTATACCAGGAAAGACTGCTAATTAAAATGGGAAAGCAGAAGACAAATTATTTTACTACATACATAATGGTGCAAATGTTTGCTTCTAAGAGCCTCTAGGGCAATATTAAATATCAGCCATTCAAAACATACAAATAAAAACTAGTATTAATTGTGGCCCAATTAAAGAAAATGTTAGGCAATTGATTGAAACAACTATGCAAACAAGTAAAAATAGTTCTGAAGAGAAAAGTATAGGTGTTTGCATGTTGCACACATTTTTGTTGAAGGTAACATTTAAGAAAAGGTACAAAGAGGTGTTCTCTTCTGAAATGACCACAATTCCGTTATTCTAAGAATCTGCTACCATATATATATATATATATATATACACACACACACACACACACACACATACACATATATAATCTAAAAATGCTGATTAATCAAAACTGTTCTTTAGCCATCTTTTTCTTGATATTAATTATTAATTCAATTATATACTGCTAAGGAGCCAAGGCTTGCAAGATCAAAGGGTAGGTGCTTTACTAGGGGGGGAGCTGGTCATTTTATCAACCACTCCTTTGGGTTTCTCTGTTCTTGCTAAAATTGGCTACAACCAATATTCCGTTTGGGAATTAGGGAACTGATTTCCCGACCAACAATGCAGAATTGTGAGGTATCCATCATATGTAGTGTTGATGGGGGCAATCAAGATCTATTTAATTGTTGAAAGGAGTTGAAAACAGGCAGAACTGATCTAAGATTAATGAATACAGCTGTTGGCAATTTGAGATGCTCCTCAAAGGTATGGTTATAGAAAGATGCAATTAACTAAATTCTGCTCAAAAGCCCATTATCCACTGGGTGAGTTCCTGTTAGAATTGTTACTTTCACTTCATAGTCTTAAAGAAATTGGGACAGTATATATTTTCGTTTTCCTGCTGTCACTTCTATAACTCTCAGCCAGTTTGTTTTCCTTTTATTCTGGCAGAGCAAGTGACATCTGAGATGCGAATCCCTGTAGCCTAGAAGTAACAGAACATGGGATATTGACTGCTGCCAACTATCTGTTTCTCGGGATGCTGTACCCTGAGTATGAAACCTGCATAAATTATGTAAACCGAGCACACTTGCATGAGTTCCTGTACATAATTTATTCTGCAATTTGTTGTGCATAATTTATTCTTTCTCTGCTAGATGTAGGGGATGTTAAGGAGCTATACAAGAGCAAGAAATCCCACCTCCCTAAGCTGCAGACATTTATTTCACGATTTCTTTGAATCGTGAAAGTTCAACTGTGTCTTTAGAAATACAGACATACCTCAATTAACATAACCTCAGAGAACGAAGCTTCTTTTTACAAAGTCTTTTTAGATGCTTACAGTTCCACTTTCCCCCTTGTTCTATCTCTCCAGCTAAATGTTTTTTTAAAAGGTAACATAATCTGGCTTTTTTTTTTTTTTTTTTTTTTGAGCTCACAACCTTGATGTGTTTACCAGCTATTTTACTCTATGGCTGTGCCTCAGGAATTTACAAACGCAGCATAAGATTTCCAGCACTGATCAGAACAATAGTGTTCCTTAGAGATTTACATACGATACACCAGCAGTTCACTGTGCATTCTCACAGGACCAGATGTCATTCCCCCCCCCCCCACCTCTTTTTATTCACACTTACAATAGGATATCACTCACACCTGGGAATTAATTTTCAGCAAACAAAACAGAAATATACTAGACTGGGACATTTTTATATAAACAACTATATCATGATGCCCCAATAAAATCAGCCAGCCACCACCTCCGCAAAAACAGCCTTGAAATCTTCAATTACAAAGTAACCACTGAATTCTGAGAATTTCTTCCATTGTTTTGAATAACTTAATTTAATATTAGTGATCATACAGTTCTTTTGGCACAACAGCTCTGTTGGCTATCAGTGTTTCCAGACACAATTAAAAGTGCTGATTAAAATCAATAAAATCATATATGGATTAAGCTCAGGCAATCTGACAATGTGTACTTCCATACATAGCCCTGTGCAGGTCCTGAGATCCACTGGAGAAGCCCTTCTCTGCTGCAGTGAAGCTTCTAGCCTTTTTGAATGCCTGAGTAGGAATATGCCAGTGGTGGTCAAGGGTATCTGACCCTCTCAGGTAGTATTGGGCTTTCCCTTCTCTGCAGGATGGCCTTCCACATCATATCCTTTATCAAAATTCATACTTTGGCCTCAAAACCTGTTCTCAAACTATACATGAGGTTGCCTTATATATGAGTATTTACAGTAAGTCTATAGATTAAATGGTAATTAATACAATCAATGGAAAGAACTATATAATAATCATATGCCCTGTCAATTTGAATAGGCTAGATCTCAAACAACTTGCCTTTTTCTTCAAGCCAGGAGCCCCAGTGGTGCAATGGGTTAAACCCTTATACCGGCAGGTCTGAAGACAGGTCAGAGGTTCGAATCCGGGTAGAGTGCAGATTAGCTCCCTGTCAACTCCAGCTCCCCATGCAAGGACATGAGAGAAGTCTCTCACAAGTATGGTAAAACATCAAAAAAATCCAGGTGTCCCCTGGGTAACGTCCTTGCAGGCGGCCAATTCTCTCACACCAGATTTCTGGCGTTTGTCATGACTCTTGCCAGCATAGCAGGCGTTATATCGGCAATTTCTTCCTGGATGTTGGTCTTCAAATCTTGTAGGGTCCTTGGACGGTTCACATAAACACGGGATTTCAAAAAACCCCATAGATAAAAATCACAAGGGGCCAAATTTGGAGAGCGGGCCAACCACTCCAAATCCACTCGAAAAGTAGGCCTCAACGGCAAAAGCACGCTCCTCCCTGTTCCAACACATGATGGTGACTGTGTCAGGACAAAACTTTATACTCCCGCCTCTCGAACGAGACCACTAGCACTCTGCTACGTCTTCAACCGACTGAATGGTGCGCATTTTAAAAAAGGAAGTTATGCTGCCTCACCCTGTATATTGTATGAGTGTCAAAAATAGATAATTATCTTAAAAGACTTAAAACACATTAAAAATATAAAGCATAGGATCAAGGTGCAGGACTCCCATTAAAATACTTTTCTAACACACCCAGTTTAAATGGGAAAAGTCTTTGCTGGCAAAAAATCAATCTGAGAAGGAGTCAAAGTGTTCTCCCATTGGAAAGAGTTCTACAGTTTGGCAACAGCCACTGAAAAGGTTCTCTACCATATCCTCACCAACTGTATCTGTGAGGATGACTGAATGTTGGAGTCTTTCTTATTTTGAGCAGCACACACACACAAAGTTCTAAGAGGAGTATATATTCTAAACATATCAGATCCTGCCTAATTTTGGAAGTTGATTTGTACTTGAATGAGAAACCAAAAAGGAATACTAGTGCTGTGACCTATGGTAGATTTCAGAGAAAAGAACTGTCCAAACCACCGCTAAGTGTTCCTTTTGAAAAATCCATGGGGTCACATAAGTCCACAAGCGACTTGAAGGCAAATTCTGTTATACATAGAGACAATGTATCACATGGCTCCATCTGTAGTATTAGTCATATGTAATAACATCATCTTGTGGACTTCCCTCTCTTTGGACCTCTTTTAAACACCAAATGAACACCTTGCTCTTCATAGAAGTTCTTAGCACTAGGAATAACGGTGTAGCTTAGTGTATACCATTGTAAATTATGCAGTAATTACGCAACATCACTCGGGAGCCCCTTAATGTATACAATATAATAATTAGAAATACTACAACTTTAGATTCAGTTTGGTTATTTGGAGTGCTGATTCAGAAAATTGCATTGGATAGACCACATCAGTTCTAGTTTCTATCCAGTAGTCACCATCTGGTCGCCCACAGAAAACCATATTTAATAAGCCTCGGCACTATAAGAGGGTTTCGTGAGACCAGTCACTCTTATCGTAATGGTGTAGTAACAGTAAGGCCCTGGACCATATTTTAGTTCTTACGGACCACTGGTGGTCCATGGACCATAGGTTGGGAACCACTGCTATATGCACTGTTTAGTGTGGTATTAGGTTGTATTGTTTATTATGATTTTTATTATAGAATGTGGTTGGGTTTAAAATACTATTTATTAAGTTGTGTCTGTATGTATGTACTTGTTTGCATTGAGTATTCGCCTTTTATGTTGTCAGTCACTTCAAATCCCATACTGGAAAATGGGGCAGGATATAAAGATTTTTTATTATTTTTATTATTTTAAATGCTTATTTATGTTTTATTTTATAGCTGGTTTTATTTGTCATATATACTGTTTGATGTGTACAGTTTTAATATGTTGTGAGCCGCTTTGGGTCCCGTTTAGGGAGAAAAGAGGGATATAAATAAAGATTTATTATTTTTGTTGTTATCATTATTCATATTATATGTATATATAATATATTCTTAGCATATCACAATAATAATAATATAATGTAATATAATACAATAATAATAATAATAATAATAATAATAATAATAATAATACAACATAATTACGGTATATATAATATAGTATTGTCATATAATAATACTAACATATTAAATATAAGTGTGATTGATTTAGATCTACCATGACTATTTAATTACTTGCCTTTTTGGCTAGTTACTATACGTTTGTATTGATGTGTTTGTTTACTGCCAGATACTTCTTGTTCGCATTCCCAAATCATGTGCATAAACTGCCTTTTCTGTTGACATCCATGCCAGAACTGACTACTCCCCTTTTTATAATAGACTTCTGGCAGAACATACAAAATGTGTCAAACCAAATATTAGGAATTGATTTGGCTATAATAAAAGAAATTGTAGTCTTATAAAAAGAGAGGGAATGGGAAACTGAAGGGAAATAAAAGAAGAAATAATTCAGTGCACACAAGCGCTGATTGTTTTGGATGGAAAGACAAATCAAGGTAAATTGTTTCAGTATATGGTGGACCAAATGGAATTCGAGAGTATGAATGTAAAATTAAATGATTCAAAACGTAATGAAATTGAAGAAAGGTGGAATCCGAGTCAAGAATCTTATTTTGAAAAATTCTAGAGATCAGGCCATAAAAATAAGATACAAATGTAATATAATATGTAAATATATAAGGATCATCTCAAAAAGGATTAATATGTAAAAGAGAACAATCCTCGTGGTGTTGGTGAGAATTGTAAATTGTGTATGAGTCTTAAAATTGAATAATAATTTTAAAAAGATGTTTGTTTACTGTTATTTCATTTTTATTTCATTTAATCTTTTGTGCCGTGCCCCCCCCCCCAGGAGGAGATAGGGTGGATTATAAATAAGTTTTGTTATATTATTATTATTACTATTATTATTCTGATAATATATCAGGAATTGTGGGAGTTAAAGTCCAAAATACCTGGAACGCCCAAGTTGCCCCATGCCTGCTGTATATGCTATATATTTCATCACCATTGGCTATCTGAAGTTGTAATGTTTTAAATAATAATGGTTTGCTGTGAGTTTTCTGGGCTGTGTGGCCATGTTTCAGAGGCAGTCTTTCACCCACATCTATGGCAGGCATCCTCAGAGGTTGTGAGAACTGCTGAAAACTAGGCAAGTGGGGTTTATACATCTGTGGAATGTCCAGTGTGGGAGAAAGAACTCTTGTCTGTTTGAGGCAGGAGTGAATGTTGTAATTAGCCACCTAGATTAACATTGAATAGCCTTGTAGCTTCAAAGCCTGCCTGCTTCCTGCCTGGGGGAATCCTTTGTTGGGATGTGTTAGCTGGCCCTGATAGTTTCATGTCTGGAATTCTCCTGTTTTCAGACTGTTATTTATTTTCTGTCCTGATTTTAAAGTTTTAAAATACTGGTAGCCAGATTTTGTTCATTTTAATAGTTCCCTCCTTTCTGTTGAAATTGTCCACATGCTGGTGGATTTCAATGGCTTCTCTGTGTAGTTTGACATGGTGTCTGTTAGAATGGTCCAGCATTTCTATATTCTCAAATGATATCCTGTGTCTGGAGAGAAATGCCAGGAGAGATTGCTTCTGGAACATGGCCGTACAGCCCAGAAAACTCAGAGCATCCCAGTGATTCCGGCCATGAAAGACTTCAACAGCACAATAATAACAATAAACTTTATTTGTATTTCGCCACATCTCAGGTTTTTGGATTGTGAGCCTATTTGAGTCAGAGATAAAGTGGGATGTAAATAAAATACATAAAAGCTGGCACACTTTCTGATATATACAACACATAGAGAATAATTCATAAATATTTCATAATGAAATATTTCCCCTGACATCAAGTCCAGTCGTGTCCAACTCTGGGGGTGGGTACTCATCTACATTTCTTTGGAGAATAGCCATATTATCATACACAGTCGCTCCCCCTCAACGGTTTTTGTCCTCAGAGTATATTCCCCACCTGTATGAAGGTCTATATTTATGACCCCATTCCTTTAAGAGTTTCTCCCCCAAAATAATCTGCTCCATCCTTATCTCATCCTGATTTTAGTATTTTTAGTATCTTAGTTTTTATCTTGCACATTGTTATGTTATGTTATTTTATTTTACTGTGTATGATTTTGCTTTATCATCTTTGTACTCATATGTTGCATGTATTTTACTGTGTTGTTATTGGTTTTGGTTTTACTTTATTGTAATATGCTGTTGGGCTTGGCTTCATGTAAGCCGCCCCGAGTCCCAATTGGGGAGATGGTGGTGGGGTATTAAATAAAGTTTATTATTATTATTATTATTATTATCCATAGATACCTCCAATATCACGAGGCCAGCATGACTGTTACCTTCCTGCCAGAGCGGTACCTATTGATCTACTCACATTTGCATGTTTTTTAATGTTAGCAGAAGCTGGGGCTAACAGCGGGAGCTCAAACTGCTCCCTGGATTTGAACCTGCGACCTTTCGGTCAGCAATTTTGTAAATAAAGGGACATTTAGGAACAATTTTCCACTTTGACTATGTATGGAGACTTTAGGGGCATTCTGTATATCAGGCATGGGCCAACTTGGGCCCTCCAGGTGTTTTGTAGTCCAACTCCCACAATTCCTAACAGCCGAAACACCTGGAGGGCCCAAGTTGGCCCATGCCTGCTGTATATGCTACTAGCGTTCCCCTGCCACACATTGCTGTGGGCTAGTCTGGTGATCTGGAAAATACAGTAATGAGAAAATGTTGGTTTCTAATATATGTAATGTCTTTATGCTTGTGGGTTAAAAGTATTTCTTGTTTCTTTGTCAGTGTTGATGTGGAGATTGTCTGGTTTGCCTACTCTGGAACATGCAACATATAATTGTCCTTCTTTAGGGGTCCCTTTCAAATATTTGATACTGCATCTGTCATATACATATATGTGTTGTATGTGAATGGCTGGATGGCCCTTTGTCAGGAGGGCTTTGATTATGTTTTCTTGCCCTGGTGAAGGGAGTTGGACTGGATGGCTTTAAGGCAGCATTTCTCAACCTGGGAAGTCAAGACCCTGGGGGGGGGGGTCACCAGGGTGGTGTCAGAAGGATCACCAAAGACCACCAGTAAACATAGTATTTTCTATATTGTAATATACTGTACATATACTGTAATCCGCTTCGAGTCCCCTTGGGAAGATAGAGCGAAATATGTGGGAAGTTTGCCCCAATTCTGTCATTGGAGGGGTTCAGAATGCTCTTTGATTGTACGTGAACTATAAATCCCAGTAACTACAACTCCCAAAAGTCAAGGTCTATTTCCCCCAAACTCCATCTGTGTTCATATTTGGGCATATGGAATATTTGTGCCAACTTTGGTCCAGTTCCCTCATTGTTTGAGTTCACAATGCTCCCTGGATGGAGGCGAACTACAACTCCCAAACTCAAAGTCAGTGCCCACCAAACCCTTCCAGTGTTTTCTGTCCTAGGAGTCTTGTGTTCCAGGTTTGGTTCAATTCCATCGTTGGTGGAGTTCGGAATGCTGTTTGATTTTAAGTAAACTGTAAATCCCAGCAACTACAACTCCCAAATGACAAAATCATAATTTTTTGAGTGATGGTCACTCCTTGTGTTGTGAGACGTTTTGTTGCCAAATTTGGTGTGATTTCGTTCATTGGTTTATTTTGTTTTTCAGGTACTCATTACGCACAGAGCATTTTATATAGATACATACATGTCATCACCATAGGCTACCACACAGCTATAGCCACAGACAAGCCCTCTTCTCTACCTGGATGAGCCCCTGCTGGAGCAGAGCCGTGTGGACGCAACCAGGGACGTCCCCTCTCAGCACCAGCGAGCCATTCGCATTGCTCAGTCGCCAAGTTCCCCTCAAGCTGGTCGCCCACAGCGGGCTCCTGGAGGCCTTGCCATCCCTCCTCCACAGCAAGGCCACGCAGAGGAGCAGCAGCCAAAGCCGCCCCTCAGCGGGGAGAACCCTTCCCGGCATCCTGGCCCTCGAGGAGGTGAGATCAAAGTCCCATTTGAAGCGTGAGGAGAAGGAGAAACTCCCACAGAACTGCTTCCTGGTTTTCCCTGTCAGGCAGCCAGCTGAGCCTTCATTGGATAGATCCACGCATGCGCACAGGACGGCTGCCTTCTTTTCGCTCCGGGCTCCCTCCATCACACTCAATTGTTTACGCCGCCATTTTGCCACCGCTCACTGCCAAGGGTCACGTGACTCCCAGGTGCTGAGGTTTGCAGTTTAGGGCGGGGCATTTAGAATCCCAGAATTCCACAGAATGCTGCCCTGACTTATATCATAGAATCATAGAATCAAAGAGTTGGAAGAGACCTCATGGGCCATCCAGTCCACCCACCTGCCAAGAAGCAGGAATATTGCATTCAAAGCACCCCTGACAGATGGCCATCCAGCCTCTGTTTAAAATAGAATGTTATAGAATTCCAGTATGCTGATGATAACGTAGTTTATGCGCATTCATAAGAAGACCTACAAGCCACTTTAAACACCTTTGCAGAAGCATACAAGAAGCTCGGACTGTCATTGAACATAGATAAAACCAAAGTGCTCTTCCTGCAGTCACCAGCCAATCCCTCTGCAATGCCAGAAATAAAGCTTAATAGTGTAACATTAGAAAATGTTACGATTTTTGCTACCTTGGCAGCCACCTCTCCACAAAAGTCAACATTGATACACAAATACAGCACCGCCTGAGCTCTGCGAGTGCAGCATTTCCCCGAATTAAGCAGAGAGGATTGGGGCATCTGTAGGAAGACCAAGTTGCTGGTTTACAAAACTATTTTCCTCTCAACCCTGCTACACACCTGCGAAATGTGGACTGTGTACAGATGTCACACTCAACTCCTAGAATTATTCCATCAGCATTACCTCTGAAAAATCTTGCAAATCTCTTGGGAAGACAGGCGGGCAAATATTAGCATGCTGGAAGAAGCAAAGACCACCAGCATCGAAGTGATGCTCGTACGGCATCAATTCCGCTGGACTGGTGACGTTATCCAAATGCCCAATCATTGTCTCCCAAAGCAGTTACTATACTCCAAATTCATGAATGGAAAACGGAATGTTGGTGAACAGGAAAAGAGATTTAAAGATGGGCTTAAAGCAAACCTTAAAAACTCTGGCAAACTCTTCCAAAGAAGGAGTGTCCACCACACTCCGGGGCAGAGAGTTCCACTGCTGAACGGCTCTCACAGTCAGGAAGTTCTTCCTCGTGTTCAGATGGAATCTCCTCTCTTGTAGTTTGAAGCCATTGTTCCGCGTCCTAGTCTCCAGGGAAGCAGAAAACAAGCTTGCTCCCTCCTCCCTGTGGCTTCCTCTCACATATT
This sequence comes from Anolis sagrei ordinatus, assembly GCF_025583915.1. NCBI lineage: Eukaryota > Metazoa > Chordata > Lepidosauria > Squamata > Anolidae > Anolis > Anolis sagrei. Next base: position 178,978,385 of record NW_026847549.1, on the reverse strand, counting down.
TATACATGGCTATCATATCCCCTCTCAGCCTTCTCTTCTTCAGGCTAAACATGCCCAGCTCCTTAAGCCGCTCCTCATAGGGCTTGTTCTCCAGACCTTTTATCATTTTAGTCGCTCTCCTCTGGACACATTCCAGCTTGTCAATATCTCTCTTGAATTGTGGTGCCCAGAATTGGACACAATATTCCAGGTGCGGTCTAACCAGAGCAGAATAGAGGGGTAGCATTCCTTCCCTAGATCTAGACACTATGCTCCTATTGATGCAGGCCAAAATCCCATTGGCTTTTTTTGCCGCCACATCACATTGTTGGCTCATGTTTAACTTGTTGTCCACGAGGACTCCAAAGATCTCTTTCACACGTACTGCTCTCGAGCCAGGCATCCTCCATTCTGTATCTTTGCATTTCGTTTTTCCTGTCAAAGTAGAGTATCTTGCATTTGTCACTGTTGAACTTCATTTTGTTAGTTTTGGCCCATCTCTCTAATCTGTCAAGATCATTTTGAATCCTGCTCCTGTCCTCTGGAGTATTGGCTATCCCTCCCAATTTGGTGTCGTCTGCAAAATTGATGATCCTGCCTTCTAGCCCTTCATCTAAGTCATTAATAAAGATGTTGAACAGGACCGGGCCCAGGACGGAACCCTGCAGCACTCCGCTCATCACTTCTTTCCAGGATGAAGAGGAAGCATTGGTGAGCACCCTCTGGGTTCGTCCATTTAACCAATTACAGATCCACCTCACCGTAGTTTTGCCTAGCCCACATTGGACTAGTTTCCTTGCCAGAAGGTCATGGGGGACCTTGTCGAAGGCCTTACTGAAATCCACACACACACTCCCAAAGTGACCCATTTAAAGTAGAATCAGGTGTCAAACAGGGATGTGTTATTGCCCCAACTCTATTCTCCATCTTCATCGCTATGATACTTCACCTTGTTGACAGGAAGCTTCCCACTGGAGTGGAAATCATCTATCGGACAGATGGCAAGCTGTTTAACCTCAGTAGACTGCAAGCCAAAACCAAGGTCACAACAACATCTGTTATAGAATTCCAGTATGCTGATGACAATGTCGTCTGTGCGCATTCAGAAGAAGATCTACAAGCCACTCTAAACACCTTTGCAGAAGCATACGAGAAGCTCGGACTGTCATTGAACATAGAGAAAACCAAAGTGCTTTTCCAGCAGGCACCAGCCAACCCCTCTCCAATGCCAGTGATACAGCTTAATGGTGTAACATTAGTAAATGTTGACCATTTCCGCTACCTTGGCAGCCACCTCTCCATCAAAATCAACATCAACACTGAAATGCAACACTGCCTGAGCTCTGCAAGTGCAGCATTTTTCCGAATGAAGCAGAGAGTGTTTGAGGACCGGGACATCCGTAGGGATACCAAGGTGCTTGTCTATAAAGCTATTGTCCTCCCAACCCTGCTATATGCCTGCGAAACATGGACTGTCTACAGACATCACATGCAACTCCTGGAACGATTCCATCAGCGCTGCCTCCGGAAAATCCTGCAAATCTCCTGGGAAGACAAGCGGACAAACGTCAGCATGCTGGAAGAAGCAAAGACCACCAGCATTGAAGCAATGGTCCTCCGCCATCAACTCCGCTGGACCACATTGTCCGGATGCCTGACCACCGTCTCCCAAAGCAGTTGCTCTACTCTGAACTCAAGAATGGAAAACAGAATGTTGGTGGACAGGAAAAGAGATTTAAAGATGGGCTCAAAGCCAACCTTAAAAACTCTGGCATAGACACTGAGAACTGGGAAGCCCTGGCCCTTGAGTGCTCCAGCTGGAGGTCAGCTGTGACCAGCAGTGCTGCAGAATTTGAAGAGGCACGAATGGAGGGTGAAAGAGAGAAACGTGCCAAGAGGAAGGCGTGTCAAGCCAACCCCGACTGGACCGCCTTCCACCTGGAAACCAATGCCCTCACTGTGGAAGAAGATGCAGATCAAGAATAGGGCTCCACAGCCACCTACAGACTCACAAGAATTCTGATCCTGGAAGACTATCCTACTCGGCCAACGAGGGATCACCTAAGCTATTATACTTATACTACATTTATACCCCACCCTTCTCACCCCAGTGGGGGACTCAGGGTGGCTTACAAACCATGGCATACAATGCATATTACACATATAATAATAAACATAACCTATGAACTTAAACAATTAACATATCAATTTAAACATACAATAATAAAACATGAGATAATAATTCGAATATAAATACAATAACAAGCTTAGAAGTAATTCAAATAGAAATGCAATAAAAAAGCTTAAAAGTAAACATACAATAATTCAAATATAAATACAAAAAACTACAAAAAAGAGCGTAAAGGAATCCCAACCAAAGTGGGCTATGTAACTACTGTTACATAGTAATGCACATACTACATACTATTAGACATGTACTAATAATATTAATAAACTAGCCGTCCCCTCCCACGCGTTGCTGTGGACCACATGGGAGTTCTGTGTGGGAGGTTTGGCCCAATTCTATCGTTGGTGGGGTTCAGAATGCTCTTTGATTGTAGGTGAACTATAAATCCCAGCAACTACAACTCCCAAATGACAAAATCATTTTTTTTAGTGAAGGACATACATTGGGTTGTTAGGTGTATTGTCCAAATTTGGTGTCAATTCGTCCAGTGGTTTTTGAGTTCTGTTAATCCCACAAACGAACATTACATTTTTATTTATATAGATGTAATACTTGCTTACATACTACTTAGGTGATCCCTCTTAGTCCGAGGATGATAGTCCTCCAAGATCGGTGTGGTGCTCATCTCCATTTCTAAAGCCAAAGAGCCGGCGTTGTCCATAGACACCTCCAAGGTCATGTGGCCCATGTATGGAGCGCCATTACCTTCCCACTGGAGCAGTACCTATTGATCTACTCACATTTGCATGTTTTCGAACTGTAGTCTACAAGCCTCATACTTACTCGGTGCCTGTTGATTTTTTACTTTCTAGATGTTTTAATTTTTTTAAAAAATCTGAAAAGATTGTACAAATAATGTTGTGTAATTTAGACATGCAGTCTTTGTATGGGGTATTTGTCTGAGGGTTAAAATGCCAGTGTTTTCCTTCAGTTCTGAGTTAAACTTAATAATATATATATTTAAAAAAACAACATGTTGGTGTGAAACTATTCAGCCGCACCAGATGTATTTGTACTTTTAATAAGACATCCCTGTTAAATGGGGGTGGGGGGGGGGGGCGGGTATTGTTCCAAACTTATTTTCACCTTCACCATTATGATACTTCATCCTGTCAATGGGAAGCTTCTCACCGGAGTGGAAATCATGTCAGACAGGTGGCAAGCTATTTAGTCTCAGCAGATAAAAGCCAAAACCAAGATCACAACAACATCTGTTATAGAATTCCAGTATGCTGATGATAACGTAGTCTATGCGCATTCATAAGAAGACCTACAAGCCACTTTAAACACCTTTGCAGAAGCATACAAGAAGCTCGGACTGTCATTGAACATAGATAAAACCAAAGTGCTCTTCCTGCAGTCACCAGCCAATCCCTCTGCAATGCCAGAAATAAAGCTTAATAGTGTAACATTAGAAAATGTTACCATTTTTGCTACCTTGGCAGCCACCTCTCCACAAAAGTCAACATTGATACTGAAATACAGCACCGCCTGAGCTCTGTGAGTGCAGCATTTCCCCAAATTAAGCAGAGAGTGTTTGAGGATTGGGGCATCTGTAGGAAGACCAAGTTGCTGGTTTACAAAACTATTTTCCTCTCAACCCTGCTAAACACCTGCGAAATGTGGACTGTGTACAGATGTCACACTCAACTCCTAGAATTATTCCATCAGCATTGCCTCTGAAAAATCTTGCAAATCTCTTGGGAAGACAGGCAGACAAATATCAGCATGCTGGAAGAAGCAAAGACCACCAGCATCGAAGTGATGCTCGTACGGCATCAATTCCGCTGGACTGGTCACGTTATCCAAATGCCCAATCATTGTCTCCCAAAGCAGTTACTATACTCCAAACTCATGAAAGGAAAACGGAATGTTGGTGGACAGGAAAAGAGATTTAAAGATGGGCTTAAAGCAAACCTTTAAAACTGTGGCATAGACACAGAGAACTGGGAAGCCCTGCCCCTTGAACACTCTAACTGGAAGTCAGCTGTGACCAGCAGTGTTGCAGAATTTGAAGAGGCACAAATGGAGGGCAAAAGGGAGAAACGTGCCAAGAGGAAGGCCAATCCTGACAGGGGCCACCTTTCACCTGGAAACCGATGTCCTCACTGCGGAAGAACATGCAGGCCAAGAATAGTGTTCCACAGTCACCTACGGACCCACCACCAAGAAACTACAGTTGGAAGACCATCATGCACATGCTACGAGGGATTGCCTAACAACAGCAACAATTTGTACTTTTATATAGGTCCATCCACAAAAATTGCAGCCATTTAGGGGAAACTACAGTACTGTTGAGAAAGTACATTGCTTTTGTAAGTGATCAGAAGTTAATTATTTTATTTTATAGAAAGCTTGTGCTGCTGAAGGGGCTAAAGGAGCAGACACAGTACTCAGGCAAAGGTATAAAAGCCCATTATAGAAGTGTCAGTAACGCACTCTTGCATATAATTTCGCTTCTCTCCGACAGGAATAGGGTCACCTCCACATTTGAATATCTTTTATCACACTTCCTCTTCTATTACAGGAACTGAAAAAAACACAAGAGTGCCTGATCTTTCACATTTACTGTGCTGTAAAGAGGAAAGGACATGTCCTCATATTAAAAGACGTGTTAACTTATCAGGATATTTTTCCCCCTTCGGTGAATTCCACCTGGTTATACCAAGTACAATCTTAGACATGATAAGAAATATTAAAATGAACCCAACCCCTTCTCAAGGTGAACCAGTGAAATAAAAGAGATTCAAAGCAGAGATCTGCCATTTCTAGCTCTGCCATTCCACCTTTGTCCTGGTCTACACAGCTTCTCTAGACTAAAAGGAAGAGTTATTTCAAAATAAGGGACCACCTAGAGGTTCAAGCACATTAAAATCTTCCTTAACTGGAAGATGCCTTTTTTACATCATGTGTCAGAATGAAACAAAGATCATTCACCAGTTTAGTCCTAGTGTAAAATATATGCCCATCAAATCACTGTTTTGTCTTGCAGGACATTTTGTCCTGCAAATTGTGATAAATGAAACGCGTTAATAACTGCACATACAAACATGTGTTTTCCTCCAGACAACATACATACTTTTAAGGGGCGTTGTTTGAAAATGCTGAGTTACCACTGCTGCCCTACTAGCATGTCCATGACACTGCACAATTTGCAGCTGACCTGCACCACTTTCCTTCCAAATTACCTATCTATTGATCGATCGATCGATCAATATAAATAGAGCAGCACTCTGCTGCTGTTTCCTCTAAGAAGTTTGGAAGAAATTGACAGCAACTACTGTAATTCTGGAAGAAGCAAATAGGTATCATCCTCGCCTTCTCCTTTATAACTTTGTGGAAACAAGCATTTTTTCCTCTTGACATCCAAGCAAGACAGAGAAGAATGGTGTAATTTAATGCCCAGCAACATACATCTGTGTACAGATGGGATTAGCCAAGAAGATTAACAGTTTACACATGTTGGGAGAAATGTAATGGTTAATGTAACACTATACCATGGCAGAATACACCAATTCTGTTAATCCTCCACTGTACTGGATTTAGGGTATGGAGTTCAGGTCCCTGAAAACTTTGAATGAAAGAAAGTAAAGCTAAATGTAATATCTATTGTACCTTGGCATGGATACATGAATTAACTAGTTTTAAAGAGGACTACTGAATTACCCATATATACTCATGTATAAGCTGAGTTTTTCAGCTCTTTTTAAAGGCTGAAAAAGCTCTCCTCGGCTTATACTCAGGTGAGGGTTCTGGCGGGAAGGTGTGGGGCTGAAGCCCTTCTTTCAACCCCACGCCTTCTCAGCAGGACCCTCACCTCTCTACATAGCAATCCAGCTCTCTCCTCTCTCATGCGCCTTCTTTCCTCTTCTTCCCTTGCATGCGCTTGCCTTTCTCTTCCCCTCTCTGGTGCACCTTTCCTCTTCACCCCAGTCTTTCCCACTTTCCCAGTCCCTTTTCCCACCTCAATCTTTCTCACTTCTGCACTTGCCCCTTTCCCACTCCAATTTTTCCACCTTTCCGACCCACTTTTGCACCCCAGCCCTGCTCATTTTGCAATCTTCCTTTACCCATCCCAATCTTTTTTGGCTGCCCTTCTTTCCCACCCCAATTTCCCCAGCTTTTCCCAATTCCCCCTCACACTCTAGACTGGGGTATAAACCATATCCTTGGTGGGGATGTTTATACAAAGCAACTAATGCAGAAGGTACTTCCAGACAGACCGATGTTGTAGAGCACACATGTCAAGTTCAAGGCCCTCCAGGTGCTGGACCTCCACTCATTTTCCTCATCATTGGACATCATGACTAGAGTTGATGCACAGACTCTCCATCCATGGATTTAACAGACCTTTGAAGGCAACCATAAGACTGATGTGGCCCTCAATGAAAATGAGCTGTAAAGAATGAAAAGGTCAAGATGTGTAACACTGATTTCACAATGGAGGTCTATACATCCACATGCCCAACTTAAAAATTGTGACGTTCAAAACTGCCAGTGATTTTAACAGTTTCAGATCAGGTTATGCCTTCATTCAAATGACTATAACCATTGAATGAGATCAAGTTTAAGGAAGTGGCTTCTATGCTGCTTTGTGAAGGCAATCAAGCCATATAATATTTAATTGGGTGTTATGCATGTCCCCTAAACATTTTGATTTCTGGGACAGGATATACATTTATTAATATAAATGAGTAAATAAGAGCATCAAAAAAAGCTTGCATCTTGGTATAGCTTGAAAGGGATTATGATGAGCAGCCACTGAAATCATGGAGGGTAAGGCTTGTTTCCCTTTTTAAGTCATTTAATTTTGATGGATATTACTAACTGCCAGGGGCTTCTTCAACTTGAGCTTTTGCCAGTTAGAAAAATACTTTGAATGCACTATTCCAATTTGCAATGAGGGGTAACTGGTGCCAATGTAGGTTGAATTCAAGGCATTATTCTAAAACCTATTCTTTGTTGTAGTTAATAAAATGTAAGTATGTCATTTTGCACTGGATCTGCTCGTTTGTTTATTGTATTTTTAATCTAGATGTATCATGTGTGTGTGTGTGTGTGTGTGTGTGTGTGTGTGTGTGTGTGGAAGCTGTGTTGCAATGGATCTTTCTAAGCAGAGTGAGTGTGAGAGTTGTAAAGGAATGTTTAATTGTTTTGCAATAAAGAGGTAAAGTAAAATGCCTACACAAAATGAAAATATATTATAGCCCGCATGAGTAACACACTAGGCTTATACCCCAGATCTATCATCAAATTCTCAACAGCCCTTGGTTTAAACATTTTCTTTCAAAGATGGAGAAGTATTGGAGTGACAAGAAATATGATAATAAAGATTGATTGGAACTATCCTTCTGCATCAGGCAGAAGAGGAAATGCTCTTCTCCATCCAATTCATAGTATCTACAGCCAACTGTTTTTTAGGTGCATCAAGCAGAAAATCCCACAAGCACCCTCGTCCAAACAATAAAACACTACTAACAACTTAAATAATAAGAGCTCAGCTTTCCATGAGCGATGGCTTGTTCTGCTGAAGGGCCCTAGACATAGTCTGATGCATGCTACCCTGAGCTCCTTGAAGAATTGTGCAGAGTTTCTTGCCGTTTACCTTTTTGAAGATCATGTGCTTGAAAAATTCTAACATCACTGTCCTCCCAAAATGTCTGGACACTAGGCTTCTCTGTTATCCTCTTATGAATATTTAGCCTCGGGCAATTTGCTTAGAAGAGGAAAAACTCAGTTATCACCTGTTCACAGCTTGTGCTGTAGGCAGGAGCGACAATCGAATATCCTTACATACTTGCTGTTATTTACTGAATAGATAAGATTCAATAGCTAATTACATTCACTGATTAAATGTTATAGGTATGCACACATAAGTTGGCACAAGCCGTTACGATTATAAACTTCATTATAGGCCAACCTCCATTAACAGCACCTTTGAGAATGAAGCTCCATTTTCCAAAAGCTTTTTGAATGCTTGCCCAGCCCCCCTTTTCCCTTTTAGCATCAATTATTGGTAGGAGGATGAAGCAAGCCTGGGAAAATACAGATCAGCCACATTGCAGCAGCACATCTGCAGTGAATGATGAGAGCATGAATTGCAAAGGACTGGCATTATACTTAGGACAATACTATTATAGTCAAATATAGGCCAAGTAAAGAAACAGTAGGTGCCTCTAGAACCTTATTCATTATGAGCGAATGAGAAAACAGACAAAAATAAGCCTGTTTAACCTGCTATCCCTGCATGTTAAAATGCATAAATCTCCAGTCCACTAAAGTATTTTGGAAGAAGCCATCAAGGTTAAAATGTTTACTTATGCAAGGCTTTCCTGACTTGGTTGTTTCATTGCAAAAGTAGATACTGTGCAACAATATTCATTGGGTGTATGACACATTTATTCCAAGTTGGAAAATTGTGTTTCTGAATGTATGTGTGTACATCGACACATGGGTGTGGCAGGGAAAATGTGCACAATGAGATTAAAGAGAATAAAATACAGCTCATGTTCTACAAACAATACTTGCCAGCCATACAATAGCTCCGGAGTGGCATCCCCAGAATCATCCCCAGGGCGCTTAAACAGAATGAAATTATTTGTTTCTAAGTTGTCACAAAAGAAGGAAATTGTTATTTACTTTGTTATTGTATTTGAATAGGCAGGAAGGGGTAGAGGTGCTCCTGGGATGTTGTACTCAATGTGACAAAATAATTACTTTCCTGGATTTAGGAACTATGCACCTTAATTTTGGTAAGCTCTCAAATTAAGGTGCATAGTTCCTAAATCCAGGAACTTCAAAATAATCATCTTCCAGTGAAGGAAATGAGTAACCAACATCACTGGAAATCCAGCCTAGAAAACCTCCTATTCCTGAATTGAATACTGCCTTGGACATGGATAATAGGCAACTATGGGACTGGTGAATTCAAGAAGGATTCTTCAATCAACCAGGAACTCAATTTTTTTTCCCTTGGTTCCCCTTTTTGAAAACTTAACATTTCAGAGCTAAATATCTGAGTAAGCTTAAGCCACCTTCCTGAATAATTGCCTTCACTGAGCTGCAATTCCAACTAATACCCATTGCAGTGTTAGATGGTCACTACCATAATGTGCCATGGGAAAACAGACTATGTATTTTTAGTCAATGTCAGGTAGAAGACATTGTGCATTATTTGTTAGTCTGCCCATTCTATAGTGACCCAAAAGAAAGACATCTGAAATCCTTGCTGACACAAGGTAAAGGGAACTCTATTGCAGAAACATTGCAGTTTCTGCTGAGTGACACAAATGACTATGTAACTTACAAATTAGCCCCTTTTGCTCTATTTGCCAAAAAAAAGATCAGAAAGACAGAGTTAGAAAAAATTTCCATCAACTGCCGAGGAGTCTCTAAGGGTTAACAGGACCCTCTCCCAAAATGTACTTTAATTATAACTTGCATTGTTTTTGCTCTTTGTGAGAGCGTGATTATGGTTTCTGTTTAGCAGCTTTGGTGCCTGTTGCTTCATGGGTACTGTTGTCCGCATGTGGTGCTTTTTGTCATGGCCTTGGGCCCGTACAATAAACTATTTTGATTGAATTTGGGAAAGCATATGGGGGGGGGGGTGCTGTTTGCCTCAGGCAGCATAACTTCTTGAACAATTACTCTCTTTCTTACTACTGTTATATTCCTGACTGTTAAAGACAGTTAACGTGATCAACGTGATTCCACTCCATGGAATACTGTTTTCAAGACTCATCTGTTTTCAAGACTCATCTGAGGTTTCAGCTCAGTTACACTATATGCTATACCACATCTTCATTCAAATATTCATCTTGTCTATTGTCAAAGCAGTGTTGATAGGTACACACTTTCTAACATTTATAACTGAATGCTGTTTTCTTGATTCAGGTCACAGTTGATTTGAGTTTCTTGTTAAGTTGTAATTCAGTCCAGAGGCCAGGGTTTCCCTTTGCAGTTCCTCCTTGTTGAAGATAGGTCACAGTGTGTCTCGGGAGAAAGAAAAAAAATCATTTTCCCAGTAGTTTCTGACTCACATCCTCTGTGATATCTAATTTGTGTCCATTCAGTATCTTGTATGGAGATTATCTTGCTATGTTTGGAATGCAAAAGGACATAGCTGGCAGATGACACCATATAGCACATCAGAAAGTAGAAGGCAACTGGACCCTTGCTGCCGTGACTGGCGTAAGAACCTGTAAGAGTAATTGAGGATTTGAAAAGGAAACAGATTTGGCGTTTTGGTGTGTTGAAGTGTGTGGTCACTCTTTGTGACAATACTTTGGAATAGTATTGGGACTGACAGAACTCTAGGATTTACATCTGATTTTTTACCTTGATGATAAAGAAAAGAGGGAAAACAGATTAAGAAGGTCAGCTAAATAATGCCACTATTTATCAAGATGCAAGTCTTTACTCCCTTCCTTCTTGCGTGCAGAGCAAGTTTTCTCTCTATTTGGTAAGAGTTTTTGCATGTTTTTTGATTATTTTGTGCATTTCAGAACTTTTGAGGATTATAAAGTTCAAAACCTAGATTTTTATTATTTTTGCAAAAATTGTGCTAGTTCAAGTAATTGGTGTGTGTGTGAGATATATATACACACACACACCCCACGTTTCCCCCAAAGACTCCTTTGTGAATTTTTCACAAAAGGGTCCTGTGCTGGAAGAAAAATCTTGCAGTCATTTCCTTTTTTTTCTATCAAGGATATGAATTCTGAGAATATTCTTTACAACTATATCCACAGCTTCCTTCTGAAGCTACTCCACATGTCATCATCAAACTATACTCAAGCCTAGGCACTGATCCTTTCCCATCAGAGGAAAAAGATCAATGCCTAGGCTATTTCTATTTGATCCCACTGCTTGTATTTCTTTTTTAATCTCTACATTCATGCATACATATATACTAACCTAAAATAGCAGTGCTCCTGTTCCACACAATCTTATGAGAAATAAATTGGTTAGCCTTCAAATGTCACCCAAATATATTTGCAGTTCTGTAATATTTATAATTTTAATGCACATAATGCTTGGATTTTGTTGTTGTTGCTATCCTGCTTCTTTGTAAAGGCATAAGGTAAGTAGATTAATATCAGCATCCAACATTCTGATGAAACAACCATTATTTTGTAGAGTTATTTCTATAGTTTTATTAGGTTGCCTGTTTATGTAATATTTTCTTTATGTGTTGTTTTATTCTATAAAATTCAACATTTCCATAAATAAATACTTACAAAGCCAGTATAAAAAAAACCCTAAATAACAGCATCTTGGGATTTATATTGTAAAATTAGTGGATAAATCTGGGGGGAAATGAAACAGCAAGAAAGCTATGTACAACTAATAAAATTGATTTTCTATAAGGTGTGATGCTTGCTTGCCTGGAATGCTTGCTCTCAAACTGTGCTCAGGGGAGCCCTTGGGGCTCCGTGGGTGATAGTGAGGGGCTCCGCATCACCATGCTGCATCACCTCCTCCTCTTTCCTCATCCTGAGAAATGCAAGGAAATTAAAGTTTTGAACTGCCAGAAACAACAGAAGCAGTAGTGTCCTCCTGGGGCACAGACCCCCCCCCCCTTCCTCATTGCCCAGACTCTTTTTCTTGCTGTCCTGACCCTCCCCCTTCCTTTGCTTCCAAAACCCTATTTCCCTCCCATCACTCAGCAGGTGCTTTGGTGGTGTTTTTCGTGCATGAAAGGGGGTTGGATTGGATGGCCTCTGGTGTTCCCACTACTAATACTACTGCTATAACAAAGGCTGGGTAGCCATCTGTTGGGGATACTTTGATTGTGCTTTTCCTGCATGGCAGAAGGGGGTTGGACTGGATGGCCCCTGGGATCTTTCAGTGAAATACAGTTAAGTTTACGTTTGTTAAAATTGTTCTTAATTTTAAATACTATATTGTTCTCTTTCCTTTTTTTCTTTTTTGCACTATGTAAATTAGTTCACACAAGCACTCTTCGTCCGTCACTGGCCTAGCCTATTCCTGATATATGTACATTATATATAATATAATATAAAATTATGAACATTTTGGGGGGCTCCATTAGAAACTTTTCCTTCAAAAAGGGCTCAGGTGTTGAAAATGTTTGAGAACCCTTGTTTTAGAATATTCCTTTTGCTTATAGACAGTGTTGCTTGCCCGCCCACTCACTCCTTTTGTTTTGCATCGAAGCCATGGAAGCGGAACATGGAAACAAGCTGCTTCAATTTGCTGAGAGATTACCTGTTTGGCGTTGGCTGAAGGCAGACATTCCTTTGAGAGACGTTGGAGAGGCACCACAGGTCAGGTCAGAAGCACATGCTTTGAGCAGAGAAGGACCTAAGCTAAACCTGACATCTCAATTTTTTAAAAAAGTCAATAGGGGACAGGAAAGACTTCTTCAGAGACGGTAGTGAGCCATTACCAGTCAGCACAGACAAAGCTGGACTAAATGGTGGCACCTCACCTTTTTTTTATCAAAATGTAAAAAAAGAACACGCCACCTGCCGCAGCTCAGATTGCTTACTGGGAAGAACTTAAAACACTCAAATTATGTATCTATCTGAAATGATTATTTCCATAACATAACTATGAATGCTAATGGTTCCTGAGACATAAGTAAATAACCATTATTTAAGCTCAGCAGGTATCTCCATAGCTAGAAGCCCCCGGTGGTGCAATGGGTTAAACCTTTGTGTCGGCAGGACCAACACGTTGGAGGTTTGAATCTAGGGAGAGCATGGATGAGCTCCCTCTGTCACCTCCAGCTCCCCACGTGGGGACATGAGAGAAGCCTCCCACAAGGATGGTAAAACATCAAAACAACAGGGCATCCCCTGGGAAATGTCCTTGCAGACGGCCAAATCTCTCACACCAGAAGTGACTTGCAGCTTCTCAAGTTGCTCCTGACACAAAGGAAAAAAATCTCCATAGCTAGCTATTTCTGCAAGATGCAATCTTTTGCAAACTAAAAGCAGAAAAGGTATCATCACATACTTTCACAGTGTTATCTAGAATCTTTTTCAAGCCCATAGCAATTTCAGCACTTAACACTCAGGGCTACAATGCTGTTTTTCCTTAACGAAGGAACTAGGTAATAAGGGATCAAGCCTTGTTTCTTTCCCAGTTTGTTCTAAGGGCAATAACCTGAAGGCAGGAGAATTAAAGAAGTGCGGTATCACATTTGTAGTTCTTCTGTATGCTTTTAAATGCAAGAATCTACGTAAGTAATGTGAATTAGGTAACAAATACAGATTGCTTTACTTGATTTTGAAACAGAAGAATCTCACAACGGAAGTGGTTTCTGCCGTTTCCTAATAGACACTGCATGAGAACAACTGAGATAAACATTAAGAAATTAAAGCTGTAAAACTGAGAAGTAAAAATCACTTAAATGAGAACCTTTTTCTGTAGGACTATCCATTTTAAAGGTTATTTACAGGTTACACAACAAAAAACTTTCCCCACTATACATGCACTCATCAGACAGTGAGTATCTAATCCCAATTGCCTAACAAGACAAAGTCTAATTACCACTATTATTTTGCCCACAAACGGAGACAAGAATAAACTCACTATACTGTACATTCATATACACATTCATTTTCATATTCTCAAACACATACTGTCACTTTCAAATAGTGTCTTCACTTTAAATAAGGATCATGGGTTCACTGGGCCATGAAACATACTGGATGACATTGGGCAATTGACTCTCTCAGCTTGAGCTATTTTACAGGAATGGTCCTGTGAGAATACAGGATAGACAGATGCCATAAAATGGGGTATAAATATAGCAAATATTACAATAAACCAGGGCTGGACAATTTGCGATGATCCAGATGAAAGGGGATTTCAATTATCATCAGCCTTAACATCCAGAATAAACCACAAGTAGTGACAGATTCAAAAGCCAGGCAGTCACAACTTGCTCCTTCCTGTTCTTTAGAACTCACATTAGGCATAAACCAAAAATCTTACAGAATGAAGTTTCCTTGAGACACATCTATAGTTAGGATTGCAGAGCATACTGGTTCTGTGAAAGATTCAGCAAATGAAGCTATCCGTATAATTATTTTTTCTATGTAAAAAAGAACTACAAAACCCACCCCACAACCCCTTCTCTGGCTTCTAGGATAGCCCAAAATTCTGTGAACATAAGGATGTCATCTGGATCAAATCAAAGCATTCTGCAGCTGGCCAAAATAGTGTGGCCAATATGCGAAAATGTTACAGTTCAAAATACATATATAGTTGAATATATGGTCCTCTCCTCCCTACCAGTTATTAATGGCTTTTTCTGGCAGGAATTTGACTAATCCCTCTTTAAAGCCATCCAAGTTGAACATCATTATGTCTTATACTTCTGAATTCCATGCGTGCTGTGAAGTACGTGGCAAACCCTTTTCAACTATCCTGAAGTTTCATTGCTGATTCTTTTCCCTTTGATTACAATCCCAAATCTACCTTTTTTCTTTTTGCACAAGATTGCTTCCAAAACCCACAAAGGACCACAGTTACTGGTTAAGAACCTGCCCTTCCTGGTCAATCATTGACTAATGTGGAATTTTAATTTATTTTGGGTTTTGTAGGGGTTTTTTTGGGCTATATGGCCATGTTCTAGACCAATGATTCTCAACCTGTGGGTCGACAGATGTTTTGGCCTTCAACTCCCAGAAATCCTAACAGCTGGTAAACTGGCTGGGATTTCTGGGAGTTGTAGACTAAAACACCTGGGGACCCACAGGTTGAGAACCACTGTTCCAGAGGCATTCTCTCCTGACGTTTCGCCTGCATCTATGGCAAGCATCCTCAGAGGAACATGGCCATATAGCCCCAAAAAAACCTACCACCCAGTGATTCTGGCCATGAAAGCCTTTGACAATATATTTTGTCCCAGAGCAAATCACTTTACTTACCCACATAGAAAATTGAATTCTTTGCTTTGCAGCTTAATTTTACTAGTAATAATTAGATGTCATCAGGAATCTGGTCATCAATTCTTACTTGTTTCTCTACAAGCAAGATTAAAAGCACAGATCCTTGCGGAACCCAGTTTATAACCCTCTACTATGAGCTATCCTTCTGTTTCTCTTCTCAATTACCTGTTCCTAGATCAGTTTGATATCCAAAAGATATTTGTTTCTACCCCGCGACTGCTAGATCTGCACAGAAGCCTTTGATTGACATGATTAAAGGCCTTTTGAAAGTCCAACTAGCCACCACCCGGATCACCTTAATTCACATTCTCACTTCCCCAGAAAACCTACTTCACCACTAAAGAAGCTATGGTTCTTCTTCATGGAGATCTGCCCTTCAGTGTTTGACCATTCTGCCTTTAATAATGCTTTCCTCCAGAACAGACTTCAAGCTAAATGGCCTATTATTTCCTTGAAAACTTTATATAATTTGGCTTTGCAGGGATCACTTCTCATCTCTGAGTCTAGTGTGAAAGAGAAGTTATACAGGAAGTTGCCTTGTATTGAGTCAGTTCATGGGCCCACCTTGCCCAATACTGTCAAGTTAGATTAGCAGCAGCTTTCCAAGGTTTCAAAGTGTTTCTTCCATCACCTTACATGTAGGTCTCTAGTACTGCCTCATGGCCCCCCAATCCAAGTATTGAAGCTAGCCCTAACCTTGCTTGAGAGTCAACATGTTCAGAGTGGTGCAGTAGTATCTGAAGTTTAATTAGATCGCTAATTCCAAATTTGAAGTGAAGTACCCCAACATGAATACCATCTAGGTACCGTGAATTATTTTCAGTTAGTCAGTAAGGTCTGAAATCTCACCTCAGAACGATTTACTTCAGTTCCTCAAACCTACATCGTGATAACTGTTTAAATGTGTGCATCATCTGCAGGGGAAAATGTAATGCATTTGCCTCCTGTGCAGTCACATTGTCTTCCAATAGTGTCAAGTCACACTTAACACCAGTATTTTGTCATGTAAGAAGAAAAAACTCCTTCAGATCAGTTTGATACCTAGCACCTGACCCACAAGTGCTCATGCGCCCTCTTTGTATACTTTGAATGTATCTTTTAGAACAGGTATGTATACAACACAGGCAACTGTACAAGGTGCAATTTTAATTCACTAATGTCACCCGCCTGTGCAAAACGTGCAACAGAAAAATCTTCATAATAATAGCTGATTTAAAAACCCAACTATTCTGAAATATGTACCTATTCCTTACACAGGAATTACATTCAGACATTGTATTTTTCCCCTTGTTGTTCATTCATTCAGTCGTCTCCGACTCTTCGTGACCTCATGGACCAGCCTACGCCAGAGCTCCCTGTCGGCCGTTACCACCCCCAGCTCCCTCAAGGTCAGTCCAGTCACTTCAAGGATGCCATCCATCCATCTTGCCCTTGCTCGGCCCCTCTTCCTTTTGCCTTCCACTTTCCCCAGCATAATTGTCTTCTCTAGGCTTTCCTGTCTCCTCATGATGTGGCCAAAGTACTTCAACTTTGTCTCTAGTATCTTCCCTCCAGTGAGCAGTCGGGCTTTATTTCCTGGAGGATGGACTGGTTGGATCTTCTCGCAGTCCAAGGCACTCTCAGAACTTTCCTCCAACACCACAGCTCAAAAGCATCGATCTTCCTTCGCTCAGCCTTCCCTAAGGTCCAGCTCTCACATCCGTAGGTTACTACAGGGAATCCCATGGCTTTGACTAGGCGGATCTTTGTTGCCAGTCTGATGTCTCTACTCTTCACTATTTTATCGAGACTGGACATTGCTCTCCTCCCAAGAAGTAAGCGTCTTCTGATTTCCTGGCTACAGTCTGCATCTGCAGTAATCTTTGCACCTAGAAATACAAAGTCTGTCACGGCCTCCAGGTTTCTCCCTCTATTTTCCAGTTGTCAATCATTCTTGTTGCCATAATCTTGGTTTTTTTGACGTTTAGCTGCAACCCGGCTTTTGCGCTTTCTTCTTTCACCTTGATTAGAAGGCTCCTCAGCTCCTCCTCGCTTTCGGCCATCAGAGTGGTGTCATCTGCATCTCTGAGGTTGTTAATGTTTCTTCCAGCAATTTTCACCCCAGCTTTGCATTCATCCAGCCCCGCACATCGCATGATGTGTTCTGCATACAAGTTAAAAAGGTTGGGTGAGAGTATGCAGCCTTGCCGTACGCCTTTCCCAATCTTGAACCAGTCTGTTGTTCCGTGGTCAGTTCTGACTGTTGCTACTTGGTCCTTGTACAGATTCCTCAGGAGAGAGACAAGGTGGCTTGGTATTCCCATCCCACCAACAACTTGCCACAATTTATTATGATCCACACAGTCAAAGGCTTTAGAATAGTCAATGAAGCAGAATAGATGTTTTTCTGAAACTCCCTGCCTTTCTCCATTATCCAGCGGATATTGGCAATTTGGTCTCTCGTTCCTCTGCCTTTTCTAAACCCAGCTTGAACATCTGGCAACTCTCGCTCCATGTATTTCTGGAGTCTTCCTTGCAGGATCTTGAGCATTACCTCACTGGCATGAGAAATAAGGGCCACTGTACGGAAGTTTGAGCAGTCTTTCGCATTTCCCTTTTTTGGTATGGGGATATAAGTTGATTTTTTCCAGTCTGATGGCCATTCTTGTGTTTTCCATATTTGCTGGCAAATGGCATGCATCACCTTGACAGCATCATCTTAAGATTTTAAACAGTTCAGCTGGGATCCCGTCGTCTCCTGCTGCCTTGTTGTTAGCAATGCTTCTTAAGGCCCATTCAACCTCACTCCTCAGGATGTCTGGTTCTAATTCATTCACCACACCGTCAAAGCTATCCTCGATATTGTTATCCTTCCTATACAGATCTTCTGTATAGTCTCGCCACCTTCTCTTCACATTTTTATTTTTCCCCTAGGGGCATAAAAAATGTGAGACTATAATAAACCAAATTGCTTTGTCTTTTGAAGTACCAAAAGATTTTTAAAAATCAACTTTTACAGGCTTTATGGATGGCATCATAAGGTAATTTAGCATAAATACTTCTTAAAAGAAAAGGGCTTACTTAGTAAGCTATTACTTTAAAAATTCCTTTTACTCACAGAACATAATCAAGTTTTAAAAATTGCTATCGGTTCAATTCAAACATGACAGTTTGGCAAGTTCATATCCAGAAACACCCAAATATTCCCATCTCCTTATTTGCGATCCATCACTCTTTGACACACAATACAACTTTTCAGTACTATAAACTCTTTAAGATGAAGAAAATGAAGTTGGGAGGGGGGAATAAAGGCTTCTTTTATTCTTAATTCATGCATTTGTAGATTTTTAATTTGGGTAGGAAGTTAAGAATGGCACAGCAATCCATAGGAATACATTCTCCCCCAATTTCAGTGTTACAACCAGTGACCAGCTATATGAGCCATATCACTTCTTTGTATTGACAGATTACCATATTTACTAGAAATAATTCCTGATTAGAAGAGTGCAATAATGTAACATACTACTGTATTTTTAAAAATTATACACCTCACAATACTTTAGAGTTGAGTAACTCTAAGGCTAGCCAAGATCAATCAAATTCCTATCAAGCTGTCTTTGCTGTAATCAGTGAGGATGACCACTCATGTGGGTAAGATGTTACTGAATATAATTTAGTAATTTCTACATAAAGGTTGAGGCTAAGCACTCTCTAAATGCAATGGATTGCACTTGATCTTGAAAGCTAAGCAGAGTCAGACCTGGATGAGTGCCAATGAATATATGGCCTTAAGGCTGTATTTCAGAGGAAGGCAATGACAATCTACTTTTGAGTATTCCTCGCCTAAGGGAATCCTATGACAATCATGGGGTTACCACAATGAATAGGCAGCTTGGAGTGATACACCCACATATAACCAAGTTCTTTCTATAAAGAAAAGATGTGATGTACAAGCGGATTGAAGACTTACAGGAGTGAATGCTTCACAAAATAATTGTCAATTTTTGAAATGCAGGGTAGTCTCCAAATATAAATTACTGCAGTAAACACTAATTGAGATGGAAGATCTGCTAATCATCCATTTTTAACATAACATTCCTCTTTACTACTGAGAGCAAAACTAAAAGGCCATAAGAAAGACTGTTGCCACCAGATGTATTACAGTGGTTGTGAGTAAAGTTCTATTATGTTGCTGTAGATCCATGGAGAATCAGATTTCTACTAGATATCAGAGGTTCTTTCAAACTTTGGTCTGCAGGTTCAATTCTTATGATATGAAAATGTGCAATACTCAATCCTACATTTGATTTCTCCCCTGCCAATGGAGACTGAAACCATTTTGAGACCATTACCAATTAAACTATCAAGGCCCTAGTATTGGATATTCATAACAGACTGCTAGTGTTGATAAAGAGATCACTAAAGTTATCAAAAGGAGCGTTAATGAAATTGGTCAAATAAGGTTTTACAGATATTTTATTACTTTTCTGAACCTGAAAACTGGCCTCCACATAGGATAGAAATTAGGATTAAATATGGACCATTTTCTGTTTATTACAGATATTAGAACCATTGCAGCAGAGCCACTGAAAGAGGAGAAATCGTCTTGAGGTTGCTACTTCGTTCTGTCATAATTTTAGAAAGTGTGAAATATCACAAATCATATTAAACAATGAAGTTGTTACATCACAAGTTCGGGTATCAAATGAACCCTTGCTATTCCTGTGCTCTTAAGGTCAACTAAGGTAATGAAACTATTTCAAACTGAACACTGCTTTCAAACAGCAAAATGGTCAGAATATACCAGTAGGTTAAGAACATAAATTTTATTTCTGAACATATTTGACTGATTGAAAGGCATGGGACAGAAAGTATACCTTAGGTATAGTAACAGTTAATGCCTCTTCCTAGTTGTACAGCATTAAAGCCAGCAACAGTGGATGAATAACCTAGTAAACGTGCTGCAGTTAAGTCAGGGAAAATTTGAAACCATTTCTTAATGAGTTTAAACCTAATTTACTTAGTTTACTAAAGGCATAACAGTGTAAGCCAACATTGTTTTGGAGGCTGGCATTTGTGTATAACATAACCAACACTGCTATATTTTCCATCTTGCTCTCATCATGAGAATCAACTGCCACAGGAAATGGCACATTATGAATAGATATTAGGGTTGGCTACACTGCTGTTGCCTATATCCCCCCTATTTATTCAAAATCTTAAGCTTCATTTACCTTATTTTCAAGGTCTGGGAGCCAATGCAAACCGGTTATGCCACATTAATGAAAGCTAGAAAACAGAGTTTAAAGGGTTCTACTCAGTTAGGAAAATGGCTGCAGTTCATCTTTAATGTTTCTAGAAATCTTAAAAATCTTTAGTCATGCAATTTAGCTACACCTTAGGTTTATGCAGGTTTACTCAGTGTGGCAGACAATGCCACACGGTGAAAGCAGAATGAAACATCTTAGTCAAATAATAACTACAGTATGTATTAACAAGCTTTACCAAATTGGATAGTGGTAAAGCTTCACACCAAATTTGTACATGGATTATACAGCTGATCAGCAAATTAAATGCAAGCTTAAAGGAGTCTTGTATAATATAACCCAAATGTATCACATCACCATGGAAAATGCCTGTTAAGTAAGAATATTTACATTTGTAAAACAATTTGTTCTCAATCTTACATTCCAGTTTCAAATACCTAGGTTATAAGCCTGAATCAGTAGTTGTTCTCTTTTTTCTCTCATCTATAAACAAATAAGGGAGGGTTTTTTCCCAATGCTGTGCTTAGAACTACAACCACATATAAGCCAGATAAAGTTTAAATCCACATTCTTCAGCAGAAGAATCAAGCACATGATTAAACTCCTCATTCAATTAGGATCACAATGTTAAGTTTGAGCTGAATAATTCCAATTTGTTATTACTCAGCATACTTCAGGATCTCAGCGCCATGCTTGTTTATCTGTGTTAGGCAGCTGGCTGATTGCAGAGACAGAGAAGCTACACCCAAATAATCAGCCTGTTTCCCTCTAAGGTTGCTTTTATTGCCAGCAAAACCAAAAAGTCTCAAAATACTTGGGTTCCCAAGGCAAAACAAGCCCAACAGCGAGGAACATTTCTTGAATAGGCAACTGAATGCTCCCAGAAGGTAGGTATTTACCGTGTCTTAAAGTTGAAACAAACCATGGTCAAACTACATGTTCCACTTTTATAAAAGTTACAGTTGAACATTTATTTTACATCTAGGGTTCCACAGTTATGTGGAGACAAAGAATTAGGATGCACAAAACTATAAGCAGTGCCAAAAGTGGAGCTAGAAGTCACAGAAACACAAACTTATAGTACAGGACTAGAAAGTGCTGAACTATGGTAGACAAAGGATGGAGACAAACCATGAGTGTTAGGAAGACAAGAAAGATAAGGATACTGTATTATCAACACGATCAAGAGAAAAAAAGAGTGGCACAAACAGTGCTTCTCAAAACAAAACAAAAAAACCCAGTAGCAATGACTTTATTCATTCATTTTAGCCACCAAAATGAGTGACCACTGCAAACATTGATGTTCAGTAATGTAAGTGGCAGCATGGTAGTCCTTTGATGGATAGTGAATATCTCACATAGAAAAGTCACTTCAACACAACCTCATGACAATTCCCACATCAAAACAGTACTTTATTTTTCAGTTTTTGCCTCATTACTCCCACATAAAGATCTTTCAGCTGTTAAGTGTACAAGGTGAAGAAAAGCTTCTCAGTCAACAAGCTAGGTGCATCTGGAAAGGTCTCCACAACACACCAGTACATATATCACCTGGGCCCCAAGTTCATATTTGAACTCTTGGCTCCCAGTACCTTTAGTGTAGCACACTAAAGTCTACACTACTAGATTAGCTTATTAGTTCTGCATACTCCAGGGCTGATCAATGTGTCAACCTGAACACAGACCAAGTTTGATAACTGAACATGGCAAAAAGTTCACTCTACTAACTTCACATCATTATTTGATGCCAAACAATGAGGCAAATCCCAACAAGTATATACAAAACCACCTTTGTTTTTACAAAAGATTTTGTTTCCCATGTTGATTAATCCAGGCAGCTAACTCATTGGTTTATGTAACTTTATTGAAGAAAATAAAATCAATTACTAGAAGAGCTATTAGTTGATCACTCATCCATTGACAACTTGCATCATTTATTCAGTGCTATATTTATCGGTTGTGGAAGATAGATTAACTAATAGCTCCAGGCATCCTAACAAAATTTAAATGAGTTACAAAAATGTTCTGAGACCCTATTCTGGAATACAAGGGATGTTGGACTTCCAATTTCCATTCTCTGTAGAACAAGAACTGGTCATTCCTTTATTGACATGCATAAGATACATCACGTGTTCTGTTCTGCTGATGCTACAAGTTCTGTACCAATTCTCCAGCCATACCAGTTATGAGCACAAGTATGTCATGAAACCTCAGTCTCTAACACTGGAAGGTTTTAAAACAAGATGGATGATGCTACAGCAATGTTATTCCCTGTGATGTGAGCAAACTGAACATCCATCTCCCCTCCCTTTGGGTGATATCTTCAGTAGAACGGTTAGAGCAGTGAGGAATGATTTCAATCTCATAACCAAGTTAGAGTGAAGACATTGGCCACAACACACATGCTCCATTTAAAGAATTCTGAATCTTGGGCAACTGTTCTTGTATAACTACTTTACAGATTCTAAAAAGCAGTTATTGTCCAAAGCTGGAAGAGCTAAAGTCTTCTCAGATGAGCATGTGCATGAATGGATAGAGGTAAATAAAAAAAAAAGATGAGGTCTGATAGGGGAGCAGCCGGATAAGAAAATCAAAAAGGAACAGTAATTTAAAGTTTATTCCAGCTATAATGCAGGTTATTCTGACTTAAGGTAGCATCACATGGCATACTTCTGAGTCCATTCCCGGGATATTCTGTTGTACCTGAAAAAGGAAAACATGTTAAGCAAAATCAGCAAATCTACAAAATCAGCAATAAAAATGATCAAGGAACTCCCACACGTTTAAAGTCACTTTAAGCTTTCCAGGAACATGCTCATTTACTGCAGTGTTAGCATATTCGTTGAAATCTAGAAAATTAAGCTTCTGAATCACATTCAGATTCAATTGGGAGAAAATTCACATGCGTAGTACAAAGAAGCTGTGGCAATAAGGAGAACTGAGTTTACTTGATGTATGGTATCAGGTTAGGAATTGTGTGGCCCTGTAATAAAATGCCCATAAGATATACCCAATTTAGCCAATGGTGAGGGATGTTTGGGAAAGGCTGCTTAACAACATCTAGAGGACAGTATACTTGCCACCCCACCTTACCTAGAATAGTTTATTGTTTTCATTTACACAAATTATTATAGTGTCCATCTCCAAACAAACAAACCAGTTTATTCAGAAAGGTGATGTCATTTAAGAGTTTCCTGTTAGACTTCCTGGCCCAAAATACCCTTACACTTTAGTTTTACTTATCAGAGCCAAAGCAACCTAAATGGTACAAACAGGAAACTAAGTGACATCAACACTATTCTATAAACCTCGCCCATGAACAACAATAGCAGTTGTGGGGAGGTATAGACATGCCAACTATGTTGAATATCCCTACCCCAACATATTATTACTGTTCACCAAATTCTTAAGCACTGACCTACATATGGAGAAGACTATGGAAAAACCATATAATTGATAACTTAAGGAGCAGTGCCCCAGGGACTAGTACCAGCTATGTACTGATTGGCTGCAACTACTTTTTCACAGAACTTATAGCTCAGGGACAAACACCAAAATCACCACTACCATGTGAAACCACTAAACAGCATGACATACCTGAAAGCACCTTTTAATGTGCAAGGGCAGGTAAATAATCAGTTACAATATTATGGCAGGTAATGCAAAACTCCAAATGTCTATAAACAGCACAAATAAGCCCTTTAAAACTTAAGATTCTGTCTCTGTCCCCTCCCCCCCCTTCAAAAAATACAGAGCTAGAGAGAATGGCATAGAACTCTCCTGAATTAAAATCAGTGCTATATTTACATGCTCCGTTATGTTAGTGTCTATCCATACATGCCTACTAGGTTTCTGTAGTTCATGAACCCTGATTTTCACCTGCTCAGCAATCTGAACTGGATTTATTACTAAGTCATCTTCTTTGAGGTCTTGCTAATACTTACCAGATGGACACATCCAGAACCAAGAAATATTGAGAAAAACCTTCTTATATTTGGCTACACTTGTTTTGCCATGCAAAAAAATTGGATTTCTCACACTAGATACAGATCAAGCAGTTAAACTTCTTATTTCCATAACTGGTACATTCTTTTGTTAGTGAATACAGTGCCTTAAAAGCATGCTGCACTCAAGTGCTGAAGTCTCAAAATCATTAACGCACCATGAAGTGCAGACAGTCTTACCCTACAGCATAGCGTATTTCTCTGTCCACTCTCTTGCTAACCTATTGTACCTAATTGGATAAGTATATTTAGTAACAAAGACAAGCCAACAGATCTTGTAAGACTACATGGGCAAGATTTAATTGCAAACTTGAAGCAGAAAGCAGTTCCAGTGGGTGGTTTTTGAGACGAATACATCTAAACAGAAGGCACCAATTGAGTCAAGAGAATAATCAATAGCTTGAACATTCCCACCCCACTCTAAAATTCACATTTAATGTACCACAATTGTTTTAAAACTGTTTCATAATAATGTAAAAAGAAGAATTTAACATACTTGTGTTAAATTCTAGTTTGTATTTTATATTCCTCCTGAATCCTCTGGATATTAAAACAGAATATTTTATTCAAATCAGTCTCCAATTTAAGGAAGAGCAAAAGTGAGTCAACTGTTCTCTAGCCAATATTTCCACTAAGTCCATCTTTCCAAGGGAACTACTGTACTTACTTGTCTCTGTCTGTTTTATAGATACGTGCAATCTCTGGCACTAGGGGATCATCTGGGTTTGGGTCACATAGCAGTGAACAAATGGATAAGAGAACTGCAACAAGACAACATTTACAGTAACATCTTAGAAAGAATTGTAAACAGTTCATCAGAAGACACATTCATTATTCATCCCTATGCATGAATGCAGATCAGGTCCAAATGTTTTCTTGCAAAAAAGTTTGCTATATGTTGGATAAACAGCTTAAGTCAACTCAAATTAAAGCCACTGAAGTTACTTTCTTATACAAATTGACCTTTCCTTTGGTGATGATTAATAAATATAAATGACACCCTACATTTTCAATTCCTCTGAAAACATATCTAAGGGTTTCAGTGTTAATAGCCAGACTGTTTTCAATCATCTCATACTTATTAAATACATGTATATGAGATCAATTAAAAGCGAGATAGAAAGCTTGCTACACTTTCCTATGTTGTAATTTTCTGTGGAGGTGTTACTTAACTAAAAGAGTGTTTATGGTTAAATGAGAAGCCTCATTAGTTGGTTTCACAAGAATCCATCAATGGAATATAAAAACATAAGAAAAGCTTTCCCATTGTGTAGTTTTGAGATTCACATCCAAGTGCTCCTCAACTCCAGCATTGCTAAATTGAAATTGTAACAGTTTAATACACTGAGGAAAATATGCATGGTTAAGCACTTTTATCCAAATCTACTAGCCGGTCTGAGTCCCTTTACGGAGGTAGAGAAGATTGGGATACAAAAGTTTTAAATAAAATAAATAAATAAATACTACTAACCTTTAGAGATAGTTAAAGCAGGAGACCACTGTGACCTTAGAATGTCGAGACAAATGCTGCCATTACTGTTAATATTTGGATGATAAATTCTTGTTGTAAATGCAACCTAAAAGAGATACATGAGTTTTCAGTTAACACACAGGCACTTCTGATCTGATTAAAAATACCTGTCAAAGTGCTGAGAGTCCAAACAAGCTACTGACAGTGCTGCAAACTGTATTGTACTTCACTGTTTCTAGGATTATGGTTTATGTTCCTTCAGTTGTGTGAAGCAGAAGTATATGTTAAGCTTACATCACAAATATAATATATATCTGAAATAAATTAAGGTATTTAATGTATATGAAAATGTGAGGGGCATATTTATGGTAATTATAATTTCCTATGTTTAAGTCTCTTATATACTATTCCTTCTCAATCATACTTGCCTTGGGTGGTTTGAAAGGGTAGTCTGTAGGAAAATGAATTGTCAGGAAGAAAACACCACCTTGATAAGGACTGTCATTCTGTCAGAGAAGGGAAGTTTAGAGTAAAATAAATCAGAGGTCTTAGCAGTAACTATGGATCTCAGAATAAAAACAGAAAGACTACATTCTTCACGAAAGCTAAATATAAGGACAGGAAACAGCAATAAGATGTTTAAGTTACAATGCTTCATTTTACAAGGTTAGCAGGAAATACAGATGAAAAAAATAAAAACCCTGCCCCCTGGAAAATTCTTAGTTATTTAATAATTGACATGTAACTAAAGTAGAGTTCAGCTCTGTTTATGGAACATTTTCCCTAGAAAGATTTGCTTGGCATCAACACTGCTTTATTTCAGATGCCAGATGAAAGCCTTATATTCTCACAGGCATTTTAGAAACAACAATGGGGTGTATCCACTGAAATGAACTTTACTATGTAACTAGAGGTTTTTTAACTGGTTGTTCAGGGGTTTTGGACTTCAACTCCTAGAACGCTGAAAACTAGCTAAACTGCTGAGGTTTTGAAAAATGGGAGTCTAAGACACCTCAAGTCCTACATTTGAGGATCACTAGTACAATCCACGCAGGAATCTTGGTCAAAAGCTGTACATAAATATTTCAAATGAATTAAATCAAACAGCTATGAATGCAAGCTTGTTATTTCAGAATCTTGAGAGAATGAAGTGATCTTATAGAGTAATTCCTAATGTTTCAGTAAAAAAAAAAGTATGCCATACTTACAGGACCCATAATTGTGGCTTGCCAATGAAACACTAGTGGGAGAGAAGAAAAAAAAAAAGATTTAGTATTCACATGGCTTTCTCATCACCAATGCTTGAATAGGTCACATTAGTTTAGTTAGTCTCTAAAGCTCATTGTTCGTTACTTACTGTCATCTCCAACTGGGCCTGCAGAACACTGGGCTGGTGGATCACGGGCCAAGTCACTAAGTTCCTAAACAAAGAAACAAACACTACTTTTAGATCATGCCATATTTTTGTCCCTTGACCATCAAAGTGTGAACTCAAAAAGATGTTATGTAGAAAAAAATACCAAAACTGCTCCAAATGGATTTCTATACCAAAAGGGTAATTACAGGTACACGCTGCACACATACTACAATGCTCCCTTCTGATTTACTGGGGGCAGGATCGAAATGTTTTAAGCACTTGTATTTGTGCTGGATATACAATGTGAAATGCAAAGTTGTAGGTAACTCCTTATTTTCATCTCAGCTGAACATGTCACCGGCAAGCTTTAGTGATCACAGCTAATGATTGTTCCCCACCTTAAATACAAAGATATTCATCACATTACAATGAAGTTCAAGGAAAACTGAGCATTAATCTGGAAATCTTCCAAGCAATCTTAATACACAGATATACGGAATGGTTTACAAAGCACAAGAAACGCATAGTCTTGAACAGATTCTCGAATGTTACTAGTCTTAGCTACTTCATATCAACAAAAGAAATAGCAGTTCCTAATAGTTTCACTGTTTTTGTGTGTGGCTACAACTCTCAAGTGCTGATTTTATACATTAGTGCTACATCTATAGAACGCTAATGTAATCAATACAGCAAACACTAACACCAAATAGAAAGTAAGTTCATAGTTTCGATAGAAAGCACAATTCTGTCTCTTTTGTAAAGGTGCTGGCCACCTTGACATCTCACATTTTCCTATGCAATAACTTCTTTACATTGTATAGTAAAATCCATTTGTAGAAATATCCCATG
This sequence comes from Anolis sagrei ordinatus, assembly GCF_025583915.1. Lineage (NCBI taxonomy): Eukaryota > Metazoa > Chordata > Lepidosauria > Squamata > Anolidae > Anolis > Anolis sagrei. Next base: position 178,950,365 of record NW_026847549.1, on the reverse strand, counting down.
AAGCTTAAAAAAATTAAATACCTTTTCAGTACTACTGTGCAACTCAAAGAAATGGCATATAACAGAAACCAAGTCTTAGTTACAGATAAAACTTTCACTGTGAACTATATGGGGAAAACAGCCCTAGACACTGAGCCACACAGCACTTTTAGAAAGGTTACCACTGCAATTGACATGACACATTCCCCTGAACCTGTCCAACTTTTTCCAGCAGCTGATCATCAAAGCACCATAAGCCTCCAACTGTCTTTGGAGATTACCTGAGCAATGATGACCAACACCAGGCCTCCTGACTCAAAAGAAACCACAGCTGGTTCAAAGCTACAAAGTCACTGAGGCACCCACTGTCAAGATTCAATTAGCACCCAAAATCATGAACATAATTCTCTCAAATGTGCAGCCATGTCCAAAGATGTCACTACCACCAGTTTGAGTTAAAAATTGATTAGCCCTATTATCTTCTCACATTCCATTTCCCATTTCCTGATTCAGCTCATCACTGATACAAGGCACCATATTTATCATGTACACTCCTTCATATGAAATGTGTCAGGATACTGACTCAAGGAAACTCCACGCAGCTCTTTAGCAGATGGGTTTAAAACAAGATGGAATCCGTGGAACAGCACTAGCAGCTGTTCTTTACCACCATGTTCTGCACTCACTCCCCAGACTGCAGCAGAATCTCCATACCATAAAATAGTAATAATAATGAATTTATTATCCGACTCTCCCTGCAGCTCAAGGTGGGATACGACGTAATTAAAATGAGATAAAACAGTATTAAAAGACATACATGACTCAAAGAGTTAAAATAGTAGCTATAATCCACTGATGAAATGCAGATAAAATTCACAACTTAAAATTTATTGGGTTGGTCTGCTGGAAGAGATCTATTCTGGTAGCTATTATGATAAAGGGCGTCAAAATCACCAACAGCTGCAAGAGAATAATCAAAATTGCATTTCCTGCTCCCCTTCTCCAGACACATGCTAACCAGCAAATAGATGGATAACCCTTCCACTGCCATCCCAGCAATAAAAGATTAAGGGCAAAACCAGACTGAAAAAGGAGCAGAGGAATGAATTTTATCGAGAAGAATCTCCACGCACTTGACTATTTTCTCCATGAAAAAGACATTTGTCAGAGCAAATGTCACACTTTTAAGTGGCATAGACTGTGTTTCTTTCCCACTACCATCCTAGCAATGAAAACTTGAGAACAAAACCAGACTGAAAATGGAGCAGAGGAATGAACTTTATTGAGGAGAATGTCGACACACTTGATTCTTTTCTCCAAGAAAAAGATATTTGCCAGAGCAAAAGTCACACTTTTAAGGGGCATCGACTGTGTTTCTTTCCAATCAACTACTGTATCTAGTGAGGTTTGGTTTCAGGACCCGCCATAGATATCGATATCCATGGATGGACAAGTCCCATAATATACAATGATATAATAAAATCAGTTTGCTTTTTTGATTTTTTGGGAATACTCACAAGCCATGAATGGTTCCCCAGTGCCCCATACTTTATCCCTAGTACCCAATACCAACACAAAAATGATATTCCTCCCTGCCTACCAACAAGTTTTTGGAAGTTTTGTGGTGATAGATGCAATTATTATGATTTTTATGTTCTCAAACTTAAAAGAATAAACCATCCATTATTTGTCCCAACAGTTCTAGATATAACTTAAATGTTTATGATGCCTGACAGAGCAGAAGTCAAAATAATCAGGCTTTCCAGATGCTACTGAACTGTCACTCCCAGCTGCTAGAGGCAGCTCAGACAATATTGAGTTCAGCAATTTCCAGAAGACTGTGGTTCCCACCTGTGCACTAAGCTTAAACTCGCTGAAGTCTGTGGGATTCTCATTCCATTCTATTTTTTAAATCCTGTAATCATACATTCAATATCATGTCAGTCTTCGTTTGCCATCTCTTCTCCCTAGTCTCAACCTGATGAAGTGAACTGAAGATCTTGAAAGCTTCTTCCCAATTTTGTGCATATATGCTTGATTCTCAGGTATTACCTGAAAACAGATTATGGAATTTATATTAGTCTCTTACATTTGGGATAAAAGGACAGCTTTATAAAATTATTGGAAGGGGGTAGTTATTCTCTGAAGCAGCTTTTCTTATGGACAATGCAGAACTAGATGTATACCCTTTAAGAGCAAACTAGGTTTGATGTCTCAATTAGCACTATTTTAAAAACAAGTCCAGCACATGCGGTTGTTGAAAGTTGTGAAATTAGGAATTTGCTAAAACAGATGCACAAACTCCTCCCACAGCTAGGAAAGCAACAGCAGACAACCGGCGAAACTTATTTGATAGTATGATTTATACCAGTGGTTCTCAACCTGTGAGTCCCCAGAAATCCCAGCCAGTTTATCAGCTGTTAGGATTTCTGGGAGTTGGAGGCCAAAACATCTGGGGACCCACAGGTTGAGAACCACTGATTTATACGATCTGATTTATACGAGTACGCCACAATATGAGCACACAAAGTTCAAAGAGGCTGGTGGGGAAATTGATTTTTGAGTGAAAGCCATTTCTAGGACTTCAGATGGGCCAAGTACTGTAATCACTTCTCCAGGTGTCTATCCTGCTCCACTGATCATAACTAGTAACTTGGGAATGGCAAAATCTGGACCTAAGATACTGCTAAACCACAACTCTCATCAGCCCTTTGTCCATCCTATATTATTATGCAAGATGAATTTTTTAAAGTATTCACAAGCTGTTTGTCATAAACTCGGGCAGTTCATTAGTCAAATCCAACTGTGACCATGCAGAACCGATGATATTTGAATTCCAGTCATGGTATTTGGTTCTTTTATATTTCAATTTACTCAGCACTTAACCTCTACCAATTAAAACTTAAATGAGTTCGACCATTTTTAGTCTTTTGTTGAAAAAATGCTGGAAATTAATATTTATCAGCATATAACTTTGTATAAATAAGCATTGAGGAATGTGGAATATTTTAGTCTGTATATATTGTACTTATTGCAGGAGATACAGATCATTATAGAAAGGTTCCAATTCAATGTCTGGGAGTAAGATATTTCATGGCTTTCAATCGGAACTGGTTAACCTATTTCTAGATATCATTTTATCACCAATAAAAGCACTGATTATTCAGTGATCAATACTTAAAAGCAGAGATGAAGCTTAACAAAATGTTAATATTATGTCTACCAAGGAATATCTGTTTCACATGTACTTTTTATCAAGTTTACGTAAACCAGTTGAGTTCCAGGACTGGGGAGAAACAAAGGGCAAAAAGCATAATCAATTTAGTCTGTTGTTGAGTACCCATTTATTGGGGAAAGGCAAGCAACTATTATCTAGCAAGCAAACAAGCATACTTTTGTGTGTATTCTTCAGAATAGAAATTCTCAACTTTTGGTAAGTTACGTGATCCACTAATCACTCCGCAAAAGAGTGAAAATTCCATTAGGATTAGCAATCATGTAAGGTAAATTTTAAAGCAGTATTGCTGGAACTATACACTGATGTCACACACAATAAGTCTGGTAGTACAGTAATTGTAAATTGCTGTAACACCTTGCATCTCAGCTAGACTATCGGACAGATGGCAAGCTATTCAACCTCAGCTGACTGAAAGCCAAAACCAAGGTTACAACAACATCTGTTATAGAACTCCAGTATGCTGATGACAACGTCGTCTGTGCGCACTCAGAAGAAGATCTACAAGCCATTCTAAACACCTTTGCAGAAGCATACGAGAAGCTCGTCCCGTCACTGAACATTGAAAAAACCAAGGTGCTGTTCCAGCAGACACCTGCCAACCCCTCTCCAATGCTTAATGATAAAGCTTAATGGTGTAACATTAAACAATTTGATCATTTCCGCTACCTTGGCAGCCACCTCTCCACCAAAGTCAACATCGACACCGAAATACAACACTGCCTGAGCTCTGCGAGAGCAGCACTTTTCCAAATGAAGCAGAGTGTTTGAGGACAGGGATATCCATAGGGATACCAAGGTGCTTGTTTATAGAGCTATTGTCCTCCCAACCCTGCTATATGCCTGTGAGACATGGACTGTCTACAGACGCCACATGCAACTCCTGGAATGATTCCATCAGCGCTGCCTCCGGAAAATCCTGCAAATCTCTTGGGAAGACAGGCAGACAAACATCAGCGTGCTGGAAGAAGCAAAGACCACCAGCATTGAAGCGATGGTCCTCTGCCATCAACTTCGCTGGACTGGCCACGTTGTCCGGATGCCCGACCACCGTCTCCCAAAGCAGTTCCTCTACTCCGAACTTAAGAACGGAAAACGGAATGTTGGTGGACAGGAAAAGAAATTTAAAGATGGGCTCAAAGCCAACCTTAAAAACTCTGGCATAGACACTGAGAACTGGGAAGTCCTGGCCCTTGACCGCTCCAGCTGGAGGTCAGCTGTGACCAGCAGTGCTGCAGAATTTGAAGAGGCACGAATGGAGGGCAAAAAGGAGAAGCTAGCCAAGAGGAACCAAGAGGAAGGCGCGTCAAGCCAACCCCAACCGAGACCGCCTTCCACCTGTGCCCTCACTGCGGAAGAAGATGCAGAGCAAGAATAGGGCTCCACAGCCACATACGGACCCACAAGAACACTGTAAGACAATCATCCTCAGAAAACGAGGGATCGCCTAAGTAAGTAAGTATTCGGTTGAGGACTACTAACTGCTCCATACACTACTTTAAGCCCATGACTGCCTCCAGACAAGCATCTGTGAGTTTCAAAATCTCATAATGATATACACAGCAGTGCAGCTATATTAATGGCATGTATTTTAAGCTCATGAATAAAAATCTAGCCTCAGACAAAAATCTAGACAAACAAAAGGTGCATCTTATCTGGCAGACATGTTTCTGCATTGTTCCCTCTACTGTTTGTGAATAACTGGCTCTATTCTGCCTCAGAATTGTACTTGCTACTATATCAGTCCTGTACACTTGGAATCAACTTGACACAGACTTCTCCATGGGAATCAAGCTAACAGTAACACAGTATTGAAATGGCAATCAATACTTAAACCAGCATATGAGTAAAATGTGGTTTGTAGATGATGCATTAAAATCTACACTTTTAAAAATATGCATACACCTCTAACAGCTTATAATTCCAGAAAACAATTTTGCAATTCCTCACCTGCAAAAACCCTTTGTTTTAACAGAATTAAGGAATGCATTAATTAAAATTATATAGGAAACCTTAAGTGAGAGGTTTGTAATTCTGAAAGGGAGTAATGCATTGCTGTGCATATGACAACTTAAATATCTGACAGAACTGTACTGCAAGGTGGAATTTGTAACTCTTAATTAAGTTCTTATTACACATTTATTTTTCAATATAAATGTATATACTTAGCCTTCAAATAATCACAATCACTACTATTAGTGATTAATCAATTCCTGTCTGGATGTTGTGACTAGCTTCCTGCCAACCAATGTTCATACCAGAAAATATTAACTTTAATTGGGGAATAGTACCTTCAAAGTCACAGAGATCTGAGAGCAACATAATTATACTTTGTTGAAAATGTTTCTCTCTCAATTTCTTCAAGAGTTACTATTCTGTAATAGGTTAACAAGTCCTTTACTTCGGATGCCCTTCTATATATTTTTGTCTTCTACACTGCTTCAACAGATCCAAGAACACAGATCATCATAGAAAAATCTTCACATAAATACAGTGTTTATTTAAACTACTGCTGCACACAAGTGGAGACTGGAACACTAATCCTAATATCAACATTAGAAGAGTAGATGAACTGTGATATTATCTGAAAGCCATATAGTCATCCACATTTGCAGGTTTAGCTTGTTTCAGATTTGATTAATATGACCTCTCTGGGAATTACTAGGTCCTCTAGGACAACTCTATGGTAAGTGTCCTACAGAGATGTTATCTCAGATTTAAATAAAAATGGTTTTCTAACTTTTGAAGGAGTCCTACACCCTCTAACCCCTACAAAAGTGGAGGACAGACTGTTTAAGGGAACTACAACTAAGTAATGGCTTTCTAAAAGGCTGAGGTGGTGAGAGTCTATCCACCCCACACAAACCAACAAAGACCCAAAAGCATTATGCCATTAAGTGTTCAATGCATATACTAAACCGTTCATCACATACTGGACAGCTTAGAAATAGTTAAATTGTGTTAGATTTTATCTCTGGATATATGCAACCTCATAGCCCAAGAGGAGGATTTCAATTTGAGAATTAGTCTTGTAAGCAATTTTGCCCTTCTATCTAATTTTTAAGAATGCAAATGGCATAGAAATAATGTCTTTATCTTTCACATCTGGCAGCTTCAATAACCACCTTTCCCCATCTGTATAACAACAGTGACAGAATCCTGGGTGTATCAGTAGTTCTCTTCTCCAATAGCAATTCAAACCAGAAGCTGTTATCAATAATATATTACATTACATTAAGCTATAAACAAAATTAACAGCTTTGGTATTCCAGGGTTTCTGGATTCGTGCTTAGTTCCACGCAGAGATCACTTCAAACATAAAAGATGGGAGTACACCACTTACAACTAGATAGAAAGAAGAAGTAAACCAATTATTACTTTCTGAATGTAAGGCAAGTTAGAAGCTGGAATAACTGGACTTAGATGAGTCTGTATGAACTACATTTCCTAGTAGCAATTAACAACAAGGAAATGCTGAAGAATATATGAGTATTAGGCAAAGAAAAATTATCAAGCCATCAACAATGGACAGTCTTGAAGTATATTCTGATGACGGAATTTGCAATTCTGCTACCAGATGTCATTTTAAATTAAATGCGGGTGAATTGGACCTGGGGCAGAATATATATAAATAGCAAGCCTTACATTTCACCCACAACGCCATCACATAACATCACAAGCTACTTTTTGGGCACGTAAAAGACTTTTTGTGAAGAGCTAATAGTAAATAACTATACAAATAATGACCCAAGTTTCAAAGTTTGTTTTTTATGGTAATACCCCAAGACAGTTCAGCTTTTGTATGTTATGATGACTGGTCAAGATAAATGTTGTATTAGGAAGTTACACATACACTGCTCTTTATTCAAGCAATTCACGCTGCTATTTTAGAGTCTGCTTGGAAGTTCAAAAGGCTTAGTACACATGAACTCTAAAGATCAATACCAGTGTTGTAGCTTTATTCCAAAATAAAGGTAATGTGTTCTTTAAGGCACATTAATATTAACTGTAAATGTACTTCCTTCACAATAAACAATGTCGATCATGTGAATGATGAACATCATTAAAACTAGTTCTACTAGACACTGTTTCACTGTTTTATCAAAATATTTATCCATTTGATTATCCTACAGAGCTGCAATAATGGTTGCTTTAAGCCAATTCCAGCTTGTACTCTTATCATTTAGCCCAATGCTTCTCAAGCTCTAGAACCAATCTCCTCTGGAGTGGTGTGGGCAAAATACAGAATAAAGCAGCCACAAAGGAAGAATTTTTTACAGAAACTAAAAACAGAGTTCTACCATTTTCCAGTGCCACTACTAAAACTGGTATTTAAATCTATATGTTCTCTCACAGAGCAGATGAATGAATGTATATGATTGTGCAAGATATTTTTATCCCCCATTACCTTCTGCAGTAGAGAATAATGCTACAATGGTAGTGGAGCATAAACAGATTTTTTAAAAAGATACACTCTGACTAACCTGGCCTCAACCCGAGAAGCAGAATTAGATACATTTGAAGAGACTTTTATACTCTTGAAGGGCGGGGGGAGAGAAATTAGGTGTACTTTTCACAACGCTACTTGAAGAAGTTGGAAGAACTATGTTTTACAATTAATATATTTTTTACATTGTCACTTTAAAATAAATATTTCAAGAGTTCACTTTATATAGGTGAATTTGGAACAATCATGCCAACTAGCATCAGATAATTTTTTTGAGAAGTTAGCTATGTCAACACAATTCAGGAATTTCCAAGTACTCAATTTTTCCCCTAGGAAAATTCTATAATAAATCACTTTATTCACACAAACTCATCAATTACCATTTCAACTTCTCGGTTCTCAGTCTAATCCATCAGAGATTTCAATTATGAGAAATGTAGATTTATTCCATATCCTGTGATGGGTACACAAATTTACTTTGCAATACAGACTACAAGTTTCTGCCCTTCTCCCAAGCAAAAATACTATAAGCGTATTTGTGGCATGCTGCCTCTGGCAGAAGTGCACCTCAACCACTTCAAATGTACATAATATAGTATGCTTCTGATGAACCCCAGCTCTTCTTCCTGTAACAACTTGGTAACTGATAAAAATTTGTGACTGCAAGGCAAGACAAAATATGGAGACCATTTCCTCCATAGTACAACATCTTATACATCAGTGATAAGACATTTAAGGCAAGAGTATACAAGCTGTTGATCTCCATGGATGTGGTTGCCCCCCGACTCTGGAACTCTCTCCCCAAGGAAATTAGACAAGTTGGCAGTCTTTAGGAAGAGCTTGAAGACCTGGCTGTTCCAGTGTGCCTTTCCAGAATAGGAAACTCGCAGCATCATGTCCCAAACGCACTTTACCAGAGATTTAAGATTGCCTGCACATCGCACCTACCCTAAAATCCTTACATTTCACCTGTCATGTCCAGCACTTTTAATTTATTCATTACATTTGGCCCGGTCCTAGTTTTAATTGTGTCATGATGTGTTGTTTGATGTTTTACTGTTATTGCTTTAATATTTATTGGTTTGCTTTATGAGTTTTATTGTTGTATTTGTTATGCAGTTGTTTTATTGAGGGCCTTGGCCTTTGTAAGCCGCACCGAGTCCTTCGGGAGATGTTAGCGGGGTACAAATAAAGTTAATAATAATAATAATGGGACTACACCTGAATTTAAAGTGAGAAGGATGAAGTCACTGCCAGAGTGCCATCTAGAAAATTTAGAAGACTCAAATGTTATGAGTAATAAACTAAATGAAATTTTATAAATAAAGCTGTAACCTTTGTGTATACAATTTTCTTGGTCAAAACCATCCACACTCTGTATTTCAAATGCATATGTATGCACTAGATTTGTAAATAATCCTTTATTTGTCTGTTTAGCCAAACGGTATTGCATTCAGACAATCAGGGATAAAAAAATGTCTCTTGGTACTGTTCTATTACCGGGCAGAGGCTACTAGGGGTGCTAGAGAGAGAGAGAGGATAGTCCATTTTATGGGGGAGTTGAAGGAGTAAAAACCATTTCCCCCTTTTCTCTGGTTATTCCTCCTCCCCTTTCCCATATCATAAACTATGGTTTGTTCTATGATGGGGACAAGGGTAGGAATAACAGGAAAACGGGGGGAATGGTTTTCCTACCTGTCTCTCCTATTAGAGAAAAGGGCTATAAGATTAAAATTTCATATATATAATTGTGTGTAAGTCAATTTCATGTTTAAGTGGAGAGTAAATTCTGAGGTCAAAATTATGGATTTTGCTATGACTTAAGACATATATAACAATGTACTGAGAGAACATACTCAGGTAAAGCTAAAGAGATTGAGAAGATCTCAAAATTTGAGGGGTTACAACTGCATGTAAAGTGCACTGCTGATCTTAAAGGGTCTACGTCTCTGCAAATACAGTTAGGGAAAAGAATATAAATGGGAATGACAATGAACCCCCCACACTCCCCATCAAATGAGGGAATGTGTGATAAAGAGCAAGGGAAGGTATCTGCCTCTATTAGAGGGGGTTAGTGAGGAAGGGCTGCTTTTTTTTCCCTCCAGTCTGGGCACGTGATATGTAATGGAGTGGGAATGCTACTTTCATGCTCCACCCTGCTAAGAGGTGCCTCTGTTCTTGTCACTGCTCACACTGAATTCCAGCATTGATCTATATATAAATCAACCCAGTTTTTTAGGAGTTGATTTTTGTCGAATAAGTATATATGATAGATTACAACTCAAAACACACCCATTTACAGCTAATTGTTGCTATTACAGATCTTCAAGATGCTTTCCATCCCTACTATTTTTTTATTTCCAGACTTATGAAGTCTCTAGTATTAATTTAAATAAACTAATAAAAACCTGTAAACAAACATAATTCACCGAGTAGATGCTTTATACCAGAGGTTCTCAACCTGTGGGTCCACAGGTGTTTTGGCCTACAACTCCCAGAAATCCTAGCCAGTCTACCAGCTGTTAGGATTTCTGGGAGATGAAGGCCAAAACATCTGGGAACTCACAGGTTGAGAACCAATGCTTTATAAGCAAGTCATTGTAGGTTCAAACCTAAGTTACCTTCATAGAAGTTGGGGAAAGATCCCTGCCTAAAACTCCATAGTAGCTGCCATTCAGTCAGACAAAATGAAGCTAAATGGATAGAAGGATTAGATGGATTCAGTTCAATGCCGCTTGTTTTACTTACACATCTAATTCTTAGTATTTTTATGCCCAAGTTTTCAAGGTTTGTCAAATCTTTAGAGAATTCTTAGATTTATATTTGACCATATTAAGCTGTGAAAAGTAAGCAAACTGTTATGTACAACTTCACATGCCCATCAAGGATTTGTTATATAAGCATGAAAGCACTTCAAAACCTTTGGTCCTAATTTTTCCATGAGGCAGGCAATTGGCAAGTATCCAACCAGACATGAAACCTAAAACAAAAATGAATCCTGTAAAATATTGTTTTCACTGAAATCTCTGAAATAGGAGTAATGGGGGAAAGGTAAGATATAACATTTTCCATGATGTGCTATCTTTACATTAGAGATTATGATATGGTGAAGAATAAAATAAAAACTGTTTCGATTCACTGCCAGATATTCTGCATTGTGTGCACAGATGAACCCTGAGATTAAAATCAATACAGAACAATATAGTGTGGCTGACAAGAGGGGGGAAATATCAATTTAGAAAATGAAGCCAAGGTATTTTTGGATAGACGCATCTCAAAACAAGAATAGAACTATTTTTCTTAATTATTTCTCTTGACAATGGAGCAAGCAGAGCAGCAACATTCAGAAAGCAGAGATAACAAACAATTTTGATAACTGAATGCAAGGTTAATGATGTCATGGCAGTTATATTTCAGAAAAAAATACCAAGCCCAAACACAATTTAGTTGATGAATGAATTCCAATGCCCTCAAAAAGAAAAAAGAACCACTAATTATGGTACCTTTGAAGAAAATATATTCACCCAGATAACTGCAACTTGCTCACCTTCAAACCCACTGAGGAAAAAAAACACGAGGACACTTTTCTGTATGCCACTAACCATGTCGTCCCCCCCCCCCCATGATTTAACCAAGAAACTGGAAGAATAGAAAACATGGTATTTAGAATGGATTAGGTTTAAACCTGCGTTCTCACCTTTTCCACATGGATAAACAGAAGAAACAGCCAATGAAGACACTAGTACTGTAATCATATGGTCTTCAAGAAATGGACGTATCATTGCCTACTAAATCATGAGATTTAGGTCAAATAATGTGAACCTGAGTCTCAGGTGACTATTAGATATAAGACCAAACTACTTGGGAAAAGAATGGGAGAGTGGCTGGGGTACATTCCAAGAATTGTATGCAGACTAAATTGTATCTGTAGTTTTAAAAAAACTGTTAGCGTGCATTTTGTGTATGAACTCAGGAATGACAAACATGGCTGTGTATCTTGTTTGTTTGATGTTTAACTTTGTTTATATTTGATACTGTTATATGCCATTATGTTGCTACAATCACGCAATATACATATAAACAGAGGGGAAGGAAGGAAAGCAGTGAAGACCAGAATGGAAAATGGGTGTTCATATTTAAAATAAGATATTTCAGCATGTTTGTGACATCAAGATGTTAACTCTAATGTTCATTTGCACACACAGTTCAGGAAGATTAGCAGTGAATCAACATCCAAATAAAAGGATATTCATGTGTTGTTCTTTCAAATATTCAACTACAGTAAGATCAAAGCTGATGCTGCTGAACTCAGGGGTATTTTCTATTTTTTAAAAAAAGTTAACAAAGTTCCTCTGAGATTTCAACTGACAGACGTGGTCTTGGTACAAAAATATTTGAATAATACTTAGTAAGCTTAATTCTAAAGGGATCACTCATAGAATAATTATGTCTGAAGAAATACAATGGAAATAAATAAAGCACTTGAAGACACAACAGAAAAAAGGGAGAGATACAAACTGAATTAAGTTTAAATTAGAGATAATCAAACATAAACACACCTTGCTAAGCATCAAGTAACACAGCAAGAATAAGCAAGTTAGAGAAGGGCTAGGGAGACTAGGGTTCAAAATGATCATTCTTCCAATAAAATGTCTTCATGCTTTCAAATTCTGCCATCAACTGCCTAAAAACACTCAGATCCTATGTTTCTCAAACTCTGCTCCTCCTGGAGTTTTGGACTTCAGCTCCCACAATTCCTAATAGCTGGTAAGCTGGCTAAGATTTCTGGGAGCTGAAGTCCAAAACACCTCAAGGAGCAGTTTGAAAAACACTGCTCTAATATATCTAAGAGACACAATTTTTGCCCCAATGTATGTAATGAGACTAGAGCATACACCATTTTGGTATTCAGCTGTGATGCTGAAACGAAATCCCTGAGAATATCATGGTCGTACTGTAATTACCGACCTTGGTCTAGTCACTCCCTTTTTGCTCAATCTACTTAAAGTGGACTGAGAGACTCAAACACTACGTCTGAGGTCTTTGAAAAGGCAGCAGTACAAATATGATATCACTGTCAAATGAGTTTTGGTGATGCAAAGCATAAATGTGCTAGGACTGACAAAGTCTTAATGAGACCAGATTTTATTCAAATTTTATGAACAGATTTCTGAACAGCTTCATTTTTTTTTGTTTTACAGCTGATACATCTGAAACGCTGTTTTCCCATACAACACCAAGTCTTAAGATGAAATGAGGTCAAGTCATACAATGTAAAATTCTAGTATTTGAGAAGCTCGTAAATCAACTCACTTCAGCCCAGGAGATAAGTATGCCACCTTATTTATTTATTATTTATTTATTTGATGCATTTATTAACCGCCGCTCTCAGCCCTGGGGCGACTCGCGGCGGTGTACAACACATAAAAACACAGTTTACAATAAGCCAACATGACATTAACCAACATATCATTACTACACAAACATCTAATTCCACTAAAATGATCCGCTTCGTCTTATCGTAGAATCGTAATCAGTCTCGTAGTCATATTCCGTTCCGGTTGTCATTTCCAGTCACTGTAGCACATTAATTAAATGCCTTCTCGAAAAGCCATGTCTTCAGGCTCCTGCGGAAGGACATAAGGGAGGGCGCCTGTCTGATGTCAACAGGGAGAGTGTTCCACAGCCGGGGGGCCACCACCGAGAAGGCCCTCTCTCTCGTCCCCGCCAGACGTGCCTGTGAGGCAGGCGGGATCGAGAGAAGGGCCTCCCCAGACGATCTCAAGGCCCTCGTGGGCTCATAGGCCGAGATGCGGTCCGAAAGGTATTTTGGGCCGGAACCGTTTAGGGCTTTGTAGGATAACACCAGCACCTTAAATTGGGCCCGGTAGCAGATCGGCAGCCAGTGGAGCTGGAACAACAAGGGCGTTGTGTGCTCCCTGCGTCCCGCTCCTGTTAGTAACATGGCTGCCGCGCGCTGGACTAGCTGAAGCTTCCGGGCCGTCTTCAAGGGCAGCCCCACGTAGAGAGCGTTGCAGTAGTCAAGGCGGGATGTGACCAGAGCGTGTACCACCGTGGCCAAGTCAGACTTCCCAAGGTACGGGCGCAGCTGGCGCACGAGCCTAAGCTGTGCAAATGCTCCCCTGGTCACCGCTGAAACCTGGGGATCCAGGCTCAAAGATGAATCCAGGGTCACACCCAAGCTGCGAACCTGCGCCTTCAAGGGGAGTGCGACCCCGTCCAGCACAGGCTGTAACCCTATACCCTGCTCGGCCTTGCAACTGACCAGGAGTACCTCTGTCTTGTCTGGATTTAATTTCAGTTTGTTCGCCCTCATTATTATAATTAATGCTGGAAAAATTCCGTATGTTTCCACACTGAAGATCTGTAGGTATGAGGAAAACTGGTCCCTGACATGTAATTCCATTAACTCAGCTACACTAATACAGGAACTACAATGAGTCATCTATAGCAATGGTTCCCAACCTTTGGTCCTCAACGTGTTTGGGACTTCAACTCCCAATCAGCTTGAACAACTGTCAGGAATTGAGAGAGCTGAAGTCCAAAACACCTAGAGAGCCATGGCTGGAACACTGATCTATAGGATTCACTTTTAGGATTGTCTTTACACGAGCACTCATTACACACTTGAACATCTTCATATAATTTTTCAACCTATTCATTTGTGGATTTTCCTCTCTGATTTAATTAAGATAGATAAGTGTTACATCAACAATCCAAAGCTACTACTTCTCTTCTCATACGTAACTTGGTATTTAGTCAAATGTAGAGCAATGGTTTGAACACTGGGAACTGATTGAGATCAAATGTTCAAATTCCTGTTCGACCATGGAAGCCCACTGGTGACCTTGAGCAAACTGCACTTGAGAAATATGCAAGGACAAAACCCTTGAACAAATTCTGCCCCAAAAACCCTATGATAAATTTCACTTTAGGATGACCATTAAACCAAGGCAAATAAACACAGCAACAAATCCAGACTCAAGTGTATACAATGCAGATGTGCCAAATAAAAGTCAACACTAAATGAAAGTTTCAGAATTTTTGGCCTTGTACAGAAATTTACACTCCAAGCTATCAACTTAATATTGTATTTTATGTACCTTGAAGGGAATAACTTAAGAAAAGGCATATTTAAACATTTAAAGAAAAGCATTGTAAGAGGCTTGATGAGGAATTAGTGCAACATGATAATGTAAATTTTAGTACTTGAAGATAGATGAGATTCATTATTTCAAAACTGTCTTACATAATGAAGAGATCTTTTAACCTAATTCACATTTCTGGGGCGGGGGGGTTGGCCCACAAGAACTACTGAAAACTTTCACATAACATTTTCCCAGCAATTCTTACTTGAAAAGGTATGCCAGAAGTCAAAATGTCTAGTATGAATTGTGCAGAGGCCAAGACTGAGGGGATAAAAACTGGACATAATTATATCAAAATGTTGAGTGTCCAAACTTCAGGCTATAACAGGCTTTGGCACGAGAGGATATTTTTATCTGGAGAATCCAAAGAGACTACAGCTAGAACTAGACTATCATACTTTGTAGAACAGAGGCAAGAATCACCTGACCCTAAACTGCAAATTCCAGCAATCTTAGTCTGCACTGCCAATTTGCATGGAATGCTGGGGCATCCAGTCCAACACCATCTGAAAGGACACATGATTCCTATCCCAGAGTAGGCCCTCTGAAATCAGTATGTTCAAATTACTTATGGCTTAAGTTGTTATTTCCATGTGCTTACTCAAAGTATGAATACAGGAACTCTCTGCCTGAGTGTGGTAGAGGCTCCTTCTTTGGAGGCTTTTAAAAGGAGGCTGGATGGCCATCTGTCAGGCATGCTTTGAATGTGATTTTCCTGCTTCTTGGCAGGGGGTTGGACTGGATGGCCCACAAGGTCTCTTCCAACTCTATGGTTCTTAACGACCACTCTGTGAGAGGAGACAAATCTAGTACTCTGTTGCTTTGGGTTCAACATCCTAAAACCATAGCCACTGAGCATACTCACTGGTACTTCTAGGAGCTGTAAGGAATCTGATTGCAAATTAAAATGGGGCAAATACAAGCAGAATCACATATTTTTTTATCTTCCCCACTTGGCTTTCTCTTCCAATTCTTCAACATGTACTCACGCAATGCTAATAATCAAAACACTTCAGAGTCAGCGTGTTAAACATCGTGCCTCCATGTTGCTGACAGAACTAATTAGAGCAAGGTAACTCCCTTAATAGTTATGCTCTCTACTTTGAGGAAAACAAGTTTGAAAGCAAGCTCAGAAGAGGAAAATCCTATCAAGATGTAATACTAATTCTGCCTACGTAGAGCTGTAGTAAGGGCTGTGTTTGACGCTGACACTGCAAGTTCAGCAAACCTCTGGCAAGCAAAGGTGGCTACGTCAAAGAAGCACTTTGCCTAGAAAAGACATGATGGTGTTTTTAGTTGGCGAGCAATAGTCCCAAACCGCTTATAGCAGCTAAAATTCTGTCACCTTCCTCAGATCCCAGCAGGGCAGACTTCCTTCAAGGCTGACCCCCGCTTCAGTTTACAGAGGACGTCACTAGCGAAACTGGGAGGGCGAAGGAGAAGGCATTACCTAAGCCGCACCCTCTGCTACTATGAGCCAGGCTTGCACTCGGAATAAGCGCTGACTTCCTCCTCTTCCGCCACCACGACACTAGCTTCAAATTAGCTCTGTTACTCCACCCTCCTTCTAGATTGTGCAAGAACGAAATTCTCCATGCATCACACACAGCCGCCACAGACTTCCGCTCCTTGTCAAGAGCAGAGGCAGGGGGGGGAAAAGGCATCCATTCTGGGTCTATAACAAAAGAAGATCGGGGGAGACCGGGAGCTGCGTAGGGAGATCTCTGCGTGTCAGTGCTGTACACACTGAAACCTAGAGAGGAGAGAGGGGAAGAGAGAGGGGAAGCAGCTGAACTAGCTAGGCAAACCCGCCGCCATCTTGCAATGCGGGAAAGAAGTTCACAGAAAGCAGTGAAGGGGAAAGGCGGATTCAACACATAAACAGGCGCATACACACACACAAACATAGAGGGCCCTTCCACACTGCCATGTAATCCAGAATATCAAGGCAGAATAACCCATAATATCTGCTTTGACTTGGGTTATCTGAGGGCCCTTCCACACAGACCTATATCCCAGGATATCAAGGCAGAAAATCCCACATTATCTGAGTTTGGACTCAGATAACCCAGTGCAAAGCAGATATTGTGGGATTTCCTGCCTTGATATTCTGGGATATAGGGCTGTGTGGAAGAGCTCTGAGGCCCCTTCCACACAGCTGAATAAAATCCCACATCATCTGTTTTGAACCGGGTTATATGGCAGTGTGGAAAGGCCCCGAGTCCACACTGCCATATATCCCAGTTCAAAGAAGATATTGTGGGATTTTTTGCCTTGATTTTCTGGGATATAGGGCTGTGTGGAAGGGCCCGTAGTCCACATTGCCATATATTCCGGTTCAAAGAAGATATTGTGGGATTTTCTGCCTTAATAATTCTGGGATATAGAGCTGCATTGAAGGGCCCTGTGATCAGTGTCATATATCTCAGGGCCCTTCCATACAGCCCTATAACCCAGAATATCAAGGCAGAAAATCCCACAATATTGGCATTGAACTGGGTTATCTGAGTCCACACTACCATATATTCCAGTTCAAAGAAGAAAATACGGGATTTTAATTCAGCCATGTGGAAGGTACCCAAGTTCAAAGCAGGTAATGTGGGATTTTCTGCTCTGATAATTCTGGGATATAGGGCTGTGTGGAAGGGCCCTGAGCTACATGAGTCCACACTGCCATATATCCCAGTTCAAAACAGATATGTGGGATTATATTCAGCTGTGTGGCAGGGACCAGAGCAACACAGGAGTTTCTTTTCCCATTCTAGAGTGGATTGCTAAAATTTGTAAAATTATCAGGCGACTTTTGCCATATATAACAGGCATGGGAAAGCCTGGTCCATCCAGGTGTTTTGGACTTCAACTCCCACCATTCCTAACAGCCTCTGCTTAAACGGGAAAGGAGGGGGTCTGAGGCTCTTAGGAATGGTGGGAATTGAAGTCCAAAACACCTGGAAGGACCAAGTTTTCCCATGCCTGTTATATATGGCAAAAGCCGCCTGATAATTTTACAATTTTTAGCAATCTGCTTTGGAATAGGAAAAGGAACCCCTGTGTCTCTCTGGTCCCTGCCACACAGCTGAAAATAATCCCACATTATCTGCTTTGAACTGGGATATATAGACTCACGTAGCTCAGGGCCCTTCCACACAGCCCAATATCCCAGAATTATCAGAGCAAAAAATCCCACATTACCTACTTTGAATTTGGGTACCTTCCACACGGCTGAATTAAAATCCGTATTTTCTTCTTTGAACTGGAATATATGGCAGTGTTGACTCAGATAACTCGGTTCAAAGCCGATATTGTGGGATTTTCTGCCTTGCTATTCTGGGTTATAGGGCTGTATGGAAGGACCCTGAGAATATTCCTGCTTCTTGGCAGGGGGTTGGACTGGATGGCCCTATATCCCAGATTCTCCTGTAAAATTAATCCCAGAGACTATGGAGGTGGATCCCACTTAGGGCCCTTCCACACAGCCCTATATCCCAGATTCTCCTGTAAAAATTAATCCCAGAGACTATGGAGGTGGATCCCACTTAGGGCCCTTCCACACAGCCCTATATCCTAGAATATCAAGGCAGAAAATCCCAGTTGTGGACTCTGACAACCCAGTTCAAAGCAGATATTGTGGGTTATTCTGTCTTGATATTCTGGAACATAGGGCTGTGTGGAAGGGCCCAACTGGAAATTTGGGGAAACGTCGCCATCATAAGGCCCGATCCACGGGAGGCTTGGGAATCCAGACAAAAACATTGTGGGTTTGGTTTAAACCTCTCTCCCCCCCACACACACTAACACAATTCCACAGATTGACCCAAATCTTGCTGCCATAACAAGGCCCAGTCCAGGGAAGCTTCGTCGTCGAGATAATCCACGCAGTAACGTCGTCCAAGCAAGGCCCAAGGCGGCGAAGGAGTAGTATCTCTTGCCTTTATGTCAACACCCAATCCAACCTCCCCCCCCCCCTTATATATATATATATATAACCCGGCGAAGGCGGAAGTGCCGAAAGAGCGAGGCCTACTTCCTCACCTTGTTGATGCGCTTGAGGGCCATGGTTGGTGGGCGAGGGGCGGGAGGCGCTGCTCCGTCGGTGTCGCTGCCTTGGCCGGGGCTCCAGCTGCTGCTGCTGCTCCTCCTCCGCCTTCTTCTCCGCCGCCTTCTCCGCCGGGCCTTGCCGCCGCCGCACTCCCTCCCTGCGGAGGATGGAGCCTGCCTGCCTCTCTCGCTCTCTTCTCGCGCTCCTTCCTCCGGAAACCAGCCGCGCCGACGTCACCGCCTCCGCCTCTGGCTCGTCCCACCTCTGAGAAGGCCTTCCCCGCGGCCTAGTTCGGTCCCGAGCCCTTGAGGCCTAAACGCCCGCCGGAGTTTGCGAGGAAAGGAAGACTGGGTGAAAGCTTGAGGCGCCACCGCCGCCGCCACTGATGGCGAGGCCGAAGAAAGGGGCGGGGCTAAATAAAGGCCCCGCCTCCGCCGCTGCCCTCCCTCCCTCCCTCTTTGGCGTGGTTTCCGATTGGAGGAGGCCTGCAAACGCTTAACCGCCACCGTAGCCTGGATGACTTGACTGACTGACTGGCCGCGCTTGCTCTGGCTCGAGACACAGAGAGGAAAAGCTTGTGTTGTTACACCCGCGCATGCGCACTTCGTGCTGTTTGTTTATTCTGCCCTCACAAGATATATTAAAGTTGGAGGGAGGAGGGAAAGGAGGCAAAAGAACCTCTCGCGAGAAGAGTGTGCGACCGCGCGCCGCTGAATAAGCCCGTTCTTGTCCTCCGTGCGCATGCGTAGAGAAAATTARATGTCTTCCCCAAAAGAACGCGCGCCGCTGAATAAGCGCGTTCTTGTCCTCCGTGCGCATGCGTAGAGAAAAGTATATGTCTTCCCCAAAACAGGCTCTCGCGATAAGAAGAAGAAAGGGGGGGGGGGGGYGAGAGAGAAAGAGAAATGTGTTGTGAGCGCGCGCCGCTGAGTAAGCGCGTTCTCGTCCTCTTTTTGCGCATGCGTCGAAAGACATTTCTCGGTCTCGCGCATTCAGCAAATGGCCGCTGAGGYGAAGGGACGATTTTGTCATGAGAGGAGAAGAAAAAGAAGGAAAAGGCTCTTGAATCCCTCTATGATTTTTAAGAAATGATAGAATCTTAGAGTTGGAAGAGATCTCATGGGCCATCCAGTCCAACCCCCTGCCAAGAAGCAGGAATATTGCATTCAAATCACCCCTGACAGATGGCCATCCAGCCTCTGTTTAAAAGCTTCCAAAGAAGGAGCCTCCACCACACTCCAGGGCAGAGAGTTCCACTGCTGAACGGCTCTCACAGTCAGGAAGCCTAAAACGGTTTGATTGCGTTGAAAGATATATATTCCAAGAGTCAGTATACATGGCCTTGTAATGTAGTTGTGCTTGGACATTAACAACAACTTGGAAGAGACCTCATGGGCCATCCAGTCCAACCCCCTGCCAAGAAGCAGGAATATTGCATTCAAAGCACCCCTGACAGATGGCCATCCAGCCTCTGTTTAAAAGCTTGCAAAGAAGGAACCTCCACCACACTCCAGAGCAGAGAGTTCCACTGCTGAATGGCTCTCACAGTCAGGAAGCCTAAAACGGTTTGATTGCATTGAATGAGATATATTCCAAGAGTCAGTATACATGGCCTTGTAATGTAGTTGTGCTTTGGACATTAACAACAACTTGGAAGGCCCTTACGCAACACAGCAAGCTCTTTCCAAAGATGGAACTTCATTGGAGTGATGTTATAGGCCTATTTCTATCTTTCTTCTATCTATCTATACATCTATCTATGTCAGGGGTTCCACAAACTTTTTAAACAGAGGGCCAGGTCACAGTCCCTCAAACTGTTGGCGGGCCAGATTATAATTCGAAAAAAATACGAATGAATTCCTATGCACACTGCACATATCTTATTTATAGTGCAAAAACATTTTTAAAACAATACAATAATTAAAATTAAGAATAATTTTAACAAATATAAATTTATTAGTATTTCAATGGAAAGTCTGGGCCTGCTTTTGGCTGGTGAGATAGGATTGTTGTTGTTATTGTGTGCTTTCAAGTAGTTTCATACTTAGATTGACCCTGAGCGAGGGCCGGGTAAATGACCTTGGAGGGCCGCATCCGGCCCCCGGGCCTTAGTTTGAGGACCCCTGATCTATGTATACATACCATACATATACACATTACACATACACATTACATATAATAAAAGTATAATGTATATATGTGTAAAAGTGAAAATGTGTATGTGGCTGGAGTGTTCACTTCCACAGACAGGCACCCACTTCCACAAACAGCTTTAACCCACAGTCCTGAGGGGCCACCTAAAGCCCCCCCCCCCCCTCCAATGACATTTCAGGTTATAATAATAATAATAATATAAATAATAAACCTTTATTTGTACCCCGCTACCATCTCCCGAAGGACTCGGTGCGGCTTACAAGAGGCTGAGCCGAAATACATCAGTAAAAACAACAATAATACAACAATAAATAAACTCATAAACAAGGCAATAACATTAACAACACGCAATGACGCAATTAAAAACAATGTCAGGGCCAAATGTAATAATTAAATTTAAAAAGTGCTGGGCATGACCAGATGAGGTGTTTGGAGGGGGATGGGCATGCAGATATCCTGGATCTCTGATAAAGTGCGTTGGGACATAATGCTAGGAGTTTCCTTATTCTGGGAAGGCACACTGGAACAACCACATTTTCAAGCTCCTCCTAAAAATTGCTAGCGACGGGGCCTGCCTGATGTCCTTAGGGAGAGAGTTCCAGAGTCGAGGGGCCAGAGCCTACCCATGTCCCCAATCCCGCCACCCAAGGAAACTTGCACTTCAGGACAGGAATAGCCCTCTTATTTTAAACACCACACATTGAGTAGGGAAAAAAACAATAATTTTATTGAAGATAAGTAAAAGCAGCAAAGTAAAGGAAAAAAACACTTTAAAGGAATAGGTAAATCCAATTAGGAAAGAAGATAAGCAGGAACAAATTAGTCCAAGGTAAAGTTCAGCAAAGTCCAAAAACAAAGCCCACTCTTCTCTAACAAAATCCAGAGAACTAGGAAACGTTGATCCAAGGCATAGGTATACAACCACCAGAACCAAGAGTCAAACCGTTGAACAAGAAATCCTTAAACATAAATCTTCCAGAAAAAATTTCCATGAGGCAAGAACCAGAACTTAGCAGGATTCTAAAACGATGCTTCATCTGACTGTATTTCCCACGCTTGGAACTTTATGTCCCCTCGTTAAGCCATTCCAAGCACTCAGAAATTGGTTTTGTTTTCCCTGAATGCCTCTCATCCTTATCTGTCAAAGCCTGGCGGAACGCCGAAGGCTTTGGCCGAGCTGTCTGTTTTGGCTAATTTCCACCCGCCTGTCTATATGCTCATTAGTTTCTGCAGGTGCCAAGTTGTTTTCAGATCCTAAGAACTTTCTGGGAGCAATTCAGGGAGTAAAGCATCATCCCTATACCCTGTAGGAACATTCTCATGGGAAACTACACTTTGAACCGGTGTGACTATGTCATCCTCTGCATCAATACCATTGACCAAACCATTTCCATCTTGAATCTCATTGACATCATTCCCCGCATCCAAAGCACCATGATTTTGAAACACAATCACAGGCTGAACTCTAACAGAATCCTTTCATTCAGGGACAATTTCATCCTAGATTTTATGTGTTTTCTCCATCACAGACATCCCAGTATTTCTTACTCTTTCCATTGGTGTGGAATTTGCATGATCCCACTCACTGCATCTCCCTTAACCCTTTCCTACACTTCAACGGAGCCCTGGGTAGCGTAATGGGTTAAACAGTTGAGCTGCTGATACTGCTGACTGAACATTATAGTAACATTATATATCAGGGCTGGGCAATCCAGGTGTTTTGGATTTAAACTGTGGGAGTTGAAGTCCAAAACACCTGGATTGCCCAGGTTGGCCCAGGCCTGTTAGGCTACTATCTGGTTGGAGTATTGTCAAACTGCATTCGTTCTACAATGTGGATTCAGCCTGCGAAGGTCTGTTCCCAGTGGTAGCAAAGTAGCATAGTACAGATTCATATAGGAAGATACTATCCTTTTGCTAGCCTGGATGCAAATCATACAGGGCTTTATAGGTCAAAACCAGCAATTAAAATGGTGTCCTGAAATCAATTGGTAGTTAAGCTGTTGCAACCAGGGAGTTTATGCTCTCTAACCTGTCCTCATTTTCTGGGTTCAGGTCTTTGAACTGACACCCTTTCTACACTGCCATATAATCCAGATTATCAGAGCTGATAATCCACATCTGCTTTGAACTGGATCACATGAGTTTCAGCCCCCCTGGTGGCACAATGAGTTAAACTGCTGAGCTGCTGAACTTGCTGACCGTAAGGTCATAGGTTCGAATCTGGGGAGTGGGATGAGCTCTTGCTTTTAGCTCCAGCTTTGGCCAACCTAGCAGTTCAAAAACATGCAAATGTGAGTAGATTAATGGGCACAGTTTCTGCAGGAAGGTAACGGCACTCCATGTAGTCATGTTGGCCACATGACCTAGGAGGTGCCTACAGACTATGCCAGCTCTTTCACTTCGCACCACCCCTCAGAGTCAGACATGACTAGGGGAAACATTACCTTCATATGGGGGCCCTTCCACACAGTCCTATATCTCAGAATATCAAGGCAGAAAATCCCACAATATCTGCTTTGAACTGGGTTATCTGAGTCCACACTCAGATAATATGGGATTTTCTGCCTTGATGTTCTAGGATATAGGACTGTGTGAAAGGGCCCAAAATTTACACTAGCATATAACCTAGTTCAAAGCAGATATTCTGGATTTTATATGGCAGTGTGGAAGCGGCCTAAGTGAAACCTCTGTGTGCTTTCAGCTCCAATAACAATATGATCCTTGGTGCATACTACTTCTTTTTTATATTAACTGGTGTCCCAAAATTTTATGGGTTTTTTTTTACACTTCAAACACTTTCAATGGGACAAGCTCAAATCTATATACATAATAAAAGTGAAAATGTGTTTGTGTGTATGTGGAAGAGTTGGGGGGGGAATGAGCCACCTACATAGGAGTTGTAGTTCACCCCGCATCCAGAAATATTACTAAACTTCCCAAGACAAACAAGACATGCCTTTCTCAAGTAACCCAGGCATCACCGGGTCCCCAAGCTAGTACACCAAACAAGACTTTTAGCACACTTCTTTGAGCTGGAATCAGTGGAACTTAACAGAGTCCAGTGAGTATAATCAGGCTTAAATGGCTTACAGTTTTGTAGCAAATGTGTCATCTAAAGAGAATTACCATGAGACAAGACGAGCACTTCTGGCTCACTTTTTGGATGCATGTATAGACATCGTTGTTAATGATAGGTTGCATTTAACTGTATGGCTTACTCACTGTAAATGCCTTCTTTTAAATGGGTCATTTTGTGAAAATTATATATGACATCAGCCAGGAGTGCTCATTTTGGGCACCTGATACATATATGCAGAATCCTTTTGTCAGAGGTGAGAGAGTTTTTATGTGTTAGTTACATCTATATCCTGCCTTTTCCTCCTCATTCTATTCTCAGAACAATCCTAGAGAGTAACTAGTGGCCCAAGGTGACCTTGTGAGTTTCATGACTCGGTGGGAATAAATCTGGATCTCTTAAACCATTATGTCACGTTGATTGAACTAAAGGAAGTCAGCGTGCTTTCAGGGCAGTTGCACTATTCCACTATCTGGGATAAACTGTGCAACTCTAGATTTTCATTCATGTTTTCTACCCGGCTTACAACCCCATGCTAGAAGAAATGGGCATGAATACATCACACTAGTGAGGGAGGTATTCAGAGATGCAGGATCCTGTCTGAATCAAATAAATATCCTCAGGGATGAACAGCAAGAAATATCCTCGTCACTACAAAAATGACACCTCTCCATTATGATGTGCATGAAATGAGCTGTAATTCTGTCCTTGTTGAAAAGCAGCTGGTTGGGGCGGGGATATAATGTATACTCAGCAGATGGAAATATAGGTGTTGTGTTAATGCATGAGAGAGAGAGAGAGAGAGAGAGAGGAGGAGGAGGAGGAGGAGGAGGAGGAGAAATGCCAATTCAATATTCACACTCCAGGGTCTCGTCATACTCCCTCTTTAGCCCTTGGCATGCAAAAGTGTTTGGTTTCTTGCTGACTGAAAGATTGGCGGTTCAAATCCAGGGAGTGGGGTGAGCTCCCACTGTTAGGCCTAGCTTCTTCCAACCTAGCAGTTCGAAAACATGTGAGTAGATCAATAGGCTTCTGCAGGAAGGTAATGGCGCTCCGTGCAGTCATGCAGGGCACATGACCTTGGAGGTGTCTACGGACAAAACTGACTTTTCGACTTAGAAATGGAGATGAGCACCACCCCCTAGAGTCCGACACAACTAAACTTAATGTCAGGCGAAACCTTTACCCTTTTACCCTTTAAACACTGAAGTGAGTTTGCATAGGGAAAATGTGTGACTAATAACGAAGATCTCACTTTGATTTTGTAAGGATATTTGTTGTGTTAATGCAGACCAGGAAAAATGAAGTTTAAGCAGAATTTTCTCGCTTATGTATACAATACCACGGAGATGGCTTCATTGTATCCTAGCTGCTTCATCAGTGTGACTCTTGTAGCTGTCTCTATCTGACATTCTGTTTATTGGGTAAGACGTTATTGCATCAGGTTGCATATCTTGGGTATTTGCTCAGTGAATAGGTAATATAGCCATAAAACTATGTTTGCTACCAATAGGCAAAAACAATAAGGCAGAAAAGGGGTGCCCCCCAGTAGCAGCCTAATTTACACAAGTTGGGAAGAATTAGTATTTGCATGCTGTTTGACAAGATGAAATAACATGAAATTAAATTAAATAGCTAAATGATCTGAAAAGCCATCAAAAACTCCCTTTCAGAAATCATTCGGTCATAGTAATTATGGAATTTTATAAGACAAGATGAAAATAGATTGACGCAAGCATTATGCTGACTGTAAAGATGCCACTTGAAATAGCTATCCCACACCAAGTAATTCCTAGATAGTTATAACGGCTGGAAATGCATACCACATACTTTACCAACCACACATCAACCATTTTTCTTCTAGTAGCCACCAGTAACATCCAGTGGAGGTGTGACACAGTAGCTATATATGTGAGAAAAAATCTAAATAATGTTGTACTGCTTAGCTAACTAATTATACTGTGTTTTATAAAAGAGGAGGCTTGAGGAGATAGGATTAACTCAAAGAAACATCCTCATCTTTCAGCAGCATGGTAGGTCAATTGTGACAGTTATGCGGGCAGTCTATGAATTCTTCTTTTGTGGCGTCTGATTAATGGACACCAGCTTCCATATGGTCATAAGGGGTGTGAAGTAGCTAGCAAGTAATGTACCAGACCTTGCATTTTCACTGAATGAATCATTTGCATTAATGACAGAGCAGAGGCCATTGGTTTCTTATGACCTGGGAAGTCATCTTGCAGGAATGTGATCCCATGTCTTTACTGCTTGGCTGTTACAAAACATAGGATTATGTATCATTACTTAACAAGCCTAAATACCTTGGAGGCACCATATCCCAACTTATTTTGGAAGCTAACATGATTATACTTAATTTGTATTTGGATGTAAGGCCACCAAAGAATTTCAAATACTACGAGATATAATGGGAGTCGAAAGCAAGTGGAGTATTCCTTGCTGAAGAAAATCCTATGAAATTCATGTAGCTGCCATGTGTTGACAGCTGACTTGAAACACATACACATACAGAAATCCCATTTCTGATGATGATGTAACCATTACACCTTGTGATGTTAACTCATCAAGGGATACCCTGAGGTTTGATTAATTATAGTTAACTTATGATAGATATGATAAGGACTGAAACCAAGACTTCTTGTTCATGTGTTCCTGATTCCTACCTTACATTTTATATGCTAGACTTGGAATAGTATTTGCATTAATCCAAAAATGGTTGACAACATTAACTTCTTAGGACCTTTGAAAGAGGAGCACAGAGGGCAACATCTCACATCAACATTGCCATTGTTGCATTGTTACCTACTCATTTTTTTCTGCTATCACTAATTGAAGTGCGACAAACCTATTGGGGAAGGAAAAATAACAAACTCTACTGCTGATACTGTCCTTCTGTCTTGAGCCATGACTCAAGAGCAAGACTCTTGTGCCATGACTCAAGCTGCCAGCAGTTTGCATGGCAGCAATCCAGCCAAACAATACTCAGCCACAGCCACTTTTAATTATTATGTTTATTTCCTTCACGGATTCCAAGGAGAATTATACAATCCTCCTACTCCTTGTATTAACCTTGTGAGGAAGTTTGGATTGAAAGTCAACGGTTATACCAAAATCACAGAAGTCCTCCAGTCTTTCACTTCAATAGGGTTCACTGTTATCTGCGGTTTAACTTGCGAAATCTGGAAACATACTCCCACGGGTATAGGATTTGTAGTGTAAAGGTGGTCTTCTTTCATCTGGAGATGATTTGGGAAAGTGCCTTCCCTTCTACATAAGATGACCAGGTTTTTTGAAAATCAAACAAAATGCATAAGGCTGCTGGAAACCTTGTAAAGAAGGGCCTCTTGTGAGAACCTGGGGTTGCTGTGAGATTTGAAATTTAACAGGAACCAAAAACCCATGCAAATCTTGTGTTGGCAGTTTAACCGTTAGATAATAAAAATGTTATTCTGCCACTTAGTGCCAGATGGAAAGGAGTGTTGCCTTGACAGCTGTTATCCCAGGAAACTGAACCTGGCATTTCTTATGTAAGGTCTCCTTGTTGGCTACATATTAAATGCCTGGGTATCTATCATTCATAAATATGGCAACTATGGGATTCCATATCAACTTGATATGGTGTCAGACTTTAGGATGTCCTGTACAAAGTGGGACATCTAGGAACTCTACTTGTACTAAATGGATATTCTTGTGAAGAACAGTCCTGTGAGTTTAAAGAGTAGGTGTGTGTTCTGGTCCCCATATATCCCCACCTCTGCTTTTTGCATTTTCTGACTGAGAAAAACATACCAATATAACCAAATATATTCTGAATGATTGGAACTCTGGACTATGATTTGGATTTGTGGACTCAGACTTGGTTGGGTTAATATTTTAAAGGCCAATATTATAATGTATTTTTATTGCCTTTTTAATGTATTTTTATAGCTGTTGATTTGTTCATGTTAATTGTTGTGTTCTGTTTCTTTGTCGGCAACTAATGACTGCCAATTGTAACCCGTCCTGAGTTCCCCTTTGGGGGTTGAAAAACACGGGATACAAATTCTCTAAATGAATGAATAAATAAAATTTTAATTATGCATAAATATTGTTACTTTAGTCTTGAAACCATGACATTTTGATGTCAAATATAGCTATTTTTTTTAAAAAAAGAAATATGTATAGTTATTATTTTTCCAGCTGGGAGAGAAAGAAATAGCTCAGACAATGGATGTTGTGAGAAGAAGGCAGATACAGTAGAGTCTCACTTATCCAACATAACCAGGCTGGCAGAACGTTGGATAAGTGAAAATGTTGGATAACAAGGAGGGATTAAGGAAAATCCTATTAAACGTCAAATTACGTTATGGTTTTACAAATTAGGCATCAAAATATCACGTTTTACAACAAATCAACAGAAAAACCACTTAAACACACATTAACGTTATGTAGTAATTACTGTATTTATGAATTTAGCACCAAAACATTGCAATGTATTGAAACAGGTGTAAATCGGGGCAGGAGGAAGACTGTGTTGGATAATACTGTTACGGTAAGTCCTTGCAGGACACAAGTATATGTGTGAAGAAAAACCTTATTGCTTGTAATTATCTTGTTCAGCTGACTAAGTAGGTCAAGCAGCAATCTTGTGCCACGCCCAAGGGGCTATAACTTTGAGTTTTTTGAATACAGCCTGGTGGGTGCTGGATTTCTAGTGGGCTGCTGCTGGAGTTCTGTTTCACCAGTGTGGAGTTACAGCAGGAGATGCTGATGGTGAAATGACTATTTACTTCAGATTGTTTCAATTTTCCATTTGCTGCTTAGAAGATGCTTTATTTTATGCATATTTGCGTCTGGGTTTTGGGCATTAGGTCGCTGAAATAAAACATTTGCTGCGTAACAAATACAGCACGTTGGATGAGCAAATGTTGGATAAGCGAGACTCTACCGTAGATCATTTTGCTCTGGGGCTTCTAAGTATCTTGATTACCCCCCCCCCCCCCAACATTTCACAGATGACAACCAGGACACATGTAATCAGACTGTGGTCAAGATGACAGATATTATTAGAGTAAACAGAAGCTAGGAGAGATTCCAACACTTTGCTTTTACCTGAACCTTCCGGGAAAGGAAAAAATCAGCTTCTTCCTCTCCTCCCCATTCCCATTGAGGGTCCATCTATACCAGTGGTTCTCAACCTGTGGGTCCCCAGGTGTTTTGGGCTACAACTCCCAGAAATCCTAACCAGTTTACCAGCTGTTAGGATTTCTGGGAGCTGAAGGCCAAAATATCTGGGGACCCATATATTGCGAACCACTGATCTACACAGTAAAGTTAATGCAGTTTGACATCACTTCAACTGCCATGGCTCAATGCTATGGAATCATAGGAGTTGCAATTTTACAACTTCTTCTTTGCCAAAGAGTAATGATAACTCACAAAACTACAACTCCTATGAATCCATAACATTGAGTCACAGCAATTAATGTAGTGTCAAGCTATAGTTTAGATGTACCCAAAGTTACCTGAATGCAAAGTACTTTTGCACGTTGGACTCAAGTTTGCAACACTTGAAATAAGTAGAGGACAAAGGAGGAAAGTGAAAGCAGAGAGAAACTGAGACATTTTCAAAGTAGCTGTAAAGTGAGCTGGCAGATGATTAATTGGAACTGTCCTTGCCAAATGAATTTAGTTTATAATATTTTCTTGGATTTTCCCACAAACTTTCTAAAGTAGTTTAACCTTTAAACGCTGAAACTAGTTCATTCAGCATTTTTCTGGCATGACACTTGCTGTTCATTTCTTTTCAGTAGCAAATCTCTGCGAATCTGCTTGAACAAATACCTTTCTTTAGCACTGTTGTCTTTTTCATCCATTCTTCCTGTTCTATTTCTGTGCACACCTACGGCAACAAAGAGGGAGAGCACACCTGCTATTTGAGAAGAATGGGAGGGTCATGAAAATGACAATGTTAAAAGATCAGCAACAGTTTAAAACTGAAGAATGAAACATAGCTTTCCAAATTAGAATGTTCCTCACTTTTACCTGTGGTGTCAGGCGTTTTACTTAATAAATGGCTTGATCTATTAATAATTTCAGATCTAATCTCTGCCTCTTTACAATTTGTTTCCTTTTTTCTCTCCTTTACTGAGACAATTAGAGCAAAACAAAAGATGACATTCATACTTCTGGGTTGCTGTGGGTTTTCTGGGCTGTATGGCCATGTTCCAGAAGCATTCTCTCCTGACTTTTCACCCACACCTATGGCAGGCATCCTCAAAGGTTGTGAGGTCTGTTGGAAACAAGGCAAGTGGGGTTTATATATATCCCTGTGGAATGATGTTCATGGTGGGAGAAAGAACTCTTGTCTTGAGAAACTTGCAGTTTCTCAAGTCGCTCCTGACACAACAAAAAATAAATGATTTCAGATATCCTTGGGACGAAGTTCCTCTTGGAATTTATTCTGTAGACCCAGAGGCCTGATCCTGTATATCTCTTTTTAAATTTTTAGCTCACATTCACTAAAAGAGCCTGTGCTCATTTAACTATTGTCCCTTCTGGTGTACAATAGAGGAAGTGTCCTCCGACATGCCCTGTCTCACCTGTGATGTCTCTATGATGGGACATGCAATGGAGCCGTGTGGGTTCTTTGTCCTTCAACACAATGCCCCCAAAGCTCTGACAGTCTGAGGCACAGCAAGAGCCTCGTTCATGGGAAGCCAGAAAAAATGATGACCCCGGGAGCATGATGAGCTACCTCCACCTTTACTACAATTCATTGGAGCATGCAAATTTTGCTGTTGCTCTTCCCAATGCAGATTACATTGGAGTAAACAATCACGCATGGGGTGCTGTCCCGATTTGTCACGTTTTTTGGCCGTGAGCATAATCCTATGAAAATTATGGGGCCATGGCAAGTTCATAGGTGAATTGAAGGTACAATCACATATGCACATGATCATATAACAGAATGAAAGGTAAACACCAAACAATACAAGCAGAGATTATTACCTTACTTAACAAGCAGAGATTATTACCTTACTTAACAGTGGCATACTGCTTGGCCTGCAGATTCACTCTGTGTACTGAGCAAATGGTCTGAGAGGCTTGGAGAAGCCATGGTGCCAAGCAGGTCCTTTGGCTGGCAGCCTAGGGCAGTGCCTCTCCCAATCCAATCTTAGCTATGCCAACGCTGGCTCATCAAAACGGTCCTACCTTTGCTGCACATTGACTAATGCCTACCCATTGTGTTTAATGTGTGGGTGTCACTGGAGAGGACTATTTTGAGTGACAGCTGGCATTATAGTTGCCAAACATTCTCTTGAGTGTGGATGTTTTTGCCATGTTTGTTTGGTCTCTCTACGGCTGAACTTTTTTGACTTTGCTGCTGGGAGAGCATTATGATAATTTTATCACAGTATGATGTCAGAACAGCAGTGCTATTCAGTTCATCAGACAGGTTACTACATTTCTACATTATTAATTTTGAAAAAGACTTTTGATTCAGCACTTTGCTACAAACTTTATATCTCAACAATGAGGTTGAGAAATAAGGATATACTTCTTAAAAATATATTTTGATGAATGTTGCTCTTGATCAGTGGTTCTTAACCTTCCTAATGCCGCAACCCCTTAATACAGTTCCTCATGCTGTGGTGGACCCCAAAGTAAAGGTAAAGGTTTTCCCCTGACATCGTGTCCGACTGTGGGAGTCGGTGCTCATCTTCATTTCTTAGCTGAAGAGCCAGAATTGTCCATAGACACCTCCAAGGTCATGTGGCCAGCATGACTGCATGGAGCGCCATTATCTTCCTGCAGAAGCAGTACCTATTGATCTCACATTTGCATATTTTTGAACTGCTAGGTTGGCAGAAGCTGGGCCTAACAGCAGGAGCTCACCCCAGATAGGAAGCTAAGCTCTAAGTGGGTTTGGCAAATATAGTTTGTGCTAGCTATGATCTGTCATTTCACTCCAGAGACCACTGCATCTGGAAATGCAAAAGCATAGTAAGGTTAAAGGTTTCCCCTGGCATCAAGTCTAGTCGTGTCCGACTCTGGGGGATGGTGCTCATCTCCATTTCTAAGCTGAAGAGCCAACGTTGTCCGTGGACATCTCCAAGGTAATATGGCCAGCATGACTGCATGGAGCCCCATTACCTTATCTATTGATCTACTCACATTTCCATGTTTTCGAACTGCTAGAGTGGCAGAAGCTGGGGCTAACAGTGGGAGCTCATGCCGCTCCCACTGATTTGAACCTGCGACCTTTCGGTCAGCAAGTTCAGCAGCTCACCACTTTAACCCACTGCGCCTTGGTGACCCCCAACCATAACATTATTTTTTGCTGCTACTTCATAACTATAATTTTGCTACTGTTATGAATCGGAATGTAAGTATTCAATATGCAAGATGTATTTTAATTCATTGAACCAAATTTGGCACAAATACCCGATGAACTCAAATTTGATAACTGGTGGGTGGGGGAGGACTGATTTTGTCATTTGGGACTTGTAGTTGTTGGGATTGATAGTTCACCTACAATCAAAGAGCATTCTGAACTCCACCAACGATGTAATTGAACCAAAATTGGCACACAGAACTCCCATGACCAACAGAAAATATTGGAAAGGTTTGGTGGGCAAACTCAAACAATGATGTATCTGGACCAAACTTGGCACAAATACTCAATATGCCCAAATGTGAACACTGGTGGAGTTTGGGGAAAATAGACCTTGACATTTGGGAGTCATAGTTGCTGGGTTTTATAGTTCACTTAAAATCAAAGAGCATTCTGAATCCCACCAACAACAGAATTGGGCCAAACTTCCCACACAGAACCCCCATGACCAACAGAAAATACTGTGTTTTCTGATGATCTTTGACGATCCCTCTGGTACCTCCTTGCGTCTCCCCCCGGGGTCCCGATCCCCAGGTTGAGAAACGCTGCTCTTGATCCTGGGATATATAGCAGTGTAGAATGGGCCTTAAAAAAGTACAGACTACTTTTGCATTTTGAACTTAGGGCCATTCCACACAGCCATGTAACCCAGAATGTCAAAGCACATAATGTACAATATCTGCTTTGAACTGGATTATCTGAGTCCACACTGTCATATTGTTGTTGTTCATTCATTCAGTCGTCTCCGACTCTTCGTAACCTCATGGACCAGCCCACGTCAGAGCTCCCTGTCGGCCGTTACCACCCCCAGCTCCCTCAAGGTCAGTCCAGTCACTTCAAGGATGCCATCCATCCATCTTGCCCTTGGTCGGCCCCTCTTCCTTTTGCCTTCCACTTTCCCCAGCATTAATTGTCTTCTCTAGGCTTTCCTGTCTCCTCATGATGTGGCCAAAGTACTTCAACTTTGTCTCTAGTATCTGTCCCTCCAGTGAGCAGTCGGGCTTTATTTCCTGGAGGATGGACTGGTTGGATCTTCTCGCAGTCCAAGGCACTCTCAGAACTTTCCTCCAACACCACAGCTCAAAAGCATCGATCTTCCTTCGCTCAGCCTTCCCTAAGGTCCAGCTCTCACATCCGTAGGTTACTACAGGGAATACCATGGCTTTGACTAGGCGGATCTTTGTTGCCATTCTGAAGTCTCTACTCTTTACTATTTTATCGAGATTGGACATTGCTCTCCTCCCAAGAAGTAAGCGTCTTCTGATTTCCTGGCCACAGTCTGCATCTGCAGTAATCTTTGCACCTAGAAATACAAAGTCTGTCACGGCCTCCACGGTTTCTCCCTCTATTTTCCAGTTGTCAATCATTCTTGTTGCCATAATCTTGGTTTTTTTGGTGTTTAGCTGCAACCCGGCTTTTGCGCTTTTTTCTTTCACCTTGATTAGAAGGCTCCTCAGCTCCTCCTCGCTTTCGGCCATCAGAGTGGTGTCATCTGCATATCTGAGGTTGTTAATGTTTCTTCCAGCAATTTTCACCCCAGCTTTGCATTCATCCAGCCCCGCACATCGCATGATGTGTTCTGCATACAAGTTAAAAAGGTTGGGTGAGAGGATGCAGCCTTGCCGTATGCCTTTCCCAATCTTGAACCAGTCTGTTGTTCCGTGGTCAGTTCTGACTGTTGCTACTTGGTCCTTGTACAGATTCCTCAGGAGAGAGACAAGGTGGCTTGGGATGCCCATCCCACTAAGAACTTGCCACAATTTATTATGATCCACACAGTCAAAGGCTTTAGAATAGTCAATGAAGCAGAAGTAGATGTTTTTCTGAAACTCCTTGCCTTTCTCCATTATCCAGCGGATATTGGCAATTTGGTCTCTCGTTCCTCTACCTTTTCTAAACCCAGCTTGAACATCTGGCAACTCTCGCTCCATGTATTGCTGGAGTCTTCCTTGCAGGATCTTGAGCATTACCTTACTGGCATGAGAAATAAGGGCCACTGTACGGAAGTTTGAGCAGTCTTTCGCATTTCCACTGTCATATAATCCAGTTCAATTGAAGTAAACTGAGAACAAAGGGGGAAAGTGGGAGAAGAGAAACAATGACATTTTAAAAGCAATTGAAAGTCGAATGACAGAGGAGTACTTGGGATTGTCCCTGCTGAATTGGGACAGCTGGTGGGTATGCAAATAAAATGAATGGGTAGGTGCACAATAACCTTTTTTAGAGTTCTCGCTTCTGTGCGCCTTTCATTTGATTTCTATTTCTGCCACTTCTTCCACAACAAGGCCTTCGTTTTAATATAGGCCAAGTCTTCGCCACATCGATTGATGTTTATGTAGTGAGTGGAAATGCAATAAAAACCCTTCTTCTGCATGGTGTGCTCTGCGCCTCTTTACTCGCATTGAAAAAAGAGCCCAGATGAAAGCCAATCCAGCAAGACCTGGGAGCTTCAGAGATACCTTTCAAATGCTTTCAGCCATAGGCAGAATTATGAAGAGACGAGAAACAAAGGGAAGCAGAAAATACAGACATTATATTGATTTGAATAGCAGCTTCACTCCATACTGCTCTGCTCAAGCCGTTCGGATTGTCTGTCAATAATAAGCAAAACAACTGTTTGTGTACTATGGGAGTTGAGATTATTGTCCTTTCTAAAACACTCTCCCTTATAGACTGAACCCTGGTGGAACCCCTGATGGCACAGTGGCTTAAACCACTGAGATGCTGAACTTGCTGATCCAAAGGTTGCAGGTTTGAATCTGGGGAGCGGCATGAGCTCCCGCTGTTAGCTCCAGCTTCTGTCTACCAAGCAGTTCGAAAACATGCAAATGTGAGTAGATGAATAGGTACCGTTTCAGAGGGAAGGTAACGGTGCCAGCCACATGACCTTGGAGGTGTCTATGGACAACGCTGGCTCTTTGGCTTAGAAATGGAGATGAGCACCAACCCCCAGAGTCGGATACGACTGGGGAAAACCTTTACCTTTACCTATAGACTGAACATTTTAATGACCAAGAGTCAGAATCTATTCAGAAAGCAGAGACAAAGTTCAGAACTGAAAGAGAGGAAGAGGAAAATAAAACATTTGAGGAACACATAGGAAATATTATCAATTTCCTTCTTTTGTCTTCTTTCCTGCCTTTCCTTCCTTCGTTTTTCCTTTCCCCTCTTCCTTCCTCTTTCTTCCTTTCCCTTTCTATCAGTTTTCTTCCCTCTCCACTTTTTTCTTCTTTCTTCTCTTCCTTTCTCTCTTCCTCTTACTCCCTGCCTTTCTTCTTTGCTTCCTATCTCCCTCCCTTTCTTTTCTTTTTTTCTCCCTTTCTTCCTTGCTCCATCCTATTCTTCCTTCGCCCTTCCTCCCTCTTCTTTTTCTTCCTTTCTGCCTTTCCTTCTTTCTTCCTTTTTCTCCCCCCCCCCCTTTCTTCCTTTCCCTTTCCTTCTGTCCTTTTTTTCTTCTTTCCTTCTTCTCTTCCTTTCTCCCTCTTAATTCCAGCCTTTCTTCTTGGCTTCCTAACTTCTTCCCTTTCTTTTCTTATTCACTTTTTTTTCTTCCTCCCTCTATTCTATTCTGCCTTTTCCCTTCCTCCCCTTTTCTTCCTTCCTGCCTTTCCTTCCTGCTTCCTTTTTCTTTCCCCCTCTTCCTTCCCCCTCCCTTTCTTTCTTTCCCTTTCTCTCTACTGCTTTTCTTCCCATTCTGTTTTCTTCTTCCTTTCTCCCTCCCTCCTACCTTTCTTCTTTGCTTCCTATCTCCTTCCCTCCCTTTTCTTGTTTACTCCCTCCCTCCATCCTATTCTTTCTTCTCCCTTCTCTTTTCCTTCCTGCCTTTCTTCTTTGCTTCCTATCTCCCTTTCTTATGTTTACTCCCTCCCTCCCTCCATTCTATTATTCCTTCTCCTTTCCTTTTCTTTTTTCTTCCTTCCTGCCTTTCCTTTTTTCTTTTCTTCTCCCTCTCTTTCTCCCCCCTCCTCATTCTTTCCTCCCTTTTCTTGTCTTCCTTTCCCCCTTTTCCTCCCCCTTCCTTTCTTTCTTTCCCTTTCTCTCTACCTCTTCTTCTGTCTTCCCTTTCTTTTTTCTTCCTTCATTCCTTCTTTCTCTTCCTTTCTCCCTCCCACTTACTTCCTGCCTTTCTTCTTTGCTGCCTATCTCCCTCCCTTTCTTTTCTTGTTTACTCCCTTTCTTCCTCCCCCTCCTATTCTTCCTTCTCCTTTCCTCCCTTTTCTTTTCCTTCCTTCCCTCCTTTTCTTCCTCCCTCCCTGCCTTTCTTTCTTGAGACTTCCTCTCTTTTTCCTCCTGTCTTGTCCTTCTTTTCTCTTTCTAGCATTCTTCTCTCCCTTTCTCTCCTTCCTTCCCTCTCTCCTAACACACACACAAGGGCAGGATTGGGTTGTTTACATAACCACCCCCTTGCAAGAGATGGTGGAGGACCCTCCTGCCCCCCCGAAGCCCGCCCCAAATTGAAGTCCCCTCCCTTCCCTCCTCTTCCTTTCCACGGGCAGCATCACCGCTCGGGGCCCGCATGCGCAGTGGCCGGAGGAGGGTCACGCACGGAAAAGGAGGCTCTGCTTGCAGAGAGGGCAAAGTCGAGTGGAGTAGCAGAGGACCCTCTTCCTCCTCCTCTTCCTCCTCGCCCCTTCCTCCTTTCCTTCCTCGCCATGGTGCTGGAGAGCCTGGCCCGCATCATCAAGGTCCAGCTGCCCGCCTACCTCAAGCGCCTGCCGCTCCCGGAGAGCATCGGGGGGTTCCTCCGGTTAACAGGTTAGTTAGTGCTGGGAAGGGGCTTGAACTGGGGCCGGAGGGGTCCTTAAAGGGGCCGAAACATATGGAGAAGTTGGAGGAAGGGGAGGCACTCTTCCTTTTGGGTCCATCTCCTATCTACACTCAGGAATGAATGCAACTTGAGACTCCTTTAAACTTCCATGACTTAGGACTGTGGGAGTTGTAGTTTGGTGGGGGGAAAGAGGGTAAAATGCACATCCCAGGATGGCATGGACTTGGGAACATCTACACTGTAGGATGAGTGTAGTTTGACACTTACTTTGACTGCTATGGCTTATTGCTATTGAATCCAGGGAGTTGTAGTTTTCCAGGGTCAAACAAGAGAAGCCCTTCACCAAACTTCCAGGGTCCCAGGGCATAGAGTGCTTGATAGTTCCAAGTGAGAGCATCTACACTGTAGGATGAGTGCAGTTTGACACTTACTTTGACTGCCATGGCTTATTGCTATGGAATCCAGAGAATTGTAGTTTTGCAGGGTCAAACAAGAGAAGCCCCTCACCAAATTCCCAGGTTCCCAGGACATAGAGCCCTTGGTAGTTCAAGTGAGAGCATCTACTCTGTAGGATGAGTGCAGTTTGACACTTACTTTGACTGCCATGGCTTATTGCTATTGAATCCAGGGAGTTGTAGTTTTGCACGGTCAAACAAGAGAAGCCCCTCGCCAAATTCCCAGGGTATAGAGCCCTTGATAGTTCCAAGTGAGAGCATCTACTCTGTAGGATGAGTGCAGTTTGACACTTACTTTGACTGCCATGACTTATTGCAATTGAATCAAGGGAGTTGTAGTTTTGCAGGGTCAAACAAGAGAAGCCCCTCACCAAACTCCCAGGTTCCCAGGGCATAGAGCCCTTGGTAGTTTAAGTGGTGTCAAACTGCATTAATTCGACAGTATAGATCAGGCATGGGCCAACTTGGGCCCTGCAGATGTTTTGGACTTCAACTCCCATCATTCCTAACAGTCTCAGGCCCCTTCCTTTCCCCCCTCCGCTGCTTAAGGAATGGGCCTGAGGCTGTTAGGAATGGTGGAAGTTGAAGTCCTAAACACCCGCTGGGCCTAAGTTGGCCCATGCTTGGTATAGATGCATCCAAAGAGTTCTTTCCCTTCAAACTACAACTCCCAGGGATACATGGCACACGCTGAAGCCCCTATAGCAACTCACAGCTGTACCATTGCTCTGAATGCAAAAGGGAACTTCAAGTAAATCTCAGTGGAAAAACTCCTTGGATCAATTCAAGTATAAGCCATATATAAGTTAACCCGCATATAAGCCGAGGCACCACAAAGAAACTGGGAAAACTTATTGACTCGAGTATAAGCCGAGGGTGGGAAATGCAGGCAACACCAAAGTTTGCAGACGACAACAAATAGGGAGTTGCAGCCCAGAGCCTTGAAAACCTCTGCAGCTCCAAAAAGGCAAAAAGAGCAAGGGAGGCCCATACACATGGTGAAAAGAGCAAGGGAGGTCCTTGTGTGAGGTGAAAAGAGCAAGGGAGGCCTGTGCACATGATGAAAAGAGTGAGGGAGGCCTACATGCACAGTGAAAAGAGTGAGGGAGGTTCATGCGCAAGGTGAAAAGAGCGAGGGAGGTCCATGCGTGAGGCGAAAAGCGTGAGTGAGGTTTCTGCACATTGTGGAAGGAGTGAGGAAGGCCCATGTGCACAGCGAAAAGAGTGAGGGAGGTCTGTGTACAAGGCAAAAAGAGTGAGGGAAGTTTGTGTGTGATGTGAAAGGAGTGAGGGAGGGCCGTGCGTGAGGTGAAAAGAGTGAGGGAGGTTCATGCGCAAGGTGAAAAGCAAGGGAGGTCCGTGCGCAAGGTGAAAAGAGTGAGGGAGGCCCGTGCGTGCGTCGAAAAGAGTGAGGCAGACCCATGCGTACAGCGAAAAGAGTGAGGGAGGTTTATGCATGAGGTGAAAGGAGTGAGGGAGACCCGTGCACGTGGCAAACAGAGTGAGGGAGGGCCATGCGCATGCTGAAAAAAGTGAGAGTTTCATACATGAGGTGAAAAGAGTGAGGGAGCTCCATGTCAAGGCGAAAAGAGTGAGGCAGACCCATGCACACGGCGAAAAGAGTGAGGGAGGTTTGTG
Organism: Anolis sagrei ordinatus; assembly: GCF_025583915.1. Lineage (NCBI taxonomy): Eukaryota > Metazoa > Chordata > Lepidosauria > Squamata > Anolidae > Anolis > Anolis sagrei. The sequence continues at coordinate 178,911,007 of NW_026847549.1, read as the reverse complement.
CATGAGGCGAAAGGAGTGAGGGAGACCCGTGCACGTGGCAAACAGAGTGAGGGAGGGCCATGCGCATGCTGAAAAAAGTGAGAGTTTCATACATGAGGTGAAAAGAGTGAGGGAGCTCCATGTCAAGGCGAAAAGAGTGAGGCAGACCCATGCACACGGCGAAAAGAGTGAGGGAGGTCCGTGCACGAGGCGAAAAGTGTGAGGGAGACCCGTGCATGCAATGAAAAGAATGAGGGAGGCCTGTGTATGTGGCAAGAAGACAGAGGTAGAAACAGCCCAGTGAGTGAGCAAGGGAGTGTGGCCCTGCGGGCAGGCCCGTAGCCATGATTTCGTTTGGGGGGGGGGCTGAATTTTTTTCAGGGGGGTTCAGGGGGGGCTGAGTTTCGGGGGGGCTGAGTCTGAGTGAAAGAGGGTCTAGCCTAGCAAACCTTTTGTATCATTACCCCAATACCCCCATGCATATGGGATATATTGAGTATGGTGATCAGATCATGATATGAATAAACGTAACAGTTTAAATAATGCACCAGTAAGGCCTTTTCGCGAACCACCATGAGAATTTCGGGAGGGGCTGAAGCCCCTCAAGCCCCCCCCCCGGCTACATGCCTGCCTGTGGGAGGGAGAGGGGCAGGAGCAGCCTCGAGTGAGGGTCCTGGCGGAAAGGCGTGGGGCTTAAAGATGGACCGGTTCAGCCCCATGCCTCCCCGCCAGGACCCTCACTCGAGTATAAGCCAAGGGGGGCCTTTTTCAGCCCTAAAAAACGGTTGAAAAACTCGGCATATACTCGAGTATATACGGTACTTCTAGTTCATTAGACATGTCCTCCAAAGACACCAGATCTAAACATGGGGAAATGATGGTTTCAGGCAACACGAAAGAGCAGCACATTGTAAGCTGTTTAATTTGTTGTTGTATTATATCTGTATTATCAGAGATGCACTTAAATGTTCTGTACAGTGTTACGTTCCAGGACTACCGGTGAAAAGTGAAAATCCGCAAAGTAGGGATGCTATATATGTATATCGAGTTACGAGGGTGAGGCAGAGGCAAGGAGAGATTTAAAGGCACCACTATCTCTGCTTTGTTTGGCAATCTCTCTTGATTGGCTTCCTCTCTCCTGAGAGGAAGGGTGGAACCCCTTTCCACACTCCATCGTTGCCAGGAGGCGGGATTAGAACATCGCTCTGGGCAATGGCAACCATTCATAAACTGGGAGGCAAAAACCCATGAAACATCGAATCTGCAAAAAGCAAACTGTGAAGTAGCAAGGGAACACTGTATAGCAGAAATGAGGCCTCAGTACCCTAAAGGAGGGGCCTTCAAACTTTTAAAGCCAATTTGTGGGGAAAAACATAAACAAATTACTATGAACATTGCACATAGCCTATTTGTAGTGCAAAATAATAATAATAATAATGAATGAACAGCACAAAGTTTAAAGGGAAGAACAATTTTCACCAACATAAACTTGCCAGTATTTTAATTGGAAGTATGTGCCTGCTTTTGGCTGATAGGATAGTCAAGCTAATTAGTATTGTTGTTGTTGTTGTGTGCCTTCAATACCTTGAATGGAAGACCACCAATGGATACCAGTGCTGTAAACTCTGTTTCAGAAGAAAGAACCTTTTGAGGATTCCTTGCCTGAGCAAACCCCATAAATGCAGTGGCCATAAATCCACAGGAGCCTTGAACACACATTCACGCAAACATCTAACGTTGCTGCCTAAATGAACTCGGTTCTTGTTGTTACATTTGGGAAGTCTAATGAAAGAAAGGAGGGAGTGGGGGAAGTAAGCATACAGACCTATGAGAACTTCAATTTTCTTTTTCAGGCAAGAGGTTTAGAGAAGGAAATCATGCAAAGGGAAGAAGCTTGACCTGAAAGTCATGTCACGTAAAAGTAATATATGTTTCGCTATAAAAGTAGTGCTGGCAAGTGCTGTTTCTGTTGAAAGCTTTCTGCAGCTTTGGACAAGAGTGCATCATTCCACTGTCATTTTTGCTGCACATGGAGTTGGGGCCCCTTCTACACTGCCATATAAAATCCAGATTATCTGATTTGAATTGGATTATATAGCAGTGTAGACTCATAAAATCCAATTCAAAGAAGATAATGTGGATTATATAATTTGATCATCTGTGTTATATGGCGGTGTAGAAGGGACCTGGATTGAGAGTGAGCCACTTTTGTTGTCAAAGGCTTTCATGGCCAGAATCACTTAATTGTTGTAGGTTTTTCAGGCTGAATGGCCATGTTCTAGAAGCATTCTGTCCTGATGTTTTGCCTGCATCTATGGCAGACATCCTCAGAGGTTGTGATCTCACCACCTCTGAGGATGCTTGCCATAGATGCAGGCAAAATGCCAGGAGATAATACTTCTAGCAGGTGGCCATTCAGCTCAAAAAACCTACAACAACCCAGTGAGCCACTTGCTCAAAGTCACACAGGATGTTTCCATGGTTGAATGAGGAATTTAAACGTGGCCTTCCTTTACCCAGGAATAAGACTTAATTAACACTATGGAGTTTGTCAAGTTATGCATTTTTCAGAGGGTCTTCTAAGGCCCCTTCTTCCTTCCCATATAATCCAGATTATCAAAGCGGATAATCCACTTTATCCACTTTGAACTGGATTGTATGATCTACACTGCTATATAATCCAGTTCAAAGCAGATAATGTGGATTTTATATGGCAGTGTAGAAGAGGCCTTAGGCAAGGAGTATTCAGAGCACTTGGTATTCATTAATGATTTCCCTTTCACGTACAAATCAGGGCTGGTCCTGCTTCTCTTCCAAGATCAAATGGTATCTGGTGCCTTTAGGATAGTTAGGCCAACAATGGACTTAACTTTGAGTTGATCAGAGGTGTTTTTCATGTGATTTGCACGCAGTTTCCTTTCAGGGTGGTACAGCTGTGAGTGGACATGAGGGCTAACATTTATGGGCCATAACCCAGCATCCACATTGCCTAATTAATGCAATTTGACACCACTTAAGCTGCCATGGCTCATTGCTATGGAACCATGGGAGTTGTAGTTTTACAAGGTCTCACCAAACTACAACTCCCAGGATTCCACAGCATCGAGTCACAGCAGTTAAAGTGGTGCCAAACTACACTAATTCTACAGCAGTGGTTCTCAACCTGTGGGTCCCCATGTGTTTTGACCGACAACTCACAGAAATCCCAGACAGTTTACCAGCTGTTAGAATATCTGGGAGTTGAAGGCCAAAACATCTGGGGACGCACAGGTTGAAAATCACTGTATCTACAGTGTAGAAATACTCCTAAGTGACTACCAGCAGGTAAATTGGTAGATACAAGCAGTCCTGGCATTAGCAATTCAGTACGCCAGCAGCCACCAATTACATTGCAGCTTTACTATTGAAAAGGTTGCTATTGTTCTCATCCTGTCCTTTTCCCAGTTTGGGACTCAAGGCATTTTGCAACAGTTGAGCTAGACTTTTCTTGAAAACACCCAATGTATCAAAGTTAAAAAGCAATTACACTATCTAAAATCAGAATGCTTCTTTCTGTATCAGACTTTCTCTTCTGCTCCTTATGTATTGATTCAGCTCTTCTTGGATATTTGCTTTTAGATTGCACATGTAAATGTTGCGTAACATTAATACAGTTTGACACCACTTTAACTGTTGGAAATAGCAACCTTCTTCAAGCCTCTACTAGTAATTTGTTACATATAGAATTCAGATTGCTTACTGCATTGTATATGTGTGTATTAGTATGCAGTTTTCCTTAACTCTATGTTGTGGGTGGAACTGCATACCATGTGAACAGATCTGGGACTGTTCAGATCTCAGACTCCATTTTAGAAAGTCAGATTATGGACTGTTAAGAGCATAAGAAAGATGCCCTGTGTTATCTGCACAAACTACTTCAAATCCTATCTGTAACTGGATTGATAAGCAGTGTACCTGTATGCTGAATATGTGAAGTTTCTTGTGGGTTTTTTCGGGCTATATGGCCATGTTCTAGAGGCATTTCTCCTGACGTTTCGCCTGCATCTATGGCAAGCTTCCTCAGAGGTCTGCTGGAGCTGGGAAAAGGGGGTTTATATATCTGTGGAATGACCAGGGTGAGACAAAAGGCTTTTGTAAGTTGGGCTAGGTGTGAATCTTTTCAACTGACCACCTTGATTAGCATACAATGGGCTGACAGTGCCTGGAGCAAACTCTTCTTGAAAGGTGATTAGATGTCCCTGCCTGTTTTTCTCTCTGCTGTTTTAATTTTAGAATTTTTTTTTAATACTGGTAGCCAGATTTTGTTCATTTTCATGGTTTCTTCCTTTCTGTTGAAATTGTCCACATGTTTGTGGATTTCAATGGCTTCTCTGTGTAGTCTGACATGGTGGTTGTGAGAGTGGTCCAGCATTTTTGTGTTCTCAAATAAAATGCTGTGTCCAGGTTGGTTCATCAGGTGCTCTGCTATGGCTGACTTCTCTGGTTGAAGTAGTCTGCAGTGCCTTTCATGTTCCTTGATTCGTGTTTGGGCAATGCTGCGTTTGGTGGTCCCTATGTAGACTTGTCCACAGCTGCATGGTATACGGTAGACTCCTGCAGAGGGGAGAGGATCCCTCTTGTCCTTTGCTGAACGTAGCATTTGTTGGATTTTCCTGGTGGGTTTGTAGATTGTTTGTATGTTGTGTTTCCTCATCAGCTATGTGAAGTTTGTGAGTAAACCAACTATGTTATTTTAATGAAGACTACTTTAGTTTTGGTCTCTTGAGAGCATGAGTTAAACCAAGAAATTTTAAAGGAGAGTAGATGTTTTTTGGGAAACTGAAATAACATTTCTGAAACTCTGCTGCTTTTGTGCTTTGGCTTATCTTTGTTCCTAATAGTTCAAAGAGAGATCTAGGTATATCAGTCTAACAGCTGAGAAACCTAATTGCCTTGTATGAATACTAGTGGATATTTACCACTAAGGGAGAAGGTTGATTCAAGCGAGTTTTTAACTCTTCTCTGGAATAACATACTTTACAAAAAGTTATGATCTCTAACAAGGTCATGCCTTTCCAAAGGTTATGATTAATCCAAATAGTGTGGGTGCCAATTAATCCCCAAAAGGGCCACACTTCCAAAAGCCTGTGGAGATTCCTGGTTTTCCCAAAAGGTTATGAATGCCATTTTCCGAAATTAACTATGATGGCTTAATGCTGTGGAATCATGGGAATTGTGCTTGATAAGGCATCAGCACTCTTTGTAAACCTGTACCATATATGAGAAGTCTCTTCCCTTGGCTTCACTACCTTCACAGCTATATCTGTTGTGAGACATAGAAAAAGGCCTTCTTGGGGCCCTTCCACACAGCCCTATATCCCACAATATTAAGGCAGAAAATCCCACAATATCTCTTTTGAACTGGGTTATCTGAGTCCATGCTCAGATAATGTGGAGTTTTCTGCCTTGATATTCAGGGATATAGGGCTGTCTGGAAGGGCTGATAGGCTGCATCAACATTGTAGAATGAAGGCAGTTTGACACCACTTTAATACCGATGGCTCAATGCTATGGAATCCTGGGAGTTGTAGTTTGATGAGGTACCAGCACTCTTTGGCACATAAGGCTAAAGGCCTTGCAAAATAACAATCCCACAATTCCATAGCATTGAGCCATTGGTGTTAAAGTAGTGCGCATTAAATCTGCAGTGTAGCTGCACCCTGTAGATGCATAATGAACCAAACGGTTCCAGCCCAGTTTACTTGTCCGAATGTATCTCTCCCTATGAACCATCTAGGAATTTAAGATCGTCTGGGGAGACCCTGTTCTTGATCCTGCCTTCTTTGGGACAGGGCCTTCTCAGTGGTGGCCCCTCAGCTGCGGAACTCCCTCCCTAGGGATAGATCAGCCCCCTCCCTCCTGACCTTCCAAAAAACAAAACAAAACCTGGCTCTTTGAATAAGACTTTGGAAATGCCATGCAATAGACAAATACGGAATTATGTATGTTTGAAACATGGAACATTTAGACGATGCTACTGGAAAGTGAAATTAACAGGAAGATATTGGTTATTATATGTTTTTAATTGTTTTTGTATTGTATTGATTTTATACTGATTTTATAATGCTGTTTTAAATGTTGTATATTGTGGATTGTTATGGCATCAAATTGCTGCCAATTTGTAAGCCACCTTGAGTCGCCTTCAGGCTTGAGAAAGGCAGGATAGTAATATCGTAAATAAATAAATAATAAAATAATAATAAATAAAGTTGTAGAGAAATGCATTTGGATTTTTAAGTGTCCCAGCAACTAGGGGTCATAGCTCTTTGGGAGACTGTGAACCTTATATCTGAATTCTTTCCAATCAACAGATCTGGGAAAGACTGTATCTACATTTGGGTAGCTGCTACTGTCAAAAATATGGGATTGCATTATCCTGTTCTGGGTTATGAACTCAGTAAAGCCCTATACCTTGTAGCGAAGCCACGGGGTTCATAAACTTTCAACACATTTTAAACAATTATTCATTCCATGAAAGATGTCACAATTTGTGCTATTTCTTCTTAGGAGATGATACTACAATCTTGTCTTCTGATTTTTTTGTGCTTTCTCTTCGGTGTGGTGAGCGTCACAATTTAGACACAGTAAAAAAAGGTGTCTTTGTGGTTAATTTTTTTCTCCTGCCAGGATTTATTTACAAAGGTCATGCAGTTAGACCTGTTCTTCTAAACAAGCATAACATTTCTGTTATCTTGATTCCCACCCCCCTTTAAATTTCCCCTCCGGCTATGAACAATTTGCAGGTTGAACTGTCTTAATAGATCTAAAGGTTCTAGAAAAGTAAACAGGCTTCAGCTTACATGTTAGAACAGCTAAATAGGTTTTATATGGCCAAGGGAGTTAAAAACAAGTTGGTTGGGACAGGTACAACCTGAAGGCCAGAGGAAGAAAAAGTCATCCAGTTTAAAAAAAAAACAGGAATGCTGTCGTTCCTGACCGTCGCCAGCGGGCAACTTCTGGAATCTTATTTCTCAGTTTGCAAAGAATGAGAAGGATCCGGTTAGCAAATTTAGTAAGTGGGGGAAGGAATACTTTCTGATCCGTCGAAGGCTTTCATGGCCAGAATCACTGGGTTGTTGTAGGTTTTTTCGGACTATATGACCATGTTCTAGAGGCATTCTGACGTTTCGCCTGCATCTATGGCAAGCATCCTCAGAGGTACTGAGGTTGCTTGGCACTACCTCTGAGGATGCTTGCCATAGATGTAGGTGAAACGTCAGGAGAGAATATCTCTAGAACATGGCCATATAGCCCGAAAAAACCTACAACAACCCATTTTCTGATCCATTTTTTTAAATTTGTGTGTCACTTTCGCCCTGTTGATACTCCTTATTTGATTATTTGACTGGCATCGGTAGCTGAACATCCATGGTTAGTACAGAAACACACCAGTAAGCGAGAGTCCAAAAGTGGAACCTCAATCAATGGCTGATACCAGATGAGAGACTCCCTCCTGAGTACACAGAAGACTGGGTGATCTGGAAGGCACTGAACAGGTTGCTCTCTGGCACCATGAGATGCAGAGCTAACCTTAAGAAATGGGGCTACAAAGTGGGGTCCACAACATAAGAGTGCGGAGAAAAGCAAACCACAGACCACTTACTAGAATGCAACATGAGCCCTGCCACATGCACAATGGAGGAACTTCTCACAGTGACACCAGAAGCACTCCAAGTGGTCAGTTTCTGGTCAAAGGACATTTAGCATAATGACAAGTTTTTAACTTTGTTTGTGTTTTTAAACACATTATAAGTGTATCCTCAATTCGTTTCAGTGGGAGCCCACCCTGTTCCCCGGATTTGAACCTCCAGCCTTTTTTGTCAGCAAGTTGAGCAGGTCATTGGTTTAACCTGTCACTGGGGGGGGGGGGGGGGGGGGGGGGGGGTATCAGCAAAGTTGACCAAAAAGCTGCATATTTGTAATTCAGCTTTTCAGGATCATATTTTTTTTCGTGTAGAAAAAAATGTTTAAAAGACATGGGATGAAAGAATAGTCAAGAAGTCTATATTTTGCAGTGCTAAACATACATGGTCATTTTGAGCTCACTTCTTGCTACATCTGATGCTTAAGGTTGCACTAAGTTTCATAAAGAAAAAAAGCATGTAAAGCATCTTACACCCAGTTTGCATTGGCACGGTTTGCAAGAAACATAATTTTTGCTTGTGATCTGCTTTTACATACTGGTATTCTTTCTTTCATGCTATGCTTATACAATTTTAACTAAAAGAAGTATTGAAATCCATAAGAAAATATGATTTCCATCAAAAGTGAGCCCTTGTGGATGTAAAGTGAAGAAATAAAAAAAGAAAATAAATACAGCTAAATGAGCACTGTGTTGAACTCCCAAGTCAGGTCTTTCTTCTTTCAGTTCCTGTTCGTGTTCCCAACAGCGCTGCTGAAATGTACACTTGAATCTCATGATGACTGTGCTTTTTTATATAATAGTATAATTGATTAAACTGCTAAGAACAGCTGTATAGCTTTTATCAGTTCTCTGCAGAGTGTCTGCGACTGAGTCAGAGGAATATCTTCAGCCCCTTCTGAAAATGGTTTTAGAAATAAAGATGCATTGCAAAGAAAGCATAGAAACAAAAATAGCCTTCTTATTTGTACTTGCTTGAGGCTGTCCCTACATTATGCAATTAATGCAGTTTGATCTCTGCCATGCCTCAGTACTATGGAAACACAGGAGTTGTGGTTTTCCAAGGACCTTAGCCTTCGTTAATGCATTAATTCTGTGGTGTAGAACAAGCTGGAATAGTACCACACTGAGAAGCCTTCATGCTGGATATTAACTTTGTAAATATATTGTAAAGGTATGATTCATGTGATTCTATATTATACTGGATCTCACTTGCTGGTTCGCTTGGAAGTATACCTTACACAGTTCTATAACACACTTCCATTTATGTACAGAATTTCAATCCTAGCCAGTTCAGTCATAGAATCATAGAATCAAAGAGTTGGAAGAGACCTCTTGGGCCATCCAGTCCAACCCCCTGCCAAGAAGCAGGAATATTGCATTCAAATCACCCCTGACAGCTGGCCATCCAGCCTCTGTTTAAAAGCTTCCAAAGAAGGAGCCTCCACCACACTCTGGGGCAGAGAGTTCCACTGCTGAACGGCTCTCACAGTCAGGAAGTTCGTCCTCATGTTCAGATGGAATCTCCTTTCTTGTAGTTTGAAGCCATTGTTTCGCATCCTAGTCTCCAGGGAAGCAGGTTGGTGGTTCTGTAATGGAGTTCTATCTCAAAACCTAGAGTTACAGATTTGTAACTGTTCTGTAAATGTCTCCTCTTTTGCCAGCAAGTACATCTAGTGAAAGAGGTCACTTCATCTGTGGATCATGCTGCCAGCTCTTTACCACCAGCAAGTGAAGCTGTAAGATCCATGTTGCAAGTCCTCATTGTGGGAGGCGGGTAGAAACGTGATCCTCCTTGTGCCTAGATTGACAACTGAATACAGACTTCCTTTGCTGCTTGTTAGTAAAGTGGGCTTTGGGGTGGTGGGGAAGGAGTATAGTAATAATAATTTATTATTTATATTTCACCCCATCTCCCCAAGGGGGACTCAGGACGGATTCCAACATACAACAGCAAACATTCAGTGCCTCCATAAACAGACAGATATCAACATAATAATCCTAGAGGAACCCCACATATCAAACCAACATAAAAGTCTAACATCAATAAATTAAGCCCAGTGTAATCAAACAAAAAATATATAATGACATAAAATCTGAACGCAAAAAATTCACCTTGATTGGGTTGTTGTAGGTTTTTTCGGGCTTTATGGCCATGTTCTAGAGGCATTCTCTCCAGTTAGTGATCTAGTTGCCAATCTCAAACCAGTTGAAGCTTCCAAACTATCTTCAAAGGCAGCCCCACGTAGAGAGTGTTGCAGTAGTCTAAGTGAATGTGACTAAAGCGTGGACTCCTATGGCCAGATCTGGTGTCTCAAGGTATGGGTGCAGTTGGTGCGCAAGCTGTAATTGTGCAAAGATGCTCCTGGCCACCGCTGACACCAGGGTCAGCGCTGCATCCAGGATCATCCCCAGACTGCTGACCTGGGTCTTCAGGGGGAGTGTGACCCCATCCAGCACAGGCTGTAATTCCACATCCTGATGCACCTTCTGGCTGACCAGGGGAACCTCTATCTTCTGGATTTAATTTCAACCTTAGTTGAAATTAGTAGTTACTTAGTTAGACATAAATAATAAAATAAATAATGTAGAATTTTGGCAATAAATTCAAGTGAATCTTTTCTTTGATGCAGGTGTAATATAAGCACAATGTGTACAAATAGGTAATCTATGTGGGAGTGGGGAATGTAATCTTTTGGCCTAAATAGTTGTACTAGTTTTGCATTTTACAGTCTACCCTCTATTCGCATGAGTTCTGTTTTCCTGTATTCTTGTATTTATGGCTTGAAAGTATTTTGAAAAATCCAAAAGACCAAACTTGATTTTGCCATTTCATATAAGGACACCAATACTGTGACATTGTATATAATGGGACTTAAGCAGCCACAGATTTTGATACCCATGGAGGGTCCTGGAACTAAAACTCAGTAGATACTAAGGGCCCATTGTGTTCCCGAACAACTAATTTGCATTCTTGGTTCACTGGAATTTCTTGGTTTCTCATGCAAATATAAACTTATCTCTCTAGCAGGGGAGTGGACGTGTGCCCTTTGCTGCTTGCAGGTCCTGCCAACATCAGAACCAAAACCTGTAGAGAGTGTACACACTCTAGCAATTGATATAATAATTGTTATCACCTATAAAGATAGCTGTTCACCTAGTTCTCTGGTCTGTGGTGCCTCTTCGAAAATGAAAACCCAACCCAAACACATTCTTTAACTTCTAAGAGTCTTAGCTCAGAAACGGAAAATATGCTTTGCAAGTAGATCTTTCACACTATCAAGTAGAAATGGGAATGACCTGTCTGAAACCATAGAGAACTGCTTTCAGTCATTATCAATCATTCATAGCTAAATGGACCACAGGTCTAACTTCCTGCAAATGTCTGTCATCAAATAGCCATGACTGAATAATAACAATGAATAACATTTGGAATTGTTTCCAAGCAGTGAAGACCCAATATTTGAGCAGCATCTCTTGCACAAACACTTGCTATTTGATGTATTCTCAAAGAATTGCTGTTTACCTGCATTCCATTATTTCCCGGACTTTGGAGGGAATAATAAATTTGTGCAAGTTCCACTAAATGATAAATGGTGGATGAGTACTGTGGATGTGAATGTGGGAAGTAATTTTAATCATGTGTAATTGGTCCCAGGGCCTAAGTTGCAGTAATTACCTTTTGCTGATTTATTTAAAAATGCCTTGTTGCTTTGTATTCATTAACACTTGGGTGTAAAAATTGTGTGTAAAATCCAACAGGGAGCCACAGTATTTAAATTGACCAACCAAATGTTACAACTGCTTTGAGGTGGCCAAATGAAAACGAAAAGCCTCAATTAAAAGTGGTGCAATTTTGTATGACCTAGCATCAGTGGTTCAATAAATTTGGATTGCCAAGTAAGGGCTTGCATTACAATAATAATAATAATAGTAATAATAATAATAATAATAATAATAATAATAATAATAATACCTGCAAAGGTAGTGGAAAATGAACACGCAAAAATACTGTGGGACTTTCGAATCCAGACTGACAAAGAATTTGGAACACAATACACCAAAGATCACGATTGTGGAAAAGATAAAAGTTTGGATTATTGATGTCACCATACCAGGTGACAGTCGCATTGAGGAAAAACAACTGGAAAAACTCAGCTGTTATCAAGACCTCAAAATTGAACTGCAAAGGCTCTGGCATAAACCAGTACAGGTGGGCCCAGTGGTCATTGGCCCAATGGGTGCCGTGCCAAAAGATCTCAACCGGTATTCGGAAACAATAAACATTGACAAAATCACGATCTGTCAACTGCAAAAGGCCACCTTACTTAGAACTGCATGTATCATTCGAAAATACATCACACAGTCCTAGATGCTTGGAAAGTGTTCAACTTGTGATTTTGTGATACAAAATCCAGCATATATATCTCATTTGCTGTGACATACTATGTTTTTGTGTCAGTAAAATAATAATAATAATAATAATAATAATAATAATAGTAAATGCATTTTCTTAGAGCAGGTACCTAATAACAAAGCGTCATGATGATGATGATGATGATGATGATGATGATGATGATGATGATACTTTATTTATATTTCATCACTATCTCCCATAGGAGCCCCCGGTGGCGCAGTGGGTTAAACCCCTGTGTCAGCAGGACTGAAGACCGACAGGTCAAGGTTCGAATCCAGGAAGAGCGTGGATAAGCTCCCTCTATCAGCTCCAGCTCCCCATTGCAGGGACATGAGAGAAGCCTCATGTAAAACATCAAAACATCCTGGCGTCCCCTGGGCAACGTCCTTGCAGACGGCCAATTCTCTCACACCAGAAGTGACTTGCAGTTTCTCAAGTTGCTCCTGACATGACAAAAAATAAAAAATAAACTGTTTCCCATAGGGACTCGGGGCGGCTTACAAAATAGTACACAATGGTGCCATACAACACATAAAATGCAATACATGAGCATATAAAATCAACATATTTATAAGATTTTAAAGACTATCCACATTGATGAATGCTTTCTCTCATACGTGTCTGGTATGTGCTCAGTTTCAGAATGGCTGCGACTGTTGCCTTTCCTGGGTGTCCTCGCTCTGCTTGGATACCTTGCTATTCGTCCATTCCTTCCCAAGAAGAAGCAGCAGAAGGATAGTTTGATTAACCTCAAGATCCAGAAGGAGAATCCCAAAGTAGTAAATGAAATCAACATTGAGGATTTATGTCACACTAAAGCAGTATACTGCAGATGCTGGCGCTCAAAAACGGTACGTCTTTTATTGCTTTGCTGCATGCTTTCAAGTTTCTCTTTTTATTACTGGGATACTTTCTTTTGTAATTTAAGGCAGTTTCTTTTTTAACAAATGCTGTAGCTGTGGAATGGAATTTCCCACACGTTGTCATTCTTTCCATTTAGATCAGTGGTTCTCAATCTGTGGGTCCCCAGGTGTTTTGGTCTTCTGAGAGTTGAAGGCCAAAACATCTGGGGACCCACAGGTTGAGAACCATTGATTTAGATGTTAGTTCTTAAGATACATTTTTTTGTCAGAGCTTTTCCTATGACTTCTCTTAAACATTTGAATGTCCAAATATATTTCATAACTATGTTTTTGTTTGGTTTTGGCGCTTTCTTTGCAGTGATTTGAGGAGACATTTTCAAGCACCTTATAGTAAAGAAAATTGTATTTAGTGCATCTTGTAGAACATATCAGTTTGCATGGAATTATTTATTATCTCCTGTCATTGGATTTGGAAATTAATTAGTTTCTCCAGAAATTATTGGACTGTAAATCCAAACTGATCTAAGCAACACGGCTAGTGGGAGAGGTGATGGTAGTAATAACCTTTCAGTGCCTAAAAGCCTACCTTTCCCCAATCCCTGTATTTTGGCTGGTTCTTTATTTCTTAATTAGTCGCTCTCCACCAAGGTGCTCCAAGCAACTTACAATTTAAAATAGTATTTCACAATATAAAACATAAAAACCTTTAGCAGTGACTGTTTGGCAAATTTGATCTGATTACTTAAGTGCACAACCAAACAGCCAAGTCTTGAGCTCTTTACAAAAGGTTGCAACTCCGACATTGCTCTAACATATGGAGGCAATGAGTTCCACAGAATTGGAGCATAGATCGAAAAAGCTCTACACCTTGTAGCTTCCAGGTGTACCTCTCTAGGGCCTAGTATGTATAGGAGATTTTCCTGGGTGGATCGAGGTGATTACTAATGGAAAAAAGGAATAAGGCGGTCCCTAAGATACAAAGGTCCTTGACCATTTTGAGCTCTAAATGTCAGGATCAGTATCTTTTAAGAGATACGATGTTGTGTTGGTAGCCAATGCAGTTGTTGCAGAATCGGTATAATATGGGATCTTATAGATGATCCTGCTAGCAGCCTAGCCGCCGCATTTCGGACCATCCGAATCTTCTGGGTTGTTGACTTTGGAAGGACGGCATATAAGGCGTTGCAATAGTTCTTCAACTTAGAAATGAAGATGAGCACCACCCACCAGAGTTGGACATGAATAGACTTAATGCCAGAGAAAACCTTTAACCTTACTATGCTTTTGCATTTCCAGATGCAGTGGTCTCTGGAGTGAAATGTCAGATCATAGCTAGCACAAACTGTATTTGCCAAACCCACTTAGAGCTTAGCTTCCTATCTGACTTAGCAGTCACAAGCCATGGTTTATTTATTTGCACCTCAAGTCAAATTCTAGTAAGATGTCCTTGGCTGTGATTTTTAATGTAATGCTTGGATAGAGCACGTGTGTCCCAATTATTCAAGTAGTTTATAGTGAATGAAACACGTGTGTGATGCATGATTATTTCATTGCAACAGAAATGGAATCAGGAGCAGAAGAGCTCCGTGTAAAAGGGGAGAGAAAAATCTCTAGGGAAGACTGAAAATGGATACCACAGCTTATAGTGGAAAAAATAGCAGGTTCTTGCAACACAGAGAAGTGAAGAGAGCATTTAACTGGAAATTGAGCTGCAACTGTAGTGTAGAAAAAACAGTGTATTACTCACTCCTGTTTTAAATATGCTGTATGTCTTTTCAGTCTTTTAAGGTAGTGTCCTGACATCCCCCAACCTAGATCCCTCTTGTGTCTCCTAACTAAGTTGACGGCTGTGTATTAGACTTGTGTATTAAGGGTGAATCTCGATCCATTTGTTTGCTGGATACCGGGAGATGCTCATATCCGTTTCTGCACACCTCCTGAAAATGGGTGCACTTCTGAAAGAGAGTTTTCTTTTCGCTGCCGACCGACTGGCTATTTTTGGTCCATTGGCAGCAATGGACGGGCTTCCCAGGCTCCCCTTCCCKTCATTTTTAGCAGGTTGAAAATCACCACACTTGGAGAGCACATCTACCACTGTTAGCCTACCAAGTTTCAAAACYTTTGGGTCATCCTTTGATTTTTAGGACTTTTTTTTCCTTCTAGAAATACTCCCCTTTAAAAAAATCCCCAAATGGTACTACCCCCCCCCCCACTCCGGCTGGCCCTGCCCTCATAACTTCTCCAGAAACAGCAGCAGGGAGGGCACCATTCCTTCCTGGAAAATGTCAAAGATGCACTTCCACACCACACAGCCCACTATTACACTTTATTTACTAATTTTTTAAAAAACACACACACAACAGCAAGCAACTTCTTCCAAAGCTTTTGCATAAGGAAGCACCCTTCTTGGGAGCCTTTCATTTCTTTCCTTCAAGGGAGCCTGGGTYTCAGCAATGGGGGGGGGGGGGACTTCCCGCAAGCTCCCTTTCCATAMCCTTCATTAAAACATGGATTTTAAAAAAGCATTTCTGGATCCTTTCCCTTCTGTTTGTAGATGAGACTGGGTTTAATGTCTCTGTAAGCTGTTTCTACTCTAGAGGAGAGGCAGAAACACGCTTTTTCTCCCAGCACCAGCAGCACGCTTTCCAAGCCATTTTAAGGAGGCCCAGGAAAGGAAGAGCGATGGCCTAGAGTTCAGTGGAGCTATCCTCCCTGTTGTTGTTCATTTGTTCAGTCGTCTCCGACTCTTCGTGACCTCATGGACCAGCCCACGCCAGAGCTCCCTGTCGGCCGTCACCACCCCCAGCTCCTTCAAGGTCAGTCCAGTCACTTCAAGGATGCCATCCATCCATCTTGCCCTTGGTCGGCCCCTCTTCCTTTTACCTTCCACTTTCCCCAGCATAATTGTCTTCTCTAGGCTTTGCTGTCTCCTCATGATATGGCCAAAGTACTTCCATTTTGTCTCTAGTATCCTTCCCTCCAATGAGCAGTCCTAAGGTATCCTCCCTGGATTACCTTAAAAATCCCCTGTTTTCTTTACTGTCTGGAATCTCCTTTCTGCTTGGTTTTTCCTTCTTTAAAGCTATTTCTACTTTCTACTCTAGAGGAGAGGTAGGCTTCTCTTTTTGTTTGCTAGGATTACTATTATTAATAATAATTATTATCTTTTAGAAGTATATTCTGAAGAAGAGGAAGGGAAGGAGAAAAAGAAGCGAAAAGGGTGACTCCGAGTCTTCCAATATGCATGTGCACCCCACCCAATGTCCCTCAGGTCCCCAATTTCCAGTCAGTCCCACTAAATAAAAAGGATCAGAAAAATAAAGGAAAATAAAAAAGATTCAGCTGCGATGCCAAATAGGGGAGGAGGAGCCGTGATCGGCTGCCACGTGGTCCCTTTTCAGATAGGAAGCCCTGACAGCTCGGCCCTTGGTGTTACGGGCACCGGAACAGAACGGAGAAGCCGGATTGGCTGAAAGGAAAAGATAAAAACGGATCTGGGCTCAAGCCTACTGTTTTTTTGATGTAGAGCTTTCCAAACAGGAAATTTTTGTGATTCCCCCTGTTTTTTAGACATGCATCATTTCATGGCACGGTAATTCATGAGCAACCTAGAGGATGAACCAACTCCTTATAAGATACAAGCACATACATAAATTGTAATAACAAAATATATGGAGACAAAACATATCTCATGAAAATTTTTCATTTATATGTTTTAAAATCTATAATGTTTTGCTTATTTTAGATAGGCTCGGGGGTTTGTTGTTATGTTCATGTGGCACACATAGGCACACTGCAGTTGGCACACTAATGTGTTGTGACACACAGTATGGAAAGCTCTGATTTAGTGCATTCACTTGTAACTATTAAAGACATGCAATCATCTGGTTAAAGTCTGTCTCTTAACCATAACCACTGTCTTAACACTGGGTCCCAAACATTGTTCTCATTTATTTGTTCCTCTCTATTTTCAGTTCCCTGTTTGTGATGGCTCTCACAATAAGCATAATGAATCAACAGGTGACAACGTGGGTCCATTAATACTAAAGAAGAAAGAAGTCTAGCAAACTTTCAACTGAACCATGACTATTAGGAAGTCAACTTGCACCCATTTGTGGCAGCATTTTCAGTCTAATAATTGCTGTAGACTTGAGTTTTGATACCTTTTTGAAGTTACCTTACATTTATAGACTGTGGTAGACATGCCGTGATACTTTGTATGGTCTGCAAAACTATGTATAACATAGCAAGTGTGGGAGGAACCTGTACACATCCATGTAAATCAATGTGTTCTATTTTCATAATGAAGTTCCCAAAGTTGAAAACTTACCTGTAATAAAAAAAAAAGTTACTTTAAACAGTGGTCCTGGAAATGTATGCCAGAAAGAAGCTTTTTCTGCGCTTCCAAGATCTTGGACAAAGTTTGGGTGAAAAGATTGTATGTCAGACATTCTTACCTAGCCTCTCATCCCAAATCAGAAATCCAGTGTGGGGAGGAGGGTATTTGGGGATGTGGTAGAAAGACAGAGAGGATGTGGATTTTTAATCCCCTATCATTTCCCTACTTTTAGCCGCTAGCCATTTCTCTGAGTTGGGGGAAGTTCTAGTGCTCCTGGGATACTCTCCTTACCACTTAGGCATGGGCAATCCATGGTTCTGAAGAACTTACAAAACTAGGGGGTGCTGGTGCTTTGCTTCAACAATGTTGCTAAAGTTCTGGTGGTGAAAATTTCAGAACTCTACCAAAACTTTCAAAATTTCATTATTATTTAGTTATTGGTGATTTTGCTACTCTGCTGCTGAGAATGCATGCCCAGTGTGGAACACATCTCACCACGCTAAAACAGTAGATGTGGCTCTTAATGAGACATGTCGCATTATCACGGGATGTCTGCGCCCTATACCACTGGAGAAATTACACTGTTTAGGGCACCACCTGACATCCACCGGGAAGTAGCAGCCAATAGGGAAAGGACCAAGGCAGTGACATATCCAGCGCATCCCTTGTTTGGATATCAGCCAGCACGTCAACGACTTAAATCAAGAAATAGTTTTCTAAGATCTACAGAGATAGTCGCAGGAACATCTCAGCAAGCGAGAGTCCAAAAGTGGCAGGCTCAAACCCAGAACCTCAACCAATGGCTGATACCAAATGAGAGACACCCCCCCCCCCCCCGGCACACAGAAGACTGGGCGACTTGGAAGGTACTGAACAGACTGCGCTCTGGCACCACGAGATGCAGAGCCAACCTTAAGAAATGGGACACAAAGCAGAGTCCACAATATGTGTGCGGAGAAGAGCAAACCACAGACCACCTATTACAATACAGCCTGAGCCCTGCCACATGCACAATGGAGGACCTTCTTACAGCAACACCAGAGGCGCTCGATGTGGCCAGCTTCTGGTCAAATGGCATTTAATATAATTCCAAGTTTTTAAACTTTGTGTTTTTAAATACATTACAACTGTGCGCTTGGTTCGTTCCTGAGATGACAAATAAATAAATAAATAAATAAATAGCCTCCACTAGATAAATTGTTATATGATTTGGCTACTGCTTGCACTAAACAAAATGAGTTTATACCAGTGTATATGACAGAGGAAGGCAATATACTCTGAAGAATCTGTAGTCCTGTTTATGACAAATTTCAGATCACTTTTCTCGAAGCGACTTAGTCATGTTCTGATCGGCTGAACCTGTGACTCCAAGCCATACCAGGCTCCAGAAGTCATGTGCAACCCTCGTATCAGACAAGTGTGATTTGCATTCCTCAAATTGTTTGGGGTTATGTTTGGTTTGTGCTCCGAAACATAGCTGCCGCCCCAAAGGAATCGTGCCAGTATTAGCCACACTCAAAAGCTCTAGACTGTTTGATAGCAACTGTTTTTATCCTCATGGCAACCTGTTATATAAGTGGCCTTTGTCAATATTTATATATGCAAAAATAAATATCAAAATAGGTTCCTTTACTCATGTATCCACATATCACGTCTCATTCAGATATTTGAAATGTAGCCAAATCCAGATTTCTGCTGAACCAGTCTGCTTTGCTGGCTACCTGTCTAGTAAAAAGAATGTTTTGTGGAATGTATAAAGTATTTTGTTTATTTGACTTATTATGGAACAAGTGCCTTTTTGTTAAGTATCTTTCGCCATAGTTTATTTTCTGGGAGCTTTCTTGTAGAAGAAAATACGTATTTCTGGATGAGGAGGATCCCTAATTCTTTGTCTTAATTAGGAACAAATCTTATGTAAATTGAGTAATTTATAGTAGTTTTATTTCCAGTCATAGAGATCCAGGGACTACGGAACTTACTGACCAATATGTCGGCAGTTTGAATCTGTGGAGCGGGGTGAGCTTCCATAGTTAGCCCCAGCTTCTGCCAACCTAGCAGTTCAAAAACATGCAAATGTGAGTAGATCAATAGGTACCACTCCAACGGGAAGGTAACAGTGCTCCATGTAGTCATGCCGGCCAAATGACCTTGGAGGCGTCTAGGGACAACGCCAGCTCAGCTTAGAAATGAGCACTACCCCCAGAGTCGGACTCGAGTTGGCTTAACGTCAAAGGGATACCTTTACCTTTACTTTAAGGAGAATGAATGAATGAATGAATATCGAATTAATCATAAACCTGAAATTACACAAGAGGAAAACAAATTCAGACCCAGTTCATTTGCTAGAATGCAACATGTTCAGGCGCTCACAGCTAAAAGACTCTTCTGCAGTGACATGTCTTCCTTTGACTGATAGCTGAACCTCAATGTGATTTTGCAGCCTGGTTCCTTAGCATTTTTGTAGCACACTAAAAGTTATAGAAAGATATAAGTTTGGCTCTGATTTTTGGGATGTGGTTACTAAAAATCTGTCTTTGCTTAAAATGGATAAATGCATATACCGTAAACAGTGCTAAAGATAAATGAAACTCGAATGTAAAGAAGAAGGTACCTAACAGGACCAAAATGGAGGAAAATAAGCAACATTTTGGCCTTTTGCTCCCCCTGGTGACACATTCTGGAACAGGTATGTACAAATGCTTAAAATTGATTATTCTTCCTCTTTCTTGAACAACTGGCACTTCTAAGGACTGCTGTGTCAAGCCTGTAAATGCAACAATAGTAAAAACTCTGATCTGGGTGAGTGTGTGTGTGCTTTTTAAAAGGAAACTTTCCAATGTCTTAATGTTAAAAGGTAAAAGTTTCCCTTAACAGTAAATTTAGTTGTGTCTGACTCTGAGAGGTGGGGCTCATCTTAATTTCTAAACTGAAGAGCCAGCGCTGTCCGGAGACGCCTCCAAGCTCATGTGGCCAGCATGACTGCATGAAGCACCGTTACCTTTCCACAGAAGCGGTACGTATTGATCTACTCACATTTGCATGTTTTCAAACTCCTAGGTTGGCAGAAGCAGGGCCTAATTGCGGGAGCTCACCTCGCTCCCCGGATTCAAACCACCAATCTTTCAGTCAGCAAGTTCAGCAATGTTGTTTGATTAGCAAATGCGCTGTGGGGACAATAAAGTGTCATTTGGCCACCTTGTTGAAACTATTTTAGAAACAATCTGCTTTAATGAAAGCAAGAGGAAGGATAATCATTACAATTCTAGTCCAGCAAAGCTTTTCTCTTAACCACACAGTGGAATTGTAAAATACATTGTTGCCAGAATGACCTCAATTGTCCATCTGACAGTATTGTCTTCTCCTAAAACCATTATTCTCTGCTCTGTATCTACACACTTATCTATATCTATATCTATATCTATATCTATATCTATATCTATATCTATATATAATAAAGAAGAGTGTTTGTATCGGACAGAATTGTGGAGGGAGGGCGGTGTATGTGGCAGCGTTCTGATTGGCTGCCGCTGTGGTGCTATTTGCATATGGTCTCTGATTGGCCAGCTTCAATAGGAGCCCCTGGTGGAGAAGAGGGTTCATGGCAGAAACGGGGCATGACAGAAGGAAATTTGCATATGGTCTCTGATTGGCCAGCCTCAAATCCAACATTCCGAGATGAGAAAGAGAGGAAAGGAAAGGCCGGGGGCCTGGGTCAGAACACTCCCAATACAGATCGAAATAGGCACACAGAGCCCCCATCACCCCCTCTACATCCTACTGCAGTTTGGAGGACTATGAACCATGGATGATGGGACTTGCAGTACCACCACTCACATTCTGAGACCGCTCTCAACCTTATCCAATGACTGATCAGGACCAAACTTCGCATGACCTGTAGCTCCTAACCGCAAGCGCGGGGCGGGACCTTGCAGTCATCGAGACAACACTTTATAGTATTGAAGGTCTCTAAACCTTTGGAGGTCTCGGAGTGCCACTACCTAGCTCTGATCCGGAGCTTTATCGCTGACCGTCGCTCGATGTTACGCCGCCTTAGCAGACTCTATCAACCTAACCTTTTTTGTTTCCGCGTGCGAACTGCCCAAATAAAGAGTACCACCGACAACCGAGGCTAGAATAATATCATCTGACACTGAAAAAGAATGGGTGCTCTTCTCGGACTTGTGTACAAAGTGAACTAGTAAAAGCAGTAACCATGCTTAATCTTCATAAACGACTATGTCATCCAACATCTGACGATAAAGACCAAACTTAAGCACAATGACAGCTCCCCATGACCCCACCTTAAATTTGTTTTTTTTTCATTTATTTTTGTGTATCGATCTCACCTTGTTCTTGACTACCACAGATGATTGACAAGTGGCTAGACTACAAATCTTACTATCTCGCATATACAGTAGCATCTCGTGATGAAATAGTTATAAGCGAGGAGTCTCATTGCAATGTGAAGAAGCGCGTTGATGTTCATAACTGCAAACTCACCTTACGCCCAGACGGCAATAACTGCCACCACCCCGCTTTCCTAGTTTGCTATCGCAATAGCCGCAACGCCATCTATGAGCACTAAGTCCTGGAAAGCATCGCGTGAACCACATCCTTACGGCTTCCAATGCCACCCATAGCAAGAAAAGAGACAATCTCTCAGCCTATCTAGCTCCGCTTTAACGATTGAAGGATTGGGCATCGACCTATAAAAATGAGATGCATTAAGAGGACTTGCCCCCCCTGGCCCAACCGTAAGAAGCTCGATCCACTCACGATACACTCTATACACCGGAGACCGCTGTTAACCTCAGTCATATGGTCTGATCAGCGAACCAAGACTTTCACTCTGGACAGCATAGACAGCCATCCTGCATGAACCCACTCTGTCTAACCATTCCTTGTCTGCTAGCTGAATCTTGGCCGGATGTGCGCGAGTCTCATAGACATCCTCAGACCGCCGCAACTTATGTCAGGACTCCCTTCTAGCCCAGTAGCTTCACTCAATGCGCCAATCCCTCAGTGTAGAACTACTGCAATCGCCTACATGCAATATATAACCACTAAGATAATGACCTAGTCACTTGACGACACACCTTTGAAGTCACCATACACATGGACGACCCAACCCTCTTCAATCCCTGGCTGCGACGATAATCTTCGAAATACGACAGGCAATGACCCACCCACCATGTACGACAGATCATGGAGACTTGGCCAATCAGCCTGCACTTCCCTTCCTCAAAATATGACACCATACAACTTTCACCCCAATTTTCACCAACAATGACATGGCTCAGCGCACAGCAATTAACAGTAAAGAGCGCACGCATAACTCACTTCTATAGTCCCTGCGACTCTGCGACCGTTGTCCGAGCACCAAATTTTGAAACAATGTGACCTGATGATCAAGATCATTAGGACCTGCTAGCTCATCATTCACTCACTCCTGAGACACGGACTATGCAGACGCTCCAGTAAGCATTAC
>NW_026847549.1:178798172-178888140 GCF_025583915.1 Anolis sagrei ordinatus | reverse complement strand
ATATCTATATCTATATCTATATCTATATCTATATCTATATCTATATCTATATCTATATCTATATCTATATCTATATCTATATCTATATCTATATCTATATCTATATCTATATCTATATCTATATATATAATAAAGAAGAGTGTTTGTATCGGACAGAGGAATTGTGGAGGGAGGGCGGTGTATGTGGCAGCGTTCTGATTGGCTGCCGCTGTGGTGCTATTTGCATATGGTCTCTGATTGGCCAGCTTCAATAGGAGCCCCTGGTGGAGAAGAGGGTTCATGGCAGAAACGGGGCATGACAGAAGGAAATTTGCATATGGTCTCTGATTGGCCAGCCTCAATTCCAAGATTCCGAGATGACAAAGAGAGGAAAGGAAAAGGCCAGAGGGGGCTGGGTCAGAACACTCCCAATACAGAACAGACTTGGCACACAGAGCCCCCATCACCCACTCTACATCCTACTGCAGTTTGGAGGAGTATGAACCATGGATGATGGGACTTGCAGTACCACCACTCACATTCTGAGACCGCTGTTAACCTTATCCAATGACTGATCAGGACCAAACTTCGCACATAGACCTCTCATGAACCACTTTACGTCCTGCTGTGGTTTGGCCGGAGATGGACCGTGGATTATGGGACTTGCAGTACCATTGATCAATTCTTCAGACCACTGCAACCCTCATCCAATCTATATATATAATAAAGAAGAGTGTTTGTATCGGACAGAGGAATTGTGGAGGGCGGTGTATGTGGCAGCGTTCTGATTGGCTGCCGCTGTGGTGCTATTTGCATATGGTCTCTGATTGGCCAGCTTCAATAGGAGCCCCTGGTGGAGAAGAGGGTTCATGGCAGAAACGGGGCATGACAGAAGGAAATTTGCATATGGTCTCTGATTGGCCAGCCTCAAATCCAACATTCCGAGATGAGAAAGAGAGGAAAGGAAAGGCTGGGGGCTGGGTCAGAACACTCCCAATACAGCCCGAAATAGGCACACAGAGCCCCCATAACCTACTCGACATCCTACTGCAGTTTGGAGGAGTATGAACCATGGATGATGGGACTTGCAGTACCACCACTCACATTCTGAGACCGCTGTTAACCTTATCCAATGACTGATCAGGACCAAACTTCGCACAGAGACCTCTCATGACCCACTTTACGTCCTGGTGTGGTTTGGCCGGGGATGGACCGTGGATTATGGGACTTGCAGTACCATTGCTCATTCTTCAGACCACTGAGACCCTCACCAATGACTGATCAAGACCAAACTTGGCACACAGAGTCCCCATGACCCACTCTACATCCTGGTGCACTTTTGAGGAGGACAGACAATGGATGATGGGACTTGAAGTACCTCCACTCCCTTCCCAAGACGGCTGCAACCCTCATCTAATGTCTGATCAAGATCAAACTTGGCACACAGAGCCCCCATGACCCACTCTGCATCCTGCTGCAGTTTGAAGGAGGATCGACTTTGGATGATGGGACTTGCAGTACCATCACTCACATTCTGAGACCGCTGTTAAACTCATCCAATGTCTGATCAGGACCAAACTTGGCACATAGACCTCTCATGACCCACTTTACATCCTGGTGTGTGTTTGTCTGGGGATAGACCATGGATTATGGGACTTGCAGTACTTTTGCGCAATTCCTGAGACCACAGCAACGCTCATCCAATTACCGATAAAGACCAAACTTGGCACACTGAGTCTCCATGACGCACTCTACATCCAGGTGCAGTTTGAAGGAGGATGCACCATGGACGATGGGACTTGCAATACCTGCACTCCCTTCCTAAGACCATTACAACTGCCAACAATGATGGATCAGGACCACAATTTACACAGAGACCCAGCATGACCCACTCTACATCCTGGTGCGGTTTGGAAGAATTTGACAATGGATGATGGGACTTGCAGTCACTTCACTCACTTCCTGAGACCACTGAGACCCTCGCCAATGACTAATCAAGACTAAACTTGGCACATGGAGCTCCAATGACCCACTCTACATCCTGGTGCAGTTTGGAGGAGGACAGACCATGGATGATGGGATTTCAAGTACCTCCATTCCCTTCCAAAGATTGCTGCAATCCTCTTCTAATGACCAATCAAGACCAAACTTGGCACATAAAGCCCCCATGATCCACTCTACATTCTGCTGCTCTTTGAAAGAGGATGGACTTTGGATGATGGGACTTGAAGTACCTTCACTCACTTACTGCCACCACTGCCACCCTCATCTAATGACTGATACATACCAAACTTGGCACACAGAGCCCCCATGACCCACTCTATATCCTGCTGCTGTTTGTAGGAGGATGGGCCATGGATGATGGGACTTCAAGTACCTTCACTCACTTCCTGAAAATAATGCAGCCGTTATCCAAAGACCAATAAAGACCAACCTTGGCATACAGAACCACCATTACCCACTTTCTCTAATAACCCGGGCAACGCCGGGTCCCCAAGCTAGTATATAATAAAGAAGAGTGTTTGTATCGGACAGAGGAATTGTGGAGGGAGGGCGGTGTATGTGGCAGCGTTCTGATTGGCTGCCGCTGTGGTGCTATTTGCATATGGTCTCTGATTGGCCAGCTTCAATAGGAGCCCCTGGTGGAGAAGAGGGTTCATGGCAGAAACGGGGCATGACAGAAGGAAATTTGCATATGGTCTCTGATTGGCCAGCCTCAAATCCAACATTCCGAGATGACAAAGAGAGGAAAGGAAAGGCCGGGGCCTGGGTCAGAACACTACCAATACAGACCGAAATAGGCACACAGAGCCCCCATCACCCACTCGACATCCTACTGCAGTTTGGAGGAGTATGAACCATGGATGATGGGACTTGCAGTACCACCACTCACATTCTGAGACCGCTGTTAACCTCATCCAGTGTCTGATCAGGACCAAACTTCGCACAGAGACCTCTCATGACCCACTTTACGTCCTGGTGTGTGTTTGGCTGGGGATAGACCATGGATTATGGGACTTGCAGTACTTTTGCGCAATTCCTGAGACCACAGCAACGCTCATCCAATTACCGATAAAGACCAAACTTGGCACACTGAGTCTCCATGACGCACTCTACATCCAGGTGCAGTTTGAAGGAGGATGCACCATGGACGATGGGACTTGCAATACCTGCACTCCCTTCCTTTTTTTTTTTTTTTAATTTTTTATTGATTTATCACTTTATTACATACTATTACATTTTGTACATCAACCTCTTTAACATGTTATTTTATTATTTTACTCTAACATTTCTCCCCCTTTTTTTCTCATTTTTCCCCCCCCTTTTCCCACCACAGTGCTCCCCTCCACCCATTTCAAGCCACCCTTCTTACATTTCATCTGTCCAAAATTTCATTTCTTCTTGTGACGGTAATTTTCCTTCCTTATTTTTTAATCCATTTACCACAAATCTTATGGGACTTGCAGTACCATTGCTCATTCTTCAGACCACTGCAACCCTCATCCAATTACCAAAAAATACCAAACTTGGCACACTGAGTCTCCATGACGCACTCTACATCCAGGTGCAGTTTGAAGGAGGATGCACCATGGACGATGGGACTTGCAATACCTGCACTCCCTTCCTAAGACCATTACAACTGCCAACAATGATGGATCAGGATCACAATTTACACAGAGACCCAGCATGACCCACTCTACATCCTGGTGCGGTTTGGAAGAATTTGACAATGGATGATGGGACTTGCAGTCACTTCACTCACTTCCTGAGACCACTGAGACCCACGCCAATGACTAATCAAGACTAAACTTGGCACATGGAGCTTCAATGACCCACTCAACATCCTGGTGCAGTTTGGAGGAGGACAGACCATGGATGATGGGACTTCAAGTACCTCCACTCCCCAAGACTGCTGCAAAACTCATCTAATGACCAATCAAGACCAAAGTTGGCACACAGAGCCCCCATGACCCACTCTACATCCTGCTGCAGTTTTGGAGAAGGGTGGACCATGGATGATGGAACTTCCAGTACCTTCACTCACATTCTGAGACCTCTGCAAACCTCATCCAATGATGGATCAAGACCAAACTTGGCACATAGACCTCTCATGACCCACTTTACGTCCTGGTGTTGTTTGGAAAAATTTGGAGATGGATGATGGGACTTGCAGTACCTTTGCTCACTTCCTGAGACCACTGAGACCCTCGCCAATGACTCATCAAGACTAAACTTGCCACATGGAGCTCCAATGACCCACTCTACATCCTGGTGCAGTTTGGAGGAGGACAGACCATGGATGATGGGACTTCAAGTACCTCCACTCCCTTCCAAAGATTGCTGCAACCCTCTTCTAATGACCAATCAAGACCAAACTTGGCACATAGAGCCCCCATGATCCACTTTACATTCTGCTGCTGTTTGAAAGAGGATGGACTTTGGATGATGGGACTTGCAGTACCTTCACTCACTTACTGACACCACTGCCACCCTCATCTAATGATAAAGACCAAACTTGGCACACAGAGCCCCCATGACCCACTCTATATCCTGCTGCTGTTTGTAGGAGGATGGCCCATGGATGATGGGACTTCAAGTACCTTCACTCACTTCCTGAAAATAATGCAGCCGTTATCCAAAGACCAATAAAGACCAAACTTGGCATACAGAACCACCATTACCCACTTTCTCTAATAACCCGGGCAACGCCGGGTCCCCAAGCTAGTATATAATAAAAGAGAGTGTTTGTAGTGGAAGGGCAGAAGTGTGGAGGGCGGACGTGTATGTGCCAGCATTCTGATTGGCCAGCCTGAAAGTTCCAAGATTCTGATTGGCTGCCGCTGTGGTGCTATTTGCATATGGTCTCTGATTGGCCAGCTTCAATAGGAGCCCCTGGTGGAGAAGAGGGTTCATGGCAGAAACGGGGCATGACAGAAGGAAATTTGCATATGGTCTCTGATTGGCCAGCCTCAAATCCAACATTCCGAGATGACAAAGAGAGGAAAGGAAAGGCCGGGGGCTGGGTCAGAACACTCCCAATACAGACCGAAATAGGCACACAGAGCCCCCATCACCCACTCTACATCCTACTGCAGTTTGGAGGACTATGAACCATGGATGATGGGACTTGCAGTACCATCACTCACATTCTGAGACCGCTGTTAACCTCATCCAATGACTGATCAGGACCAAACTTGGCACATAGACCTCTCATGACCCACTTTACGTCCTGGTGTGGTTTGGTCGGGGATGGACCATGGATTATGGGACTTGCAGTACCTTTGCTCAATTCTTGAGACCACTGCAACCCTCATCCAATTACCGATAAAGACCAAACTTGGCACACTGAGTCTCCATGACGCACTCTACATCCTGGTGCGGCTTGGAGGAGGATGCACCATGGACGATGGGACTTGCAATACCTGCACTCCCTTCCTAAAACCATTATAACTGCCAACAATGATGGATCAGGACCACAATTTACACAGAGAGCCCGCATAATCCACTCTACATCCTGGTGCGGTTTGGAAGAATTTGACAATGGATGATGGGACTTGCAGTCACTTCACTCACTTCCTGAGACCACTGAGACCCTTGCCAATGACTGATCAAGACCAAACTTGGCACACAGAGTCCCCATGACCCACTCTACATCCTGGTGCACTTTTGAGGAGGACAGACCATGGATGATGGGACTTGAAGTACCTCCACTCCCTTCCCAAGACTGCTGCAACCCTCATCTAATGTCCAAACAAGATCAAACTTGGCACACAGAGCCCCCATGACCCACTCTGCATCCTGCTGCAGTTTGAAGGAGGATCGACTTTGGATGATGGGACTTACAGTACCATCACTCACATTCTGAGACCGCTGTTAACCTCATCCAATGTCTGATCAGGACCAAACTTGCCACATAGACCTCTCATGACCCACTTTACGTCCTGGTGTGTGTTTGGCTGGGGATAGACCATGGATTATGGGACTTGCAGTACTTTTGCGCAATTCCTGAGACCACTGCAACGCTCATCCAATTACCGATAAAGACCAAACTTGGCACACTGAGTCTCCATGACGCACTCTACATCCAGGTGCAGTTTGAAGGAGGTTGCACCATGGACGATGGGACTTGCAATACCTGCACTCCCTTCCTAAGACCATTACAACTGCCAACAATGATGGATCAGGACCACAATTTACACAGAGACCCAGCATGACCCACTCTACATCCTGGTGCGGTTTGGAAGAATTTGACAATGGATGATGGGACTTGCAGTCACTTCACTCACTTCCTGAGACCACTGAGACCCTCGCCAATGACTGATCAAGACCAAACTTGGCACACAGAGTCCCCATGACCCACTCTACATCCTGGTGCATTTGTAGGAGGATGGCCCATGGATGATGGGACTTCAAGTACCTTCACTCACTTCCTGAAAATAATGCAGCCGTTATCCAAAGACCAATAAAGACCAAACTTGGCATACAGAACCGCCATTACCCACTTTCTCTAATAACCCGGGCAACGCCGGGTCCCCAAGCTAGTAAGAAATAAAAAAGAGCACCAATCCCAACTTTTCTGGAGATGAGAGACCAACTTGAGGATGGGAGAAGAAATGGCAGGAGAAGATTAAGAATGCAGTGATAACTTGAATTAAGAGTTTAAGTCATTCCGTAATTGAGCTAACTCAATTTGCTCTTATCTCAAAGCAAGTGAAATGCTATTAATCCCCTCTGACCCACTGTTAAGTGTTTTACATAAGAACGTGCATTTTATAAATAACAAATGACCTATAAATGCACATTCACATGGAACAATCAAAAACGAAAAATCAACTTTAAAATGGTAGAAGCACAAAGTTGTAGCAAGGAAGCACAAAGCAGAAAGGGAAGAGGCAGAAACATCCTTTTCTTCATACTGTCCTTCCAGCCCCCTCCCTCTCTTGCTCTCTCTCTATCTTCATGAAGCCAAATATACCAGGATAGAAATGACACAAAATCAACTAACTTAAAGTTCTGCAAAGCAGACAAGAGCAAAGCAGACAGCAATCTTCCAAAATGGATTAAGAGCACGAGGCATGGAGGTTGCTCCCTTGAATCCCTAATGCCCTATACTTGCGTGGTAGCACTCTCTCTGGTGCGCACTCTTAACTCAAAATGCTGTTTTGCATGTCAAAGCGAAAGCTGGGCAGAGCAATGGCTCTTAACTCAAACCATTCTTAAGTTGGGACACTCTTAAGTAGAGGTTCCACTGTATGTTTTTTTTTTAAAAAAAACAATGGCAGCTATGTCAGTCACATGTTTAGGACTTAGAACTAAAAAAAGATAAAACTGACAAAACTTATCAAATTTTATGGGCAGAATCCACATTTAATCACATTCCTCATTACAACATTTGCCTGTTTCAGCTCCAGTGTGTTAAGGATACAACTGAGGAAAAGATTCCCAATATAGTGGAGACTTGTAGCAAGGACTGCGTGTATACATTCATTGGACACCACATAATTCCTTTTGTTTATTGAGCAGAGAAATCCATGACCCCAGGCTTAGTTATTTTCTTCTGGCTCTGCTCCTACTCAAAGCTGCTCCAAGACCATCTATTCTTCAAGAAACTGATTAGAATGTTATCTTTTCTGTAGCTGGTACTTGTATTTCTGAATCCAGAAAATGATATATTCCTGGAGATATTATATGGCTGAATTGGCCAGTTTGTTTGTGGAATCTCCAAAGCTCCCATGTCTTTGAGGGAGAGAATCCTGGATGAAGATTTAGAACTTTGTTGGATTACTGTTGCAGAAGGATGCACAGCACACCCTATAAAGATTTATAGACTTTTGTGCACAACTAAAGGACACTGATTCCAGGAATTTCCAACTGGATGACCGCTGGGCATTCATTGATACTCCTCTATACTGGGGAAGCTACCCGGCTTTGTTTTCTCAGGCCATCGTCAGCGCCTGATTGAGTCTTGTGGAGAAGCTTGGGGCCTGCCAGGCCAATGATAAGAGCCCCAGCTGGAGCGGTGATCAGGATGCCCAGGAAAGCAACTGTCAAGATGTTCAGGCCATATTCTTCTAGAGTTTTATCTTCCTCAAGTCGCGCTGTGTCTAAGGCAACAGAACCAATTGCAGCCTATTGAGGAGGGAGAAGAAAACTGGTTTAGAAAATCCCATGATATGTTCGCCATAAGTCAGAAACAATCTGAATACACACAACAACAACAACAACAACAACAAAAGGTGTTGCCAAAAACAACAACCTAAATAAAATAATAATAACAACACTTTATATCCCACCCTTCTCACCCCAAAGGGAACTCAGGGCAGATCACAGTACACATACACGACAAACATTCAATGCCGCTTTGTATAGACAGTACATAGACAAACAGAACAGAAAGGAAGTGTGTTGTTTCGATGCCATGGAAAGTTGGGCTCGAGTTCAGCCACAGGAGGTGCTGTTGTTCCATTTTCTATGAAGAAGAGCCGCTAGGGCTTCCTCCTTCCTTTTGATCGCCCAGCATTTTCTGATCTTCTTTCTTTATGGCATTGTAAAACACCTTCCCCGCTTTATAGCGGTACCTAATTTCTCTAATTACAGCTAAAGCTGTTTTTGAACTGCTTAGGTAAACAGTGCGCAGGGCTGACAGTTGGCCGCTCATGC
This sequence comes from Anolis sagrei ordinatus, assembly GCF_025583915.1. Classification (NCBI taxonomy): domain Eukaryota; kingdom Metazoa; phylum Chordata; class Lepidosauria; order Squamata; family Anolidae; genus Anolis; species Anolis sagrei. Next base: position 178,879,500 of record NW_026847549.1, on the reverse strand, counting down.
TAACCCGGGGCAGTGAACTTTCAATCTTTCGGTTGATAGATCTTATAGTTGCTAGTGATTTACCAGCTGTGCTAAACCTCTAGCCCTAAACCTAAATAACTTATATATAATAATATACTTTAATACCATACTTTATTTGTATTCCGTTCTATCTCCCCAAGGGGACTCAGAGCAGATTACTAGGGCTGGGCGGTTTCGTTTCGTTAATTCATAATTCGTTAATAATTCGTTAATTTTTTTAATTACAAAACGATAACGAACCATTCTGGAGCAATTTTTTTAAAAAACGAATTTTTAAACACGTTTTGTAAATGCTTCGTATTTCGTTATTGTATTCGTTTCGTTATTGTTCTGAGGTCGTTTCGTTATTATTTCCGCATGTCTGGGGCAAGTTTTTTGTTTAATTAGTGAAAAAAAATTATAATATCACACCAACAGTCAACAACAGAGGGACGGGAAGCTTCAGAAGTTTTTGGAGGTTTTTTAGCGTATTTCGCGGTCGCGTCCGCCATTAACGAATCGATTCGTTATTGTTTCGGAAATCGATTCGTTAATGTTTTGTAATTTTTTTCACATTTAAAAATTTCGTAAATATCGAACTTTTTAAAAGGAAAATTTTGTAATTATTTTAAATAACGAAACGCAAAAAACCCCAAAAACGAATCGATTTTAGAAACAAATTTTTCCGTTGTTACCCAGGCCTACAGATTACAGAATACATAAATGGCAAACATACAATGTTGTTATACAGTTAACAGACAGACAATACATAGACAGAGGCAAGGCTTCCCTCTTTTCATCTCCGGCATCCAGAGGCCGTGCTCAACTTGGCCATGCGAAAGTGCTATAGTTCCATTTTTCTACACCAAGGAGCCTGTTGTCCATGGACGCCTTCCTGATCAAATTGCTGCCATGTCTTCAGGGGCACCCTTTACCTCCCCGCCACAGCGGTACATATTTCAATAAATGTTAAAATGGCGAATACAAAAAATAAAATAATAATTAACATTTGTGGTACATGAAGAATTGCTGCATAGTCATGAGAACTGGATTTGAACTGAAGAGAGAAAAAGAGATGTCAAATGCAAGAAGGAATTAACAGATGGGAAGGCAATTGCTTTTCAGAGTGGTTGCTATGTAATAGTACTATTCCATAGACTAAAGCCATTATTTGCAAGTTTGCACTAAAAGCGTGTTCTACCTGGACAGTTGCTTTGGGGATCCATGCCAGCGCAATAAATATTTTCTCCTTGAAATTAAAGCCAGAAAAAGTCACCAACAAAAAAGTCGCAATAAGTCGTACCATCAAAGCCAGTCCCAGGGTGGCTAAACAAAGCCCTGAAACAAGGAAATGCTTAATTACACTTCTCAGAAGACAAAGGGAAAAGAAGTTTTGATCTTTTTTTTTTTCAGAGTCATCAAAGGAATGTTTCATGGTTCAATAAGGGGCCTACTGAGATTGATTTTTTATACTTTATCATTCATTTCCCAAAACTAACAAGATGCCAGGAAGCATCAGATACCTTTCAATACCTAACAGTATAACTGTAAAAAAAACAATGGAAGGGTCATAGTGACACGTGTTGATCTTCTCCCAGCCCATACAAGATAAATGCAAAACACTTTAATATCTGTAAAGAACAATAAAGATAGATAAATAAACCCAGAATGTTCTAATGTCAAGCATCAGTTTGTACATCCTTTGAAAGAGTCAGGAACCCCTTACCTAAAAAGACTCCGTAAAATATGAGTCTAGCTTGGAATATTGAAGCATCAAGTTAGAGCCATTGAGGCAGGAATGACAAGGCCTAGCCCTCCTGATGTTATTGGACTGCAATTCCTATCAGCCCCAGACATCATAGTCAGTAGAGAAGAATACTGGGAGTTACAATACAACAACCTTTGGAAAATTCCACATATTATATTTAAAGCATTCATAATTGTTAGTAACTAATCCATTAACTGAAAGCAAGGTACAATTTGTTGGGTGAGTGGGCTTATCAACAAAAGACCCTCCTCATAAATGCACGGCAGAGTAACATTAGCAGCAGTGTGACCCAGCACCAGTAGCCAAAAGTGATTAAAAGAACAAAGAACACACAGACCAATGTTATTTCTTCCTAAGGAGGCTTTTCTTTATAGCAAAATAACATGGTTGCACTATTTACAAGAACAAGGTTTCCATAACACAAATAAAATTATTGTCGAAGGCTTTCATGGCTGGAAACACTCATCTTGAAACACCTCCAAGATGAACTGAACCACCTCAACTGGGCTCTCCAGGCCAATGGATACTCCACCTCGGACATCAGAAGAGCTGCAAGACCAAGAACAAGCCATGAGAGTAAAGATGAAGATCCACCCAGAGGAAAAGTGTTCCTGCCATACATCAAGGGAACCACTGACCGCATAGGGAAGCTGATGAGGAAACACAACATACAAACAATCTACAAACCCACCAAGAAAATCCAACAAATGCTACATTCAGCAAAGGACAAGAGGGATCCTCTCACCTCTGCAGGAGTCTACCGTATACCATGCAGCTGTGGACAAGTCTACATAGGGACCACCAAACGCAGCATTGCCCAGACACGCATCAAGGAACATGAAAGGCACTGCAGACTACTTCAACCAGAGAAGTCAGCCATAGCAGAGCACCTGATGAACCAGCCTGGACACAGCATATTATTTGAGAACACAGAAATGCTGGACCACACCAACAACCACCATGTCAGACTACACAGAGAAGCCATTGAAATCCACAAGCATGTGGACAATTTCAACAGAAAGGAAGAGACCATGAAAATGAACAAAATCTGGCTACCAGTATTAAAAAACTCTAAAATTACAACAGCAAAACAACAGAGAGGAAACAACCAGGCACAGATTAACACCTCCCAGCAAGAGATTTTCCCAGGCTCAGGCAGGCCTTCAAATGCTAATGAAGGTGATCAGTTGAAACTTTCACACCTAGCTGCAGCAGGGAAGATCTCCTTGCCCCACCCCAGCCATTCCACAGATATATAAGCCCCTTTTCCTAATTCCAACAGACCTCACTACCTCTGAGGATGCTTGCCATAGATGCAAGCGAAACGTCAGGAGAAATGCCTCTAGAACATGGCTCTATAGCCCGAAAAAACCCACAAGAACAAATAAAATTCTTTATACTTCCTTCTTTGCTTCCATGCTGGGCTTCTTTCTCATGCAGACAAAAAGCTTTACTCTCACAGAGACTTCTCACACTAAACTTACAGAGGAGCTTCACACAGAAGCCTTTTACACACAGCAGCCGTCACAATGGAGCTTTACACATGAGGCCTTCAACCTGGGGCTTCTCTCACTGAAGCCTTCTCACACCAGGCCTCTCACACACAAACTCTGAGGCCTACCTCACACTGAGGCCTACTAACACTGAGGTTTACCTCACACTGAGGCCTCTCTCAGACTGAGGGCAACTAATACTGAGGTGTACTAAGCTACAGGCGGACCTGTTTATATTGAACTGCAGCTTTTGCTCAGTCATTGCATCCATTTAACCCTTTGAGTGCTTGACTCACATTTTTGTAATTAAAAATACCTAGTTAATTTTTAATATTTCTGACACAGTTCAAACATTTCCTGAACATTAACTAGATAACACGCTATGAGTCCACACATTATTTAAAAATAATATTTTGGGATTAATGCAGGTTTTAGTTTTTGAAGGAAAAAGCTTGTTCCTGATTAATGTATACTAGCAAACCATACAGGGTTTTTTTTTTTTTTTTTGTAAGCAGACTTACCAACTGTTTCGGGCTTGAGAGCAGCAATAGATATCTCAGCTCCAATTAAACCAAACAGAAAGGGTTGAAAAATTGTCCAGGCAATTGCTACCTTTTCTTCCACAGCTCTCTGGAGGACAGTGTTACAAAAACAAGGGTTGGTAATAGTGCTGCAGGAAATGTCATGTGTGATATCATGCAATAATAATAATAATGATAGGCAATCCTGTTAATTGCCTATCATTATGACATATATGCACATAAATGGTGGTTAGAGATGTGGGTACAATTTTCTGTGCAACAAGGTATTACCTCCCTGCATATCATCCATCTCCTCTTGCATAGCTTTTAAGCCCTGGGTTCAGCCATAGTTGGTACTCCTCCTCCTCCCTTTCTCCTGGCACGTCATTTCTACGCACCAGGAGAGCTCCGGCAGCTCTCTAATGGAAGCCTGGTAGTTCTTTTGTTTCTTAAAGGGCTTTTAGAAAGAAAACCACGGGATGATTGTCTGGAATGCCCCCTCAGAAGTCTAGAACTTTTAAGGGAGCAGTCCAGACACAGAAGTAGTGGGTTTATCCCGTGCCTTCCAAGAAGGCGCGGAATGACACAAACGAGTGTTTTCTTGGTTTGTGGCAAATTAATTCAGGTTTGTCCAGGGCATCATCTGGACTGTCCCTTTTTAATTGCGGGAACTCCCACATTAAAGGGTGGTCTGGATGGACCCTCCATAATTCTATGATTCCATCAACGACATGATCAAAACTACTTAAAAAAACCTTTCAATAGCTTGGCACACCATTTAATTATCTATTTGTCTGACTTTTATATAATTCAGGATCTTTTAGCCTACTTTTTAAATTGTAACACTCTCCAAATATACAGAAACTTAACATCCATTGTAGCTCGTTCCAGCTCAAGGTTAATGTAACTAACAGTGATCAAGGAAAGAAATATATATTTACACCCCATTCACTTCAAAGTATGCATCCAGCTATTTCACAATAAGCTTGGAACACTGAGTGCATTCTCAGTCATGAGGGTTAAATGGACACTCACCTTTTCTTCAGACCACTTCATTCCACCTATAAATGACAAAACAATTGTGCAGAGTCCTCCAGATCCATGGATACCAAAATACTTGCTGCCCAAAAGACTGAACATGGACAGCCCCATGACAAAGAAAGTTCTTTTCCATGCAAGTCTTCTCTAAGATGAGAAAATGAAAAGAAAGGTAAAGAATGTTTAAATGTTAAATTAGTCTTCATTATAACATAAGGAAATGAATGTGGTCATGAAGTTAGGATAAAATCTACAACTGTCACCTGTCTATTCCAACATGAACATTCAAGCATTTGCTGAATGGAAGGGCAATCTTAGCCATTCAATTCCTGAAATTGTACTGTATAGCTAGTATTGCACCACCTGATATTTGCTGAGAAGTTGCAGCCAATAATAAAAGGACCAAGGCAGTGACATCTCCGGCCCATCCCCAGTTCGGATATCAGCCAGCACGCCAATGCCTTAAATCAAGAAATAGTTTTCTAAGATCTACAGAGATACTCGCAGGAACACCTTAGCAAGCGAGAGTCCAAAAGTGGCATGCTCAAATCTGGAACATCAACCCATGGTTGATACTGAATAAGAGACCTCCCCCCCGCTGGGCACATAGAAGACTGGGTGACTTGGAAGGCGCTGAACAGTCTGTGCTCTGGCACCACGAGATGCAGAGCCAACCTTAAGAAATGGGGCCACAAAGTGGAGTCCATGACATGCGAGTGTGGAAAAGAGCAAACCACAGACCACCTATTATAATGGAGCCTGAGCCCTGTCACATGCACAAAGGAGGACCTTCTTATAGTAACATCAGAGGCACTCCAAGTGACCAGTTTCTGGTCAAAGGACATTTAATATAATGCCACAAAAACTTTGTGCTTTTAAAATACATTACAACCATACCCTCCATTCACTTCTGATATGATAAAGAAATAAATTCCCATCACCAAACAGTGCAAACCTATCCCATGAAGCAGGTAGTATAAATAATTGTTGGAAGTTCATACTCCCTAACACAGTGATGAAAGCCAAGATGTTATTCTTGCATATGAAACAATCTTGGTCTTGAACTGGAATAAAAGAATCCCAGTTAATGTTTCAGAGTAAAATGAGGGATATTCATTGATGAGACATCACTGTTGACCAAGGAAGAGGCATACTAGACCCACATCTTGGAAAAGTCTGTGTTTGCTGGCCTTTTTGGCCACTCAGTACTCTCCAGATCTTAACTAACTTCCTTTATTTACAGCTACCATAACCACTGACCATGGAATTGTAGCTGAACACATCTGGAAGTCACCAGCTTAGGGAAGGCTGATTTGTACCATATTCTTGATTGTTACTAACTAGGACATGGATGTTTCCTGTATTATGAATTATGTACTAGTAGAGAATTCATAAGAGACACAATTGTTTTCTTTTACCCTATCCTTGCTTGGAAAGTAGCAAATAAAAATCCCCAGAAACACTCCGGCTCCTGCACCAATTGAAACTTCCATTAAACCATGGAGAAGACTATCCACGGTAGAGCCTGTTTGGAGAAAGAAAGAAAAAGGCTCCGGATGAGTTTCCTCACAATCTTTCTGCTAGTATTAGTCAGCCTAAGCCAATGGTTCTCAACCTTCCTGATGACACGACCCCTTAATACACTTCCCCATGTTGTGGTCACTCCCAACCATAAAATTATTTTTGCTGCTACTGTTATGAATCATAATGTAAATACCTGATATGCAGGATATATTTTCATTCTCTGGATGAAATTTGGCACAAATACCCGATGCGCCCAAATTTGAATACTGGTGGGAATGGGGGTGGGGTTGATTTGCCATTTGGGAGTTGTAGTTGCTGGGATTTATAGTTAACCTACAATAAAGAGCATTCTGAACTCCATCAATGATGGAATTGAACTAACTTGACACACAGAACTCCCATGACCAATAGAAAATACTGGAAGGGTTTGGTGGGCATTGACCTTGAGTTTGGGAGTTGTAGTTCATCCAAAGAGCACTGTGGACTCAAACAATGATAGATCTGGACCAAACTTGGCATGAATTCTCAATATGCCCCAGTGTGAAAACTGGTGGAGTTTGGAGAAAATACACCTTGACATTTGTTGAGTTGTAGTTGCTGGGATATATAGTTCACGTAAAATAAGCGAGCATTCTGAACTCCACCAATGATATAATTGGGACAAACTTCCCACACAGAACACACATCACAAACAGAAAATACTGTGTTCTCTGATGGTCTTTGATGACCCCTCTGACACCCCTTCATGACCCTCCCAGGGGTCCCGAACCCTAGGTTGAGAAATGCTGGTCTAGGTAAGCCAATATTCAAAATACTTACCAACATGTTGCAAAATATAAGTTTGATGAACACGAGAAAGACCAGAAACAAAAAGCCTTCAGGTACAATCCCATGTGAAAAAATCAGGGCTTCCATGGAGATCCACCCACCTTTAAATGCCAGTGCATTGTAGAGGAAGAAGTTCAAATGCCTTGAGGATATCTGTACAGCCACCAGCACCGGAGGCTCAGAAAATGAGCTAAGCGAAACAAAAACAAAGCTCTCCTTTCCAAATTGTTTGCCTTGTTGAGTCTGGCATCTTCCGAGACATGGCAAGAAAATTGGTACTGGGTGCCATGCAATGACATAGGCTTCGGCAAATAAAATATCAGTCAGTTGAATTGGATGCTTCAAAATATGACCCAAAGTTCTACAGATTCTTGGAATCCAGACTTGGAAGCTACCCCACCTTCTGGAATTCATGTTTGTCTTCTCCTGTAGTTTCTGGCAATATGTTTTCCACCAAATGTGGTATCAGAACAGAAAGAAATGTACTACTGTCACAGGAGACTCTATAGTACTTATTTCATCTTAATTCCACTTTTCTGTGGCCCTGTGCTTGAAGGCTTATCCTCACAGCAAATCCTGTAAAATAAATCTGGCTGCAAAAACCTGTAACTGGCCTAAAAAGACACGCAATACATTTGGTAGCTGAGTGGAGATTTAAACCTCAGCCTATCTTATCAACCATACTACACTGGCTCATATGGCCTTCAAGCCCCTGAAAAATGATTGACTGAAGCAAACCAAGTTAATCCCCAGGGATCATGGAAAGAGAGAAAATAACAAATTTAATATTTGAAAGAATTACCGTATATACTCGAGTATAAGCCGACCCGAATATAAGCCGAGGTACCTAATTTTACCACAAAAAACTGGGAAAACACATTGACTCAAGTATAAGCCGAGGGTGGGAAATGCAGCAGCTACTAGTAAATTTAAAAATAAAAATAGATACCAATAAAATTACATTAATTGAGGCATCAGTAGGTTACATTTTTTTGAATATTTACATAAAACTGTAATTTAAGACGGCCCAACTCTGATTAAACCATTATTCTAACCTTCTTAATTGTAAATGTGCTTATGTATCCTTCCAATAATAATAGAGTAAAATAATAAATATAATAATAGAGTATGGATTCTCCCCTATGAACCCGCAAGGTTGCTAAGATCTTCTGGAGGGGCTCTGCTCTCGGTCCCACCACCCTCGCAACTGCGTCTGGTGGAGACGAGGGACAGGGCCTTCTCGGTGGTGGCCCCTCGGCTCTGGAACTCTCTTCCACTGGAAGTTAGAATTGCCCCTTCTCTCCTGACTTTTAGAAAGCAGGTAAAAACTTGGCTCTGGAATCTTGCATTTGATGAGTGAGTCAATGACTCTTGACCACATGGATGGATGGTAATGAATTGTGATTTCATTTGGACAACTTGGCCTTATGTTATTATATGATTGCTTTTTAATGTATTTTATGTATTAGTGTATTTTGGGGTGTGATGTTTTAAACTATTGTTTATGAATCTTTGTTGTAAACCAGCCTGAGCCCCTCTCCGGAGGTCGAGAAGACCGATATATAAAAGTTATAAATAAATAAATAAATAAATAAAAATAATGGAAATATAATAACAATAATAATAATAGAGTAAAATAATATATGTAATAATAAAATAGAGTAAAATAATAAATACAATAATAACAATAAATAGAGCAAAATAATAAATGTAATAATAACAATATTAAATAGTGTAAAATAATACATGTAATAATAAAGTAAAAAATAAATGTAATAATAATAATAAATAGAGTAAAATAATGTAAATGTAATGATGACAATAATAAATAGAGTAAAATAATAAATGTAATAATAATAATAATAATAATAATAATAATAGAGTAAAATAATAAATAACCTTGACTTGAGTATAAACCGAGGGGGACCTTTTCAGCCTAAAAATAGGGCTGAAAAACTCAGCTTATACTAGAATATATACAGTAATTTTCTTTGAGCTCCACTAGATTGTTGTTGTGAGATAAACCAGTTGTTGAACCTAAGGAAACATTTAGCACAACTATTCCTTCTCACGTGGCAGCAGGATGGTTAAAACCGCATCTAAGAAGAATGTGTTTTAGCTGGTTTCATCTAATGAGTTGTGTGGGCTGATAATAGAATCAAAGCATCCATGGAGAGGTAATTTTACTCCTGTTTCTCTACTGCAGTCCTGAGGGAAGTACTACTTTGCTTTGAGAAGAAATATTATTTGGCAAATTTCAGTGCAAATAGTATATACCTTCAGGGATGGGATTATCCTCTAGCCTGTAGGAGGCGAAAAAAGGGTTAAATTCTTTCTCCGTGTCTGCTCTAATCACATTATTGGCAGCCTCGGCTTAGTGGAATTTGCACTTTAAAAGCAACCTTTCATTAAAAACCACCTTTGCACTTTATGTGTTTCAGATCATGTCTACTTTGACACCTTATTCCGAAGTGCTCAATGGCTTGGCTGGCATTGCAGCATGCGTTACTGATCAATATATGTATGACTGAGTGTAAGCGCTTAGTCATACAGCTCCCTGAAGGCACTTGGAGACAGTGTTGTAAATTCCAGATAATTCAATTTCAGCTCCATCAGCAACAGATAATAATAATAATAATAATAATAATAATAATAATAATAATAATAATAATATCCCGCCCTATCTCCCCAAGGGGACTCAGGGCAGATTCCAATAGACGAAAAACATTAAGGCAAGCATTCAGTGCCTCACCACAACTGCAAACATAAATACATTCACAACCCACCCAATCTGAAACAACCCAACATCAATCTGAAACAACCCAACATAATGATAATATAAAAAACCCAAAATTATACTAACATTGTATCTCACCATAAAAACATCCAATTATTTCTAACCATAAAAACATGAACCTCAGCATAACAAGCTCCCAAAGTTTCACTAAAAAATTTAAAGTTCAAAGTTAGCTGTAATTGCCATGATATCCAACAGTGCCGGCCAACCCACTAAGGCCAGAGAGCAGTGATAATAATCGAGAATGAATTAAGTGACTGTCGTTCGCTAGACATTCTCTCCATATGCTAAAGTGCACAAATGGGTTTTTAATTGTTTTGTGAAGAAGACGGAGTGAGGGGACGTTTTTATCTCTTTGGGGAGGGCATTCCAGAGGTGGGGGTGATTACGAAGAAGGCCCTCTTTCTCATTCCCAAATGCCGTACTTGAGACACAAGTGGGACTGAGAGTAAGGCTTCCTCTGCTGACCACAATGTTTGAGTAGGTCTATAAGAGGAAATGTGGTTCTTCAAATAGCTTGGACCCAAGCCATTAAAGACTTTAAAGGCAATGATGAGCACTTTGTATCTAGCCTGGAAGCAGACCAGTAGCCAGTGCAGCCGCTGCAACATGGGAGTTACCTGATCCCTCTACAGAGCTCCAGTTAGTAATCTGGCTGCCAATCTCCTCACCAGTTGAAGCTTCCGAACTGTCTTCAAAGGCAGCCCAATGTAGAGAACATTATAGTAGTCCAAGTGGTATGTGACTAAGGCATGGACTACCATGGCCAAGTCTGGCATCTCAAGGTACAGACACAGCTGACCCATCACCAACACCTGCTATTCCAGGGTCAGCGATGAGTCCAGGAGCACCCCCAGACTGCGAACTTGTATCTTCAGGGAGAGTGTCCAAAACAGGCTGTAACCCCGCACCCTGTTCCGCCTTCTGACTGACCAGGAGTACCTCTGTCTTGTCTGGATTTAATTTCAACTTGTGAGCCCTCATCCAGTCCATCACTGATGACATTCATTGGTTTAGGACCAGGACGGCATCCTTGGCTTTAGGTGGAAAGGAATAATAGAGTTGAGTGTCATCTGCATAAATTTGACACTAAACTCCAGAACTCTGGATGATCTCATCCAGGGGTTTCATGTAAATATTAAACAGCATGGGGAACAGAATAGAGCCCTGAGGGACCCCACAGGCCACTGTTCAGGGAGTCAAACAGGAGTCCCCCAGCACCACCATTGGGATTCAGCCTTCCGGGAAGGACTGGAGCCACTGCAAAGCAGTGCCCCCAAGCCGCATCCCAGCGAGCCAACTCAGAAAGATACCATGGTCAATGGTATTGAATGCCTCTGAGAGGTCCATGAGAACCAACAGAGACACACTCTCCCTGCCTAGCTCTCTTGGTAGATCATCCACCAAGGCACCCAATATGTTCTCTGTTCCATAGCCAGGCCTGAAACTAGACTGAAATGGATCTAGATTAGTGGTTCTCAATCTGTGGGTCCTCAGGTGTTTTGGCCTACAACTCCCAAAAATCCCAGCCAGTTTACCAGCTGTTAGGATTTCTGGGAGTTGAAGGCCAAAACATCTGGGGACCCACAGGTTGAGAACCACTGCTCTAGATAATTAGTTTCATCCAAGAAACTTTGGAGTTGTGAGGCCACCACTTTCTCTAGGACTTGCCCTGATAAAATAATTTCCATTGAGATCCATGCTGTTTCTAGGATGAGACCTCTCATTCCTTTCTTAGGCAGAGAACAATGCCTAAGAATAGTTTAAACATAAAAACAGAGTCATGCCATACTTTCAACATAAAATATGGCATGACTTATTATTCATTGGATTCCAAAGATAGGGAGATATCAAGCAGTGCTAATGGTGTGAATTTTGTGGGAGGGACCTCAGTGTCTTTCTTGCCTAAGAAGAACCCATAAAATTCATGGAGCCACCCTAGTTTGACAGGTGACTTGAAGGCACATTTATGAGAACTGAGTTTGCTTCCTTGTCCAGCAGGTGGCAGAGAAAGGACCTCTTTTGGCCCAGCTCTGCTGCTAGACCACAAGAAAAGCAAAAGAAGAAAGGAAATGGAGCCTTTCTGTTGCAACTGATAAAATGGAAAATAAAGTGTTCAAAGTGCATTGTGGTTGCCACAATTAAAATGAATGTCACTGATCTAAAGCAGCAATAATCTCCAAGCCACTTCACACATTTTACAGGACTAGGTGTCTATTTTTATTTTGGAATTTACCAGTAGTTGCTGCATTTCCCACCCTCGGCTTATACTCAAGTCAATCAATTTTTCCAGTTTTGGGAGGTAAAATTAGATGCCTCGGCTTATATTCGGGTCGGCTTATACTCGAGTATATACGGGTACTTTCAGGAAAGGAATCTGGACAAGCCCTTCTTGTGGGAGCCCAGTTCTTAAAGGGAATAGTTTTAGCCCTTTTTTCTAAGGGGTCCCATGATTTCCCTCCTTGGCTGAATACATGTTCTCGCTCATCAGACCTATGAAGTAATTAACAACAGTACCTGTGGAAAAAGCCATGCCTAAGAAGGTGTTGAAGCCTGTGATGGCTACAATATCGTCCATGCTTCCTGCGGCTATCAGCAATGTTGGGATGCCTTTGTCAACACCATATCCTCTGGCCTGTAACCCCAACATTGAAAGGACAACGATGGCAGGAGACACCGCACCTATAACAAATCTGAACATATGCAATACCACCTTTTTATTGATGTCCATTCTCTTTGTCCCTTTCATCACGATACGCTCTTCAACATAAAGAAACAGGAAAAACGATCTAGGAAAACATCTTCTCTGTGTTTCCATTCGTCCCCATCCTATTACACTAAAGATAAAGATTTCCTCTGACATTAAGTCTAGTTGTGTCCAACTCTGGGGGGTGGCGCTCATCTCCATTTTTAAGCCAAAGAGCTGGCGTTGTTCATAGACTCCTCCAAGGTCATGTGGCCGGCATGATTACCTTCCCAATGATGCGGTACCTATTGTATTGTTGAAGGATTTCATGGTTGGAATCACTGGGTTGTTGTAAGTTTTTCAGGCTGTATGGCCATGTAGCATTCTTTCCTGAGGTTTCACCAGCATCTATGGCAGGCATCCTACCTGCCATAGATGCAGGCAAAACTTCAGGAGAGAATGCTTCTGGAACATGGCCATACAGCCTGAAAAACTTACAGGATGGCAAGGATAGACCAATTGATCTATTCACGTTTGCAAGTTTTCTAACTGCTAGGTTGGCAGAAGCTAGGGCTAACAGCAGGAGCTCATTCTGCTCCCCAGATTCGAACCACCAACCTTTCAGTCAGCAAGTTCAGCAGCTCAGTGGTTAACCCGCTTTGCCACTGGGGCTCCTATTACACTATTATAGTGCTACTCCATTTTTACTGCCATGACAATATGCTATAGCATCCTGGGATTTGCATTTGGGGGAAGGACATTTAGAATTCTCATCCAGAGCTCTTGGTTAAACTATAAACCCCAGAATTCCACAGAATGTTGTCATGTCACTTAAAGTGAAATAATTGCACTATAACAGAATAGTATGATAGAGCGCTAAGTCAGAATGGGGCAAGTAGTAGTGGAAGCATATAGCAACTACTGCTTTGAAAAGAGGGGGGAAAGCCTACACCATAAATGTTTTGGAAGGCAGAGTAAACACTGTAATCATTAAATTGATTTGCAAAAATAAATGCAGTTCTCTGCAATCACAGTTCTACACTCCAATTCAAAATGAGAACAATCAGTAGGATGAGAAGAGCTTCCTTGAATGTTAATTATCAGTCATGAGAATTAGCAATACAAAAAACAATGAAATAAATAAATAAATATCAAATTAAAAATTAAAAGCCACCTATACAGCATTCTAAACAAATTTGTTGTCCAGGCTGATTATGGGGTGCATAAAAATATTATACAAACTATTGTCGAAGGCTTTCATGGCTGGAATCACTGGGTTGTTGTAGGTTTTTTCGGGCTATATGGCCATTTTCTAGAGGCATTCTCTCCTGATGTTTCGCCTGCATCTATGGCAAGCATCCTCAGAGGTTGTTTATCATGAATGCTAATGCTAATAATGCTAATAATAATAAAAATAAAAATAATAGAAATGTCCTGTGTTTGCAAGGTAGTGGGCTTCATCCACTGTGTTTATGGCTGGAACATAAACATTGCTAAAGAAATACACACCCTGTATGTAAAGGTAAGCAAAATCCCTTCTTACCCTAACATAAATCCCCAGTCCCATGGCAGGCCCATCAGGAAGTGAGAGATGACTGCTGCTGAACAGGATTCAATGATGCAAGGTCCCAAGCTTAGTCTGAAACAGACTGCTTTTAACTTATTCAGAGCCTGAAAGACAAAAAAGAAAAGAGAAATTGGTTATACAACATTTGCAATTTACTCTTTTTCTCATCTTTTCTCATTTGCAAAGTACAATATATAACTCCCCCAAAAGGTCAGAATTGTTTAATGCAAGTTTTCTGACTATAACATTTTCATTTGCATTAAGGACATACACTTCCATCTGTAATTGTAGTCTTGTATTAAAAACAGCAGCATGGTAAGAACTGGACAAAACGTATCTCTTAAGTATTCCTTGCTTAAGAGCACACGGCACCCCTATTAAAGCAGCTCCACTGGCTGCTGTTAAGTTTCCGGTCCCAATTCAAAATGAAAGTTATAACCTATAAAGCTTTAAACGGTGTGGGTCCTGCCTATCTTCAGGACCGCATCTCCCCCATGAACTGGCGTGGGCTCTAACATCTGCCAGGGAGGCCTTCCTCTCGCTTCCACGACGGTCACAGGAATGGCTGGTGGGGACGAGGGAGAGGGCCTTCTCAGTGGTGGCCCCCCGACTTTGGAACTCCCTCCCTAGGGAGATTAGGCAAGTCCCCACATTGTCCTCCTTTTGCAGGGATCTGAAAACCTAGATGTTTCAGATGTTTCAGCTTGCATTTGAGAACGCCTAGTCCCTAGTTAAATGCCCAGTCCCTAGATTCCCTAATAATATTTTGCTCTCTGTAATTCATCCAATATCCAGCCCTATGATATGCTGTTTGCACTATTCCATGCCTGGCCCTTTTATAGCCTGGTCATGCCGATTGCACTATTGGCAATTTGTTTTGTCAAAAATTATTCTGATTAAGTTATAACGTTACTGCTTTATACTCTTTACGTTTTATTGAACTGTGTTTTTATCCGGACTGTTATATTTAACTATGTCTTTATTTCAGTTATGTTTTTGCTATGATGGATTGCTTTGTATTGTGTCTGTGGGCATTTTGTCCCATATGCAAGCCGCCTTCGGGGAGATGGTGGTGAGGTATAAGAATGAAGTTATTATTAAAGTTATTATTATTATTATTATAAGAAAGTCCTATGGAATTCACAAATAAGTCAACAGGTGCCTGAAGACATATATACATATTAGCCATTCCCTGTTATGTGTTGCTGTGGCCCAGTCTGTGTATATGTGTTTTGTGTGCGTATATATATATATATATATATATACACACACACACACACGCACACCCATTTCTAGCCTGTCCTTCTCAACCCCCGAAGGGGGACTCAGGACAGATTACATTTGACACAATTTGATGCAATTAAATATAACAAAGTAATATAACAACAATTAAAACAATAAATAGAACATTAATTAAAACAATAAAAACAGTATTAACCYCTGTATCACCATTCCAGTCTAATTCTATATCCAAAGCGCTATTTATTCCTGCTGTCCAAAAGCCTGGTCCCAGAACCACGACTTCAATTTCTTTCTGAAAGACAGGAGGGATGAAGCCGATCTTTCCTCGTTGGGGAGAGAGTTCCACAAATATATATACACACATAAACACATATATATATATATGCTGGAAATAAATAAATAAATAAATAAGTGTGTCTGCGTATATATATGTGGGTGTATATATGTCTGTGTGTATATATGTGTGTATATGTTCGTGTGTTTATATGTGTATGCACATATTGTCTATATGTATGTGCTTGTCTATATGCATATTTGTGTGTCTATATGTGTGTATGTATATTTGTGTGCATGTGTATATGTGTGTATATATGTATGATTGTGTATGCATGTGTATATGTATATATGTGTGTATGTATATGGATGTGTGCATATGTGTATATTCGTGTGTGCTTGTGCATACATGTGTGTGTATAAATGTGTGCATGTGCATGTGTATATGTATATGAATGTATGTGTATATGTGTTGAGACTCAGCATTCTGGCACCATACCTACTACTAGTAGTAGGAGAAGAAGAAGAAGTGATGGTGTAATTTTTTAGGTTTTTAAGTCTGTTCTGCTGAGGTGTGTGTGTGTGTGTTTAGAGTGATGGACACTCGTTGGACTGTTAGGTGTATTGTGTCAAAAATTCGTGTCAATTCGACCAGTAGTTTCTGAGTTATGTTTCTCCCACAAACGAACACTACATATAGATATAGAATCTATCACTGGGTTTTCTGAGGCTGTGAGTATGTAACTTGCCCAAGATCACCCAGTGAGTTCCCATGTCTAAGCAGGGAATTGACCTCTGATTTCCAGAGTAATAGTCCAATGATCAAACCATACACTGGCTCACAATGTCTAGCCAATGCCTCTTTTTTCCCTTTAAGTAACTGCAGTAGAGGGTGGGAAGAGAAAGCTTATCTCTCCCCTATAGATCATAATATTATCACACTGTCCTTTGTGAGACAACAAGGAACCTTGCCCTGAACACTTTAGCCGTGTGGACGTTGTGAAATATTCAGTTCTAATGCACAAAAAGAGGAACGCACACCATCCCTCCCTTGGCACTCTTCTCTTGGTAAGAATCTCCTCTAATCATTTAAAGACATTGTTGTACGCAATGCCTTAAGTCTAACATGGTAGTCTGGGCCTCTCTTCTGCAGCAAAAACTTTGGCTTTGTTAAGGAAGGATCACGTGAAGCCTCACCTGTGGGTTAAGGCCAAGACCAGCAAGAGCCAAGATAATTGAGAGGGCAATATTTCTCAGGGCAGCTCCCCATTTCACATCAATCTTAACTATGTCATTGGTGAAGGGGATGTTTCTTATGAGAAATCCAGCAACCATCATACCTGCAGTGCAAGAAAGAAAGCCTTATCAATGTTGGTTTCTACCACGAGACACAACAAAATGTGGAAAATTCAGTTTCTCTCTCAGTGTATTAAACTTTTGATAAAGGAAGATGTTTTGTGTTAGTACAGACATAATACTGAAGGATATAATACTGAATAAAGACAACACAGAGAGAAAGAAAGAGCACTAAACAATGAAAAAATCAATACAGCCAAGTCATTACAAGAAATAATATTTAGACCATTAGACTCCAAACTGATCCCAGTCCAGTTCACTTCTCATTCATTTCCCAAAGGAGAACTAAAGCAACCAGACTAAACCTACGAGGGTTGAATGAAAAGTAATGCCTTCACCTTCATTACTTGGGTTTGGATGGGAATATTTTAATAAATCAAATGCAGAAATAATCCTTAGAATGTGCTCTTTAACTACCACTATTCACTTTTCAACATAATCCCCAGACAATTGGATACATTTCTGCCAACAATGAACAAGCCATCATGGAACAAGTCGACACTCTGTTTCTGCAACCAGCATCTCACAGTTCTCTCATCCTGGGTACCCATTTTGCAGAGATCTTCCGATAGTCAAGCAAAGCAATAATGTGACCCACACATTCTTGTGAAATGCCGAATATGCTTGGGGTGTTGCCAAAGAGCTTTGTTCATAAACTTCCTCTTTGATCGAATCACCAGCATTTTTCTGGCATTTTCCTTATGGATGCCTTTTAAATACCTCCCCACTTTAAAGTGGTCCCTATTTATCTACTCACATCGCTGGTTTCAAACTGCTAGGTAGGCAGAAGCTGGGCTGAAGGCCTGAAGCTCACCCCAACCTGGGTTTTGAACTGTCAACCTTTCAGTTGGTAAGATTTACTGCAGCTGGTGGTTAATCTATTGTGCTAAAGCCCGGCCCCTAGTAAGGATACAATCTCACTTTGGGAAAGTCAGCTGTCATTGCAAAAAAAAAAAATCAATTCTATTTACCAATAAAATGAAAACTACCTGCTAACAGTATACTTACCAAGAAGGCGAGGGAGAGGAGGTAGATGTGGTATGTTAATGAGTGTCATAAGTTTGCCACCCAGTACAGAAAAAACATAGAGGAATATAAGTCCGAAGAGATTTCCGCGAGGAAGACTGTCTTTATTTGTAAGAGACCAGGTTACCGCCCAGAATACAGCTATTGCAGCCACTGGAAGTCAATAAGAAGAAAATTCAGAACTATAGTAACATTTCAAAGTCATTGGGGGTATCATTAGAGTACTTAGAGTGCTACAAGAACCTTAACTTATGCTTATAATGCCAGGCCTTCAAGTGGAATCTTAAATATTCTGAAATGTTCTTATGAGTCAGTCCTTGAGTTCATTTTCTATTGAACCAAGTATTCTCATAATAATAATAATAATAATAATAATAATAATAATAATAATAATAACCACCACCACCACCACCATCATCATCATCTTTATTTGTATCCTGCCACCATCTTGCCAAAGGGACTCGGGCCGGCTCACAGAAGCACTCCAAGTGCCACATGCAGACAACAATACAGAAGTATAAATACAATGGCATAAGTATAATCAACAGCACATAAAAATCTCTCTGATAAAATTATAAAAATATGAAAATTATAAAATTCCTAAAATGCAGTGGAACCTGTGGGCCAGCTATCTGTCATAACAATCATAGTGTGAGTCCGTCTATCAATAATTCATCACACTGGCCGTGGATTAGACTCACCTCAAAGGCCTGAAGAGAGAGGTTTAATCTACTTTCTTTAGAGAGGGTTTTCCAGAGCTGGGGAGCCATCACCCAGAAGGCCCTCTCTCTCATTCCCACCAACTGTGCTTGAGACAATGGTGGGAATGAGAGAAGGGCCTCCCCAGCAGATCTTAATACCCTTGCCAGTTCGTAGAAGGCGATGCAATCTCGAAGATAAGTTGGACCCGAAGTGTATAGAACTTTATAGGCCTGAATTGGGCCTGGAAATTTATTGGGAGCCAGTGGAGCTGCTTTAAAAGGGGGGTTAATATGCTCCCTAAAGCTTGCCCCAGTTAATAATCTGGCTGCGGTTTCCGAATTGTCTTCAAAGACAGCCCCATGTAGAGTTTTCTACCCCGTTTCCCTATGAGCTCTCCCTTGCAAATAATCTGCTCCTTTTATCTCACCCTGAGATTTAAAATCATTTTATTGTACATGCGGCCCCCTCATTCTTATGTTTTGTTTTCATTGCTTATTGTATTCATCATGTTTTTGTATTTTACTGAATTGTTGCTTGCGTTTCGGTTTTTATTTTACTGTATTTTACTGTATTGTAATTTGCTGTTTGGGCTTGGCCTCATGTAAGCCACCCCGAGTCCCCGTTGGGGGAGAAGGTGACAGGTATAAATAAACTTTATTATTTTATTATTATAAACCACCTAAACTGGGCTCTACAGGCCAGTGGATACTCCACCATAGACATCAGAAGAGCTGCAAGACCAAGAATGAGCCACGAGAGTCAAGACAAAGATCCACTCAGAGGAAAACTGTTCTTGCCATACATCAAGGGTACCACTGACTGCACAGGGAAGCTGATGAGGAAATACAACCTACAAACTATCTACAGACCCACTAAGAAAATCCAACAAATGCTATGTTCAGCAAAGGACAAGAGGGATCCTCTCACCTCTGCAGGAGTCTACTGTATACCATGCAGCTGTGGACAAGTCTACACCTAAAAACTGTCAGGCCATCAAATCCTAATCAACTGAAACATTCACACCTAGCTCCAACAGACAAGAGTTCTTTCTCCCACCCTGGACTTTCTACAAATAAACCCAATGTTCCTAGTTTCCAACAAACCTCACAACCTCTAAGGATGCCTGCCGCAGATGCAGGCAAAACATCAGGAGAGAATGCTTCTAGAACATGGTCATACAGCCCGAAAAATTTACAACAACCCAAATAGGAAAGATTTTTTAGACATTTCTTCCAGGGGACAAGGCATGAATTTATGTGTTCTGGGGGTTTATTTTTCCGAACCATATGTTAGAAAACAAGGCACTTCTGCATGGTCATGACCCAGTTCAAACACAAATCTGCAGAAATGAATGAGATTACAGCCATTTTTTTTGGAGTTCATTCAAGGGTGAGAACATTAAGATCTAGCTTAAGAGATTACAATGATGATTAAAACAATAATGGCTAAAATGAAAAAAGCCTCGGTGAACTGCAGAGTTGGCAGAACAACGTAGCACGGATATTAGTAATCTTGTCTATTTGCCTTAGAAATGAATTTCAATGAATTTTGGAAGGCTTTGGTTTCAGACTCCTAAAGATTAACTTGATTTATCACACTCTTGTTTTCCTCCAACGAGCTTAGACTGCCCTATATATGATTCCCATGTGGGTTTCCATCCAAGCAGGTTACTGGGCCAAACCAGCTTAGCTTCAGAGGGAGAATGATGTATAAACCTTCAGATCATTTTCTGGGTCATTACAAGTTGCTACATCTAGCCTGTGATATGCATACAAAGTCCTCATTTGTAAAGACTACTGCCATTCCAAAGCAATGCTATTCCTTCTTGCGTTCCTTGTTTGTCCTTCCGGGTTAATGAAACTTAATTAATTAGGCAAATAAACTTATATTGCTATCTTTCGCAAGCATTTCTTCACTGTTCTGCAACATTTTATACAAAATGATCAGACTTGTGCGAATTGTGTGCTAGTTGCACCCATACCTTGGGAAGTCAGATTTGACCATGGTGGTCCACGCTCTGGTTACATCCCGAATAGATTACTGTAAAGCACTCTACGTGGGTTTGCCTTTGAAGACTGTTCAGAAGCTCCAAATGGTCCAATGAGCGGCAGCCAGATTGCTCATTGGAGCAGTGTACAGGGAGCACACAAACCCTCTGTTACGTCAGCTCCACTGGCTGCCAGTCTGCTACTGAGCACAATTCAAAATACTGGCTTTGACCTATAAAGCCCTAAATGCTTCTGGCCCAGCTTACCTGTCCAAACGGATCTCCCTCTATGAACCATCTCGGAGATTAAGATCATCCAGGGAGTCCCTGCTCTCGATCCCACCTCCTTCTCAGGCATGATTGGTGGGAATGAGAGACAGGGTCTTCTCAGTGGTGGCCCCTCAGCTGTGGAACTCCCTCCCCAGGGATATTAGATCAGCCCCTTCCCTTTTGACCTTTGGGAAACAGTGAAAACATGGCTCTGGAATCAAGCCTTCAGAGATGAACTACAGTGCAGTTAGATTAACTGGAATTATGTGCAATGACTACTGGAATGACCTGGATTACTATTACGGATTGCATAGTTTTATACTGATAGTAATGTTTTATAATGTTTCAATGTATTTAATTTTGATTTTAATTTTTATTTAAATGGATTTTAACTGTATATTGTTGTGAAGGCATTGAATTATTGCCTCTCTGTAAGCCGCCTTGAGTCCCCTCTGGAGTAGAAAAAGGTAGGATATAAATATAGTAAATAAATAAATATACCAGTTTCTATGCAAAAGCAAACAAATCTAATATTCGAACTCCCATATCCCCCTCCCCTCCTTTAGATACCTGAAAGTGTGGATAACAGTGAACTTATATTTTGACTATATCTGGACTGGAAGTACGTATATCATATAATTGTACTGGAAGACCTATTTTCCAAGGTTTCAGGGATTCATGGTGAGTCGTGGAACCTATCCACCATAGGAATTTCTTTAGAGAGTGGGACTCTTCAAATGTGTCCCACTCTGCTTTTAAAAGGAGAGGCATGTATTTCACATTTGAGGTTAAGCAGACTGTGCTGGTACGGCTGTACCAGGAGCTCCAAATTTATTTGCTTTGTATTGAGGGTTTGCTTGCAGTCCAGGGTTTCAGAGGTTCTGTAGAAAGGTGGCTTCCTTTGGTTGCAGTCGTAGGGCAAGTCACCTGTCCATCATTAAGTTTTGGTTCCACCCCTTGCTCAGAGCAATTGGGAAGGGAGTATCAGCAAGGAAAGCTAAAGATTAACTTGATGTGTACAAGCTTCCCCTGTACAAAAGCTTCAACCCTTAAGACTTTCTGGGGGAGAACAGTCTTAAGAGCCTCCAAAGATTCTAAAGATTTCCAGGGAAACAGCCCTAAAGCTTTGAAGAATTTCGGAAGGTAACAGTTTGGAAGACCAAAGATCTCCAGCTGGAGAATATCCAAGCCTTTACTGGTATGTCCACTTGGTGCTCGAGAAGCAGTTTGACCCGGTAGCGGAGCCCACATCAGTAAGGATTAGATTACAGTCAGCCTGGGAGAAGTTAAAAAGGGATTTTCCTTTAAAGTAAAGAATCAGTTATTAAAGACAATTGCCTGTCCTTCGTGGACAAGTTTAGGTAGCCAACAGTTGCATAAAAGCCTGGAATCACTTGTTTGACTTTACTGAAGACAAGAGAAGTTGATTGTTCATTAATAAAGGACTTTGTTATACTTCACAAGCCATCTAAAGATCATTTGTGGTGGAAAACCTCTGAGAACTTCTCTTCGGGGGGCCCTGGCTTCCCGCTGGGCTAAAGTCGCACGTCCTGCTTAAAGACAATTATTTACAGGCCCAGTTCGCAACAGAACACAGACCATTCTTTGAGTATCAGGGTTTGTTTTTTTGTTTTTGTTTTTTTTGGGGGGGGGGGGAATAATTTTAAAACTTGTTTGCTTAAACATAAAACCCTAAACTTATTCATTAAATGAATAGAGTCCACAGGAAACATGGATATCTTTACATCTGCCTTAGTTTTCCTCCTTGCGACTTTCTACATACCATTTGTTACTAGTGAGGCAATATGGCCATGTGGCGGACAAGAACATATGTGCCTGTGCTTCGCTTCCTCAGCAATGTCATCTCTCTCCTCTAGAATTGCTTGCACATGATGCTCACTGTGTTTCAACAGGAGAATGGGGTCTTTTTCGTCTGTATCACAAAGGTCTTCAGCATCCAAATCAATGGCTTCCTGAATTAAAACAAATATTCTCAATAACTTGATCAAAAAGAGAAAAATCAAAGTACCTTGAAGTATTTTTCAAAGGGAGAAGCTGTTTTTAGTCTATTTAATAACAGAACATGAAATAGGTGATGAACAAGAACTAGCAACACCTTTAATAATAACTTTATAAGAACATTTGTGGATATCAATCCACTTCTTTAGATTAACAGATGGAATTAGAAGCACAGTCACAGTTATATTGGAGTTGAACATTTATGGGGAGATGGAATCAGATTGCAATAAAAGGTAAATGACTTAAATCAAGAAATAGCTTTCTAAGATCTACAGAGACACTCACTGGAACACCTCAGCAAGCCAGAGTCCAAAAGTGGCAGGCTCAAACCCAGAACCTCAATCAATAGTTGATGCCAAATGAGAGACTCCCTCCTAAGCACACAGAAAACTGGGCGACTTTGAAGGCGCTGAACAGACTGAGCTCTGGTACTACGAGATGCAGAGCCAACCTTAAGAAATGGGGCTACAAAGTGGAGTCCACAACATGCGAGTGTGGAGAAGAGCAAACCACTGACCACCTGCTGCAATGCAACCTGAGCCCTGTCACATGCACAATGGAGGACCTTCTTGCAGCAACACCAGAGGCACTCCAAGTGGCCAGATACTGGTCAAAGGACATTTAATAGAATACCAAGTCTGCAAACTTTGTGTTTTGTTTGTATGTTTGTTTGTTTTGAATGCAATACTCTTGACAAGATAAATACAAATAAATAAATACCCAAATTTATTTGTGTTTAAAGCATCACAAGACTCTTCACTGCTGTTTTTCAATATAATAATACAGCCAAACTTTTGGAAATGGTTACAAACTGTAATGAGTGACAAAACTTCCAATACAGCTTTGGTTAGGTCTATTGTTGGAGAGTGGTGCAATGGGTTAAACCTTTGTGCCGGCAGGACTGGTCAACCAACAGGTTGGTGGTTTGAATCCAGGGAGTGAGGTAAGCTCCCGTCAGTTGAGCTCTAGCTTCCCATGCAGGGACATGAAAGAAGCCTCCCACAGGATGGTAAAACATCAAACATGAGCTCCCATCTGTCAGCGCTAGCTTCCTATGTAAGGACATGAGAGAAGCCTCTCATAGGGTGGTAAAACATCAATCAACCAGGCGTCCCCTGGACAATGTCCTTGTAGATGGCCAATTCTCTTAAACTAGAAGTGACTTGCAGTTTCTCAAGTCGCTTATGACACAGAAAAAAAGGTCAATTGTTAGCTACTTGAATTTCCTAATCTACTTCTTTAAAGTTTCTGAAAAGGGCAAAGCTGGTCCTCACTCATGCCAATTATGGATAACATCATCTATGGCTCCAATGGCCTTCTTGTAAAAGAAATTAAACTGAAATAAATGTTATACTTCTAGAACATCTCCATTATAAGACAAGTTGAGACAACTTGAACTGTCACAAAAATTCAGAATTTTGTTACTGACATCAAAAATAGTGTAAATGATAGTGTAAAAATGATAAAGACCTCTAAAGGCAGTGGGGTTTAATGGTGATCAGTACCATTTTGCATTTGATTCCCTGGAATCCTCGGATTGCCTTTGACAATCATAGCAAAGAAAACAAGATATCTGAATAYTTTTTGAGCTGTTGCCAGAAACTAATAATTAATGRAGGTGAAGAGAGAGGGAAGAAAAATGTATTGGTGGATGAATGGATTGGGGGGGGGGGGGAGAGATTGTGAGAGACAGGTGAAGAGATAGAGGAAAAAATATATTGGTGAATGGATAGATGGAGAAGAGGATCAATAAGGAGATGATAGAGGAAGACAGAGAAAGAAATGGGTCAGTAAGAAAGAGAGAATAGAARAGACTCAGTGTATTGTCATTGTGTGACACGTACCCAATGTCTGTTTCCTTTTAAATACCCAAGCAACCAATAAAGTTTTTAAAGATCACAATAGCAAATACCTGTGTTTCTTCATGCACGGGCTCAATTTTATTTCCCATATTTGCAGATTAGTGGTATCTTTGCTGTTTGTCACCATACCCTCCGATCTCCTGAACAACCTAAGATTTTTAAAAAGGATTTGTTTGGTAATTAACAAACTTCCAAGTGTCAACAACAAAAACAACAAAACTTTATTATGGTCACTGGCCAGAACATTAAGTGTCAAACAGACTACCTCTAAACTACCCATAGATTGTGACTCTGCCATAGATAACCATTAAATTTCTGCTCCCTCTTGGTTTGTTCACACTGTATTTTAAAAATGTTTTAATAGTTTCTGCTCTGTTTCAGATTATCATCTTTGATCGTCCTTCTTTTCAAGAACATCTTGAATTTTATGTCACCCTTTTAGACTTTCTTAAAGAATTGATGGCCAGTGGCCTGAGAGGTTCCTCATGGTTCAGTTTTGTGCCCCATGCTGTTTAACATTTACATGAAACCGCTGAAGAGATCATCCGGAGTTTTGGGGTTTGGTATCAATGCGGATGACACCCAACTATTATTCCTTACCACCCAATGCCAAGGATGCTGTCCTGGTCCTAAACTGGTGCCTGTCATCAGTAATGGACTGGATGAGGGCTAACAAGCTGAAACTAAATCCAGACAACACAGAGGTCAGTCAGAAGGCGGATCAGGGTGTGGGATTACAGCCTATGTTGGATGGGGTCACATGCTCTCTGAAGATCTGGGGGTGATCCTGGACTCATTGCTGACCCAGGAACCCCGGGTGTTGGGGGTGGCCAGGAGTACCTTTGTACAATTAAAACTTGTGCAGCAACTGTGTCCGTACCTTGATACGTCAGATCTGGCCATTGTAGTCCACACCTTAGTCACACCCTGATTGGACTACTGCAATGTTATCTACGTGGGGTTGCCTTTGAAGATACTTTGGAAACTTCAACTGGGACAGAGATCATCAGCCAGGTTACTAACTGGAGTGCTCTATAGGATGAGAACTACTCCCCTGTTATGGCAGCTCCACTGGCTGCCGGTCTGCTTCCAGGCTAAATCCAGAGTGCTGGTCATTATCTTTAAAGACCTAAATGGCTCTGGTCCAGGCTATTTGATTAATTACATCTCCCCTTATAGACCAACTCAGGCACCGCGGTCATCAGAGGAGGTCCTGTTCTCAGTCCCACCCCTGTCTCAAGCACAGCTGGTGGGAATGAGAGAAAGGGCCTTCTCCATGATTGTGGCAGGGCTCCCTCCCTAAGAAAATAAAGATGCCCCCCTCCCTCCTCGCTTTCAAAAACAACTGGAAACATACTTCTGCTTATAGGCTTATGAAGAGGAGGAGGATTAGATAATGATACTTCCACTATACCTCTGATTAAAATCTGTAACCCATATCCGGGCTCTGTTTACCCTGTTAGCCCAGTTAACACCTTTGGCAATAATCAACTTATATACCCCCAATGAATTCTGTCAGCTCTGGGAAATTGATGCTTCTGTTTGATGTTTTGTTTTATGTTGATATAATTTATTTGCTAGGTTATGTCTTATTTTAATTTTAGATGCTAAGTTAGAATTTGTTTATATATGTTTGGCTATTATTATTATTTTTTTCTATTATGTGTGTATTGGTTGTTGTATTTTTTTGTGATTGGAATCTGCCCTGAGTCCCTTTGGGAAGATAGAGCAGAATATAAATAAAGTGATATTATTATTACCATCACCATCACCATCACCATCATCATTAGATACATAACAAGATTAGTACACAGAAAACAAAATCACTATGGTGGCTTTTGTATAATGTGCGCTATGCATTATTATTGTATTGGATCACACGTCGGACACTTCCCAAGTGTGTAGGACTGTGTGATGTATTGGCGAATAATGCAGACTATACAAGATCACTATGCTGGCTTTTGTATTGGATCACATGTCGGACACTTCCCAAGTGTGTAGGACTGTGTGATGTATTGGTGAATAATGCGTGCAGATTCGCATAGGGTGGCCTTTTGCAGATGACAGATGGTACTTTTGTCATCACTGATTGTTTTTAAGTGCAGGCCAAGGTATTTAGGCACTACACCCAGTGTGCTGATCACCACTGGGACCACCTTTACTGGCTTGTGCCATTATTATTATTGATACTGATGTACCTTAGAACTTTCTTCGGAATTGAAGATAGTACTCGGATATAAAGAAAAAGTAATGTATTTTGGGGTGTTTTATGCGCATGGATCTGCGTATGTTTCAATCTGGATATGACCAATATGCCTTTTGTGAAATTAGTTTTCTACAGTGAGATGAAATAAGTACAGTACTTGGGGCTCTGCCCTCACTTCTATCTTGTATTAAGGTTTGTGGAAACATTGGATACATTGCTGAGTTTTCAATGGACTTTAAGAAAGCTGATTTTTGTAATTTTAAGGAAATGTCAGGGGTGAACTCATGGGGGAGAATGGTCAAAAGGTGCTTGTGATGGATGGGATTTTTTTAAAGTGACATATTGTTGTACAATGGTGAATTACTCCAACAAGAGAGAAAAGTTGAAAGGTTTCCATAGAAATCATGGGGGATGTAGTGGATTGAGTTTTCAAAGGGAAATATACAGGAAGTGGAAGAAGGGTGAAATCACCAAAGAGGAAAATGAATAGCGAACAGGTCAGGAAAGCTACGGTGTAGAATGAACTCAGGCTTCCTACTGAGATTAAAAACAAAAAGGAGAGTTTTCTTGGTTATGTTCAGAGCAAGATGAAGATCGTGGAAACAGTATGTGCCCTGCATGAAGAACGTGGTAAATGTTAACAAGGGATTGAGAGAAGACATAACTGCTCAAGATCTATTTTCCAAATGGAAAACAGAGCATATAAAGTAGTGCAAATAGAATTAGTACTGAGTTTGCTCCCTCCTTCCTATGACTTCCCTTCACATATTTATACATGGTTATGACGCCTCCTCTCGGCCTTCTCTTCTTCAGGCTAAACATGCCCAGTTCTTTAAGCCACTCCTTACAGGCCTTGTTCTTCAGACCCTTTATCATTTTAGTCGCCCTCCTCTGGACACATTTCAGCTTGTCAATAAAGTTTTTATTGTTTAAAAATAAAGTTTATTATTATTTATTTATTATATTTATTATTGTGGTGGGTGCTTCCTTCCTCTTTTGATATAGGGCTAGTTTTATATACCTGTACTCTGAAAATATTTGAGAACAGGAAAGTCATTCCAAAGGAAATGTAGACCTTTAAGCTGAGTCCCCGGTGGCGCAGTGGGTTAAACCCCTGTGCCGGCAGGACTGAAGACCTACAGGTCGGGTCGCAGGTTCGAATCCGGGGAGAGTGTGGATGAGCTCCCTCTACCAGCTCCAGCTCCTCATGCGGAGACATGAGAGAAGCCTCCCACAAGGATGGTAAAACATCAAAAACATCTGGGCATCCCCTGGGCAACATCCTTGCAGACGGCCAATTCTCTCACACCAGAAGTGACTTGCAGTTTCTCAAGTTGCTCCTGACACGACCAAAAAAAAAACCCAAACAAACAACAACAACAACAACAAAAAGCAGATTCCAAGCCAGCCTAGTTGTAAAAGGGCTTCAAGCCTTGGCATCCCGTCCTCCTTCTCCAAGACCAGGGGTGCATCTGCACTGGAGAATGAACGCAGTTTGAGACCAAATTTCAGAGTCATGGAATCCTGGAAACTGTAGCTTTAGAAAGTTTTAACCCCTCCCCTTCTCCCATTTCTCCCAAGGACTGATGTGATTCCATAGCCTTGAGCCTTGGCAGTGGGGTCAAACTGGATCCATTCCAGTGTGGAAACGTATCCTAAATTGAGAGAGATCATAATATATGTGTCGGGCGGAGGGCGACCTGAAGATGGGGCTCCTGGCCAAAGAGAGGGCGAGCCAAAGAGAAGAAAAGAGAGCCAAAGGGTCCCCATCTCGCCCACCAACCAGGGTCCCTCCAAGGGAGATGATGCGACAGTCCTTTGGTCCAGCGTTTCCTCGCTCTCCTCCTCCTCTCTCTCGGCCTCTCTCTCATTCAAGCTCTTCTCTTCCGAGGTGAAGCTGCCCGGATGGAATAACGGATGGCCAGCCAGGGAGGGGTCCAGAGAGAGAACGGAGGGGTGGGGAGGGGGCGGGAAGAGAGAGAGAGCCAGGGAGAAGGGGAGATGCTGCTGCTGCTTCCCTGGGTGGGCAAGAGCCAGCGGGGAGAGCGCCATCGCCTCTGCCCTTCTCTCCAGACTGTTGACTCCCCTCCTTTCACCATTCAGGGCCAACATGCCTAGGGGAATCTCCTCCAAAAAGGGAGCTTCTTGGTATCCTTCATGGAACACCCATTGTTCCAATATTCCATGATCCGAGTTCCACTCCATGAGTAAACAGAAGGCACAAGGCAAGTCTCAGGATTTGTGCTTCCAACTGTCTTCAAGCCATGCCAACACAGCTAATGACCATAAGGTTGAAAGAGACCCCAAGGGCCATTCAGTCTGACCCCCTGCCATGCAGGAAAACACAGGCCCTGTCTCTTGTTCCCACCAATCGGATCTGCGAAGCTTATCAACTTTTATGGCAAATCTTATAAAATTTTATGACAAAATCCACATTTATATTTTGATTTTGCACTAGCCTGTTAATTGCTGTGAACAGGCAGGATTATTTTTTAATACATATATGTGTTATTGTGATAATTTTATGCTTATGTTGTTTTGTTAATTTTATGTTATGCTGTTTACTCTGTACAACAACAATTTTATTGATTAGCCAGTTGGCCTTATCAAAAATAGACAGTGCAAACACAACACACAACATACAACATATGTCTGGGTCCTCTTAAAATAGAATACAAATATATAGGTATTTAACAACTTAAAACCAATGTAGATATTTGCATCAACTATCCTATTACTCTGGTGATGTTGCTTGGAAATCACCCTGAGTCCCCCTCAGGGAGATAGAGCGGTATATAAAGAAAGTTGTTATTATTATTATTATTATTATTATTATTATTATTATTATTTAATCACATTCCTCATTACAACATTTGCCTCTTTGGACTCTAGTGTGTTAAGGATACAACGGAGGAACAGACCTCCAAAATAGTGGAGACGTGGTAGCAAGGACTGTGTGTATATGTTCATTGGACAGCACATAATCCCCTTTGTTTATTGAGCAGAAATTAGTAAATCCCATCTGTCCACAAATCCATGACCCCAAGCCGAGTTATTTTCTTCTGGCTCTTGTCCTACACAAAGCTGCCAGAAGCGACTTGCAATCCTCTCACACTAGAAGCGACTTGCAGTTGTTCCACACACACACACACACACACACACACACACACACACACACACACACACACACAGTTTCCAGGGCAGCAGAAAACAATTCCTTATCATGGCATCTTTTCAAATGTTTAAACATGGAGATCATGTCTCCTCTCAATCTTCTCTTCTGTAGGCTAAACACATCCACATCCAATACTTCTAGAACATGGCCATATAGCCCTAAAAAACTACAACCCACATCCAGATCCTTACGCTGATGCTCATGTAAGGATTGGCTTTCAGACTTCTCATTATTTTGGTCACCTTCCTCTGGACACGTTCGTTTGTCAATCTCTCTCTGAAATTGTGGTACCCAGAACTGAATACAGTATTCCAGGTGAGGACTGGCCAAAGCAGAATAAGAGAGGGGCACCATTACTTCCCTTCATCTAGATCAGGCATGGACTTTGGCCCTCCCGGTGTTTTGGATTGCAACTCCCAGAAATCCCAGCCAGTTTACCAGCTTTCAGGAATTGTGGGAGCGGAAGTCCAAAACACCTGGAGGGCCGAAGTTTGCCCATGCAACTAGATAGACACTATATTCTTTTTGATGCTGTCCAAAATCCCATTAACTTTTTTGCTGCTACATCATGCTGTTGACTCATGTTCATCTTGTGGTCTCCTGACTCCAAAATCCCTTTCACACGGATCATTTTGCAGCCAGGTGTTCACCCATCCTATATCTGCCCATTTCATTTTCTGTTGCTAAAGTGTAAGGTAATTAATTGGTAGGTTTATTTATCATGTCAGAAGCAAATTGAGGGTACAGTTATAATGAATTTAAAAACACAAACAAAGTTAAAAACTTGGCATTATACTAAATGTCCTTTGACCGGAAGCTGGCCACTTGGGGTGCCTCTAGTGTCGCTGTAAGAAGGTCCTCCATTGTGCATGTGGCAGGGCTCAGGTTGCATTGTAGTAAGTGGTCTGTGGTTTGCTCTTCTCCATACTCACATGTCATGGACTCCCCTTTGTAGCCCCATTTCTTAAGGTTGGCTCTGCATTTCATGGTGCCAGAGTGCCTTCCAAGTCGCCAAATCTTCTGTGTGCTCAGGGGGAAATCTCTCATCTGTTATTAGCCATGGCTTGAGGTTCTGGGTTTTAGCCTGCCACTTTTGGACTCTCGCTTGCTGAGGTGTTTCTGAAATTATCTCTGTAGATCTTAGAAACCTTTTGGTAAGTTATGTTCTCATTTAATTTTTGTTCAATGTTGTCATCACTGTTGTTTTGTTTTGATATTTGATCAGTTTGTTTTGTATTTTTTATTTATGAATATGTTTGGCATTGGCTGTTTGCCATTTTTGTTAGAATCTGCCCTGAATCCCTTTGATGATTATAAATAAAGTTATCATCATAATCATCATCAAGATATCATCAATATAAAGTGGGCCACCTCGGAATGTTTTAATTCCACAACAATAATGAAAGTATTCGTGAACCATCAGGCAGAAGTGGATCTTCTTTATTTTTTATTACAAGCACTTATGAAAAGTTCAGATAACAAAAAAGGCACTGCATGTGAGAAAACAGGGAGAGGCCTTTTCCAAGAGAATTCTTGATGCCCAATATCATTACAATATTTTTCACATGATATAAGATGGATTATCAATCATAATTGAGGCCAGAGTTCTATAAATACTTACCTGGGCTATGCCCCATTCAACAGTAGGATTTGCTTCTGAATAAACTTGGAAGGATTTGCACTGTAAACCCCTCTCCACCTTCAAGACACAGCTGAAGACATACCTTTGCTCACTAGCTTACGATGAGGAGTAGTAGTAGTTGGTAATACTACCATTATACCTCTGATTAATAGTTACCATTGGTATCTGTGCCCTGTTCACCCCACCAGTTCAATAGATATCTTGAGCAGTCATCAATCTATTTGCCCCAAGGAACTGGGAAATTGATACTTCTGGTTGATGTTTGATGTTTTGTTTTATGTCTGAGATAACAGGCTATGTTTTTAATTAAATTTTAATTGTTAAGTCATAATTTGTTTTCATATGTTGGTTGCCAAATTTCGTGTGTTGTTGTTGTTTTCAGGCATTGAATGTTTGCCTTTTATGTTTGGAATCTGCTCTGAGTCCCTCCAGGGAGATAGGGTGGAATATAAATAAAATTGTTGTTGTTGCTGTTGTTGCTGTTATTTTTCATGGCAATTACCTCTTTAGGAGGAGCCCCCGGTGGCGCAGTGGGTTAAACCCCTGTGCCAGCAGGACTGAAGACCGACAGGTCACAGGTTCGAATCCAGGGAGAGGTGGATGAGCTCCCTCAATCAGCTCCAGCTCCTCATGAGAGAAACCTCCCACAAGGATGATAAAAACATCAAAATCATCTGGGCATCCCCTGGGCAACGTCCTTGCAGACGGCCAATTCTCTCACACCAGAAGCGACTTGCAGTTTCTCAAGTCACTCCTGACATGCCAAAAAACAAAACAAAAAACCTCTTTAGGAGTTGATAAGTTCTTCAGTTGTAACTCTATGGTTTGCTAGGACCGTAAGTCAGCTATGATACTGTTGGGTCATATTTGCAGTTTCTGGTAACCTTGGTCCATTCTGGAACATATCCTCCATAAAAAAAACTATATATTCTTCCAGTATTGATCTTATGCATCTTTCCACTTCAAGACATTTGTCTTGGGAGCCATATCAAATGCACCAGGCATCCTTGCTAGTTGGCATTCACATTTCTTGACATATTCTAGGTATCAAACTGTACATCCAATTTAGACTTTTTCCATGGGACAGCTACTATTCAGAAACCCAATATTGAAGATGAAGATGGAATTGGATACAGAGGTTATGTAACCATATATTTCCATTGGTACCTGAGTTGCTGTTTTCGCAGGATCTATCATATATATTCAGCCTTCTGCATACCACTCCGCAGGATGCAATGGGTTAAACCTTTGTGCTGGCAGGACTCCGGAAAGAACGGGTTGAGCTCCCTCTGTCAGCTCCAGCTCCCCATGTGGGAAAATGAGAGAAGCCTCCCACAAGGATAGTAAAACAGCAAACATCTAGGCATCCCCTGGGCATCCTTGTAGATGGCCAATTCTCTCACACCAGAAGCGACTTGCAGTTTCTCAAGTCGCTCCCGACACACACACACAAAACCCTACTCCACAGTATGTTTACTCCTAAAAAGCTCTGAATATCAATTGAGTGTAATAGGGGCAGGGGACTGAGACCTACTATTTCCCTATACTGACCCATGCGTTGCCATTTCTTCTCCTGCTGTTTGTCCATGATCTTCGTTACCATTGTCCTTGGTAGTTTTGTGGAGAAGTTGGGGTCCAGCCAGACCAATTATTAGTGCTCCAATTGGAGCTGTGATCAAGATTGCCAGGAAAGCGACCGTCAAGACATCCATGCCGTATTTTTCTAATGCTTCATCTTGTTGAGTTCGTGCTGTATCTAAAGCAACAGAACCAATTGCAGCCTGATAGGAGAGAGAGGTGGAAAAACACTGCTTGTTATTGCATGATTATTGCACTATCCCAGCAAATCAAGAGCACAGAGCATAGAAAGCAAAGCTATTCTCTTGAGAAATGTCCTCCCCTCCCAAGCAGTAGAAGCAGTCTGAAGCTTCCCTGCCAAAATCATATGCACGAATTCACCATTTCCTTAAAGCAGAATGAGACAGCCACACGCAAACTGGTAACTGAAATATAATGTGTGTTTGTGTTTCGGGTGTGTGTGTGTGATGCAAAACAACACCATTGCCTGTCTATACACACACACACACACACACACACACACACACATACTATTGTCAGAACCATGATGTTGTATGATTAGGCTGAAACAAATACGATGGCATAAATGTTGAAAACAGCAACCTTCTACAAGCCTCCTATACTGGATATTTGTTATGTATATACCGTATATACTCGAGTATAAGCCAACCTGAATATAATCCAAGGCACCTAATTTTACCACAAAAAACTGGGAAAACGTATTGACTCGAGTATAACCCGAGGGTGGGAAATACAGCAGCTAATGGTAAATTTCAAAATAAAAATAGATACAATAAAAATACACGAATTAAGGCATCAGTAGGTTAAATGATTTTTAATATTTACATAAAACTGTAATTTAAGATAAGACTGTCCAACTCTGATTAAACCATTATTCTAACCTTTTTCAATTTATATGTGCTTATGTATCCTTCCAATAATAAAGTAAAATAATAAATGTAATAATAATAATAGAGCAAAATAATGAAAATGAAACAATAACAGTAATAATAGAGTAAAATAATACACGTAATAAAAACAATAATAAATAGAGACAAATAATAAATGAAATAATAATAAATAGAGTAAAATAATAAATGTAATAAAATAATACTAATTACAGAGTAAATAAATAGTCTTGACTCAAGTATAAGTCGAGGGGAGCTTTTTCAGTCGCTGAAAAGGCGCTGAAAAACTAGACTTATATTCAAGTATATACAGTAATTCAGATTGCTTACTATATTGTATGTATATTTTGATATACAGTTTTCCCTTAACTCTATGTTGTTTGAGGCTGTGGGAGGGACTGCAGACCATGTGACCAGATCTGAGACTATTCAGACGGAGACTCCATTTTTAAAAGTCAGTTTGCATCAGAAGCAGTACAGTACAGTTTAGAAGTCAGTAGTGTCAGTCTGTATTGAATCAATGTACTAAACTGAAGAGAGTGTTAGTCTGTATGCAACAAAGAAGAGACTGAAACAGAATGTTTTAGAGAACTTACTATTTAAACTCTCAAACAATAAGAAATATACCTGTATGCTGAACACAGGAAGTTTGTAAGTAAATAAACTATTTTAAACTACCTATTTTTGGTCTCTTGAGAGCATGATTTAAAAACAATATATTTTACGGGAGAGTAGTTGTTTATGGGCAACTGAAATAACACTTCTGAAGATCTGCTATATGTTTTATGCATTGGCATATCTTTGTTCCTAACAGTTCAGAGAGATAACCAGGTATATCAGTCTAACAACTAAGAAACCTGATTTGCCTTGCACGAATACTAGTGGGTATTTACTACAAAGGAGAAGATTTAATCAAATGAGTATTTAACTCTTCTTAGGAAGACCATACTTTACAAAAGGGTTATGATTATTCCAAATAATGTGAATGCCAAACGGGTCACACTTCAAAAAAGCTATGGAGATTTCTGGTTTCCCAAAAGGTTATGGTATCTAAAAGGGCATGCCTTTCCAAAAGTAACTATGTGCTGTGATAAGGAAATGAGAAAATTGTGTTTAAGTGCAGACCTCTGTGGAGGGAATCCAAAGTCTTAATTTGGTTGCCTATTACGTCTTTGACTCACAAATGATTGGGAAGCACAGCTACCAAGACATACTGTACCTGCACAGTTGCCTTGGGAATCCATGCCAAAGAAATAAATATCTTCTCCTTAATGTTAAAGCCAGCAAAACACACCAAGAGGAATGTGGCTGTAATTCGGGCTGTCAGTCCAACAAATAGTGTGGCCACACAGAGTCCTGTAGCAGGGAAATACAAACAAACAACCAAACAAAGGAAACAAGTAAAAATATAGGTAAAGCACAGGGCATGTGTTCAAACCAATCATTCTGGTCAACAGATGCAGCACCAGCAACCAGTAATCATGGCCACAATGCTTTGTTTCTTTGCCAGCCAAGTTCTTACAAGGGAAAACTTTCTGTGTTGTCAAAGGTTTTCATAGCTAGAATCACTGGGTTGCTGTCAGTTTCCAGGCTGTATGGCCAATTCCCAGAAGCATTCTCTATTGATGTTTCACCCACATCTATGACAGGCACTCTTAGAGGTTGTGAGGTCTGTTGAAAACTAGGCAAGTACAATGTATATATCTGTGGAATGTCCAGGATGGGAGAAAAAACTCTTGTCTGTTTGAGGCAACTGAATGTTGCAATTGGCCACCTTGATTAGCATTTAATGGCTTGCAGCTTCAAACCCTGGCTGCTTCTGCCTGGGGGAAACCTTTGTTGGGAGGTGTTTGCTGGCCCTGATTGTTTCCTGTCTGAAATTCGCCTGTTTTCTGAGAGTTATTTCTCCCACCCTGGACATTCCACAGATATATAAACCCCACTTGTTTAGTTTCCAAAAGACCTCACAATCTGTGAGGATGCCTGCCATAGATGTGGGTGGAACCTCAGGAAAGAATGCTTCTGGAATATGGCCATACAGCCCAGAAAACTCACAGCAACCCAGGGAAACTTTCTGATGATGGAACAAAAGCTTTCTTGTCCTCATATCTTCTAGGGACATGGGGAGCAGTTTCACAAAATTTTGGAACCTTCTGCAATAGACATGTTTTCCAACCAGGATGTAAATTGGAAAAGTATAGTGAAAAAGTGGCTAAGAAGATTTTTTTCCCCCTGTTCAGAAAGTAAACCACAAATCAGTGTGATAAAATTGAAGGAGAGAAGATTTGAAATATAACATTTAAAAAAACCTATGGATCACAGATGGGCTGTGGCACTCCAGATTTTCCTGGGTGACCAATGCAGCTTTCCAACCACTGCTTTGTAGTCTGACCTTCTAGGACAGCATTTCTCAACCTGGGGGTTGGGTCCCCTGGGGGTGGGGTCACAAAGAGCTGCCAGAGGGGTCACCAAAGACCATCAGAAAACATAGTAAATCTCTTCATATTCTCAGATCCTTCAAAGCCGATTCAGATTTCATCAATTCCTCTCTTCCTAACTTACCTTTAAACTCTCTATGGGCACCCTAACTCTATGCCAGCGTTTTTCAACCTGTCGGCACCATGGGAGGGGGGGGGTGTCATGAGGGAGTGTCAGAGGGATTTCCAAAGATCATCAGAAAACACAGTATTTTCCGTTGGTCATGGGGATTCTGTGTGGGAAGTTTGGCCCAA
This sequence comes from Anolis sagrei ordinatus, assembly GCF_025583915.1. Classification (NCBI taxonomy): domain Eukaryota; kingdom Metazoa; phylum Chordata; class Lepidosauria; order Squamata; family Anolidae; genus Anolis; species Anolis sagrei. The sequence continues at coordinate 178,842,300 of NW_026847549.1, read as the reverse complement.
TTCTATTGTTGGTAGTGTGCCGTTACACCCAGATGTTATAAAAATAAAACTATGATGTGCTGCTCTCTATGTCTGAGTGAACTGCGAGTGTCTTTCTATAGAAGTTTGAGATATTCAGCAACTGAGGTCATTAAAGGTTTTGAACATCAAAAAAGGGATATTTATTCTTCAAAGTCCTTGCAGACTTGGCACAGTTCATCAAAGTTATAAACCGAACAGTCAATTGGTGAAGCAATAGTGATGATCTTTCTTTCCTTTCCTTGAGTTATTAAGGCAACCTTTCCCCCAAATGGCAGATAAGATACTGGAATCTTTCACCCTAACCCTGAGCTGCTATGATTCAGAAAAAAAACAGGTTTTTCCCTTATCTATAGCTCAAGGTTAGCTTTGGAGATGAAGTAATGCTCAATATCTCAATACTAAATTTATCTATCTATGACTCAATCTCACTCAATATTACTCAATATTTATCTATAGTATCTCAATCTATATTTGTTTCTCAATATCTATCTCAATATCTTAATATCTCAATATCTCAATAACTATCTTTATCTTTCTATCTATTTCTCAATATGCTTTTCTATATCTCAATCTTCAATAGTCTTAATATTCATTAGTTCTTTCTATATCTCAATCTTCAGTAGTCTTAATAGTACTTACAATGATTCTCCCAGAGCTACCCTGACTAACCACCAGCACATCTGAAGTTCCTTCTCTAACTAAAAAGGCAGGGGAGATTCCAAAATGGAGATCTCAGCCCAGGAGAAAAGGCGGTCCCTAGACCCAAAGAGATACCTTTCTGAACCTACAGCTGCAAAGAGGGCCTGCAGGCTGGCTTTCTAGCTTCTAATGCTGTTAACTTTCAGAGTGCAACTGAGATTGTAGCAACTCTGGGGAAATGCAAAGGAACACTATCCCATGCAACTAAAGGTAATGCAAACTATGCTCCTCAAAGATGAAACAGGTAGGGTTCAGAATGCTCTTTGATTGCAGGTGAACTGTAAATCCCAGCAACTACAACTCCCAAATGGCAAGGTCTATTTTCCCCAAACTCCACCAGAGTTCACATTTGGGCATATTGAGTATTCGTGCCAAGTCTGGTCCAGATTCATCATTATGTGAGTCCACAGTGCTCTCTGGATGTAGGTGAACTACAACTCCAAACTCAAGATCAATGCCCACCAAACCCTTCCAGGATTTTCCGTTGATCATGGGAGTTCTGTGTGCCAAGTTGGATTCAGTTCCATTGTTGGCGGAGTTCAGAATGCTCTTCTATTTTAGGTGAACTATAAATTCCAGCAACTACAACTCCCAAATGACAAAATCAACCCCCGGAATATCAGGTATTTGTGCCAAATTTGGTCCAGTGAATGAAAATACATCCTGAATATCAGATATGTGCATTACAATTCCTAACAGTAGAAAAATTACAGTTATGAAGTAGCAACAAAAATAATTTTATGGTTGGGGGTCACCACAACATGAGGAACTGTATTAAGGGGTCATGGCATTAGGAAGTTTGAGAAACACTGTCCTAAGAGATGTAAAGAATAGGCTAGCCACAAATTCACGAAATAATAGAGCTTTTCTACTTACCAACAGTTTCAGGCTTAAGGGATGCAACAGTTATTTCAGCTCCAATTAAACCAAAGAGGAAAGGCTGGAAAATCTCCCAGGCAACTGCAATAATTTTTTCTACCTCTTTCTGAAGGAAGAGAGGGAGAGAAAGACAAATAATGTAATATTACAAAAGAGTGTTTTGGTGTAACAGTTTGTGGCAATGTATAATTAATGCCTTAAATAATATCCCAAGCTGTGATTCCAATGTACTATTGTGTACTTTCTCAAGTTTTGGAAAATGGGGAATTTCATAATAATTGCATTAATTAATTGCACAATTGTGGCTAATTGGTTTTTAAAACCTTTTAAAGGTACCAGCCATGGAGCAGGAGATAAAGCAAGCAGAGCGATTAAAGGGTATTGTGACATTTCAAGTCCAAAAAAGCAAACATTGGAACTACCACCACTGAAGCATAAATGAATGAGAGTGTGAAAGAGTGCATTACCTTTTTTGCTACCTTTCCAAGGATAGGAGAAGTGATTTTCAAGCGGAACAACTCGAAACAACTGACAAAGTGTGATAAGCCTTCACATTACAAAGCCTAGTGTTTGGGAATCAACGTCACAGTCACTCACTTTCTCATCGGACCATGCTATTCCAGCCAGAAATGCTAAGACGATGGTGCAGAGTCCTCCAGTTCCAGGGAATCCAAAATACATGCTGCCAAAGACAGCAAACATAGAAAGAGACATCACAAAGAATGCTCTCTTCCATACCAGTGATTCCTAGGATCAGGGAAGCAAAACGAAAACAGAGGTCTTCACAAATATCAGACCATAAACAAAAAAGAATAATGGTACAGAACAAAATAGTTTGCAGCTCTGCATAATTGAAGTTGGCCCTTCCACACAGCCTTATAACCCAGAATATCAAAGCAGGAAATTCTACAAATTCTTCTTTGAACTGGAATATATGGCAGTGTGGACTCAGATAACCCAGTTCAAAGAAGATATTGTGGGATTTCTTGCATTGATATTGTGGATTATATGGCTGTGTGGAAGGGGCCTGGGTCTATACTGCCATATCATCCAGATTATCAAATTAGATAATCCACATTACACTCAGTCCCTTCTACACTGCCTTACAAAATCCAGATTATCTATTTTGAACTAGATTACCTGGCAGTGTAGACACAATGTGGATTATCTGCTTTGACAAACTGGATTACTGTATATACTCGAGTATAAAACAACCCAAATATAAGCCGAGGCACCTAATTATACCACAAAAAACTGAGAAACATACTGACTCAAGTATAAACTGAGGGTGGGAAATGCAGCAGCTACTGGTAAATTTCAAAATAAAAATAGATACCAATAAAATTACATTAATTGAGGCATCAGCAGCCTAACTATTTCTGAATATTTACATAAAACTGCCCAACTCTGATTAAACCATTATTCTACCCTTCTTCAATATAACTGTGCTTATGTATCCTTCCAATAATAATAGAGTAAAATAATGGAAATGTAATAATAATAATAATAAATAGAGTAAAATAATGGAAATGTAATGAAATAATTATTATAGAGTAAAATAATGGAAATAATAAAAATATTGTAAAATAATAAATATAATGACAATGATGAATAAAATAATAAATGTATTCGTAATAATAGAGTAAAATAATAAATCTAATAACAATAGATAAAATAATAAATGTAAAAATAATAGGAAAAATAATAAATGTAATAATACTACTAATAATAGATAAAATAAATGTAATAAAATAATAGAGTAAAATAATGTAAATGTAAAAAAATAGTAAATAGAGCAAAATAATAAAAGTAACAACAACAACAACAGAGTAAAATAATAAATAATGTTGACTCGAGTGTAAGCCTAAGGGGGCTTTTTTAGCCTTAAAAAGGGGATGAAAACTTGGCTTATATATGGTGCCTGAGTCTACACTGCCATATTATCTGGTTCAAAACAGATAATCTGAATTTTATATGGCAGTGTAGATGGGGCCGTAGTGCCAGCCTCAAACTATTCTGCTAGAAATCTAATTTGTTCTTATTTAACACTCCCTACTTTTTAAAAATCATTTTCATCCAGGGCATGGGGAGTTTATTTTAAGCACAGAAGATGTAACACTAACACTTATGTAACACTATATATATATAGTTTTGGTTACCTGATCTTTGCTAGGAAAGTAGCGAACAAAAATGCCCAAAAGGCCCCCAGCTGCTATACCAACGGCAACTTCCAGCAAACCACGGAGGATATTATCGAGGGTGGAGCCTTTTTGTGAAAAGAAAAACAGTGGGAGTTAATGGATTTTTCAACAATTTCTTTGACAGTTTTTATCAATATGATTTTGATGATGAAAGAATAGACTTTACCCAAAAGGATTCCAAGTGTCTTTTCATTGTGGCAGTCTTCTCAAACCAAATGCCTAATTGTACTACAGTTTTCATAATACCTAGCCAGCGTGACTAATATATCAGAGTGGTGGGAGATTATGACCTAATTAAAACTGTTAGTCCCAATTGAGGTAAACTCATTGAATCAATTATCAGTGAGTTCCTATTTATGTGAATCCCATTGGTTCAATGGGTTGGTTTAAAAATGGTAAAGGTTTCCCTTGACATTAAATCTAGTCGTATCTGACCATGTAGGATGGTGTTCTTTTCTGGAAGGGCCCTAAGACTGTATTGGTCATAAAAATGGTCATAGAAATGGACCACATAGTTACTAGAAGTGGAAGTGAATAATTGTTTTGATATCAATGTCCTATGCTAAGCATGTGGGAAGAGAGATGGACAAATGTCAGTGAGCTGGAATAAGCAAAGACCACAAGCATTGAAGCGATGCTCATACACCATCAACTCCACTGGACTGGCCACATTGTCTGAATGCCCGATCACTGTCTCCCAAAGCAGTTACTATATTCCCATCTCAAGAATGGGAAATGTAACGTTGGTGGACATGAAAAGAGATTTAAAGATGGGCTTAAAGCCAACCTTAAAAAGTGTGGCATAGACACCGAAAACTGGGAAGCCCTGGCCCTTGAGTGCTCTAACTGGAGGTCAGTTGTGACCAGCAGTGTTGCGGAATTCGAAGCGGCACGAATGAAGGGCGAAAGGGAGAAATGTGCCAAGGTGTGTCAAGCCAACCCTGACCAGGACTGCCTTCCACCTGGAAACCGATGACCTCTCTGCCGGAGAACATGCGGATCAAGAATAGGGCTCCACAGCCACCTACGGACCCACTGCCAAGACACCACACTTGGAGGACCATCATCCTCAGGCTATGAGGGATCGCCTAAGTACGTAAGTATTATGGAGTGGCCGGTTACCTGAAGAGAAGGCTATGCCTAAGCAGGTATTGAAACCTGTGATGGCTAGAATGTCATCAAAGCTTCCGGCAGCCATCAGCAAGGTTGGGACACCTTTGTCAACACCATATCCTCCTGCTTGTAAAACCAACATTGAAGGGACCACAACAGCAGGAGACACAGCACCTAAAACAAATCTGAACATAAACAGTACAGATTGAATGTCCCTTATGCAAAATGCTTGGTATCAGAAGTGTTTTTGGATTTTAGATATTTTAAGAATTTGGAGTACCTGTATTTGTGTATAGGTACATAATAAGATATCTTGGAGATGGGACCCAAGTCTAAACACAGCATTCATTTGTTTCAAATATACCTTATACACATAGCATAAAAGTAATGTTATATAGTACTTTTAACAATTTTGTTCATAAAACGCTTGTGTACACGAAACCATCAGAAAGCAAAGGTGTCACTATATCTGGCCCCATCTATACTGTCATATGATCTGGTTTCTGAATCCAGATCATCTACTTTAATATATGTATATATGTGTGTATGTGTATACTGTGTGTTGTGTGTGTGTGTGTGTGTGTGTGTGTGTGTATGTATATATATATATATATATATATATATATATATATATATATAATTTATATTCTGCCGTTCTCACTCTGCAGAGGACTCAGGGTGGATTACAATGCACATATACATGGCAAACATTCAATGCCATTTAGACATACAACATATATTGACAGACACAGTGGCAATTTATCATTCCAGCTGTGCCCAAGCTTTTCCGGCTTCATGAGGGTATGCTCGATTCCAACCACAGGGGGAGCTGCCGTTTCACCATCCATTGTGACACTGAGTCCTTTGATGGAGTACTTCCTCATTCTTGTGCACTGCTGGAAGGTTTTATGGCATCGTAAATTAGTTAAATTAGCCTCCCCGCATAAAATGGTACCTAAATTTCCTACTTGACAGATGTAACTGTCTTTTGGGCTGCATAGGTTTGGGCTGCAGCTTGGGTGTGACCCTGGATTCGTCGCTGAGCCTGGAGCCCCAGGTCTCGGCGGTGACCAGGGGAGCATTTGCACAGCTCAGGCTCGTGCGCCAGCTGCGCCCGTATCTTGGGAAGTCTGACTTGGCCACGGTGGTACACGCTCTTGTCACATCCCGCCTAGACTACTGCAACGCTCTCTACGTGGGGCTGCCCCTGAAGACGGCCCGGAAGCTGCAATTAGTCCAACGCGCGGCAGCCATGATTCTAACAGGAGCGGAGCGCAGGGAGCACACAACCCCCCTGTTGCACCAGCCCCACTGGCTGCCGATTTGCTACCGGGCCCAATTCAAGGTGTTGGTATTGGCCTATAAAGCCCTAAACGGCTCCGGCCCAAGATACCTATCCGACCGCATCTCAGTCTATGAACCCACCCGGACTTTGAGATCTTCCGGGGAGGCCCTGCTCTCGATCCCGCCAGCCTCTCAAGCACGGTTGGCGGGGACGAGAGATAGGGCCTTCTCGGTGGTGGCTCCTCGGCTGTGGAACGCCCTTCCTGTAGATGTTAGGCTGGCACCATCTCTCATGACATTCCGTAGAAAGTTGAAGACCTGGATGTTTGTGCAGGCTTTTGAGTAATTCAGTGCAATCTCTGGTAATTGAACATAGGAAAGGAACAATGGACGACGAATTTGGATCACGTTTGGATGATGAGGCGATCCGGGGTGGGGGGATTGGTGATAACTGTGTATTGATGATTGTTTATTAGCTAGTAATGGAAATGTGTAATTTAACTGTTATTGTATATTAATTATTGCTGTTTTTATTGTCTTTGCTGTTTTGGAAACCGCTGTGAGTCGCTCTCGGGCTTGAGATACAGCGGTATACAAGAATAGTAAATAATAAATAAATAAATAAATAAATGTGTTTAAACAGTCTATTTTAATGCTGAGATAAGTGTTTTTAATATTTATGTATGCATATAATGAATTATTGTCCCGGCATTGAATATTTGCCGTATATATGCTGTGCTCTGCCCTGAGTCCCCTTCAGGGTGAGAAGGGTGGAATATAAGCATTTTAAATAAGAAAATAAATAAATAAATAATAGGTAGACAGCAAGCTAGACTAATGGCCAGAAGCTCACTCCGACCTGGGCTGGCTTCGAACTCATGACATCTCGGTCAGTAGTGATTTAATGCAGCTAGCTCCCAGCTAGCTGCACCACAGCCCAGTCCTTTGAACTGGATTATAAGGCAGTGTAGACTCATACAATTCAGTTCAATGCGGATAATCTGGATTTGGAAACTAGATTATATGGTAGTGTGGATCCAGCTTCAGGCACTCGTGGACAACTTCAAATTTTGAAGTATTTTGGAATTCTGGATAAGCAGTGCCCAAGCTAATTTGAGTAAAATATAGTGAGTGTGCTTTCAAAACTCTTTGGGCCCTTCCACACAGCCCTATATCCCAGAATATCAAGGCAGAAAATCCCAGATTATCTGAGTGTGGACTCAGATAACCCAGATCAGATATTGTGGAATTTCTGCCTTGATATTCTGGGATATAGGGCTGTGTGAAAGGGCCCTTAGTTTACTTTGCTTACTCCAGAACAATGTGAATTTCAAATATGTGTCATTTGTTTAATCTTTGTTTATCTATCTTGCATGAAAGAGTGAAGGGGGCTTCAGTTCAAGAAAAATAAATGTGCTATTTATACATTGGGGGTGGGGGTGGGGAGTGGCTTACCCTAACATAAAGCCCCATTGCCAAGGCAGGTGCATGAGGAAGTGAGACAGAACAGCGGCTACACAAGCCTCAGTGAGACAGGGTCCCATACTCAGCCTTAAGCAGACAGCCTTCAGTTTTTTCAGCGCCTAGAAGATAAACACAGTGAGACATCATGAACACCATTTCAGATTTCTCTGTTCTACATAACTTTCATAGTACTGCATAAAAGAAAAGTACTTGGATCCAAGGGGTGGAGAATTTAGTAGGATCCAAAAGGTTCTCAAGCTAGGATAGGAAATAGTAGTCGGAATATCATCATATCATCTGAGTATCTGAAACCGTCATGAGAATAGAGAGGTACATTTTGGGGCTCTAACACTCATAATCCTTAGCCAGCATGGCCAATTGTCATGCTGATTAGATGACTCTGGAAGTTGTAGTTCAAAACCAAAGCTTTCTCAAGTCTAGTCATGTCCGATTCTTGGGGTTGGTGCTCATCTCCATCTCTAGGCCGAAGAGCCAGCATAGTCTGTAGACACCTCCAAGGTCATGTGGCCGGCATAACTGCATGGAGTGCTGTTACTTTCCCGCCGGAGTTGTACCTATTGATCTACTCACATTTGCATGTTTTGGAACTGCTAGGTTGGCAGAAGCTGGGGCTAACAGCAGGAGCTCATGCTGCTTCCCGGATTCGAACCTGCGACCTTTGTTTAATATGGGAATAAACCTCATGCTCAGATACCGATTTGTATCCACATCCATTCCAGCATGTCCACAAGGTGAATCTTGGAATCATGCACTTTCTTTTTGGGTTAGCCTCAGTTTACTGTATATTACTTGAAATCTGGCAATCCATCTTAATAATGATTTCCTAAAGCAATGCAGCCTCAAATGCCAGTTTATAATGCTGGCTTGTTTCAACTAAGGGCCCTTCCACAAAGCCATATAACCCAGAATATCAAGGCAGAAAATCCCACAATATCTGCTTTGAACTGGGTTATTTGAGTCCACACTGCCATATATTCCAGTTCAAAGCAGATAATGTGGGGTTTTATTCAGCTGTGTGGAAGGAGCTAAGTAGAGTTGCAAGTAATCACAGTTTAGGTTTTTTTGACAAATTGGCATACACCAAATAAGAACTGCTGATTTCCTTGCAGCCGTGAGAGCAAAATGCAAGACCAAAGCTTGCTAAGGTTCAGGCTCATAACTCTACACCATAGTTTGGCATTACATCCAAATCCAGCCAAAAGTATATTGAAATTGCCATCTCAATGTAGCTGAAATTAAGAAAAATATAAGAGATAGTTCTGCATGAGCAAGCAGGATTTCACATGGACGTTGCTGTTGATTTTTCCTTATGCAATGTGTGACAAACGTAAGTTTTGGACCATGTTTTTTGGATGTCCTCCGTAAATAGAAGCTTCTCATATGCAATGCTAAACAAGGACACAGGTAGGTTCATGTCCCTATTCTACAATAATTGTGGTCCTGTGGTGAGAGGGATGAACTGCAATTTGGCAGTTCTAGTTTCTAATCCTCATTTATCCATGAAATGCTTAGTCTGTGAACTCGTACAGCACTTTCATAGTTTTATCGTTGATCAGAAATGCAACCCATTCTAGTATCATTGATGGCTTATATGCATCATGCAAGACCCATTTGATACTCTACCTTTGGGTCAAGGCCAAGGCCAGCACGGACCAAGATAACAGAGAGAGCAATGTTTCTCAGGGTTGTTCCCCATTTCACCTTAATCTGGACTATATCAGTGAGGTATGGGACATTTCTGAGGAGGAATCCAACAAGAAGCATTCCTAGAGTGAACGGAGAGACATTGTGTTGACACTGAAAATATACAAAATGCTCAGAACAGAATTGGAAGGCTCTAGTGGTGTGTCCTCCACTCTCAAAAGCATACCATTTTATAATGTAAGCCCATGTCTCATTTTTTTCAATTACAGAAATTCTCCCAGAAACAATTAACGAAACAAACTAAATGTGATGGGAAAGTCTACTCATAACTTTAATGGGCCCAGGAATTAAAATGCGTTCTCATGAATTACCTCTCCAGCTAAAACAATGAAAACTGTTGTTGCTTAATTTTATTCCCCAAGTTTTGAAGCTAAAAGGCATTTAATTGCTAATCAAGTAAGTCAACTGCAACATTTCACACTTGCCTCTAGCAAACCAGAGTTCTTTCCTCCACCCTGGACATTCCACAGATATATAAACCTCACTTGCCTAGCTTCCAACAGACCTCACAACCTCTGAGAATGCCTGCCATAGATGTGGGTGAAATGTCAGGAGAGAATGCTTCTGGAACATGGCCACATAGCCTGGAAAACTCACAGCAACCCAAAGGAAGAAGACTTTGCTTACAAAAGGCCTTTGTAAAAAGCAGATGCTGCATATGCTTCCTAGGGTATCAGCACACTTCCTACAATTTTAGCAAAGTAATTAGGAAGGGAAAAAAATAATGTTCCCTCTCTTGTGAGTTTTTTTTTTTTTGGCATTTTCTCTGGGCTGGATACAGGTTGCAGCCAATGAGATCTCTCAGTGTTAACTCTGGCAACCTGGACACCTGCCCTGCCATGAACTGCCATTGGTAGGTACTGGATGTGTAACAAGCCCTCTTTCCCCAAACGTGGAAATGAGAGGCTGGCAGCAAAATGTTTTGGTTTTTGGAGGATTTCTGAATATGAGAGACCCCCCCCCCCCACCTCTATTACACTATCTGACAGTAGCATACTTACCAAGAAGTGGAGGGAAGGGTGGTAAACCAGGCAATTTAATTAGACCCATAAGTTTACCACCGATTACAGCAAAAAAGAAGAGGAACAAAATTCCAAAAAGATTCCCACCCGGAAGACATTCATCGCCTGTAATAGACCAGATCACAGCCCAGACCAGAACTATTGCGGTTCCTGGAAAAAAAAAAGACAAAAAACCCTTCAGCATTATAAAGAAGATGCTTTAGAATTTACTAAAAAGTTTAGTAGGGGAAGAGGATTTGCAATTAGGGCAGTGGAAGAAACAGAGTTTGCACACGTAATTCTAATATTTTGAGACCCCCACTCACCCACACTTCCCCATTGGGACTCTTCTATTTTGCAAAATGCAGCCTCTGATGTAATTACAATGTTTAGGTCTATGTTCTATGAATGAGGGATTCTAGTGCTCTGCATTCTGAACACTTTTCTAAAATTCATTTGAACTCCCAGGCCCCTTCTACACTGCCAGATAATCCAGGTTATCAAATCAGAAAATTCACATTATCTGATTTGAACTGGATTATCTTAGTTTGTACTGCCATATAATCCAGGTCATAGCAGATAATGTGAATTTTATACAGCTGTGTGAAAGGGCCTTCTGTAATTTTCCATTCTACTAGTTGCAATACCTGCAATTTCTGTAATACTGCAGCATCCATCTACTTGGCCTGCTAGATGGTTCATAATTCACACAGAGAATTGGGAATGTTTAGTGATTTGATAACAAAGATGAAAATTCATGTTTTGTCTCCGGGAAAGAACAACCTGTTTGATAAGATTTTAATTGCTTTGACTATTTATTGTGAGTGTTTTTTAACTGATTGTTTTTGGAGGCTGCCTTGAGTCCCACTCTGGCAAAACGGTGGCACAGAAATGCAACAAAACCAATCAATCTAGAACAAGCATGGAGATTTTATCAACTTCCAATTCTTAGTATTCTCTTAGGCATCTTCTACATTGTTATATAATCCAGATTATCAAATCAGATAATCCACATTATCTGCTTTGAACTGGATTGTAATCCAATTCAAATCAGATAATCTGGATTTTATATGGTAGTGTAGATGGGGCCTGAATGATTCACACCCTGGTTGTACTATCTAGGGCTGATGGAAACTATAGTCCAATTATCACATGAATATTTTCTCCATGTTTGATCTATCCACTCTTTGAGGAAAACTTTGGATTTTCCACTTTTCTTCTTCTTCTTCTGCACCTAGCTACTTATATAACCTTATATTATTCAAGGTACCTAATAGGATGCAATGGAAAGGCATAGGGCCCTTCCACACAGAAATATAACCCAGAATATCAAGGCATTAAACCCCACAATATCTTATTTGAATTGGGCCCCCTTCCACACAGCTGAATCAAGTCCCACATTATCTGCTTTGAACTGGAATATATGGCAGTGTGGACTCAGATAATGGCGTTCAAAGCAGATATTGTGGGTTTTTCTGCCTTTATTTTCTGGGTTATATGGCTATATAGAAGGGCCCTGGGCTATCTGAGTCCACACTGCCATATATTCCAGTTCACAGCAGATAATGTGGGATTTGATTCAGCTGTTTAGAATGGGCCATAAACTGATACGCCACACACCTTCCAAAGGTTTTGAACAAATTGGGTTGAAAACACTGTGATGGGTTGTGGGAGGAATATGGCAGAGGTTAGTGTATTTTACCTAATCCAAACATTGACACATTAAGACCAGGTTAAAAATAAAAATCCTTAAAATAACAATTCACAACAGGAAACTGAATAGCATGACTTTCCTTTTTCATTCTTGCATCAGCCTTGTACCTCTTTTCTTTCTTTTACGTACCATAGGTTACTATTCTTGCAAGTATGCCTTGGGGTGGACAAGCACAGATTTGCTTCATTCTGCCCAGTGTGGTTGGCTCAGGCAGGGGTTCCTGGGTTTGTGGTCTATAGCTGCTCAGCAGAGCCGTTTCTTCCGTTTGTACATTGCCATCAGTAGTCTTGGGGTCTACAACACCAGCTTCCTGAATGGAAGCAAAGAAACAATCTCAACAGCAGTGGTCTGTACATTTCCAGTTAGGTGCCAAGCTGCTAAGGACCTTTTCACAAAAGTCCCTTGCTCCACTAGAGAATTTGGGTTTAATCTATGGATGAACAAAGTGTGGTGCACAGCTCTATGTGGTCAGAGATCAAAATGTCATCAAAAGACCTTTAAAAGGCATGAAAAGGGGGCTGGCCCAAATTATGCCCGGGGGGGGGGGGGTTCTAACAAGAATGGAGCATAAGTTATTAAAAGGCAGCTTTTATGCCTAAAGCAACCCAGAAAGTTCCCCAAACATTTTCAGAATGCCCCTCATGTCCCTTTAAAACATGTATGTATATACARACACACACACATATATACACACAGTACAATTCCCTATCATAGTGATGGTAGGCAACTGTGGAATGATAAGGGGCTCATTGGTCCAACTTGGAGGGTTGCCCCACTGCACTTAGTCTATATAATAATAATAATACCAACAACAACAACTTTGGAACACCCTCCCCAGGGAGATTAGACAGACCCCCACACTGTCCTTTTGTAGGGATTTGAAGACGCGGCTTTTCAAACAAGCTTTTGAGAATGCTTAGTCCCTGGTTTGTCTGTGCAGTAGTCAGTCACACATCCTTGCACTTTATCCTATGCCCTCTCTCCATTGTTGCAGCTTGCACTTATTCCATTCCTATTCTTTACAGCATGGCTATGTTTACAGCAGCTTACTGCCACTGATTGATTATTTAAGTTTTATTGAGACTGAGTTGATGCTTTTAATAATAATAATAATAACAGCAACAACCTTATTTTTATACCCCGCCTCTATCTCCCCTAAGGGACTTGGGGCGGATTACAAAGGGACAACCCCAGGGAGCAATTTCACAAATTGAAAAACGTAACACAGTAAGATAGCATCAAAACAAAACCAAATAAAAACACATCACAATAAAACATAACATCATAAAATCAGTACCATACAAAACAATAAAAGTGCTGAGTTCAGAGGGCTCTGGGTTTGTGCAAATTCCTAGATAGAGCTAAGGGAAAGTGCAAAATTTAGAAGGCAGACCTGGGAAGATAATGTTCATGGGCATTAAAATGTCAGAATTGTAGAGTGGAGGAACATTTCAAAATGAGGTGTGTTTATTTTATTGTATTTTATATTGTGCTTCATTTTTATGTTTGTTTTTAGGTACTTTGTGCCGCCTGTAAGCCGCCCAGAGTCCCTCTGGGGAGATGGTGGTGGGATATAAGAATAAAGTTGTTGTTGTTGTTGTTGTTGATGATGATGATGATGATGATTATTATTATTATTATTATTATTATTATTATTTAGCCTAAGTGCAGTGGGGCAACCCTCCAAGTTGGGCCAATAAGCCCCTTATCATTCCACAGTTGCTTACCATCACTATGACAGGGAATTGTAATGTTAATTTCATACTTCAGTTTTGGTCCTGCAATTGTCATAGAATCATAGAATCAAAGAGTTGGAAGAGACCTCATGGGCCATCCAGTCCAATCCCCTGCCAAGAAGCAGGAATATTGCATTCAAATCACCCCTGACAGATGGCCATCCAGCCTCTGTCGCAATCATTCATGCTACAGACTACTTATATGTGGAAGTTTTGACTTCCTAGTGCCCCATCTACATTTTTCCTCACTCCAATCTTTACTTGACTGTTTTCCTGGTGTTTACTTTCACTTTCTCCACCCCCTTTAACAGTTCCTTTCCTTGTAACTGCACGACTGTGCATTATTTGAACATGTTCGATTGAGTCTCTTGCTTTGTACATGCCTAATTCCTCCTGTAAAAATCTTGCAGCCTCCTAAGCCTACCTGATGCCTTGTTTCAATGTGGGAATCTTCCCAAGATGTTTTCTTCGGAACAGCCTGCGCTGAACTGAACTGTCTCCAAATCTAGCCATGTGATCTGTGCCGTTCAAAGATTAATTTTCCAGGCCAAGTGACAGATGAGTCTAATAGTGACAAATGGGAACAAAGTCCCTAGAACTGCAGTTGGATATAACAGAAGGCAGTCCTGTGCTGCCATTACAATTTTGAGAAGAAGGAATGGATGTCAACATAAAGAGATTAAAAGAGAGAGAGCACTATTCTGTGATTTGCCACCCTGTCAAATCATATAGGGAGAACTACCAAAACTGAAATCTTTTAAATAAAAAAATTGTACCTGAATTTGAGATGGAAAGCAATCTTAAATGTCAGGAAATTGTGGAGTCCAATCACACAAATGTTTGGAAGATCTATGTATCTGTCTACTTTTGCACCTGACTCTAATGGAGGACTTCATGGTTTGAGTATAGAACAAACTACTGTAGGTTGTGCAAGACTGAAGTCTGTCTGACTCCTGTAATGATGGATACCTGAATGACTTGATGTACAGGATTGCCATCCATGTTGGCAGAAGTCGCTGTTTTCTCATTCTCTACTATCTGATCTTCTGCCATTTTGAACAACCTAAGAACAAAACATAACACAAAAAACTCATTAAAAATGATCCCATGTCATTTTATTTATTCATTTCAGATACATTTCCAGAGTTTACAAAAATATATATACTTTTTTTTAATATCCTGCCCTTCTCAACCTGAAGGGGACTCAGGCTTACATAAGTGACATTATTCCATGCCCAAACAACAGCAACAACAATTAAAAGCTTGTTTGAAAAGCCATGTCTTCAAGTCTCAATGAAAGAAGGACAGTGTGGGGGCCTGCCTATTCTCCCTCATGTTCCAAAGCCGGGGAGCCACCACCGAGAAGGCCCTTTCCCTTGTTTCCACCAACCGCGCTTGTGATGGTGGTGGGACCGAGAGGAGGGCCCCCTTGGCAAATCTTAGAGCCCTTGCAGGTTCACAGGGGGGGGGGGGCATGTAGTCACAAAGATAGGTAGGACCTGACCCATTTAGGGCTTTACAGGTAATCACCTGCAGTTTGAATTAGGAGCACTCAAAAGTACTGTTCTTTTTTCCTTCACCAATATAAATTCATGTTAAAGAGCCAAGTACATGGAACGACTGACCTGATTCCAGAGTATACAAGAGCAGCTAGGTACAAAAATATGAGCCAGAGGCACTTTGGAGCATTCATTTGTATTAAATATGTTTACTTGACCGCTCATTGACTCAATTTGAATTGGTAAAAGAAAAAGAAAGTTCACTCCCCAAACCATGCAAAGCAAGATAAGCTTTGAAAAGCTGAATGAGCTGTATAAAGGTACAGAATGTATCTCTGTATTTGGCCAAAATGTTGCCAACGTTTTTAGTGTATTAAGCCAGAACAATACACAGCCGAAGGTGTGTCTTTGAACAGGCAAATAAATGGCTTTATTATCTTAAATCTGAACTTAACTTCGTTTCTCAATCTCTGCATTCTCACTGTGTTGCACTTCTTTTTTAGAGGCTTTTGATTGGCACCAACACTGGTATCATTCCAGTACAGGTTGCCAATTTGGTAATTGGGGCCACAGTAGAACAGCAGGTTAAACCACTAGCTGCAGGAAAGCTGTTGACCGAAAGGTTAGCAGTTTGAAGCTGTGGGTCGGGTGAACTCCCAACTGTCAGCCCTAGCTTTTGCCTACCTAGTAGTTTGAAAACAATGTGAGTAGATCAATAGGTATCACCTCGGCAGGAAGGTAAAAGGGTGCCCCATGCAGATATGGACAACAGGCTCCTCAGCATGGAAAAATGGAACAAGAGCACCTCCCCATGGCCGCAGTTGAGCATCGCCTCCAGATTCCAGAGATGGAAAAAAGGGGAAGGTCTTTACCTTTGTCTGTGTTGTATGTCGTTGTTCGCTGTTGTGTAAAAAGACATTAAATGTTTGCTTCATATGTGTATTGTAATCTGTTCTGAGTCCCTCTAGGGAGATAAAGTGGAATATAAATAAAGTGTATTATTATTGTTGTTGTTATTATTGTTGTTAAATCCAAAATGCAGTACTGCCAATTCGAAAATCCAAAATACAGGACTCCAAGGTCTCCAATTGTCTACTTGAGTTGCAGAAATAATGACTCTTTTGCTTTCTGATGGGACGATGTACACAAACTTTGCTTCACGCATAAAATTATTAAAAATATTAGATAAAATTACCTCTGGACGATGTTCATAAGTCTATGTTCATATTTATGAGACATAAATAAATTTCATGTTTCATGAAACCCCCTCTCCAAAATTTCTCGATATATAGGTATATACTAATAAAGGTATTTCAAAATCCAAATTAATCCAAAATTCTAAGCATTTCTGGTCTCAAGCATTTTGAAGAAGGGATGCTCAACATTCTACAGAAAAGCATTAAGCAAAAACAATTGTTGTTTTAAAAAACTAAGACATTGGGATCTAATTGATTTTATCAATAATCTGTACATATGGATTATTTTCAGTTGTCTTAAACCGTTTTAATGCTTTTTAGACTATCTTGTCTAATACAATTTTAGTCTGTTTAAATCATTTTTACAGCTTTGTCATATTAAATAGGTTAAATGGATTTGATTGTATGCTGCCTTGAAATCCCATGATGTAGTATAAAATATAAATATTGAGATAAATACACAATTATTTGTCAGGTCAGCATGCTAAACTGGTCAGCATGCTAAACTGGTCGCTGCTTAACCACTAAGTTGAAGCAGTAGCCTTTCAAAAATGAGAAGAAATTGCTTGTATTTGCGTACTGAAATTATTGTGTGTGCTCTCTCTCTCTTACTGAAGAACAAGGTGGTTTTGTTTTGTAGTGCTGATAACGAAGTTTGCTTTATGGTAGGCAAGCAAATGAAGCAAAATATAACATTCCAAAGAAAAGGAAGTATTACAAGTCCACCAACTGCATATTTGTGATATTGTATGCAGGCCAAGGAGATGTGTTACAAGTCTCATAATCTCCAAATCCAGTGCTATTTGAAGTAGTGGTCTGCATACTTATGCAGAAACATTGTTCTAGTCAGCATGGCTTTCTCTCTATTCATTGCAACTGCAAAAATGGACAGAGAGTTCAGCCACTGCTAGAACGGACAGAGAATTTAATCTATACTGACGACTGTGCCATCACCACTTAAACAGGGAGCATTGAAATGATGGAACAGAAGCTCTGCGAAGCTTTATATGCTCTTACTGCCTATTACAGAGAAAAAAACCCAGTTGATTCCTAATCCATCTAAAATGCAGAAATGTGCTTTTCATCTTAAGAACAGACAAACATCTCGAGCTCTGAGGACTACCTGGGAAGGAATCCTACTGGAGCATTGCAGCACACCAAAAACCTGGTGTGCTCTGACTTATAAGAAGCACTGCTTGAATATCAAGCAAAAAGTAGGTGTCTCTCTATACTGCAATATAGATTGTACATTCATAACTAGTTAATATTTGATTTATGGGATTTTGAATATGACTGTTACATTCCAGTGATAGATTATATAAAATAAGCATATAGCCCAAGTCAGAAATTATTTAGCCACAAACTCCTTTGCATTGCCTCTACTGACCTACAAGAAGCACTGCCTGAATATCAAGCAAAAGTGGGTGCTAGAAACAATATCTTACGAAAGGTGACTGGCACAACCTGGGGATCACAACCAGATACAGTAAAGACATCTGCCCTTGCGCTTTGCTACTCTGCTGCTGAGTACGCATGCCCAGTGTGGAACACATCTCACCACGCTAAAACAGTGGATGTGTCTCTTAATGAGACATGCTGCATTATCACAAGATGTCTATGCTCAACATGACTGAAGAAATTATACTGTTTAGCCGGTATTGCACCACCTGACATCCGCCAGGAAGTAGCAGCCTGTAATGAAAGGCCCAAGGCATTGACATCTCCGGTCCATCCTCTGTTCAGACATCAGCTAGCAAGCCAATGTGTTAACTCGAGAAATAGATTCCTAAGATCTACAGAGATACTCACAGGAACACTTCAGCAAGTGAGAGTTCAAAAGTGGCAGGCTAAAACCCGGAACTTCAATCAGTGGTTGATACCAGATGAGAAACTCCCTCCTGGACACACCAAAGACTGGGAGACTTGGAAGGCACTGAACAGACTACGCTGTGGTACCACGAGATATAGAGCCAATCTTAAGAAATGGGGCTCCAAAATGGAGTCCACGACATGTGAGTGCGGAGAAAAGCAAACCACAGATCACCTACTACTACCATGCAGCCTGAGCCCAGCCACATGCACAGCAGAGGACCTTCTTACAGCGGCATCAGAGGCACTTGAAGTAGCCAGCTTCTGGTTAAAAGACATTTAGTATAATGCCAAGTTTTTAACTTTGTTTGTGGTTTTTCTATACATTATAACTGTATTCTCGATTTGATTCTGACACAATAAATACATTACAAATGTGTGACGCACCCAAATAAATCTACAAAAGGTGCATCCAGACTGTAGAATAAATGCAGCTCAACACTACTTTAACTGCTATAGGATGCTGGGAGTTGAAGTTTTGTGAAGTTTTGTTATTAGCCTTCTCTGCCAAAGAGTGCTGGTGCCTCTCCAAACTACAACTCCTGGGATTATATTGCATTGAGCCATGGCTGCTAAAGTGATGCCAAACTGAATTCATTCTAAATTTTAGATGCACTCTCAGACAAAGAATCCTCAGAAGTAGCATTGCCTATGGCTGGGGTCCTCAAACTAAGGTCCGAGGGCCAGATACGGCCCTCCAAGGTGATTTACCCGGCCCTCGCTCAGGGTCAACCTAAATCTGAAATGACTTGGAGGTACACAAGAACAACAGCAACAATCTTATCTCATCAGCCAAGAGCAGGCCCACACTTCCCATTGAACTACTAGTAAGTTTATATTTGTTAAAATTGTTTTTCATTTTAATTATTGCATTGTTTTTAGGTAGGTAGTCCCCTGACATTAAGTCCAGTCATGTCTGACTCTGGGGTGTGGTGCTCATCTCCATTTCTAAGCCGAAGAGCCAGCGTTGTCCGTAGACACCTCCAAGGTCATGTGGCCGGCATGACCGCATGGAGCGCCGTTACCTTCCCACCGGAAGGTCTACTACTATTGATCTACTCACATTTGCATGTTTTCGAACTGCTAGGTTGGCAGAAGCTAGGGCTGACAGCGGAAGCTCACGCTGCTCCCTGGAATCGAACCTGCGACCTTTCAATCAACAAGCTCAGCAGCTCAGTGCTTTAACCCACTGCGCCACCGGTGTGGGGTTTTTTGGCACTACAAATAAGATATGTGCAGTGTGAACAGGAATTCATTCATTTTTTTTTCAAATTATAATCCAGCCCTCCAACAGTTTGAGGGACTGTGACCTGGCCCTCTGTTTAAAAAGTTTGAGGACCCCTGGCCTATGGGATACAACCTGCACCACCAGGGATTCGTTAGCGGTCTCCCATCCAAGGACCATCCGGGGCGACCCTGCTTAGCTTCCAAGATCAGACAAAATCGGATCCCTTTATGGCACTTATTTACTATGGCTGCATCCATACTTAGAATTAATGCAGTTTGACATTACTGTTAACGCTATGGAATCCAGGGATCTGTAGTTTGGGAAGAGTTGTACATTTTTCGGGCTGTATGGCCCTGTTCTAGAAGCATTGTCTCCTGACGTTTCGCCTGTATCTGTGGCAAGCATCCTCAGAGGTTGTGAGGTTTGGGAAGGTCTTGTAAAACTACAACTCCCATGATCCCACAGCATTGAGCCTCCAAATGATGTCGAGATACACACAAAGGGAAAATGTTACCCAAAAAAGCCTACCTGGCGAGAGGAGCGACTCAGTACAGCTGAGGCGGAGGGTCCTTCCTCTAAGAGGGGGTTGAGAGGTTGCTGCTGCAGGCAGGTCAATCTCCAAGGCCTTTCCCTCCCAAGCCATTCAGTCCGTGGAAGCCAAGCCACGGGCTGCTTTCTCCCTCTTCCTCGCCAAACAACGACCCGAAATCGGGATAAATAAAGGGCCCTGCTGCTGTAGGAAAAAGCCAGGCAGCGGGGAAAATCTGAGCTCTCAAAGGGCAAGAGGCAGCGGTGGGGGAAATTTCCCCTCCCTAGGAAAATACTTGTAGCATTAGGGCGGGTGTGTCTATTTTTGCCCAATAATGCAACCCCGGCAGTGGCACAACCCTAGTGGATTGTACCACCTAAAAGGGAGGGAGAGGGGTTTTTCCCGTGGGCTCCTTTTCTAAGGGTGCAGCTACCTTGGAGGACTAATGCAGTTTGACACCGCTTTAGCTGCCCCTGGTTTCATAGAATCATAGAATCAAAGAGTTGGAAGAGACCTCATGGGCCATCCAGTCCAACCCCCTGCCAAGAAGCAGGAATATTGCATTCAAATCACCCCTGACAGATGGCCATCCAGCCTCTGTTTAAAAGCTTCCAAAGAAGGAGCCTCCACCACGCTCCGGGGCAGAGAGTTCCACTGCTGAACGGCTCTCACAGTCAGGAAGTTCTTAGTGCTGTGGAGACTGGGAGTTGTGATTTGGTGAGGCACCATAGCATTAGGTGCATCTCTGCAATGCAAGCAATACAGTTTAATAGTGTAATGCTACCTAGGCAGCCACTTCTCCACAATAACTTCACATCGATGCTGAAATAATAATAATAATAATAATAATAATAATAATGACCTCACAACCTCTGAGGATGCTTGCTATAGATGCAGGCGAAACGTCAGGAGAGAATGCCTCTAGAACATGGCCATATAGCCGAGAAACCTACAACAACCCAATAATAATCTATCTGTGTAAACAAAAATGTAATGTTCGTTTGTGGGATTAACATAACTCAAAAATCACTGGACATATTGACAACAAATTGGGACACAATACTCCTATCAGGGATTAACATAACTCAAAAACCGCTGGACATATTGACCACAAATTGGGACACAATACTCCTACCAGACCAACAAATGACCATCACTCATAAAAACACTGAAAAACACAACAGAAGGGACTTAAAAAGCAAAAAAAAAAATACATTACAATACATGCGCAAAACCACATATATACACATACAAATATATACACACATATATACACAAAACACAAATACACAGACTGGGCAACAGCAACGCATGGCAGGGGATGGCTAATCTATATAAATAAATATGTAATGTTTGTTTGTGGGATTAACATAACTGGGCAAATTGACACCAAATTTGGACACAAGACACCTATCAGGCCAACAAGTCACCATCACTTATAAAAACACTGAAAAACACAGCGGAATTGACTTAAAAAGCCAAAAAACCCCAAAATTACATTACAACACATGCACAAAACCACACACATATACGCAAACATACATATATACACATATACACAAATTTAAACCCACATATACATTTATATATATACACACAAAACACAGGATTCCATAGAATTGAGACATACCAGTTAATAGTGTTTTCAAACTGTGTTAATTCTTTAGGGTAGATATTCCCATTGAGCTGTAGCCAGGCCCGTAACCAGGATTTTGATTCGGGGGGGTGGGGGGGGGTGGGCTGACTCTGAGTGAAAGAGGGTCTACCCTAGCAAACTTTTTGTATCGTTACTCCAATACCCCCATGCATATGGGATATATTGAGCATGGTGATTGGATCATGATATGAATAAACATAACAGTTTAAATAATGCAGCAGTAAGGCCTTCTCGCAGACCACCATGAGAATTTGGGGCGGGGGGGGGGGGGCACATGCCTGGCTGTAGCAGTTAAAGTGGTGTCAAACTGGATTAAATCTACAGTGTACATTTATATAATTTATTATTTATGATATTTTTATCTTGCCTTTCTCAAGCTGAAGGCAACTCAAGGCGGGCTTACAAATTGGCAGTAATTCGATGCCATAATAGTAATAAAATACAATTAAAAACATTTAGAACATTATAAAAATCTGTACAAAACCATTAAAAATATATAATCACCAATGTCTTCTTGTTAATTTCATTTTCCAGTTGCATCGTCTAAGCCGTTCCATGTTTCACTCTTCATAGTTCCATGTTACACTGCATTTCCAAAGGCTTGTTCAAAAAGCCGGGTTTTTTTTCTATCCAAACCACAGGTTTGCCCAACTTCAAATATATATATATGTATGCTGGCTTTATAAGAATTTGACATTCTAAAGTTTAAAAAATGATCTCCATCATGTGCCCCCCCCCCCCCAGCGCAACCTAGCTTTGACTTTTATATTTTTGTAATATATGACTATGGTAAGTAAAATTTCTTCTGAGAGTATAAAGTAAACAGTAGGAAAAGGGGGCAAAAGCTTCTGCAGTGATTCCCAAACTCCAGTCCCTCCAAGTATTTTGGATTTCAAATCCTAGAAAAGCCTCAGCTACATTTGCAAAGATCAAGCATTCTGGGAGCTGAAGTTTAAAATACCCGGAAGACCAGACTTTCAAAATTCAAGGTCATGTACCATTAATGGCTTCTCCATTCATAACACCACTTACTGTAATAAGAATCCTATACAACAAAATGAATAGGAGAAAGATTTTATTCCATCACCACTTTTTGTTCTTCAAAAACAAGATATTTTGCATTAATTGCTTAGAAAATACAGTGTTTCTGAAACAAGAACAGGCTTGAATGAAGACACAGAAATCGGATGCAACAAATGTGCAGTGAATCTACAAAGTTAGAAAGGTTTCCAGGCAGAGATGGAGTAGTATATATCAGATAGTTGACAGAAGGCCCTGGGATCTATGATTTTTTTAAGGGCGACACGGTGCAGATTCTCCACATTCAAACAGCTTCCTTCTGACTTCTCGGATCCAGAGAACTTCATTTCCATTTGCAAATGGCGTCTCCAGGCACCAAGTTACAAGCACCAGCCACCATCAATAACACATTCACTGCCAGTCATGTATACCGACTGAAATACAGAAAACGCAAACAAAATTAGAATGGCAATCATGGCCTAAGGACAAAAAACCCCAGAGAAGTAGAATAAAAAAATAGTATTAAGCTATATGAAAAGTTTCTGAAGTTATTTTGATATCACATGTTCTAGTGTGCCTTCCCAGAATAAGGAAAACTCTTAGCAGTATGTTCTCAAATGCACTTTAATATTGATTTAGGATTGTCTGCGTACCCTCATCTTTCTCTGAAAACCCTATCGTAGTTTACCCTACCTTGTTCATGGCCAGCATTTTAAATTTTAAATTTTAATTATTACATTTGGCGCGGCCATAGGTTTTAAATGCTGTATGTTATTGATATTGTTATTGTTTATTGCTTATTGTGTATTTTCTGTTTTTGAGTTTATTTTAACTGTTTTGTATTGACTATTTGTTATCGCCTTTGTTTATTGATGTGCTGTGGGCTTGGCCTCATGTAAGCTGCACCGAGTCCCTTGGGGAGATGGTAGCAGGGTACAAATAAAGTTTTATATATTATTATTATTAAATTCTCAATGACAAATATTTGAAGAGGGTTAAGTTACTGGATAAAACAGTTTGAGACCCCAACACCTAAGAGACCTTCTTCTTCAATATGTGCTGGAACACATAAGAACCAAAGTTTAAATGCAAACAATAGAGGTGTGCAATTTGGCCAAAAGACATCCCATTTCGGGGCCCTTTGTCAGCTGACCTCTCATTCTGTTTACCAGAAAGTTACATGTGCCTTCCCAGAATAAGGAAAGTTACATGTGCCTTCCCAGAATAAGGAAAACTCTTACATGAAAGAAGAGAGGTGTTGCCATTTTCATTAGGCATAGATTTGACTCATTGGCCACAATGGGAAATTTTAAATGCTCAGTCCTCAGTCATTTCAAGGCCCATCTACATGAAAGCTACCTCAGTTTTAGACCCCATTTACAACTGCCAAATTTCAAAATAATTCACCAATCTACTGATTTTTCTGAATTATTTTAAGTTTTAACCATAACTTCTTAAAAAATAAGACAAATTGCAAGAGAGGATTCTGGGAATTGTAGTCGCTGGTTGTATCCATTTTCAACCAGTCAGAGCATGGAGACAACCAGGCTTTTATTGGTTGAGAAACAAAGAGAGATAAAAACTTCAACTCCCATCACACTCTGAGAGAAACTTTTTAGTGCCCACCATACGCAAGTGCTGCTGGGAAACCGAGTTCCCATCAGGGTTCTCTGGAGGAGGAGCCTAGGAAACTTTCCATAAAGAAATGGAGGATGCTGCTTCCTCTGGGGATCCCAGCAATAATCCCATCTTCTCCAGGAGCCTGTGGCAAACCCCTGCCTCAGGTGTATTGCAGACTTAACTCTCTCCTCTCCAGTAGCTGATAAAATCTAGCTCCCTTAATCCATTTTGCTTGGCTTTTCGACTCCCTCCTCCCCAGTCTGTTTTCGGAGATTATATAAAATGGCCCACCGATACTAAAAATCTTTTTTGTTCAAACTAGTTTAGGCCCAAGCCTAGCAAACAAGCAAACAACTGACGGCTGTGGAACAATAATTACATAAGTTCTTGTGGGTCTTTTCGGGCTATATGGCCATGTTCTAGAGGCATTTCTCCTGATGTTTCGCCTGCATCTATGGCCATGATGGCGAACCTATGACACGCGTGTCAGCACTGACATGCATGGCTATTTTTGATGACACGCAGCCACATGCGGCCGCATACAGTGAAGTACACCTTATAAGAGCCAATCTAATTCCATCCTTAAATTTGTAAAAGGCTCTACAAATTTAACACCTGCACGTTTGAGCATTGTTCACTCCATAACTCAGCATGGAATATACATTTTTTTCTTATTTAAACTATAAATATTTCAAAATTATGGGGTTTTTTCTCAAAGTTGCCACCCCACCCAAGTTATGCTCAGGTTTTTGGCAAATTTTGACACACCAAGCTCAAAAGGTTGCCCATCACTGATCTATGGCAATGTTTTAACTAAGGTAACAATTTATAAACGCCATGTGATATTATGTTTCCTACGGGCTACAATGACACATATATCACATGCTGTTTTATTTATGATGCAGGTTTGCAAGGGGAAGTAGAGGCTGGATCAAATTATATGCACAATTTCCCAAATAGTTCACATGATTTTCCCATTACAGTGATCTGAAGCTAGAAGTCTTCCTTAAGCCTATCAGGTGCACCCTGCTCTCGGTATTTGCTGGGTTTAAGGACACAAGACCTCAATGAAAGGGAGTGGGTGGGAGAAAAACACAGATTTAAAATTATTTTATTTTTTACTTCATAGAAAACTTCTTTAGGAATCTTTTAAGTCCTTCAGCATGACACTATGGTCAACCTCTGCCAGAAATTGGACTGGAAGACCTAGAAATTCCTAGAGAAAACATTTTAAAATCAAATCCACATATGATGAAATCCACAAATGTCAAACTCAGAAATGTGGAAGGCTGACTGTATTCTTCAAATTCTGAAGACAGAGCAATTTTATGTCATTTTCAAGTTTTCCGAGATAGCTTTTACCAATGTGGCAATTTCCTGCAAAGCAAACCTAGGGATTGTGGTACTCCTAATGCTTTGGACTTCCACCTTGGGAAGGCGAAGCCAATCTGATCAATGGTAAGGTATGATGGGAGTTGTGGTCAAAAATATTTGAACTGCCAAAGGTTCCTCACAGCTAAAAGGACATTCCTTTCCAGTAGAAATAGCATATGTGAAGGCGTTAACTCCATGCCACCTTGAGAATGAAGAAGGATCTGCCATGTAAATCTAATCAAGGACATTTGTATAAATCTTAATCTACTAAATCTCCATTATTCAATAGGTCTACTCTAGTTGGAGTCAAGAATTGGTCTCGGGCCACTTCAAAGCTGCTGCAAATATTGGGACTTGTGCACAGCTTGGAAAAAGTTACCTTTTCAGATTTTTTTTTTATGTCGGGAGTGATTTGAGAAACTGCAAGGGACTTCTGGTGTGAGAGAACTGGCCGTCTGTAAGGATGTTGCCCAGGGGACACCCAGATGTTTTACCACCTTGTGGGAGGCTTCTCTCATGTTCCTGAATGGGAAGCTGGAGCTGACAGACAAGAGCTCACCCTGCTCTACGGATTTGAGCCATTGATCTTTCAGTTAGCAGTCCTGCTAGCACAAAGGTTTAACCCATTGCGCCACTGGGGACTTCGGCTTTTCTGATGACAAGTGCCTGAATTCAAACAATATCAAACAGATTGCTTTGTGGATGACCCAAGGATTGCTTACTTCATCAGATGCTAGATATACAAAGAGGTGGGCTATTTCTTCTGCTGTAGCCAGTCTACCCGTCTTTTGCCTGGCCAGGAAGTCTTTAAGTGCCTGGGGAAGGAAAGCATTCTCTGTAACAGCAAGTCTAAATGAACAGTTTGTTTCTACACCACTATAGACCCCACATACAAGGCATTCACCATTTCCATGCCAGTAAGGACCCTTTCGTACTATGAAACTGTGAGTGATCCATGGATAAGCTGACCCAGGTTTTTTACACTGATCTTTTGACTAAAGTTTCTAGACTTATATATGAGTATATAAGAATATAATATGAATGGTGGAGGCTCCTTCTTTGGAGAATTTTAAACAGAGGCTGGATGACCATCTGTCGGGGGTGCTTTGAATGCGATTTTTCTGCTTCTTGGCAGGGGGTTGGACTGGATGGCCCATGAGGTCTCTTCAATCTATGACTCTATATACTTGGCAGGGGCAAACTTCAGCCCTCCAGGTGGTAGTTGAAGTCCAAAACACTTGGGAGGACTGAAGTTTGCCCATGCCTGGTATATAGGGTAGATTCAGTGGACAAAATGATGATCTGCAGAGTATGTCTTCCAGTCCACACAACTATACTTTTCCATGAAGAAATGGCAACATTTTCAAATAGCCTTTAGAGATTTAAGGATTTATGTTTCCTCAATATGTGCTTATCTGCAGTAATAAAATAGCTTGACCACCTGTTCCGGATCAGGGCTGTTTTGGATTCTTTGCCGCAGTGAAGGAGTGTCAACGGTGCCTGAGAAGATAAGACAGGCTTGATTAGATAAAGTTCCTTTTGCTCTCAACAAATACTAATGGATCCTCTAACACAATGGTTCCCAACCTTTTTTTGACCAGGGACCACTTTGACCAGGGACCACTCTCCAACATTAGTTCTAAAAGGGTTACGAATCAGTTTATGGTCAACTTTAGGTTTGCTTTGGTTATTTGGGGTGCTGATTCAGAAAATAGCATTGGACAGACCACGTCAGTTTCTGATACAGAACATATGCCATCTAGTAGTCACTATCTGCTCGCCCACAGAAAACCATATTTAATAAGCCTCGGCACTATAAGATGGTTTCGTGAGACCAGTTGCTCTCATTGCAATAGTGTAGTAATAGTGAGACCGCGGACCATATTTTAGTTCTTGCAGACCACTGGTGGTCCACGGACCACAAGTTGGGAACCACTGCTCTAATGGAAGTCTACTTTGAAAAATAAATAAATTCAGCCTTCTGCATTCACTGGGATTAGGGATGCAGGGCTCCAGTGAAAGTGGAAAAACCATGAGCATCTACATTGTAAAATCAGTAGTTTGACACCACTTTAACTGTTATATCTCAATGCAATGGAATCATAGTAGTTATAATATTTAGCCTTCTCTATCAAAGACTGCTGGTGCCTCACCAAACTACAAATCCCAGGACTCCACAGCATTGAGCCATGGTTGTTAAACTGGTGTCAAACATTAATTCTTCCATGTAGATGCACCGTAAGAACTAAAAGAACAGCCATATACAAAGAATATATATAGGTTCAATGGAAGTGAATTCTGTGTACATTCTGAAGGCAATACTGAAGTAAAAATGTGTTTATTTTGTGGTGGGGTTGTTACAGGCACTGGTTGGAAAGAAGATCCCAAAAGTGGGATTATCACAAAGTTGAAGAACCAAAGAACCATCAGCTGAATTATACCAAACCAATGTTTTCCTTCAATCTGCCTGGGGCTGGCACCATATTTATGCTTTGTTTTCTAAAATAATCGCTAGGAACTGACAGCCAATAGCCAGTGGCGGCCCTAGGTAATTTTCAATGGTAAGCAAACAGTATTTTGCCCCCCCCCCCAACCAATAATTGATATATATTTTCTGTTCGTCGTGAGAGTTCTGTGTGCCATATTTGGTTCAATTCCATCATTGGTGGAGTTCAGAATGCTCTTTGATTTTAGGTGAACTATACATCCCAGTAACTACAACTCGCGTATATCAAAGTCTATTTTCCCCCAACAGTGCCTCAAGAGCGCCCCTGGGCAAAATCAACTGTACTGCGAATGCTTACTTTACGTAATGGGTTGAGCCGCACCTGCCAATAGCTTATAGACTGGCACTTGTCCACAAACCACCGCTTACAGTACTGTTTTGGGGTCTTAGCTTTCTAGAAGGTTTCCCTTGTGACTGTATAAAGGCCGTAAAAATACAGTAGTATTTGCTTGATTTTGGGAAAGAGGTAAAATTTAGGCAAACATGGCTCATCTTTATGATTCAACACCACACTCTAATCCACATTAGATAGGCAAAATTTCCTTTTCCATAAAGGAATTAAAATGTGTGGAAATTTATAATGTGCAATCTACTTTGACTGCTACATTTCCCTTGAGTTGCTACCCAAGCAAGTTTTTTTAAAAAAGCATTAATTATTTAAATCTTTATTTCAGACACTGAAAGAAGAGAAAGTTCTTCCCTGACCTTCAAAGTATAGCCATGAATTTGGACTCCTCTCTTATCCTGAAAAACAGATAAAGCACAGACTGTGTTCCTCTGTGTTGCGTGTTTACTTTCGGAAACTTTCTTAAGGAAGGAATATTCAGAGGTAGTTTCGCCAGTTTTTTCCTGAAATATGTCAGCGGTATCCCTCTCTAATGCCAACCAGAAGCGATCCTGCTTAGCTTCCAAGATCCAGATGTTGTCTTTAAAGTAAGACTGCTATGTAGAATGTTATTTACCAGGACAAACACAGTTGCATCTAATTCCTTTTCCAATGAAGTCAGCAGCTATTGACTTGGTGAGACCAATAACTGCTGCCTTGGAGGTGCTGTAGACACATCTGTTGGGAACCCCTGAAAAAGAGATGGAAGTTAATAGGGAAACTACATTGTGCTAAATTAAGAAACAGGTTAACATGCATCTGAATTTAAGAGCTGTCCTTCTCTGAATTGCCTTGAGCTGCTTCAATTACACTATGTAACACAGTTTTTGTTCCTGGATTATACATGCCATTTCTGAATTGGTCCTATCATAAGAGCATGGAAAAAGTTTATTAAACTGCAAAAACTTGGTTTTTGGAGGACATTTTACAGCACATTTTGCTATAGTTTTCCAATAAATATCTAATTGAGTCTCAACCAATTCATCATAGTTTGTCACAGCCACAAAAATGGAGTTTCTGGAGTATAACAGCTACTTTCAAAGTAATTTTTGCACAATTAAACAGGAAATAACACTTTCAAACCAGGAACAGAACATTTTTCAAAAATTGCAGATAAAGGAATTGCTCTATTTTTTTCTCACCCGAGAACACCTCTCTAAGAATTTCTATAACTTTCAGTGTGACTATGATTTATATCCACTGGAAGCTCACCGTATAATTGCATTGGAAGACCTAGTTTCCTAAAGAGTGCTTATCTCTAGAAATTTCTAGGTACCCCAGAATGAGTAAATGAAGTTGTTTACAGAATCACATTGGAAGACCTAGAGATTCCTAGAGAGTACATTTGAAATCAAATCCATAAAAATCAAAACCATATATGTGGAGGGATGACTGTAGATATTTACCCTAATTGATCCAAGAGCACAGCCTT
The DNA here is from genome assembly GCF_025583915.1 of Anolis sagrei ordinatus. Classification (NCBI taxonomy): domain Eukaryota; kingdom Metazoa; phylum Chordata; class Lepidosauria; order Squamata; family Anolidae; genus Anolis; species Anolis sagrei. The sequence goes on along the minus strand of NW_026847549.1, from coordinate 178,812,148 downwards.
GGTTCTAAGAAGTTTTTCTGTCTGTCAACATTTAATTGAACAAGAAGGCCAAGTTCCCATAAAAGTGTGCAAAGTTTTCCTTCCTGCTAGAAATAGCAGATATTGTCATGAATGTCTATGCATTTTTCCTCTAGGTACACTAAGCCAGAAGTTGATGTAAACTATAGTTGGATTCGGCATAAACTTCAGTATTCACACATAACAGGAAATACATATTTTCCCCACTTAGATGAATATAGGCATTCGCATAAAACGTGCTTTAAAATTGGAACTGGATTATAATTATGGCATCTCAGGTCAACATCCTAGAATAATCAGAAGAACATGATCCATCAGAAGATATTACATTGTGTACATAAGGTAAAAAATAACAACATATGTCATGTTTGAACAACTCACCTTTAATGCTGGATGCCACAGAAGACATGTTGATAATGTTGCCAGATTTTTGTTCAAGCATCTACAAAATAATTCCAAATATGATCTGTTGTAATGCCACCAGTGTTAATTGTGGGAATGGAAAAGCCTGACAACCTATGCAAATACTGAGTATACCTTCTGTCTGCTTTCATCGCCTTTCTCTTAATCAATTGCTTTCATCGCCTTTCTCTTAAGCATGGCAGATCACAGCAATGGCACCATCACTCTGGAATACTCTGCCACCTGAAGTCCGTGCCTTGCGGGACTTATCAGCTTTCCACAGGGCATGTAAGACTTACCTGTTTCAACAGGCCTTTGATCTCTAATATTGCTGTTTTTAAATTGTTTTAAATTGTTTTAAAATTGTGTTAGATTTTAGCCTGTTCTTGTAAGCCGCTCCGAGCCCCAGGGGAGTGGTGGCATATAAGTTTGAATAATAAATAAATAAATAAATAATTAAAGCAGTGGTTCCCAACCTTGTTTTGACCAGGAACCACTGGACCAGAGACCACTTTCACCAGGGACCACTCTCCAAAATTAGTACTAAAAGGGCTACAAATCAGTTTTTGGTCAACTTTAGATTTGGTTTGGTTATTTGGGGTGCTGATTCAGAAAACTGCATTAGACAGACCACATCAGCTCTAGTTTCTGATACAGAACATATGCCATCCAGTAGTCACCATCTGCTCGCCCAGAGAAAACCATATTTAATAATCTAGAGCTAATGTGTTAGTAGTAATCTTTCGTAGGTAGTCAGTCTCTCCCTTTCCGACATCCCCGTTGCCTTGGCACAATAAGAGGGTTTTGCTAGACCAGTCGTTCTCATTGCCAAGTAGTTTTGAAGCAACCGTGTAGTAATAGTGATGCCGCAGACCATATTTTTGTTCTTGCAGATCTCTGGTAGTCCACGGACCACAGGTTGGAAACCACTGAATTAAAGGAAGCCACTGAGTTATACCTCTAGATTGGAGCTTTTAAAACTTTTCCACTGAAGATCTCTTTGGGCCCTAGAAATGTTTACATGACCCCAAGTATACAGATAGGCAAAAAAATCAAATAAAAATCAAACATTGACTGATAACAAATTTCCCTTTGCAAGCCTTGCCAAACAGGCTGACTTTCTATTTATGAAGCACAGCTGCAGCATCTCCTGCAAAGTCCACTGTGAACACTGCATCAAAAATTTGTGTAAATTTCTAATACAGTCACTAGCTGATGTTCAGAAAACCTTTATTGTTGCCAATTTTTTGGGGAACCCAACATTGAGCTAAGGGGATCCCTTCTGGGATTGGGACCTGGTCTAGATATTGAAGAAGAACAAAGGCTGGCCTGACCTTAGGCAGGAATGCTTTAATCATCAGATACATGCTGCGCACATTGATATTCATTGTGAAATCCCAATCCTTTTCATCACAATCTAAAATGGTCCCATGGTGTACAAATCTGAAACAGAAGAAGATAAAAGTGAGAAAAAAATCTTCAAGGGTAGCAACTACTAGAGCCATAGGATCACGCTATTAACCCAGCGTGAGACCATAAAGAAATGATCAAAGCAGGATCTAGTGATCTCTGAAAATAGTAAAATAGTTGCAGTCGCATTTTGACTGCTGAAGTTGCATATTGAGATTATTCATTATTTCTATAGACATAAAGCAAAGCCAGACAGACTTGAAAAGGCACATCGCAAGGGGAATATAATAACAATATTTTACCCTGCAATATTACACAGAACATCAATTCTTTTCATTTCCTTGGCTAAATTTTCAATTTGTCCTTTGTTGGTGACATCCAGCATTCGAATCCGAATGCCTGTGAAGGAAATTAACATAACATATGTTACAATACTCATCATTATGTTCTCACAACAATAAATGATGTCAGTTGTGATGGGTGAAATATATATCTACACATATGCATATACATATAGTTGGAACATAATTTAATAAGGTTTCCCTATGAGAAGGGCCTTTATGAGTGGTGTTTTTTACTTGGAACTGGACAAAGGGGCTCTGAATCCTGCCCCAGATACAAGCAAGTTCAGTTCCAACAACTTGTAATTCTTTTTACATTTTTGTATGCATTCCTCTAGACCCAGAGTTAAATCATTTATAATTCAACCATTCATGAATATAGCTGTGCCACTGTGATTGGTCCATTTCCCATTGTCTTCAATCTCCTTCAAATCTGGTGCTTCTTGGGCACAGGTTTTCATTCCATCTTTTGCTTCAAACCTTTGATTCATCTGACAGGCATCTACTGATTGGAAAGGGGGTTTGTTTCAAGTTAGGGAAAGGAGGGGAAGTTTGGAGACGTTTAATTTCTTGGTTTTATTATATATGCTTATTTAATTGTTTGCATCTATATGTGGCATCAAATTGCTGCCTTTTGTAAGCCTGTGGGGTGAGAAGGGCAGGGTATAAATATGGTACGTAAATTAAATAAATAAATAAATATTATAAGATGAATTTTACAGGGAGACAAGCTTTGATTACTGAAAGCAAATTTCCCCAAATTCAAGGGTGCTTACTCTCAATGAAACAAAGCAAACATCCCTGAGTTCAAGGGTGCTTACTCTCAAATGAAACAAATACAGGTATTTTTGGTGAGTAAACTGTGATGTTCCATAAAAGGTTGGCACTTTGAGGTAGCTGCCAAGGCTGTGGTATCAAAGGTAGGTCCACTGTTTGTAGGGGTAGACTGGACAAGCAAGTGGAGGTATGGGGAAGGGCCCATAAGCACAGAATCCCCTCTCCAAATTATTCAAGGGATACCTGGATGGCCGTCTAGCTCACGAAGTTTGGATTCATTAACGTCTGTAGCAATGACCTCAGCTCCTTCTTTTGCAAAAGCCTTAAAAGCAAAACAAACCATAGTTAATAACTAGACATTAAATCACAGAGTAGCAATGGTTTCTTACAACACATTGACTAACTTGATATTTTTGGTTTTGGTTATAGCATAAACATCATGCCTGCAAAATTGATAGAACCTGAATACTCCTGCAATGACACAAAAGCTTTGTTGCATTTAGTTCTCAGAATGGGTTACAGATGATCCAAAAAACCTGCTTGTGAAATGTGTATCAAAATGTGACATTGGCATCTTTGCAGCCAGCTGAAATTTCCTATACTGAAGATTTTTGTTTCCAAACAGGTATCTTTAGGAGAGCTCTAAAAGTTTTTGTAAACTTTGTTTTAAACCAAATGGCTTTATAAAGTACTTTAAAGCATCAAAACATGTTTGGGTTTCTAATACAGTACATAAAATGTTTCAGTATTACACTACAATCTCACTTATCCAACATAAATGGGCTGACAGAATGTTGGATAAGCGAAAAAGTTGGACAATAAGGAAGGATTAAGGAAAAGCCTATTAAACTTCAAATCATGTTATGATTATGTTATGATTTTACAAATTAAGCACCAAAACATCATGTTTTACAACAAATCAACCGAAAAAGCACTTCAATACATGGTAACGTTATGTAGTAATTACTGTATTTACTAATTTAGCACCAAAACATCGCAATGTATTGAAACAGCTGTTGATCCAGGTGGGAGGCAGACTGTGTTGAATACTAAAGAATGTTGGATGAGTGAAGGTTGGATAAGTGAGACTCTAATATAAAAATGGCATTCAAATGGCCAATAGTCAGTGCTTCTGGGAGTTGGAATCCCAAAGTAGACCAAAGATTGGAGACCCCTGGTTTAAACCAGGAAACTCTCATTAGAAAAAAAAAAAAACCCTTTCTTTCCAACCCTGCCACAAATTATGTAGTTTTTCATGCTTACACATTCAGAGTTGTAGTCAGATTGCTAACTGGAGCACCGTATCGTGAGAGAACAATTCCTATGCTGCAGAAGCTCCACTGGTTGCTGGTATGCTTCCAGGCTAAAAACAAAGTGCTGGCCGTTGCCTATAAAGCCTTCAACAGTTCGGGTCCAGGGTATTTGTCTAATTGCATCTCCCCATACATACCATCCCAGGCACTGTGGTCAATGGAGGAGGTCCTCCTCTCGGTCCCACCCCTGTCATAAGCTCGGTTGGTGGGAACAAGAGAGGGGGCCTTCTCCATGATCGCTTCCCATCTCTGGAACTTCCTTCCTAAAGTAAAAATGGCCCCTACCCTCCTCACCTTTAAGACACTTCTAAAAATGCACTTACGTACTTTAGCATATGGAGAGGAGGAGGACTAAAATATGTTACCCATTTGGAATGCTGGCCAACTCCACTTGCACTATATGGCTGCCATGATACTTCTTAAAGGAACACCGGTGCCAGCTATTTTTAATGTAATTGTATTTTAAATTGCTTTGAAGGTATTTGTTGTAATATTTATTTATGTTTTAGTTAATTATGTCTTACTGACTATTTTGTTATATTTTTATCTCAATGCTTAATCCTTTGTGGTAAACTCACTGTTATTATTGTACTCTGTTGTGTATTTTGATATGTTTTGTACTCACTTAGGCATTGAATGTCTGAAATAAAAGTTTTATTATATTATTATTATAGTCTGCTGGTCATGAAAGTGCTGCCCAGTTGTGTCATTCCAAATAATTACTAGGCCTTTCTAGGGTGGAAGCTCCATCTGTCCGTACCTGGACTGTCACTGTAATATGGGGTGCTGCTGCTTTGCTCCCTTGAGCTAGTATTCCTCAAGTTCTTCTGTGCTTGATTGCTCAGACCCTCAAGAGGAGACCTTATATAATTCTTACAATGCCCGCGAAGGACATCTTGGCTACCAACCTACAGTTGGGTAGGCACAAAGCTATTGCAGATGGAGTTTGGGAGAGAGACAGCTGAAGCACTGAATTTCTCACATCACTAGATACTCTTCCACCATTCCTCATCTTCCTCATCTATGGCATGGGGCATCAGCTTGCCAAGTATTGAGAGGCAACTATTTAACAATTGAGTGAACCATTGCAAATCAGCCAAATAACACCACAGAATGATACAAGACCCAGCAACAAAAGGAAACCAGTAGAGATTTCTAGACTTACAAGAACCATGGCTCGTCCAATCCCTTGTGCCGCCCCAGACACCAGTATTACTTTCCCATCAAGCCGTCCCATTGTGCACCTTTGTGAATAGTTTGGAATACCTATAAACATTTATTGACAATTATAACAGTGCAGAGCAGAGATGGTCAAACATTTTCTGAGCTTTAGAAATTGAGGGTAAGGATGGTCTGTTATCAGAGGAGGTCCAAAGGGGCGGAACCATGAGTTATTGCACCAACCAAGTGATCCCTCTACTCTGAAGATCCCTCTCTAGATCTTCTACTCTGACCTCAAGAAGACTTATTTTTGATCAATGGTTTCACAATAGTAAAGCAAGAAAACTTTAATTTAACTTATTAAGATCCTGACAAGAGAGGCAGAAAATAAAAACAGTAGCAACTATAAAGCAAATAAAATGAACATTTAGCCATATTTCAAGCCATGTCACAAATCCCCCTGAACTCTTTCCACAATCTCAGATCCGTGAAACCCAATTCAGACCTTACCGACTCTTCTCTTCCTAATTGAACTCTCTATGGCTATGTCATCCTGTCTATCTACCACACCATCCAGAGCTGTAGCTTCTCAATGCAAAAGCTGTTCCACTTCGGATAGAAGGTGGTCTTGGAAGATACATCTACACTGTAGAATTAGTGCTGTTTGACGACACTTCCAACTACTTTGGCTCAATGCTATCGAATCCTGAAATTTGAAGTTTTGATGAGGCATCAGCATGCTCTTGTAAAATGACAACTCCTGTGATTCCAAAGCATTAAGCCAATTAAGGTGCAATAATTCCATAGTGTAAATGCACCCCTAAACTTGGTTGACTTGGCTATGTCCCATTAAATTAAGTGGAACTAGCTTTAGAAAGTAGAAGTATAGTTATACAGGTATGCAATTTCCATGACCCCACAACAATGAGCATCTGCAGTGTAGAACTAATGACATTAAAGTAGCGTCAAACTGCATTCACTCTACAGTGTAGACCAGGCCTGGGCAAACTTTGGCCCTCCAGGTGTTTTGAACGTCAACTTCCACAATTCCTAACAGGCGGTAGGCTGTTAAGAATTGTGGGAGTTGAAGTCCAAAACACCTGGAGAGCCAAAGTTTGCCCAGGCCTGATGTAGATGCACCCAAAAAGAGAACTCCTCATACTCAATACACAAAAACTTGCAAATCAATTCTCATGCTTGCAAACTTCTGCAATTCTACTTAAAAACAAGAGCCACACCAACAAAACACTCACCACAGGAATTCAGCAATGACTGCTTGTGAAGACCTTTGCCCAGGAGGCGGGTTTTTCAGCTTCTCTGACAGCATGCTGGGATTCGTAGTTGAGTGTGCTGGCAAAGTTATTTTTTATTTAGGAACTCATTGTGGCTGTGTCAGTTTAAATGCTACCATCTAGTGGACATCTAGGTGAGAACTTGCAATAAAGACACATGCATCAAACTTTAGTCAGCACATTGGGATTGCCAATTGAAGTACAGGACAGGCCCCTTGTATCTTTAATAGTTATATAAAAGAAGGGGTTTTCTCTTTTTCGTGCAAGTGGCATCTGCTTTATTTATTCAGTGTCAAAAACATTGCATAAATAAGTATAAACTTGATAAAACAGAAGAAGCACAGCGACTAAATAATTTTAGACCAAAAATGGGCAACAGCAACTGCATTGTCTGTAGCTTTAAACAATTTTTCCTCTATGCATGAGGCAGGGCATTGTGGACAAGCAAACAGATGAGGAGTTGTTTGTTCTGCTCCACAGTCGCACAAGGTAGAGCAGTGTTTCTCAACTTTCCTAATGCCGTGACCACTTAATACAGTTCGTCATGTTGCGGTGACCCCCCAATCTTAAAATTATTTTCGTTGCTACTTTGTAACTGTAATTTTGCTACTGTTATGAATTGTAAATATTCAATATGCAGGATGTATTTTCATTCACTGGACTAAATTTGGCACAAATACCCCATACGCCCAAATTTAAATACTGCTGAGGTTGGGGGGGGGATTGATTGTGTCATTTGGGAGTTGTAGTTGCTTAGATTTATAGTTCAATCAAAGCACATTCTGAACTCTACCAACAATGGAATTGAACCAAACTTGGCACACAGAACTCCCATGGCCAACAGAAAATACTGGAAGGGTTTGGTGGGCATTGACCTTGAGTTTTGGAGTTGTAGTTCACCTACATCCAGAGAGCACTGTGGACTCAAACAATGATGGATATGGACCAAACTTGGCACAAACAATATTCCCAAATGTGAACACTGGTGGTGTTAAGGAAAAAGAGACCTTGACATTTGGGAATTGTAGTTGCTGGGATTTATACTTCACCTACAATCAAAGAGCATTCTGAACCCTACCAATGACAGAAGTGGGCCAAACTTCCCACACAAAATCCCCATGACCAACAGAAAATACTGCGTTTTATGATGATCTTTAGCGACCCCTCTGACACCCCCTCACGACCCCCCCAGGTGTCCCGACACTGAGGTAGAGGATTCTTCTCGGTAGTGCCATTCTGCCAGGTTGTCTTTTGATCTGCCCACTCCACTTCTGAATCTGTTCCGGAGAGCCATCCAGTTGGGATTTCCTGGTTTAGTTGCCCAGAGGGATACCTTTGCTGTTGCTGGGGGAACATTAAGAGGAGTGGTGGTTCTCATGAAACTTTACCTTGATTTGAGTCTCTTGGGAGGAGGCCGATAGCCATGTAGAGGATGGCTTTCACAGTGTTCAACCTTATTTCTCTCCCAATTAGCAGCACCTTCTGCTTGCACATGGGGGGCGGAGTGTAGGTCTGAGACATCCTGTGATTATTCTGCATGTTTTTTAAGCACCTCTTGAAATGCCCTCTTCTACCCAACCATTAAAGGTACAGAAGCCCCATTCTTAACCATATTTCTTTGGTTCTAAGAACTGTGGTGTTGAAAGAAAATTCTGAGACTGTCTTGGACCGCAAAAAGATCAAACCAGTCTATACTTCAGGAAATAATGCCCAGCTGCTAAGTGGAAGGAAGGATATTAGAGGCAAAGATGAAGTAATTTGGCCACATAATGAGAAGACAGGAAAGCTTGGAGAAGATAATGATGCTGGGAAAAATGGAAGGAAAAATGAAGAGGGGCCAACCAAGGGGAAGAGGGATGGATGGTATCCTTGAAGTGACTGGCTTGACTCTTAAGGAGCTGGGGGTGGCCACGGCCAACAGGGAGCTCTGGCATGGGCTGGTCCATGAGGTCACAAAGAGTCAGAAGTGACTGAACAAATAAACAATAGCAACCTAGGCAGTCACCTCTCCACAACATTGATGCTGAAATAATAATAATAATAATAATAATAATAATAATAATAATAATCACTTTGAAAAAAGGAGACCGAGGGCCTAATTCAACAAGACACCACCAAATGTATGAAGCAGTTATTTCAGTACCACCAATGGGGGAAAAGCTTTATTTATTATATTAAAAAGCACTGGTGATTCTAGGATGCATCCCATTTTTATAGATATTTATATTGGGGGGCAGGGTGTTGTATCTTACAATTAAGAAACAGTTTTTTGACTTGCAAGCCTGGGAGCAATATTCATTTTTTGGTAGTTGTATACCCTGCCCTTACAGTGATGAATGGATGTTAAAGTAGTATCAAACTGCATTAATTCTATGGTGTAGATATACCCTCCAGTATCAGAAGATTCATCGTAAACATGATACTATTTGGAAAAGTGGGAGACAGCAGGAAAAGATGGAAGGCCATATATTAGGTGGGTTGCTTCAGTCGAGGAAACTATGGCCTTGAGTTTGCAAAACCTGACCAGAACAGTTGAACAATAGGGCTCTTGAAGGTGTCCGTTATTCGATTGCCACACATTACAGTCAATGTGACAGCAAATGAGAACAAATCAGGAGCAATATGCCTTTGTAAATTTGCTGAAAAGGAACATGAACTTTTGTGGGGATTTGTTAAACTCTAAAAGTCAATTCAGTTTCAAGGATAATCTCCAAGGCCAAAAGGGTGGGATCAAAAGCAAAAGGCTAGTAACAAAAAGTAAATATATGTACAAGTTTAAAGCTCTTGCAGCTGTACCTAAGAAGTATATCAACTCTTAACATTGGGGAAAAAATGGCAAATGATGACAGAGTCTCCTTCTCTGGAGGTTTTTAAGTAGAGGCTAGATGGCTATTTGTTAGGGATGCTTTGATTTTTTTTTCTGCACGGCAGAATGGGATTGGATTGAATGGCTCTTGGAGTCTCTTGATTCTATGGTGTGATGAGGAGGAAGACACAACCATTTGGGAAAGTGTAAAGGGCCAGCCTGAAGCCCTAGGAGGTCTGATTCAGGTCCAAGGCCTAAGGATTCCCACCTCTGCACCAAAAAGTGTTTTTGCCTGTCTTGATCAGCCTTAGTCAATGGCTGATCATTGAAAATGCACATAAAGGATGAGTCTCAGTTCATTTGGTTTGGGTTTCCAGGTTAACCTGGAAAAAAGATTCCTGATGGAAGCACTGAATATTGCGTATGAGCTTGTATGCATGTTATAGTGTAAAAGGAATGCATTGTTCCAAAATGTAAAGTCCATCTGTGGAAACACTGTGGGCTAAAATACCAGGAAGAACAGATAATTAAAATGTAGTGGGTTGCTGTTAAGTTTTCCAGGCTGGATGGCCATGTTCCAGAAGCATTCTCTCCTGACATTTTGCCCGCATCTATGGTAAGCATCCTGAGCGGTTATGAGGTCTGTTGGAAACTAGGCAAGTGAGGTTTACATATCTGTGGAACGTCCTGGATGGGAGAACTCTTGTCTGTTGGAGGCAAGCATGAATATAGCAATTGGTCTACAACAAAACAATTTAAAAATAGCTTTTGATTTTGGCAAGTTGCAGCTCTTAGATGTTGTTGGAGAGTATTTCCTATGAAGCTGCAGTGAACATACTCAATAAGAAGGGTGGCACGAATTGCCAACCAACATCTGGAGAGCCCTAAGCTATTTGGCCTGATTCTGTTTTTGTTTTGCTCTGAAAAGGTGGGAAGGGAGTACATCATTGTTTGGATTGTCAATACACTATCATATTTGTCTGCACGAGTTCCCTACTTCAACTTGCTAATGTACACATCTAATGATCATGAGAAAAGGACATCTGAGTTAATAATAAGCAATGTGGGAACAGACGAGTCGCTGAGCTTGGAAAACCTATTTCATAGTAGAATCCCACAATCTTTTAGCCAACATGGCTAGGACTCGAAGGAGTAACATTTTAAAGCTCTTGTTTTAGAAATGCACCAAAGATAGACTTTAGCTTAAGCAAATATACAAACATAGTCTTTATTTGTTACATTAAGGTACAAAACAGATAAGCAAATGTAAACATTGAAAAATATGAAATACAAAAAAGAGTATTTAAGATACATTCTTTAATAGTTACAAAAATAGTTTAAAAAGTTATCTTCTTCAAATCCTCAAAACAACTCGAATTCTACTGGGTTTTACAATTAGAAGCAGCATCTTTATCAAGCCAGTATTTAAGATTATGTTCGATAGATTCTGCTGTTGTAGATCTCGAGTCTATGAAACAAAATAACATTTAACAAAAACAGTTGAAATCAATTATTTGTTTTACAAACATCTGTACAACTAGGAGGAAAACACTTGCTCAGAAAATAGTTGGCTAAGCCTCCAATACTTTCAGAATTCATAAGCTGTTGTGCAAATGGTAGGGAGCTGAACTTCATAACTTAAACCAGTGCTGTGAACTCTGTGGCCATAACAATATATTTTTAATTGAAGCTACCACTATCCCCTCTGAGCTCTCCTGGAAAGGGTTGATGAGAGTTGAAGGCCAACAATATTTATAAAGCCATATGATCACCACAACTGGCAGTTCAGTTCTTGACACTATCACTGTTTTGTAATTTTAATTGTAGTTTTGTAACTTTTTTTGGAGTTATCTTTCCACACAAGGGCTGGGCTTTAGCACAGCAGGTTAACCACCAGGTTCAGTAAATCTTGGCAACCAAATGGTTGGTGGTTCAAAGCCCGGGTCAGTGAGTTCCTGGCCTTTAGCCGTTAGGAAATACTAGAAAAATGCTGGCCATTTGATCAAGGAGGAAGTTTATGAACAAAGCTCTTCGGCAGGCATATGGAGTGACAGCACGTTGGCCAAACTGACCAATTCATGTGATCCCGAGGGGTTCCAAGACCCACTGCACTGCCAAGCCCTGCTTTGCAAAAATCTTGAACATTCCAGATCATGGCAGGATGGTTCTTGCATAATTTTCCCCACTTCTTACTGTAGAAATTAGGTGCTATTCCAAATGTTCCCAAATTTTGGTCCTCCACGTGTTTTTGGTTTCAGCTCCCAGAGTTCGTAACTGCTAGTCAGGCTGATTGGGGCTTCTTTGAGAAGGGGAGCTAGGAAGACAGTTCCACTGTGTCTCCTGGGTCATTAGTTGGGAGTTCCCCCCCCCAAGGACCAACTGCCACTCTGAGGTCAGAGTGAAGAAGGGGAGCCAAGAAGATAGTTCCACCGTGTCTCCTGGGTCATCAGTGGGAGCCCCTCCCCCAGCAACAATATAGTAATATATAATACTAATATTGTTTTGTGCTAATAATATATTTTGTGTGTGCGTATGTATGTGTGTGTGTGTGTGTGTATATATATATATATATATATATAATATTGATAAAAATATGATAATGTAAATACAATAAAATACTAATACTACAGTGTAATAATTGTATATTATATATTACATGTAATATTACTAATAATATTGCAGTATAGTGGTATAGTACAATATAGTAATATATAATAACACTATTGTGCTATGCTAATATAATATAATATATTGTGTGCACATACAATATTGATCATAATATTGTAATACAATATAATACTGATAGTAATACAATATAATATATTGTGTGCACATATATTGTGTGCACATATATTTTAATATTACATGTAATATTACTAATAATATTGCAGTATAGTGGTATAGTACAATATAGTAATATATAATAACACTATTGTGCTATGCTAATATAATATAATATATTGTATGTACTTATAACTTTTAAGCCACTCTGAGTCTCCTTCAGAGTGAGAAGGGCGGGATATAAATTTGTATATAAATAAACAAATAATAAATTTGAAGACCAAAACATTCTGAATTAGTGCTATAGAGCCTATCATGCTATTGCCTACCTGTTAGATTTTCTTGGCATGGGTCACTAAAGAAGCTGAAGCCATCTGAAGGTGCAGCAGTGGGGGTGTTAGGTGGTAAAACTGGATTCAGAATTTGTTTCCAAGAGGGAGAAGATGGCAGCGCTGCATTCAAGGGAGGAGCTGCCTTCTTTGGAGATTTCGGTATTTGCTCTTCGTGAACGTCTCTTGGGAGATGTGCCCTCGTCTTCAAAGCTCGTTCCTTCCATTTTTTAACGTCTTCTTTCAAGCCAACCATATTTCTTAAAGCAGGAATGTGAAGAGATATGGTCACTTGATGTGCAACTCAGCACTCTTTTTTAAAAACAAATACCTTACACATGGAGGCAACTTGGCTGGCTGCCCTCCCTTTATTTCCACTTTTGCCACACATATTCCTAAATATATTTGAGAACCAAGAGCCAATAGTACGCCTTCCCTCCGTTCCTGACCTACTTTAAACTCTGGATACTAGTCATGTGCGATCCAAAAAAAAAAAAAAGTTCTAAACTGTGTTCAAAAGGAGGAGGTGCTAACACTTCGTTTCTAAAGTCCGTTCTGAATTTTGGGGTAAACATTTCGAAACTTTATGAAACTTCCAAATATTCATAAGTACTTTGTTAATGGCAGCCGTGCATGAGCAATAAGGGAAAATATCACCGGCAGTGGGGAAACTTCAGGGGCTTCTCTCTCCCTCTTTTTTGAGATAGCCCGATGAAACTTGCTAAAGTGGTAGAACACATTTACCACTGTTAGCCCACCACATTTCAGAACATTTCACTTATCCATGGATTTTTGGCAAATTATTCTAAAGTTTTTAAAACACAAGACACAAGATAACAGGTCCCCCCCCCCGTTTCAGAAATACTAATACAACTACTGAATATGGGTTGCTTACCTGTAACCGTAGTTTCTTGAGTAGTCCACTGTGAATACGCACATATGGTATTCCTGCGCCCGCGCAGGCCCAGTTTCGGAACCTTCTAGAAATCAAAAGCAACAATCTGACCCCTCCTACCCCCCCCTCGGGTATATAATGCTCCTGGGCGGAGCCCACCACCAGTTCTCTTCCGCCAAATTGGCCAGAAGGCGTGGCATGACATCCGAGGGGAGGAAGGGTGGGGATGTGCGTATTCACAGTGGACTACTCAAGAAACTACGGTTACAGGTAAGCAACCCATATTTTCTTGTCGTAGTCTACTGTGAATCGCACATATGGTAGACTCGCAAGCTCAACATAGCGGCCGGCGGGGTCATGCCACTGCCGAAAAAAGCACCGCTCTACCGAAATCAGCTTGCCTCCTAGAAACCGCATCCAGCTTATAATGCGAAACAAATATGCTGGGGGA
>NW_026847549.1:178765313-178797298 GCF_025583915.1 Anolis sagrei ordinatus | reverse complement strand
TATTACTCGGGGGGGGGGGGGGGAGGGCTGAGACTGAGTGAAAGAGGGTCTACCCTAGCAAACCTTTTGTATCATTACCCCAATACCCCCATGCATATGGGATATATTGAGCATGGTGATCAGATCATGATATGAATAAACATAACAGTTTAAATAATGTACCAGTAAGGCCTTTTCGCAGGCCACCATGAGAATTTTGGGGAGGGGGATGAAGCCCCCAAAGCACCCCCCCCCCCGGCTACATGCCTGGGCCAAAGGAATGAGATTTTAAAAGCAGCTTTATCGAAGTTGCTTAATGGTTATGGTGAAAATTAAACAGACCTTGGGAAACATTCAAACATTACAGAACATTTACAAAAAATGGATAAGTGATTCAAATTCTAAATCCCCACCCCACCTTTCCTGCATGCGTCGGAACTCACCTTCGAATGTCCAAATTTAATGAATCAGATAAGAGTTCCAATCTCATCAGAAATTTTGTGCAAGCCTAGTGGATACCGTATAAACCAGGCATGGGCAAACCTTGGCCTTTCAGGTGTTTTGGACTTCCAGTAGGATGTTAGAAATCGAGGGATTTGAAGGGATGTGAAGGGAGCTACACAGATACAGTAAAAAATGTCTAGTCTGATGTTAGGTGTCTGATTTTGTCTATGTTTTGGTCACGAGTTTCTGCTTTCGAAAAAGGAGATATTTTTTTAAAACGTATTTATTTAAAACTTTTATATCCCGATCTTCTCTACCTCTGCAGAGGGACTCAGATAACCTGGAAGCAAGAACAAGGTCAACATTACGAATCTGGTCACAGCTTTGGGAGAATGTGGACATTCCTTACAATGTCCTGGCTCCTCTAAAATTTACTTTTCTTTCTCTCTCTCTCTCTTTTCTGAATTTCTGCTACCCTCTTTATTAAAAAAAAAGAGAGAGAAGCCTTCAACTGTCTAAAAGAGGGCTTTTGGACTTGTTTCCACTGATCTATTTTTCAATTAACTTTTGTCTATGAAAATGGCAAAACCTGGAAACAATTACTTCTTCGGATTGCATATCCCAGAATTCTCCAGTCCAAACTGGAATATTATGAGAGTTACAGTACAAAGAAGCAACTTTGAAATGACCATATGAAGTGATGCAAGTACATCAATTTATGTGTTTCATTTTATTTATACCTTGCCTTACCCGAGACAGCTCAAATTATGAGTCCACAATCCCTTCTTCTTTTTATGATTTTTCCTGTTAGGTGGTTTGAGCCAAGAAGCATGTAACAGGCTCAATATAACCTTCATGGCTGTCTACGCTTAAATTTCAAGACTCTAGTTTTTATAAAATGCCATACCCTTTCACAACAGGGTATTTTGGGTGACAACTCCCAACTTCCTTGACCACTGGTCTTGTCTGTCTAGAGCTTATGGCAGTTGGAATAACACATCTAGAGTATACTGTGTTGGGAAAGGATGCCATAACTATTATGTGATCTAGAAGTAAAATGGCTTTGTCTCAGGTCATAAATGGATTACGTGCTACTCAAAGCCATTATAAGTTCCAACTGGTTTGTCCAGGTCAAGCTGTAATCAAAGCAATTATGACCCACCAGCCACAGAGTGTGGCTTGTCTAGGCACAGGTGACCTGGACAAACCAATTGGAGGTTATAATGGCTTTGGGTTGCTGTGAATTTTCCGGGCTGTATGGCCATGTTCCAGAAGCATTCTCTCCTGATGTTTCACCCACATCTATGGCAGGCACCCTCAGAGGTTGTGAGATTTGTAGGAAACTAGGCAAGTGGGGTTCATATATCTGTGGAATGTCCAGGATTTTATCAATGGATTTTAACTTGTGTTTTAACTCCGTGTATCTTGTATGTTTTTAATGGAGTTTTATCTCTTGTTTTAATGATGTTGCTTCCCGCTTCGAACCACAGGGAGAGGCAGGTAATAAATGTATCATCATTATATGGTAAGAGTGACAAACTCAAAAGCTCAGAGAACCAATATGCACACAAAATTATATGTAATTTTAAGACTTACGCCAACACGACTTCATGTTCTTGCTGGAGCTGACTGTGTTTCTTTTCCAGCTTGGCATGCTCACTTTTCAGCATAAGCAGGTGAGTATTTTGAACGATGCCACTTCCACCACCGTAGGTGATTGGCTGAGGTGGCTGAGGAAGGTCTTTGCTTGACAGTACTGCAACTTGTTTAAAAGAAGGCTATCAAAATCTCAAAAATACAACAGCTCAAGGAAAATGGCAGACCATTTTGCTTGCTTGAGCGTGACCTCAACAATATTCCTACCACAGAAGGCAAACACTTTTAGTACCTAGTATACCAGAATACAGGCCAGAAATAGAGACCAAATATGTGAGATGTCCTGGTTTAAGTTGACAAAACAGATTGTCAACCATTTTAGATAAGGAAAACAGCCTGCCTCCAGAGACAGAATCTATAATTTGTTGCCTGTGTCTTTAAGAATATTTGGGGGGGGGGGGGGAGCTCAAGTCTCAGCTCCAGAATGGTAGTTATTTTACAGTTAGGCAGATCAGTTGGAGTCTAAGTATGGAAAGAAACAGGGGGATAGAAAGTGCAGAGGAATTAATGGAGATAAACAAATGGTCCAGTCAGAGATAAATAGTTATATAGATAATAGAAAGATATAGATAGTAGCATTATAGTAATAGATAGTAAAGAAAAGTAAAGTCATATCTAATATCTATATAGTAAAACAACAACAGTCACATTTTGAGTTAAGAACAGGGCTGCAGAAGCTTATAGGATTTCCTTTTCAGTGGCAAATAAGGGAAAGGAAATTCAGTTTGTTTCACTAAAACATTTCAATTTACATATAGCTTCCAATCTCTTTTTGTGTTATACAGTGTTCCCTCAAATCATAGAATCATAGAATCAAAGAGTTGGAAGAGACCTCATGGGCCATCCAGTCCAACCTCCTGCCAAGAAGCAGGAATATTGCATTCAAATCACCCCTGACAAGTGGCCATCCAGCCTCTGTTTAAAAGCTTCCAAAGAAGGAGCCTCCACCACACTCCGGGGCAGAGAGTTCCACTGCTGAACGGCTCTCACAGTCAGGAAGTTCTTCCTAATGTTCAGATGGAATCTCCTTTCTTGTAGTTTGAAGCCATTGTTCCGCGTCCTAGTCTCCAAGGAAGCAGAAAACAAGCTTGCTCCCTCCTCCCTGTGGCTTCCTCTCACATATTTATACATGGCTATCATATCTCCTCTCAGCCTTCTCTTCTTCAGGCTAAACATGACCAGTTCCCTAAGCCGCTCCTCATAGGGCTTGTCTCCAGACCCTTGATCATTTTAGTCGCCCTCCTCTGGACACATTCCAGCTTGTCAATATCTCTCTTGAATTGTGGTGCCCAGAATTGGACACAATATTCCAGATGTGGTCTAACCAAAGCAGAATAGAGGGGTAGCATTACTTCCTTAGATCTAGACACTATGCTCCTATTGATCGTGGGGATTCCGTTCCAGGACCCCCTGTGATAAGTGAAATGTTGCAAAGTAGGGACGGCTGGCTCCCCCTCCTTTCCTTCCTAAATCAGCGCTTCGACATGAGACCACTGAGGAAAGGCCAGGCGCTCAGGCAAGGAGGAAGGGAAAGAGCGCCTGCCTGGCCGAGGCCTTCTCTGCCAAAGATGACCCTCGCTCTCTCGACCCTGTCCCCTCTGCCTCCAGCAACCTTGGGCCTTGGGTCCGCTTGTTTACCTCTTTGGGGACCACCCGCTTCTCCTTGCTGGACACTATGGCCGGTGGTGGACGCAGGCAGGCCGGGAGGCAGAGGGAGAGCTCACCGGAGTAGGAAGGAGGTGTGGATGGGAGAAGAGAAGGCAGCTCGTTGAAGGTAATGGTGCTTCCCTTGCTCTCAATGGCAGCCTCCTCTCCTCCTCCTCCTCTTTCCCTGACAGCAACGCCTCAGCACGTTCCTTCCGCCAGCGCCAATAAATTCATCTTTATTTAAAAATACATTATTTTTTTAAAAACCACAAAACAGTGAGTCTGCATAAAGCGAACCACGAAGCAGTGAGGGAACACTGCAATTCCTTCTAATCCAACCTCATAGCAACACAGAGGCAGAACAGTGAATTCTTATGCACTTTCTATCCCTCTGTTTCCTTCCATACCTAGACTCCAACTGATCTGCCTAAATCTAAAATAACTGCTGTCCTGGAGCTGAGGCTTGAGCTCCTTCCCGGCTACCATATTCTTAAAGGCCCAGGCAACAAGTTATAGATTCTGTCTCTGGAGGCAAACATAAATACGGTACCTACAACCTATAAGTATTTCTTATCTGAATTGCTTAGGACCTGAAATGTTTGTTGTTGTTGTTGTTGTTCATTCATTCAGTCATCTCTGACTCTTCGTGACCTCATGGACCAGCCCACGCCAGAGCTCCCTGTCAGCCGTCACCACCCCCAGCTCCTTCAAGGTCAGTCCAGTCACTTCAAGGATGCCATCCATCCATCTTGCCCTTGGTCGGCCCCTCTTCCTTTTGCCTTCCACTTTCCCCAGCATAATTGTCTTCTCTACGCTTTGCTGTCTCCTCATGATGTGGCCAAAGTACTTCAACTTTGTCTCTAGTACCCTTCCCTCCAATGAGCAGTCGGGCTTTATTTCCTGGAGGATGGACTGGTTGGATCTTCTCGCAGTCCAAGGCACTCTCAGCACTTTCCTTCAACACCACAGTTCAAAAGCATCTATCTTGTATTGTATTTATCAATGTATGTATTTATTGAACACCTGTATTTTCATATATGTTCATATGGATAGGAGCACAGTCCAAACATGAAATTCATTTATATTCTGAACACATCTTGTACACATAGACTAAATGTAATTTTATACATAGTATTTTTAATGAATTCGTGAATTGAACCAATTCGTGTATAGCAAACCATCAGAGAGCAAAGGTGTTGCTATCTCAGCTACCCAAATGGACAATTAGGGTTTTTGGAGTATTTCCGATTTTGAATTCTGGATAGGGAATTCTAAACCTGCATCAAAACAGAATTACAAGTGGTCTTAATTAATAAACTTAGTGGAACACTGGATAATATAATTATTGGGATCTGATGTCACTAAAATGTGCTACCAATTGTGTAATATAAATTTTACAATACATGCTAAGTTTCATCAAATGATTCTGGAATGTTTATCAGCATTCCAGGAAAACATAAAGGAATATGAACTCTTAAGCATACAAAGACAAAAAAATGGATAAGTCACCATATCTTGAGAAATGCACCTTCAAAACACATTGATACCCTAGAACACGTATTGGATTATTCTGTACCTACCAGTTGTATCTTGATCTTGTTGCAGTTTGCGGAGCTCTTCCTTTACTTTTCTTAACTGTTGCTCTTTATGCTCAATGAGAGCTTTGGCATTTGCCAACCTAAGAAAATCAAGAGAGAGTTGGATCAACTTCACTAATAATGCCATTCCACTTTTTGCTAAAAAGAAATTGAGGTTGAAATCCTATTGCTAGGGTCGTGTAGTGTTTGAGCGTCGGACTTTGTCTTTGGAGACAACAAAGGTTTGAATCCCTGCTCAGCTATGGCTACGTACTGGGTAATCTTGGACAAGTCACACGTTCTCAGCCTTAGAGTTAGACAAAGGCCAAAACACCATGTGATACGTTCGTTAGGACAGTGGTTCTCAACCTTCCTAACACCATGACCCCTTTATACAGTTCCCCATGTTGTGGTGACCCCCAACCATTAAATTGTTTTTGTTGCTATTTCATAACTGTAATTTTGCTACTCTTATGAATTGTAATGTAAATATCTGATATGCAGGATGGATTTTCATTCACTGGACCAAACTTGGCACAAATACCCAATATGCCCAAATTTGAATACTGGTAGGGTTGGGGGAAATGACTGATTTTGTCATTAGAGAGTTATAGTTGCTGGGATTTAGAGTTCACCTACAAAGAGCATTCTGGACTCCATCAACAATGCAGTTGAACCAAATTTGGCAAACAGAACTCCCATGACCAACAGAAAATACTGGAAGGGTTGGGTTGACATTTGGGATTTGTAGTTACTGGGATTTATAGTTCACCTACAATCAAAGAGCATTCTGAACTCCACCAATGATGGAATTGAACCAAACATCGCATACAGGGCGTCCATGACCAACAGAACACACTGGAAGGATTGAGTGGGCATCGACCTTGAGTTTTGGAGTTGTAGTTCACCTACATCCAGAGAGCACTGTGGCCTCAAACAATGATGGATCCGGACCAAACTTGGCATGAATATGCCCAAAAGTGAATACTGGTGGAGTTTGGGGAAAATAGACTTTTGGGATTTATATGTCCTTGGGATTTATAGTTCACCTACAATCAAAGAGCATTCTGAACCCCACCAATGATAGAATTGGGCTAAACTTCCCACACAGAACCCCCATGACCAACAGAAAATACTTTTTCTGATGGTCTTTGTTGACCCCTCTGACACCCCCTTGTCAACCCCCAGGTTGAGAAATGCTGATCTATACTGTTTGTTAACCAGTGATTTGGGGTCTTTCCCCAAGCATAAAACTCTACAAGATAGAATTTTATCAATTTTATTCAGTCACTATCTTTGAAATATTACAAAGACCATGTAATTGGCCTGCGGCTAGATTTCCCTTCTGTTTGCTACATGAGATCAAAAGAATATTCAAAAACTCAAAAACATTTGCTTCCCCTCTGCAGGGTACAATAACGTTCTTCATCCATTCTTTGAAATATAAACGTATAAAGGAAAAACAGACAGCAAGAGAAATGTAGAGTGGGTGGGGTTCAGCTAGCAAAACTGCCTGGAGATTCTTCAGTACCGAAGTGAACTTGGCCTTTCTGATTTGCAAGTTTGACTTTTGTGGATTTGATTATTCATGGATTGCATTAACAGATACTTTCTAGGAATCTCTAGATTCTTTGGCACAACTGTTTGGTCAACATTCAGCAGAAGTTGACCACAGAGATATGCTGGAGGACCTAAACATCCCTCAAGAGGGCCGGAGGTTTAGCACAGCTGATAAATCAACCAGCAACTAGAAGATCTGTCAACCGAAAGGTTGCAAGTTCGAAGCCCTGGGTCGGCATGAGCTTTACTTTACTTACTTACTTACTTACTTAGGCGATCCCTCGTTGGACGAGTAAGATGGTCTTCCATTATGGATTTCCTGGTGGGTCCGTATGTGGCTGTGGAGCCCTATTCTTGCTCTGCATCTTTTTCCGCAGTGAGGGCATTGGTTTCCAGGTGGAAGGCGGTCCCGGTCGGGGTTGGCTTGACGCGCCTTCCTCCTGGCACGTTTCTCTCTTTCACCCTCCACTCGTGCCTCCTCAAATTCTGCAGCACTGCTGGTCACAGCTGTCCTCCAGCTGGAGCACTCAAGGGCCAGGGCTTCCCAGTTCTCAGTGTCTATGCCAGAGTTTTTAAGGTTGGCTTTGAGCCCATCTTTAAATCTCTTTTCCTGTCCACCAACGTTCCGTTTTCCGTTCTTAAGTTCGGAGTAGAGCAACTGCTTTGGGAGACGGTGGTCAGGCATCCGGACAACGTGGCCGGCCCAGAGGAGTTGATGTTGGAGGACCATCGCTTCAATGCTGGTGGTCTTTGCTTCTTCCAGCACACTGACGTTTGTCCGCTTGTCTTCCCAGGAGATTTGCAGGATTTTCCGGAGGCAGCGCTGATGGAAACGTTCCAGGAGCTGCATGTGACGTCTGTAGACAGTCCACGTCTCACAGGCATATAGCAGGGTTGGGAGGACAATAGCTTTATAAACAAGCACCTTGGTATCCCTACGGATGTCCCGGTCCTCAAACACTCTCTGCTTCATTCTGGAAAATGCTGCACTTGCAGAGCTCAGGCGGTGTTGTATTTCGGCGTCAGATGTTGACTTTGGTGGAGAGGTGGCTGCCAAGGAGCGGAAACATGGTCCACATTTTCTAATGTTACACCGTTGAGCTGTATTTCTGGCATTGGAGAGGGAATGGCTAGTGACTGCTGGAAAAGCACTTTGGTTTTCTCGATGTTCAGTGACAGGCCAAGCTTCGTATGCTTCTGCGAAGGTGTTTAGAGTGGCTTGTAGATCTTCTTCTGAATGCGCACAGACGACATTGTCATCAGCATACTGGAGTTCTATAACAGATGTTGTTGTAACCTTGGCTTTGGCTTTCAGTCTGCTGAGGTTAAACAGCTTGCCATCTGTCCGATAGATGATTTCCACTCCGGTGGGAAGCTTCCCATCAACAAGGTGAAGTATCATAGCGATGAAGATGGAAAATAAAGTTGGGGCAATAACACATCCCTGTTTGACACCTGATTCCACCTTAAATGGGTCACTTTGGGAGCCATTGCTGTCCAAGACTGTTGCCATCATGTCATCGTGGAGGAGCCGCAGGATGTTCACAAATTTGTGGGCACCCGATTTTGTGGAGGATGGTCCAGAGAGCGCTGCGATTCACTGTGTCGAATGCCTTTGCAAGGTCGATGAATGCCATGTACAGAGGTTGGTTTTGTTCCCTGCATTTTTCTTGGAGCTGTCGTGCAGTGAAGATCATGTCCACGGTTCCTCTGGAGGGGCGGAAGCTGTTCTGGGATTCTGGGAGGGTGTCTTCTGAGAGGGCAGAAGGCGGTTTGCAAGGATTCTTGCGAGGATTTTCCCAGTGGAGGTTAGAAGGGAGATACCTCGATAGTTTCCGCAGTCTGTTCTTTCCCCTTTTTTTGAAGAGGGTGATGATGGTGGCATCCTTGAAATCCTCTGGGATTTTCTCGGTCACCCACACTTTTTCTATGAGCTGGTGGAGTTGTTGTGTCAGCTCAGGTCCTCCCTCTTTAAAGATTTCAGCAGGGATCCCATCAGGTCCACTGGCTTTGTTATTTTCTGTTGGCTGATGGCATTGCTGACTTCTTCCAAACTAGGCAGTGCTGCAAGCTCATCCCTGGTTTGTTGTTGCGGGATTTGTGAGAGGACCTCTTCGGCCACATTGGAGCTGCGGTTCAGGAGGCTTTGGTAGTGTTCTTTCCAACGTAGTGCAATTGAGTTTTGGTCCTTCAGGAGTTTGGTTCCATCTGATGAGCGTAGAGGCTGTATGCCATGGTTTCTTGGTCCATAGATGACCTTTGTGGCTTTGAAGAATCCCTGAGCATCATGGGTATCTGCCAGGTGTTGGATTTCTTCAGCCTTCTTTGTCCACCAGATGTTCTTGAGTTCTCTTGTCCTTCTTTGGACCTCAGCTTTTGCACTGGCATAGATCTTTTTCTTAGCAGCACAGTTGATGTCTCTCTGCCATGCTTGGAAGGCTTTCCTTTTCTTGTCAATTAGCTGTTGGATCTCGATGTCATTTTCATCAAACCAGTCTTGATGTTTCTTGGCTTGGTATCCAATAGTTTCTTCGCAGGCTTGGATGATGGAGGTCTTCAGTTTGTTCCAATGTTCCTCGACACTTTCGGGGTGTACTGTGGGTAGATGGTCCTTGAGTGCTGTTTGGAGATGGGCTCGTCTGGAGGGCTCCTGAAGGGCTTGGGTGTTCATTTTGCGCCTTGTCTTCCTTCCTTGGAGTCTGCGCTTGGGAGCGATCTTGATAGCCATCGAGGATCGAATTAGCCTGTGGTCAGTCCAGCAGTCGTCAGCACCTGTCATGGCTCTTGTGAGGAGCACATCACGGCGGTCTCTGGCGCGTGTGATTACATAGTCTAAGAGGTGCCAATGCTTTGACCGGGGGTGCTTCCATGATGTCTTGAACTTGTTTTTCTGGCGGAAGAGAGTGTTGGTGATGACAAGGTTGTGCTCCGCACATTTGGTGAGAAGCAGGATGCCATTTGAGTTGCTGTTTCCAACCCCGTCTTTTCCGATGGTCCCTGGCCACAGGTCGAAGTCTCGCCCGACTCTTGCATTGAAGTCCCCCAGGAGTATGATTTTGTCCTCCTTAGGTATCCCCGATAGGACGGTGTCCAGCTGACAGTAGAATTTCTCCTTGATGTCTTCGTCAGCATCTAGTGTTGGTGCATAGGCACTTATGATGGTTGCCCGTTGGTTTTTGGCAAGATCGATTCGGAGGGTTGAGAGTCGTTCGTTGATGCCAGTGGGTGCTTCGGACAGATGTTTCACCAGATCATTCCTAATGGCAAAGCCAACTCCGTGCATTCTTTGGTCTTTTTCGGGCAGTCCCTTCCAGAAGAAGGTGTAGCCTCCTTTTTCTTCCTTCAGCTGTCCCTCTCCTGCTCTCCGGGTCTCCTGAAGGGCTGCTATGTCGATGTTGAAGCGTCCCAGCTCCCTTGCAATGATGGCAGTTCTGCGTTCGGGGCGTTCACTGCCACTGTTGTCCATCAGAGTCCGTACGTTCCACGTACCGAAGTTCATTTTTCTTTTTTGGCCGCAAGGTGGTGACCCCACTGGACGCGGCAGTCCAGTCAGGGATAAGTGAGGCAGACTATGTTTAGGGCACCTTTTCTAGCCCCCTCCCCATGTGGGGTGAGCAGAGTGGGTCCTAAAAAGGGCTGCTCAGTCGCGGATACAGCTGCCGAACTACTCAACTGCCTCGGACCTTGAGGTAGAACGACTGAGTCCGTACCCACCGCCCATGTGCCAGTCTGTGACTAGGGGCTTCCAGATTTCACAGTCCTGCCCCCGTCGCCACTCGCTGATCGCCATGGGACTTTGGTTGCTTGGTTTTTATTTTCTTTGGAAGACGCCTGTGCGTGGGTTTTTTTAATGTGTGGAGGTCAGTGCACAACTGATCAACACACAGACTTCACAGAGTGAGGTTCCACTAGTGATGTAGTTTAACACAATGACCGTGGCTTCTCAGTCTGTTGCAGCCTTCTTCCGCCTTCGCAGCCGTTGTAACATGTGCCATGTTATCCTCCGCCTGCTCCGCCGTTGAGGTCTTTGGGTCTTCGGACTGTGCTTGGTCTGGAACCTCCCCCGCGGCCACTCCTGGGAGTGCACGACTCCAGTTGTTGTGCCTACAGGTTCATTGGAACGCGCAAGCCCCCTCACCACGACAAGGTGACAGTCCATCGAGGGGCATGAGCAGTCGGCATGAGCAGTCGTCTGTCAGCCCTGGTCACTGTTTACCTGAGCAGTTTGAAAACAGCTTTAGCTGTAATTAGAGAAATTAGGTGCTGCTAAAAGTGGGGGAGGTGTTTTACGACGCCATAAAGAAGATCAGAAAATGCTGGGTGACCAAAAAGGAAGGAGGAAGTCCTGATGGCTCTTAACATAGAGAATGGAGCAACAGCACCCCATGTGGCTGGACCCAACTCCCTTGGCACCAAACAAACAAACAAACAAACAAAAAACAAAACAGCTGGACATGGAGTCAACAATACCTCCTTTCTGTTCTGTCTGTCTGTGCACTGTCTATACAAAAGTGGCATTAAATGTTTTCTGTGTATGTGTGCTGTGATCCCCCCTGAGTCCCCTTCGGAGTGAGAAGGGCAGAATATAAATAAAGTGTTACTATTATTTATTAATTATTATTATTCTCTCAGGTTTAAAAAGGGATTCTAAAAGACAAGCAAATGGCTCTTCCATTTTTGTGAGGTTCCTATGCCTTTAACTCCAGCGAATGGAGAGGGACTTCTGTAATACATGTTGCTTATTTCTGTTCTTGAATAGTTTGGCATTGAAAAATGTCAACATTACAAAAAATTGGGTTGTTGTAGGTTTTTCCGGGCTACATGGCCATGTTCTCCTGACGTTTCGCCTGCATCTATGGCAAGCATCCTCAGAGGTAGTGAGGTCTGTTGGAAGTAGGAAAATGGGTTTATATATCAGTGGAATGACCGGGGTGGGACAAAGGACTGTTATCTGCTGGAGCTAGGTGTGAATGTTTAAAAATGTTTATTAAAAAACTCAAAAATTACAACAGCAAAACAACAGAGAGTAAATAATCAGGCACATCAAATCACTCTTAACAAAAGATTCCCACCAGGCACTTCCAAGCCATTAAATGCTAATCAAGGTGGTCAGTTGAAACATTCACACCTAGCTCCAGCAGACAAAAGTCTTTTGTCCCACCCTGGTCATTCCACAGATATATAAACCCATTTTCCTACTTCCAACAGACCTCACTACCTCTGAGGATGCTTGCCATAGATGCAGGCGAAACGTCAGGAGAAAATGCCTCTAGAACATGGCCATATAGCCCAAAAAAACCTACAACAACCCAGTGATTCCGGCCATGAAAGCCTTCAACAATTACAAAAAATTGCTGCTAAATGAAACAGGACTTACTCCTGGTCAAAGATTCTGGACTGCTTTGTTCTTGCCATATCCGCATTTACAAGTTTCGTTTTGAGGTCTTCATTTTCTTCCTTATAGAATTCAGCACCTTTGCTTAGCTTGGTCTACATTGAGAGGAGGAAAGAATGCATCTGATTAAGAGGAGAAAGTTATTTATTTATGCACAGAGAATAGTTACAAGTTATGTAGTAACTTATATTATGTAGGAGATGAGAGCATCACCCTCTTCCTAGCCTTAACTTTACAAAAGAGCCTTGCTTTGGACTCAAGTGTGCTTATTAACAGCATTACAGAAACCAGCAATTTGAAATAATAAAAGCAGAAAGCAAACTTTGTTAACACGTACCTTAAGCGTTTCCATCTCCTTCAGGGCACTTCTTAAGTAGTTTTCTTTCTCTTCTAATGCAGCCTTAAGTTTCGGCACTTCGCTCTTGGATGTCCTCACATTAAGTTCAGATTGCAGTATAGCTATTCTTTTTTCCTTCTCTTGGAGACTAATTTCTGCTTCACTTCCTCGGTTTTCAAGCTCTTGGATTTTTAGTTTTAGATTCTTGGAATAAAACATGGCAAGGTATTAGGGTATTGAATAGCTGTTCTAAGAGGAAAACTAGATTTTGCTGATGGTAAATGAACATACTGATGTATTACCAGTTTGGCTCATAGGGAGAGATTGGGGAAATCCATGTTTTGAAACCACTGGGTTTAGATTCTGGGGACTATCTGCGAAGTCCAGATTCTAGTTCCTCTTGAGCCATTTATTTATTTATTTAGTATCAAAAGCATTGCATAAATTAGTATAAAACTGATATATAAAAAAATAGAACCTTCTTCTCTGAGCCATAGAACTCAGTGAGTGACTTGAGCTAGCTATTGTTTTTTCTCAGTCCACACTATTTTACAGGGATATTCTAAGGAGAACAATGACCAGCCACTGCCAGAAGGGACAGAGAGCTTCATCTATGCTGATGATCGTGCCATTACTGCTTAAGCAGGGAGCTTTGAGATGGTTGAACAGAAGCTCTCCGAAGCTCTAGGTGCTCTTACTGCCTATTACAGGGAAAACCAGCTGATCCCTAATCCATCTAAAACACAGACATGTGCTTTTCACCTTAAGAACAGACAAGCATCCCGAGCTCTGAGGATCACCTGGGAAGGAATCCCACTGGAGCATTGCAGCGCACCCAAATACCTGGGAGTCACTCTGGACCGTGCTCTGACCTACAAGAAGCAATGCCTGAACATCAAGCAAAAAGTGGGTGCTAGAAACAATATCATACGAAAGCTGACTGGCACAACCTGGGGATCACAACCAGACACAGTGAAGACATCTGCCCTTGCGCTATGCTACTCTGCTGCTGAGTATGCATGCCCAGTGTGGAACACATCTCACCACGCTAAAACAGTGGATGTGGCTCTTAATGAGACATGCTGCATTATCACTGGGTGTCTGCGCCCTACACCACTGGAGAAATTACACTGTCTAGCCGGTATTGCACCACCTGACATCCGCCGGGAAGTAGCAGCCAATAGTGAAAGGACCAAGGCAGTGACATCTCCAGCCCATTCCTTGTTTGGGTATCAGCCAGCATGTCAACGACTTAAATCAAGAAATAGTTTTCTAAGATCTACAGAGACACTCGCTGGAACACCCCAGCAAGCGAGAGTCCAAAAGTGGCAGGCTCAAACCCAGAACCTCAATCAATGGCTGATACCAAATGAGAGACTCCCCCTGGGCACACAGAGGACTGGGCGACTTGGAAGGCGCTGAACAGACTGTGCTCTGGCACCACGAGATGCAGAGCCAATCTTAACAAATGGGGCTACGAAGTGGAATCCACGACATGCGAGTGTGGAGAAGAGAAACCACAGATCACCTGCTGCAATGCAACCTGAGCCCTGCTACATGCACAATGGAGGACCTCCTTGCGGCAACACCAGAGGCACTCCAAGTGGCCAGCTACTGGTCAAAGGACATTTAATCAACTACCAAGCTTGCAAATTCTGTGTTTTGTCTGTTTGTTTTTGTTAAAAATGTAATACAAATGTCTGGTTGCTGATGACACGATAAATAAATATCATGGTCTTGAGCTCATTGAAAGACTGCAAGGATATAATGTAGACAGCAAGGAAATCCCACACTATTTCATATGGGAAAGGAAAGCAAATGGGAAAGGAAACTACAAGTGTTCCATGTAATTCACACCCATCATTGCACAAACTATCAATGCTTGACTGGTTAAAATACAGAAGTACTTTATGTTAAGTAGCAAGTTCAGTAGCGCTCTCTCTCTCTCTCTCAATGCTTTTTGTCAAAGAGAACCAGAATGGTATGGAATTTAGCACAATTGGGTAATCTGTGCTGGTACAAAGCACTGTTTGGAACCTTCTAGAACAGCGGTTCTCAACCTTCCTAATGCCACAACCCTTGATACAGTTCCTCATGTTGTGGTGAGCCCCAACCATAAAATTATTTTGCAGTGCTACTTCATAACTGTAGTTTTGCTACTGTTATGAATTGTCTTGTAAATATCTCATATGCAGAATGTATTTTCATTCACTTGACCAAATTAGGCATAAATACCCAATATGCCTAAATTTGAATACTAGTGGGGTTGGGTGAAGGATTAATTTTGTCATTTGGGAGTTGTAGTTGCTGGGATTTATAGTTCACCTACAACCAGAGCATTCTGAACTCCACCAACGATGGAATTGAACCAAACTTGGCACACAGAACTCGCATGACAAAGAAAAAATACTGGAAGGGTTTGGTGGGCACTGGCCTTGAGTTTTGGAGTTGTTGGCCAATCAGCGCAGGAGAAGAGCTTTTGGTGGGAGGATTTACCATGTTTCCAAAAAGGAAGAGAAGGGCGGGCAGAGAGATCTTCAGCCTTCTCTGACAAAGGGGTTCCTAAGACCATCTGAAGTATGTGTTTTCTGATGGTCTTTGGCGACCCCTCTGAAACATCCTCATGGCCCCCAGGTTTGGAAACACTGTTCTAGAATCATTATGCAGAAAAAGTATTGGCAGTAACCCTGCTCACCATCTTGAGACTATATAAGGCCGCCGGTTGCCACCGAACCCCCTCAATTCCTAGGCCGCAGCTGTATCACCTTTTAAAATAGGATTTGCTGCATATACATAAAATTTCCATCTGATTAGCCAGGGTTAATGAATACAATGGCTGTCAAAAAAGTTTGTATTTTGTCCACAGGTCAAAATACAAACTTTATGCCTGCTAAAACGTCACAAGAAAGATGGGCTTCTGAATCCTGAACTCTTCCATTGAGCTGGATGTTCCAAGCTGATGGAATGTTCTGAAAAATGAGAAAGCTCATCCTTTTTGTGGTGTTTTAATGCTCCTGCCTTCGTTGCAGTGATCTTTGAGGGACACCACAATATTGTAGCAAATGGGAAATGTGATTATTTACCTTTCTGTCTTCCTCAGCTGCCTTTAGTTCCTTTTCAAGTTTATGGTTTTTTTCTATTTGTGCAAGGGCTGCATCATAAGAATGATTTTGCTTTTCTCTAAGCTTTTCCTCTTCTTTAAGTGTATTCAGCTCTAGAAGCAGCTCCTTGGTTTGCTCTCTGCAGGCTTTGAAGGCATCTTCTGTTTCCTTGCAGTAGTCAGTGATTCTTGCATCTAGTTCTAATCTAGTTTGAACGCAGGCCTGTAAAATAAGACTATTTGTGAAGCGTACACACAAAGTAGCAAAAGAAGGCACTGGGATTAACTGCCTCCATGCTATCAACCATGCAACATGGAAAATGTCGAACAGTAACTCACGTATTTTTATTTTGAGAGTGGGAGTTTTATTCTGGTTTCCCATGCTCTCAAACAAAAGTCTTAAAGTGCTTCTCAGCCTGGGGTCCCCAGATGTTTTTGGACTACAACTCCCAGAAATCCCAACCAGTTTACCAGCTGTTATGATTTCTGGGAATTGAAGGCCAAAAACATCTGGGACCCCAGGTTGAGAACCACTGCTCTACAACCTTGATCTCGTGCCCTACAATTTAACACCACATTCAGTCTATAAAAACAATCATCTATCTATACACATGATAAAAGTGAAAAAAGTGTATGTGTGCATATGGCAGAGGTGTCCGCTTACACAGACAGTCTCCCACCTCCTCAAACAGGCTATAGTTCCAAGTACTGAGAAGCCTCCAAAGGCACTCCCTCAACTGACATTGCAGGTTAGAGCGGGCACAAT
Source organism: Anolis sagrei ordinatus (assembly GCF_025583915.1). Classification (NCBI taxonomy): domain Eukaryota; kingdom Metazoa; phylum Chordata; class Lepidosauria; order Squamata; family Anolidae; genus Anolis; species Anolis sagrei. The sequence goes on along the minus strand of NW_026847549.1, from coordinate 178,780,837 downwards.
GGCAGCCCAAAAACTACCAATGTCCTCCCCAAATACTACAGCCCACCACCCAAAGAATGCTTTCATCTGGGGAGAATCACATCCTAGATTTGACTTGTTTCCTCCAGCACAGGCAGGCATCCCAGGGTTCCTTGTGTAAAATTTGCATGACTCTGCCCACTGCCTCTCCCTTAACCTTTTCTTACCCTTTCCTATGGCACATAGCAAACAGAGGAACTGATCAGCAACTGAACAGATTGCGGTGGTTTGGGGGTCTGAGGCCAACTGTAAATACTGGCAGGATTTGGGGATGGCTGCCTTTGGCATATGGGAGTTGGTAATTCACCCTTATGCAAGGAGCACTGAACCCAGCAGAAGACAGATCTGGACCAAACTTGGCACACACACTCAACAACTGTACATACAGGCCTGGTTTGGGGAGGATTGACTAACGATTCTGGGAAGTGTAGTTTACACACATCATTATGTATTTTCTAATGGGAGCATTCATTAAAAAAATCACATTCTGGCTTTTTCTTAATAAATAGAATTACTACTTAACTAGATGGTATTACCTAATACCTCCAAAACAAACAATGTCTCTTTGAACTAACCCAGGGACTGTCTGGTACCTAAGGTAGTATATCATAAAAGCTGTGAAGCAATGTACTGCAAGGTGAACAAATCCTTAAGCAGACACAGTTTGTAGTCAAAACTGCTTTGAACAATTAACCCATGACAAATATACTGATCCAAGCAGATGTACTGGTGTCGATACAGAAAAGTATGACCTTATGGCTGTATGCTAAAGTACACTTTGTACCTGAGTTTTGGGATTCAGGAACTGGCCAACAGGCATGAATCTTTCCTTTTCTTGCTTGATGCCTGTCTCAAAATCTTGTACGTTGAAACGAACTGAACAGCGTTCGAAATACTGTTTTGATTCATTATCACAATTTTGCAATTGCTTTAGCTTTTGTTCTATATCACCAAGTTCTTCTTCCATTTCCGAAATGTCTTTCAAGATTTGCTGCACCAAAAGAAACAAGGACATAAGCTTTTGTGTTTTGTGTTGTTTTTGTGTGTGCTATGAAGCACTTCTACAGGAAGCTCTTATATTACACCAGGTCACAACTTGCTCCATCTTATTTTACGCTGACGTTATAAGGGATAGAAACTCTCCTACTAGCTCTATCATGCTTACGTTGCCTGTCCAATGATAAATGATTGTGGGGAATGTTGCCCAAAACATTTGGATGGTCAAAGTTTCCCCTCTATTTCCACTCTATACTGACTGAGATTTGAACTCCAGTGATTCATATAGCCCTCCTTTGGGACACCCCATAGCAAACAGATTGAGCCCAGTACCCTCTACACAAAAGGCACAAGCATTTTCAGATGGACTAAGGAAGATTGAAGTGGAAATAATAAAATTAAACCCTTAGAAAAGACATGTGTGAAAATATTAAAATATGTTCTTGCTGTCTCCATTTGATTTCCATTAGGCTAGAAAATGTTCCAAGATTTACAAAATCTGTGGGGACATTGTACATACAGTAGTGTCTCGCTTGTCCAACATAAATGGGTTGGATAAGCGAAAATGTTGGATAATAAGGAGGGATTAAGGAAAAGCCTATTAAGTGTCAAATTACGTTACGATTTTACAAGTTAAGCACCAAAACATCATGTTTTACAACAAATCAACAGAAAATGTTGGATAATAAGGAGGGATTAAGAAAAAGCCTATTAAGTGTCAAATTACGCTATGATTTTACAAATTAAGCACCAAAACATCATGTTTTACAACAAATCAACAGAAAAAGCACTTCAATACATGGTAACGTTATGTAGTAATTACTGTATTTACTAATTTAGCACCAAAACATTGCAATGTATTGAAACAGCTGTGGATCTGGGCGGGCAGCAGTCTGCGTTGGATAATACAGAACGTTGGATGAGTGAAGGTTGGATAAGTGAGACTCTACTGTATTTCATGCCAGCCTAGCACATTTTTTTAGTTGGGGTGGGGAGCATGGTACCTCTGTGTACAGATCCAGGTACTGGCTCAATTCAGGTAGGTTCAACTGGTGGGACACAGGTGTGGGTTGATCCAAGGAACATTTTTTGAGGTGCTGAATCTGCGTCAACAGCTCAAGTTGTTTTCTTCTCTCTTCAAGGAGCTCTGAGGTGTATGTACTCACTTTAGTGTAGTACTGGGCTCTCTTTCTGCATAAGCGAGTCAAATGGAACTGTTGAAAATGAGAAGGCAGGATTGAGTTAGATACTACTAGGCTGTCTCTACTATTAAGTAAAGAAAGTGAGATAACCACTGCAGGCAGCAGACTTGAGGGGTCATAGAAGAGAGAAAAAACCCATTGTTATCTGAGTTGTAGTATTAGTAGCTGGAGGGTGGCCTTCTCAGGGATGGGAAGAAAGACATCAGAGCATGCTTGCTGGCTTTCAGTTTAAGCATTCCATAAAAAACAATTGGAACATTCAGAGCTGATACCTGAAGTTTATTCAGCAAGCTGTAAATGCTGTTTGTTATGTCCTCATGTTCTATCTGGAGCCATTTGACATCTTTTGCTTGCTGAGGTGAAAGATCAGCAAGTCCTTTAGATATCACAGATTTCTGATGGTTGAATGCACATTGAATTTGAAGAGATGCTGCTTTAAGACACTTCGATCTCTCTTCCAGACATGAAAATGTTTTTTGAACTTCCTAAAATAAAAGGAAACTGGCTAAAAATAAACAGCAAAATAGAATGTATGCATTTGCATATCTGTATGTAACCAAAACACGTATGTGCATACACATACACAGAGCACACAGTCATTCTCGTTAGTTAGTAACAAGAGTTTACTTGTTTACTTGAGATCTTGTTAACAGCTTGTTTATTTTAACTCCTTTTATACCGAGGGTTGTATGTTGTATGTATGACTATGTATGACTATGTGTTAATTGTGTTATGTGTTAAATGTTTTGATACGGCCAATAGGCCAATCAATAAAACGTATCTAGTAACAAGAGTTTAACAGATGTAATTTAGTGTCCCATAGTGCATAATATCTTCAGCAAGATAAATAGATGGGCAAGACATCAGTCACCAATTCAAGTATCTACTAGTCTACTAGTATATAATAAAAAACAAAATATAAAATATATGTATGTATGTGTGTATTTCCCAGGATAGCTTTCACATACAGTGAGCCTTATCATGGCCACTTACGATGGATCTGGACCAATTCTGGCACACATACATATCATGACTAACTTTAAGTACTGAAGGGGGTGGGTTTTTTTTGGGGGGGGGGAGACAGACACAGGAAAATGGAAGTTGTAGTTCATCTAAATCCAGAAAGCCCTGTGAATCTCACAAACAGGGAGATTCAAAATCCAAAAAAAGTTGATGGAGGAGAGGAGTCAACAGAAAAAACAGAAGAAAGAACATTGTTTCCTGCAGTAGGATTGGCAGGAAGCTGGATTGCTCTATAGACATTCAAATGAGAAAGACTCCTAACACTGCTGACACAGAATTAATTATTCTTATACTTTCATGTATTTTGGGAGTTACTGAACTAGCATCCAGGAAAATCAAGAATAATTTAGTATTTGGATCAACTATAAGTTTCTTCATGTACTAATATTTACCTTTATCCTTAATATTTTTGCATCCAAGCTTTTTATGAAATCTTGTTGCACCTCATGGACACTTGTTTCAGGAAACTGAAAAAAAAATACAGAATACATCCTAGAATATGAGTAGGCAAGTTCTAAAGGTCTTGCTCACTTTTCTGTTAAATGATCCCACTGACAACCCTGAAGATGGGAGGGAGAGGACATGGAAGTAGATAGATGTGATTTGAATCTGGCACAGAAAGAAACTAAAAGCCATTGTGATTGGGAAAATGATATTCTCTCAGATGTTAAACAATGCAGGAGGTCTATCTAAAAGGAGAATTATTGCTCCTAGATGCTTCCAGAAAAAGCGATTTACGGGATGGTGAGGAGAATCTAAATATATTGATAGGTGAGGGCACAATCTGGAATCCAGAAATGGTCTTTTGAGGATCACATGCAACTCACAGATTACCCATTACCTGCATCTATGATGGCTTCATTAAGAACGAGGGACACATTGCAGCATAAAAACTATTCCTATGCACATTTCCAAACACAGTTGGGGATTATAAAGTGTTCAGAAACAAAACTGACGAGTAAGTATTTTTGAGATCACGTGAACTTTTCTTTCAAGGTATTGGTTTTGACCCATAAATTACTGAGCGATTTAGGACAAATAAAAACATATTTAGTTTTGAAACAGTTAAACCAGATTTTGAGAACTTATTCTGGTTAGCCGGTGGTCATCTGATAGCTTTTATTTTTTTCGTGTCAGGAGCAGCTTGAGAAACTGCAAGTCGCTTCTGCTATGAGAGAACTGGCCATCTGCAAGGACATTGCCCGGGGATGCCCATATGTTTTACCATCTTGTGGGAGGCTTCTCTCATGTCCCCCGCATGGGGAGCTGGAGCTGACAGATGGGAGCTCACCCCACTCCACGGATTTGAACCACTGACCTTTCGGTCAGCGGTATTGCTGGCACAAGGGTTTAACTCATTGCGCCACTGGGGCTGATTGCTAAAATGCATACATTATCTTCCATATCTGCCCGATATATTTTCCAAGACCCCCATGAATACCTGAAGCCACAAATATTAGCAAACCATATATTTTTACTATGGAGGTTTCAGAGGCATACCACAGAATTGCAGTGGAAGAGCTAGAAAATCTCACAAACACTTTGTGGGGAGGGGGGTGGGGTTGGATTTCGAGCGTGGGCTAAACTGTGGGTACTGAAACCATGTATAAGGAGACTGTACTGAACATACTAAAGTGAAATCATAATTTGAATGAGGGTCCTTACGCTTTTGTGATAGTATTAGCAATGCTCAAATGGAATATATATAGCAGGGCTTGAAAGAACCCAAAGGCTTCCAGGTATACAATTTAGTAAAATTTTTGAAAAGTCATGCTGGCTGGAGGGTTCTGGGAGTTACAATGCAAAAAAAGCAATGCTTCCAAACTGTGGAAATTATGTAAAGGAACAGTGGCTAATTGTCTGGGAAAGAAGTAGTCAATTGTGGCATCCTTGGCTGTTCACGCTTATAAACATGCTCCTAAATACTTTCATCTTCATTCAATTCCTTCCCAAAACGGTGACCAATAGTGACATTGTGTCATTTCCTCCCAACATTTGAAGAAAGACTCTTGATTTCTGTAGCTGGGGGTGTTTCTGCACGTGTTTGGATCACTCTGTGTGTTTGGGGTCAAGAAATACTCCCAAATCATGCCATGTATTTTGAAAAATGAAGGGCTGGTTTGGGAATTGCTGTTATTCAACCTTTCAAAAGAAATATGCCATTGACATATTTCTTCAGCATCACAATTGTCTGTTCTGGGCTAGACTGGTTTATACTGGGCCCATAACCCTTGCTGGGTGAGTGGGGCTTATTAACAAAATACCCTCCCCATAAATGTACAGCAGAGTAACTTATTAGCAGCAGCGTGACCCAGCACCAGCAGTCCAAAGTGATAAAATGAACAAAATCACACAGACCAATGTTATCTCTTACATAGGAGGGTTTTCTTTGGAGTAAAATATGGTTGCACTATTTACAACAAGCAGGCATGTAGCCAGGGGGGTGGTTTTGGGGGCTTCAGCCCCCCGCCCCCCCGAAATTCTCATTGTGGTCTGCGAAAAGGCCTTACTGGTACATTATTTAGACTGTTATGTTTATTCATATCATGATCTGATCACCATGCTCAATATATCCCATATGCATGGGGGTATTGGGGTAATGATACAAAAGGTTTGCTAGGGTAGACCCTCTTTCACTCAGACTCAGCCCCCCCCGAATCAAACTCAGCCCCCCCCCCGAATCAAAATCCTGGCTACGGGCCTGACAACAAGGTTTCCATAACACAAATAAACAAATACACTGTAGCTTTACACACAGCAGCCTTCACACTGGACCTTATTCACACGAGGCTTCTCTAACACTCTTCAGGATGTCACTAGCTTTGGCCCACTGACTCTTAACATCTGGAAGGAAAGACACTGCCAACTCCACCTTTAGAAATATTGTGTCCCATCAGATGAACATATGCCCAATGAGAGCTATGGCTTGTAAGTGTACCACTTCATACGTGTACACAGTGAACATGCAACTCACTGAATGCTGTAAGTAGCACATCCATCAATTCCAGCACATTTAAGTTAAGGGTGATGGGACATCCCCACCCACTTCCTGACCATTGGGGTACAAAGAATGCATTATTTTCTTACTTTCTTTCTTAGCTGTTCAGTCTCTTCTAAATATTTGGACTCCAATTTCTGATGCAGATGTGTTTTCTCATCAATAACTTTCTTCATACTATTGATCTTCTCTTCTTGCTGTTGTATTTGTGCTTGCAAGCTCTCCATTTCTGTCTCATTCTTCAAAAACAACAACAAACAACAATAAATAGTAATGTTGAGGTCCCCTGATGGTACAGCAGGTTAAAGTGCTGAGCTGCTGAACTTGCAGCAGCTTGTAAGTGTAGTACTTCATACATCTGCAGTTATTCAACTGTGTACACCGTGACCATGCAACTCATTGAATGATGTGAGTAGCACATCCAGGGGTTAAGGGTGATGGAACATCCCCACCCACTTCCTGACCATTGGGGTACAAAGAATGCATTATTTTCTTACTTTCTTTCTTAGCTGTTCATTCTCTTCTAAATATTTGGACTCCAATTTCTGTTGCATATGTGTTTCCTCATCAATAACTTTCTTCATACTATTAATCTTCTCTTCTTGCTGTTGGATTTGTGCTTGCAAGTTCTCCATTTTTGTCTCAGTCTTCAAAAACAACAACAACAATAAATAGTAATGTTGAGGTCCCCTGATGGTACAGCAGGTTAAAGTACTGAGCTGCTGAACTTGCTGATTGAAAGGTTGGTGGTTCGAATCTGGAGAGCACCAGCTTCTGTTAGCCCCAGCTTCTGCAAACTTAGCAGTTTGAAAACATGCAGATGTGAGTAGATCAATAGATACTGCTTATGTGGGAAGGTAATGGCGCTCCATCCAGTTATGTTGGCCACCTGAGCTTGTAGGTGTCTACGGACAAAGCTGGCTCTTTGGCTTAGAAATGGAGATGAGCACCACCCCACAGAATCGGACACAACTAGACTTAATGTCATGGGAAACCTTTATTTTAATGTTGAGATTAACTAACTGGAAACTCATTTAGGATGGAGGTGCCCGCTTTGTTATCGTCTGATTTTCTCCTTCAGAAATGCAGTTTAGGGGGGTTGAGAATTCCGAAGTCCTGGCCAAGAACTATATTTCCCAAAATTCTACAGAAGCAAATTGGGCGACAGCAAAGCAGGCACCTCTGCTTTAAAATGCTATTGTGATATCACCCTAAGAAATAGATCAGCGTATATCACCTGCACCTCCTGTTGCTATAACTAAGTAGATAGCATTACAAAGTAAAATGCCCAGTGGAGAATTATTCTTCACTTATTTATTTTCAAATAAACAGACTGGCATACTTTAAACTTGGAATTCTCTGTTTTCTTACCTCTTGCTTCAAGGTTTCCTGAAGCTTTGAAGCCCAAGCATCTTTATCCATGATTTCTGCTTTCAGTTCTGCCACTGTTTTAGTATGTTCTTTAATAGTATTGTGGGCACATTGGAGTTGTTCTTGCAGTTGCACATTCTTAAAGAGAAAAAAGTACTAGTCAGTTACTGAGAGATGGCTCGTAAGTGTAGCACTTCATACAATCTGCAGTTATTCAACTGTGTACACCGTGAACTCACTGAATGATGTGAGTAGCACATCCATCAATTCCAGCATATCCAGGGGTTAAGGGTGATGCGACAGCCCCACCCACTTCCTGATCATTGGGGTACAAAGAACACATTATTTTCTTACTTTCTTTCTTAACTGTTCGTTCTCTTCTAAATATTTGGATTCCAATTTCTGATGCAGATGTGTTTTCTCATCAATAACTTTCTTCAGGTTATTAATCTTCTCTTCTTGCTGTTGGATATGTGCTTGCAAGCTCTCCATTTCTGTCCCAGTCTTCAAAAACAACAACAATATATAGCATTGTTAATGTCAACTAACTGAAAAATCATTCAGTATGATATCACATTAGTATTCTAAAGTGAAGGTGTCCACTTTGTTATCGCCTGATTTTCTCCTTCAGAAATGCGGTTTAGGGATGCTGAGAATTCCAAATTTTCAACCCTGAACTATATTTCCCAAAATTCTGCAGGAGCCAATTAGGCGATAGCAAAGCAGGCACCTCTGCCTTGGAGCCCCCGGTGGCACAGTGGGTTAAACCCCTGTGCCGGCAGGACTGAAGACCGACAGGTCGCAGGTTCAAATCCAGGGAGAGGCGGATGAGCTCCCTCTATCAGCTCCAGCTCCTCATGCGGGGACATGAGAGAAGCCTCCCACAAGGATGATAAAAACATCAAAAATAATCCAGGCGTCCCCTGGGCAACGTCCTTGCAGACGGCCAATTCTCTCACACCAGAAGCAACTGCTCCTGACACGACAAAAACAAACAAACAAAACCAAAAAACCAAAAATAAAACCCCTCTGTTTTAAAATGCTCATGTGATATCGTCTTAAGAAATAAATCAGCATATCACCTGCACTTCCTGTTGCTAGAACTAAGTAGATAGTATCACAAAATAAAATGTGTAGTGGAGAATTATTCTTTTCTTATTTATTTTGAAATAAAGAGACTAGCTTGGAATTCTCTATTTTCTTACCTCTTGCTTCAATGTTTCCTGAAGTTTTGAAGTCCAAGAATCTTTATCCATGATTTCTGCTTTCAGTTCTGCCACTGTTTTAGTATGTTCTTCAACAGCATTGTGAGCTCGTTGGAGTTGCTCTTGCAATTGCAAATTCTTAAAGAGAAAAAAGGGCTAGTGAGTTACTGACGAACGGCAACTGCCATAAAAAACTTTTTATTTCTAAATTGTATTAGAAGGTGCTTACGCTTGAAACTGTCTTGTCTACAGTCTCGCTCAGATTACGCAAAGTTTGAATCATACAGTTCTTATCCGCCTGAAGACCCTCTAGTGTGATTTTCAGAGTCTCCTTTTCCATAGTTACAGATCTCATGTCTTCCAAGGTAGTGTCAAGTTTCTGAGCCAACTCTGCTTTCTCTTTCTCCATGGCTTCCATTTTGGACTCAATTGTGGCCTTCAGCCGCTCTACTTCATTCAGCCTTTCTTCATCTTTTTGCCTCTGCTCCTCTTTCAATTCAAGGCTTTGCTTAAGCTGGAGACACTCTTCTTGTAGTTTCTGCATCTAAAGACAGGATTTATTAGGAGATGGGGTTAAGCAGAGGTACTCCTGTTTCCTTACTCAATTTTATGCAGATTTATTTTTTAAAAGAGGGCTGGGAAGGAGAGATGAAAATGCTGAAATTCAGTACTTTTTCCTGGTTTACTTCTCCAAAGATTCCCCAGCTAGCCAGGCTGAAGCCATGTTGACTGTGGGATACTGAAAGTCATAGGGCCCTTCCTCTCAGCCATGTCATCCAGAATATCAAGGCAGATAATCCACAATATCTGCTTTGAACTGGATTATGTAGCAGCGTGGGCTCAGATAACCCAGTTCAAAGCAGATATTGTGGATTATCTGTCTTGATTATCTGTCTTTGAACTTGGTTATCTGAGTCCACGCTGCTATATAATCCAGTTCAATGCAGATTTCATACAGCATTGTGGAAAGGGCCATAGAGAAAAAAAGTTTTATAAATTCTGTCCAAACTCTCCTCCAGGTTTGTCTACACTGGACTCATTTCTACATTCAGAGTAGATTCATTTCCTCTCTCTATTCCCAGGTTAAGGCCAGTTTTTCATTTCCTCATTTCCATTTTGACTTTTCTCCATACTCACTCATTTTTGAAGCAAGTTAAATTTAGAAAGATGAGTGGCAAATGAGAATCAGTTCTTGCTTATTTAGTGGCAGACCAAGTCTACAATTAAGTAAGTAGACTGAGGCAGTCATCTCAAGCATTGACTCTTAAAATGTTAAAAAGGTAATTTTGATTGATGAGACAGATGTTTCTGGGATTTCCAAACAAACCTAACTTGACTAGCCATAGGTTCTATGCGTCTGGACTAGTAGACATACGTGCCATTTCACATGCCACTTCCCACCTTTTCCCCAAATCATCTCTTTCCTGAATTAGGGTGTCTCTCTCAGCTTCACTATCACCAAGTTTTCAGAGAGCAAAATGTCTTGGCCCAGTTCTGCTCCTGCTTACCATTAAGGAGGTTTCTTTCTCAATTTCTCTGAATGCCTCTCTCTCCGCTTCCCACTTTTTCCTCCAATCATCTCTTTCCTGGGTCAGGACGTCTCTCTCCGCTTCACTATCACCAAGTCTTTGCGTCATTTCCAGCTTCTCCATTTTTTCCGCCTTTAACTCTTCATACAGTTGGTCCGGTCCATTGTGTTCCCACTGGGATTCACTAAGCTCTTGTTTTAACCCACGCAACTCCTCCAGTTTCTTCTCTTTATCTTGCAGCTCTTGTATCTTAAGAGACAGCTTGAATAAAGTCAAAAGAAATAGGTGTAGTCAGCCAAAGACAGAAGGCTATTCAAGGTCAGTCTACAGCCTTGAACTGTGAAGTACTTCAACAGAACCTACTTGGGGAGAAGTCTACCACAATTTTGTTCTAGAGATGAAGAGTGGGGAACCTGATATTGGGGTGATTACAATACAAAAAAAGCAATGTTTCCAAACTCTGGAAATTTTGTAAAGGAACAGTGGCCAACTGTCAGGGGAAGAAGTAGTCAATTGTAGCATCCTGGCCGTTCATGCTTATAAACATGCTCTAAATACTTTCCTCTTCATTAAATTCCTTCCCAAAATGGTGACTGACAGTGACATTGTGTCATTTCCTGCCAACATTTGAAGAAAGGCTTTTGCTTTCTGTAGGTGGGGGTGTTTCTGCAATGTGTTTGGATTTCTCTGTGTGTTTTGGGACAAGAAATAATCCAAAATCATGTCACTTATTTTGAAAAATGAGGAGTTGGTACTGGAAGACTGATAAAGTTTCATGGGGCACAAAAGTGGAGTTCGGAACAATGTGGATGGGGCTCACAATCACATTGTTCACCCTTGAAATGAAGTTAGATTGTTAATGTCCACAAGGCTGGTGTCAGACTCAAATATCTGTAACAAGGAAACAAACAGGACAGTATCTCACAGCCAAAGTGTTTTGGTTTCCATACCTTTGCAGTATTTTCGAGCATGCTTTCTCGGAGTTGGTCATTTTCTGCTCTAAGGCTCTGCAAGTCCTGAAGAAGTTTATCTCCTTTCTCCTGAAACAAAGAGCTCTCGTTTGTTATCTGCTGCGCTCTTTCTGTTTGGTGTCTAAGCTCAGCTGCCAATCTTTCTTTTTCACTTATATGCAAGCTTAATTGTTCAGTCAGCTACCAAGACAAAAAGATATAGTGTAAAAAAAATATTACTAGCTGTTTTAGGTTTATCTATTGTTTACAATAATTTATTGTCATTAGGGAAGGAATAATAAGTAAATAAACCAAAATACAGAAATAATCCTGATCAACAGCTGAGTTTCCTTTCCTTGGGGCCAACTACAAACTGTTCCATCTCTCTTGACAAAAAGGGGGAAAAAAACACTGTTAAAAAGCATAGAGGTATGTGTGAGGAAATTAAAGGTAAACTGTACTTCCTAAAAATTTCCAGAAATTCAATTACCACTTTTCCTCCCAAACGAAGAATATTCTGTGACATTGAATTGTGAGTTGCCCCAGGTTCATGAAACCAAGTGGGGGAACTTACAGACTGTGTGCTGTCCACCTTTGTCTTAAAGTGTTCTTAAGCATCTTTTTTTGAGGTTTTTTTTTAAAGGTGAGCATTAGTAAAAACGAACTCATTTCTTGCTAATGTGCAATATACATCCAATACAATCTAACAGTTTGCAATAGGAAGAGCTGAACAAGTAAAGATATTACAAAAAGGACTGTCAAACACACTGGCTCATTTCCATCCTACATCGACCAACTCTGGAATGAAGAGCAGTTTGTTGTTATTTATTGGTTGGGGACAAGGGAGAAATGTTGAGGAATCATCACAAATACAGTGTTCATTATATATGCAGGAATTAACAGGTGTAATTACCAGTTTGGGACCCTTCGTGGTGCAGCAGGTTAAACTGATGAGCTGCTGAACTTGCAACTGTATCACACTAGAGAATGCATCCATTCTAAATCTGGTTTCTGCCTCCTGTAGAATTCTGAGGTTTGTAGTTTAGTGAGGTTGTTGAAGCTCCTTAAACTACAAACCCCAGAATTCTGCAGGAGGCAGCAACCAGATTTAAAGTGGATTCATTCTCTAGTGTGGTGAGGCCCTTGCTGACTGAAAGATTGCCGATTCAAATCCAGGGAGTGGGGTTAGTTTATGTTGTTAGGTCCAGCTTCTGCCAATCTAGCAATTCAAATACATGCAAATGTGATTGGATCAATAGATACTGCTTCTGCTGGAAGGCAAGGGTACTCCATTCAGTCATGCTGGCCACATGACCTTGGAGGTGTCTATGGAAAACGCCGGCTCTTTGTCTTAGAAATGGAGATGAGCACTATCCCTAGAGTCGGACACGACTAGACTTAATGTCAGGGGAAACCTTTACCTTAATCACCAGTTATCTCCAATTAAATAGGAATCAGGTAGCAAATAATGGGAAAAGAACTCATGACCACACTATAGCAGCCATGCTTGGAGTTAAGATAATGTCTGAGGGGCCTACTCCCACATTTGGGGGCATAATTCTAGCAATGTAATAATGAAACGTTGGGTTGGGATAATTCTTCATTCAAGTATCACGAACAATTGACAGCTTTTCTTATGCTGCCATAATTTATTGAAACGAAAACAAAATAACAGAGGTGACATATGAATTGTCGAACTGCAGTGAAAGCACAAAGAACTTCCTTTCAGATTTGGAGAGAAAATTCTGCTATATTATTTCTTGATCTGAACTCCTAAAAATCATATAGCTGACGTCTTTTGGAGTCAACTGTAGTCTTAAAAAATCAGGAATCAGACACAGAACCAATTGCCAAATCTATAGCAAATCACAGATCCAATAGTGGATCCAACTGGCCTTAAATTCTAAGCGATACGCATAACCAAAGCTTTCCTCGTTGCAGTCACCTCACCTGTTGCTTCTGTTCTTCAATGGTGGTTCCCAGAGACTCTTTGACAGCTGACAACTCCCTGTCTCTTGCTGCAATAGTTTCTTCTAGTTCTTTAATGTGATCCTGATATTGCCTCAAAGAATCATGAGCCTTTCTCAGTTCTTCCTGAACTTCAATGTTCTTTTACATTAAAAGAGAAAAGATAAAACACATGTACAATTAGTATGGTGGGCAAATAATGGTCCATGGGTCATTTTGTGACTCCATTTTTTGTTCTTGAATGCCTCCAAATACACTCTAGGTATTTCCACCATATTTTGCTGTCCACAGGCCAATTTTAGACCAGGTTGTTTTGAAACCCCAAACATACTAAAAGTGTCCTCAAAAGTATTTACAGGCCATTTTTATTTACTTATTTGTAGAAATAAGTGCTCCAATATCTCCTAGGGAGCTAATGCTGCTTTTTAGCCTTCCACAGTTCCTACTCTGACGTATAAGCTTTAATGCAGTGGTATTACTGCATTTTCTAACCACAATTTGCCATTCTCTACTTGTGTACTTGCTGTTTAGGCTTACCATTGATACTGTTTCCTCTATATCTGCCTGGATCTGGTCTCTTTCCTGCTTAAGAGCCTCCTGCTTCTGCTTCAGGTCATCTCTTTCTTGAGTCAGTGCTGTTATTTCCTCTTTGCTATTGTCAAGTATCCGAGTAATGGCTTGCCTCTCTGTCTCTGCAATCTCCATCTTAGACTCCCAAGCTTTCAACTGGTCTTTGAGCGGCTCCATTTCATTTAGCTTCTGGTGAGCTTCCTCAAGTTGTACTTTCAGGCTGAAGAATTCCTTTTGTTCCAAGTTGTTCTCCTGCAATTCTTTGATTTTGCTGGAAAGCTTTTTTGGAAGAGAGAGAATATATACAATCAGCAGAACAGTCATTCAAGGCCAATTTAGAAATATCTGGTTTTGAAATCACATTTTCAAGATGACTTTAACTACAGTGTGGAAAACAACAAGTCAGGTATCATTGGTCATAGTAAACATTAAATTCTGCAGAGGATATAAAATATAGCTCTTGAATAAATTAGACTTAAATAAAATTAACTAAACTTTAACGGTCATTGTCCGTATCAATAATTTAATCCGTCCTCCTCTCCGTAGGCCTACGAACATGTCAGGTTTTACAATGTATTACAATGTAATATAGCTGAGTCATGCACTGCTAATGGGCTTCTATTGGAAATGCTGAGTCATGCATTAACTGTATATAGAACTTAATTTGGGGAATGTGTTTTGGCCTAGTCCAGGTGATTGTGAATGATGCAATCCTGGATTTGAGTTGAGTTAATGAGTTGGGAACCAATCGGTGATTGCTATGTGTAAATGAATTGTATATAAGGAAGTCATGTACAGTGTATATTTCTCTCCTTGTGCTGTGATGTTGTTCGTCGAAGGCTATATATAATTAAAAGAGCCTGTCTGCTACGACAAGATATAACTGTATGCTGTGGTAAGTCTGTAATATCATCTAGACTGGGGGAAAGACAATGGTAAAACTGACAATGGCCGGGCATGTGCTCTAGTGTCTGTAAAAGGTTCCAGCGTGACTGCAAGCTGTGGGAGCAGTTGACTGAAAATACTGTCCAGGAAGAAGCTACTGGAAAGCGCTGAAGTAGTGCAACTGATCTGCTGCTGAATTGTGAGGTTAATCTCAACAGATGTCAGGTTTTACAATGTATTGCAATGTAATATAGGGTTTAAATTCCTTCTTAAAGGTATTAAGAAGGAATAAGTGAGGGCTGTTCTGATATCTTTACAGAGGGAGTTCCAGAGGGAAGAAGCGACCACAGAGAAGCCCCCCTTCTCTCGTTCCCACCAGCCATGCTTGACACAGGGATGGGACTGACAGGAGGGCCCCCTCCAATGATCAGAGTCCGAGCGGATTTATAAATGGGAATGTGAGAAGTCAAATAGCCTGGACCCTAACCGTTTAGGACTTTATTGGTAATAACCAGCCCTTTGTATCACATTTTAAACTAGGGGCGGAATGTAGAGATACTAATATTGTTCTTGATGTCCATTTCAGGTAATGAAGACTTTTCTATCTATACGGTAAGGCACAAATGCACTTTCCGGTTACTGCTCTGGCCACTATTAGGTCAAGGGTTGGCCATCACTGCAATATTTGTAAACTGGAGCAAGGACAGAAAAGAAGTACTAAAGTCTCACTAAACTCCCATAACACCCAGTATAAAATTATTGCAATGAAACCAGTCTTTAGCTAATGCCATGCCATTAGTGCCTATTTG
>NW_026847549.1:178750429-178764801 GCF_025583915.1 Anolis sagrei ordinatus | reverse complement strand
TACATACATACATACAAATAGGCACTAATGGCATGGCATTAGCTAAAGACTGGTATATATATATTTGAAAAAAGTACTTACTTCTTGGGTTAGATTGCTAACAGCTTTGTTCAGTTCAAGATTTTCACCAGATAGAAGATCCACTTTGCCTTTCATCTGTCTGCTCTCTTCTGATGCAATTATAAATTTTTGACTTAATTCATCATGCTGATGCTTCAGTTCTTGAAAAGCCACATCCTCTTCTGTCATCACTTCAGCATTTGCAAAATCCTTTTCAGATTTTAATGCATCAGTCGCTTCCTGGAGCAGCCGGTCCTTTTCAGCTACTTGGGAAAGCAACCCTTCTCTTTCGCAGGACAGTGAAGCAATTATCTCAGATTTTTCAAGAATCTGCAATTGGAAGAAATGTATTCAAGACGGAGCAGAAGCATGGCTATTATTGATCTTAACTGTGTGTCATCAGAGGCATTCTGGCTGGGTGAAAAATGGGCTTGGTTTTAAACTAAACTAAAATTGGACTATGAGCCACCGGTGGTGCAGCAGGTTAAGCCACGGGTTGCTGTTATAATTTTATGTGACTTGTTTTATACTTGTGCACTGTTTTTACCAGTTGTATGTTATATCTGCACCCTAGAGTGCTTTGTAAGCCACCCTTTGGGGAGATGATGGTGGGATATAAATAAAATTGTCATTATTATTATTATTATTATTATTATTATTCCGTAATCATTCCAACATAATTCAGACATTGCCTGAAGTACAGTTCTAGAGTTGTGCAGATGTCTTCCCAAGTGCAGCCCTAGTACTTTCCCATGACTGCCCTTTTTTCAAGCAAAAATGTGCAAATTACCTATTTGGGGTTAATGCCCAGAAATGGTGAGGCACCTTATAAACCAATCACAAGCCCCTTCCCCATCACTATGTTAATGCCAACAATACATCATTTTCAGAAACAGAAAAGTGCTTCCAGCCACCTCTGGTTTTTCCATTAAAAACATTTTCTGACATTTTGGGAGGTTTGTGTGGCCTCTTAGAAATTCCTGGCCAAAAAAGACTAATCTCAGAACCCTCCAAAATTACACATCCCTAGCAGAAGGGCTGCAACCCAGTTCTCCAGCTGTTACAGTGGAGAGTTAAGATAAACAGAGGAAGAATTATAACAATAAGGAGAGAGAACATTTTTAGAAACCATGGCTGTTGAAAACGTCGCCTGAAAACAGTTTCAGATCACGAACGTTACATTTGATACCTCTTTCTGCAAGATTTCAAGGTCATGTCCTGAGTCAGCCTCTGAGAGCTTGGTTACTTCTTTCCTTAAATCAGTATTTTGTTCTTGAGTTTTATTCAGTTCATTTTTCAAATCTTCAGTTTTTCTTTCCAATTCTATACGGGATAGCAGGTCTAGGGGGAGAGAGAGAAAAACCGCTCTCAATGGATACAACCTACAAAGATATTCCTAACAATTCTGTTGCAAGCTTTACTCTCACACACAATTCCTACTTATCAACTGTCAAAGACCTTGATACTACTAATCACTGGTGGGAATCATAGTTAGTTGGAGAGTCAAAGGTTGCTTACCCATACTTCCATGAATTGCTTCTTTCTGTTTCTTATGTGAATTGGAAAGGAGGAAGGCGATAGTAAAATGAACAGCAGTCCCTCCACCATGTGCATTTTTTTAATCCCAAAAGGTAAACTTTGGCATTGCCATTTTATATATGGGAGACCATAGGATTATTTCCTTTTCTATACAGGCAGTCCCAAAGTTTTATTTATTTTGTGTCAAAAGCATTGCATAAATAAGTATAAGACTGATAAAAATAGAGGGAACACAAGTGGTTAAACATTTTTTGACCAAAAACGGGCAACAGAGACCACATTGTCTGTAGCTTTAAACAATTCTTCACCTGTGCATGAGGCAGGGCATTGTGGACAAGCATACATATGTGGAGTTGTTTGTTCTGCTACAGTTGCACAAGATGGAGGATTCTTCTAGTAGTGCTATTTTGCCAGGTTGTCTTTTGCTCTG
The DNA here is from genome assembly GCF_025583915.1 of Anolis sagrei ordinatus. Classification (NCBI taxonomy): domain Eukaryota; kingdom Metazoa; phylum Chordata; class Lepidosauria; order Squamata; family Anolidae; genus Anolis; species Anolis sagrei. The sequence continues at coordinate 178,762,772 of NW_026847549.1, read as the reverse complement.
CCCACTCCACTTCTGAGTCTGTTCAGGGACTTCCAAGTTGCCCATTCTTACTTTGCTGTTGGAGGCAGACCCTGGGGGGGGGGGGGGCATCCATTTGGGGTTTCCTGGTTTAGCTGCCCAGAGGGATGCTTTTGCTGTTGCTGGGGGAACATTAAGAGGAGTGTATCCTCTCATATACTTTAGGCTATCCATGTGGTCAACTAGATGTTGTTAGACTGCAAGCTGCATCTCCTACAACTGGTTTGGTCAGGTATAAGTTGCAATGCAACAACATTTAGAGAACTACAAGTTAACCACTTGAAGCAAGCTATTCCAGGTGCAAGTGTGTGTGTGTGCTAGGCCTTTAAAGTCATAGTTTTCCTTAGTTATTAGAGGTTTAGCTCAACTACAGTAAGTGGATGAAGCAAGCCCTTCTTGTTCAGCAGTACCTTTGGGAACTTTATCCTCCAAAAGTGACAACAGCTTTGCGTTCTCTTGGAAGTAATATTGAAGTTCTTTCTGCAAGTCAGTCTGCATTCTTTTGTACATGACTTTCCCAGCTTCTAACTGTCTTCTGCAACACTCAAAGTCTTTTTCCATTTGGCTGCTAGTCTCCAAGAGCTGTGCCTACATGGGAATGAGGCAACATACTGTTATACAATGCACAGTGCTGTGTCAGTCAATCATGTAAGGTACTACACTGATGAAGCAGTTAGTACCATTCTTCTTCCAGAGGATGACAATTTTATTTTTGGACCACAACCCTCAGGCCCTTTCACCAACAGTTGCCACTGCAAACAACTCTACTCATAACAAAACCTTAGATTCTTGGAAAGCAAAATAATAATAATAATAATAATAATATATTTGTAACAGTTATTCTATTTTGTCTCTTTGAATGGTTGCATTTATTTATAGCATTAATATTCTGCCCTTTTCACCACAAAAGGGGACTCAGGGTGGATCACAGAACACATACACAGCAAACATTCAATGTTGTTAAATAGACAGGGCAGACAACAGATAGAGATATTATGTCCGCATTTTTCCTTGCTTCGGTGTCCTGGAGGTTGTGCTCGATTCTGACCACAGGGGGTGCTGTTGCTCCATCCTCTATGGGGAAGAGCCCTTGATCACAGACTTCCTCCTTCCTTTGATCGCTGGCATTTTTCTGGTATATCCTTTTTATCGTGCAATAAAATAAAACCTCTCCACTTAAGCGGTACCTAATTTCTCTACTCACAGCTCATAGATGTTTTTGAACTGCTTAGGTGGACAGTGAGCTGGGCCGAAGGTTGGGTGCTCACCTCAACCCGGGCCTCAAACTACCAACCTTTCGACTGGTGTGATCTATTGCTGATAGTGATTAACCAGCTGTGCTACATTACATACTGTTAAACCAACATATAAACATCATATCAATCTGACCTTAAATAACCACTTCTTCCTAAAACCAATGCAAGGCTTTATAGTTGGGGTATATAATGGGCACACACAGATGCTATTTAAAAAAAATCCCTCCAAAACAAAATCCTTACTGTTTTTTCCTTTAGTGATATGTTCTCACTCCTGAGGAATGCAGATTCTCTCTTAGCATCTAGTAAAACAGTTTCAGCATCACTGAGAGACTGTTTCACTTGCTGCATTTCATCCATCCCTTTGTTTGATATCTGTTGCTAAAATTAGAAAGATGTTATACACAAAGTATTCAAGGATGCATCTACATTGTAGAACTAATGGAGTTTATATCACTGTAACTGAGAACAGTTTTAAATCCCCCAAATATTAACTTTTAAAAAGGCCAGTGTGTTTTGGTATCTAGTGTACTAAAAACCCATTAGCCAAAACAGTGCTGCTGTTTCACCAAACTAAAAAAATCCAAGGATTGCCCAGCACTGAGCCATGGTAACTGAAATGGTATCAAACTGCATTATTTCTACAGTGTGGATGAACGTGGAAGACCTAAAAAAAATGGTATGCAAAATCACACAAGGTTTGTTTACAACATGGATGGGAGAACTGTGGGCTCTCTCATCCATGTTTATAGTCCCTGGATTCCACTTTTGTGGTCCCTGAAGTATTCCCTCCAACCCCCAAAGCTATACAAGGCCCCCCATACGTTGGACATTTTTTGATACCAAACAGAAAATAAAAACTTATGACAAATATGATAATACCACCCCTGGCGATCCAAAACTCTGTATGACTGCCATATTGTTCCCTTTTCCTCTGCAGTCCCTTCTCAGAAGCGATTTAGAAAGGACAGAGCAGAGAAACAGGTTTTTAAAAGGTCATCCTGCAGATAAGAATTATTTGTGCTTACTATTGAGGTGGACATGTCTCCGTTTTCATTCTGAGCATTTAAGTCTGCCATGAGATTTCTTTGCTCAGCCACTTTGTTCTCTAATACTTTTATTTTACTCTCCTGCTCCTTCAGCTGCAATTCTTTTGACTTTATTTCCTCCTACAAAGAAAGGTGAAAGAACGCAAGTGTATAGTGCTGTTTTTAGGTACGTTGTCCAGTTTGCCATAGGAATGGGTAGTAGGCACTATTACACAAAGTAGAAGATCTGGCTAAAGAAGATTGGCTGAAATTGATACCAATCCCTATCAGTATCCAGTTTTACTACATGCAAGTCTGCCACCTTAATAACCACCACCGGCTCACCTGAAGTTCTTGATTGTAAACTTCTGCATTTTGAATTCTAGACTCTAAGGCGGAAATTTCATGCATTAGTTGCATCTGTGGAGCAATCGAAGCAAAACAGTACAAGCAAATTAGAAGCGCCTTTCAGCCTAGTTTACCTTCCACCAGCCACCACAAAAGCAAGCAGGGTGGATAATAACCCAATTGTTACTGCAGCTGCACATTGGGATTATCCATTTCTTACAGCACAGACCCCTCAATAGCCCTAAGAAATGCAAGTCCCAACACCTGGTTATCAATACATTTTTTTAACTTCTCAGACCTTTAAAATATCAAGGAAAGGATTCAAACATTGTGCAGAAAACATTATTAACAATCAAAATTATACTAGTACAATTGCCATGATGTGCCAGGTGCACGAGCTGAATGCATTTCTACCTTATGTTTCTTTTATGATAGAATTCAAAATAGTAGATGATAGTTTTCAAACTATATATTAGTGTATTACATACAGATTCAATCCAAAATAATGGGAAAACTCCTGCATTCTACCAAACTCTTTATTAAGCTAGATGTTTGCTTTACTTGTAGCTGGTGAAGGGTTTAGAATTTAAAAGTTGACATGCAATGTTCTGATCTTTTAATAATAATATAATAAAACTTTATTTATACCCCGCTACCATTTCCCCAAGGGATTCGGTGCGGCTTACATGAGGCCAAGCCCACAGCACATCAATAAACAAAGGCGATAACAAATAATCAGTACAAAACAGTTAAAATAAATTCAAAAACAAAAAATACACAATAAGCAATAAACAATAACAATAACATACAGTATTTGAAACCTATGGCCAGGCCAAATGTAATAATTAAAATTTAAAATGCTGGGCATGAACAAGGTAGGGTAAACTAGAATAGGGTTTTCAGAGAAAGATGAGAGCGCACAGACAATCCTAAATCAATATTAAAGTGCATTTGAGGACATATTGCTAAGAGTTTTCCTTTTAACAAACTGTTGTACACACAAATTGTCTCAAAACATATTTTAGAAATCTCTGTAGGAAAAAAAAGAAAAAAAGGACCTATACTTTTTGTGAATTCTTAAGTAGTTACCCACTGCTGGAAGACACATCATCTGTTTTTGTCACAACAAACCTTGTTTTGTGAAATTTTCACTAGCTGAGGCTGGTATATCATGATGTGCATTTTCTTCAGGAAGGTACATATCTTCCATAGTACCTTTTTCACAGAGGTATATTCACAGCAATACATGCTATCACAATTGATGGTTTGAGACTACAATGGGACAGCCTATGTAGACTGTTGAAAGATGTGTATGAAGTAAGCCATCTCACTAGTTCTGAAACAACTGTACTTAGTGCTGATGCTCACCTATTAGACCCTACACAGCGCGAGACCAAGTTTTTTTATTACCACCTTCTCCCATAATGCTAAGTTAGTCATGCAAGATGTTTCCATCTCTTTGTCTTTGCTTCAATCCGATAATACTTTGTGAGTAGAAAAAGAGCTTCCCTGTAGTTGTTTACTTATTTATTTACTGTATTTGTATACCACCCCTCTCAGCCTTCTGGCGACTTGAGGTGGTTTACAAGGCAAAACTGAATACCATAGAAACACAAGTACAATATAAAAAGCATTAATATCCATAAAATAATAACAATAACAATAAAACATAAATCAATAAATCCTCAATTTTAAAAAAATTGTCCAGTCTTATTGTGTAGTTGTTCCAATTCCTATGTCTGTTCCCCTTTTATTCACTCACATATTCTAATTTATTGCTAACATTTGGTGATATTTTATAAACACTTTATAAACATTTCTGGATTTATTTGTTTTTGCTCTAAGCAGTTTATATATACCATATGTAGTCAAGTATAAGCCAAGTTTTTCAGCCCCCTTTTTACTCTGTTGTTGTTGTTATTGTTGTTGCATTTATTATTTTACTCTATTATTATTGCATTTACATTATTTTGCTCTATTATTATTTTATTGCATTTATTATTTTATTCTATTGATTATTATTACATTATTTTAATCTATTATTATTACATTTATTATTTTACACATTATTATTGGAAGGATACGTAAGCACATTTATATTGAAAAATGTTAGAATAATGGTTTAATCAGAACTGGACAGTTTTATCTTAAAATACCGTTTTATGTAAACATTCAAAAACATTGAACTACTGATGCCTCAATTAATGTAATTTTATTGGGATCTATTTTTACTTTGAAATCTACCAGTAGCTGCTGAATTTCCCACCTTCTGTTAATACTTGAGTCAATAAGTTTCCCAGTTTTTGTGGTAAAATCAGGTGCCTCGGCTTATACTCGAGTATATACGGGCATATATGTAATAATTAGTCAGTTGACATGGAAGTTGCAAAACAAAAGGTGGTAGAGAACAGGGCTTCTTAAAGTTTGGGTCGCAACTGTTAGGGAAAACTCCCAAAAATACAGCAGAGCACCCAAAATACAAACAGCATACTTATGGCTGAGCATTCAGCTCAAAGCAAAGTGCTGTGGCTGGAAAAGAATTTAGAGCTCAGGAGGCAAAGATGCAGGGTTCAAATTTTAAAATAACAAAAGGTTTATTTACAACAATAATAACTACATTTCTTAATAGTAAAGAACTGGGTCTGAGCTACTCCATCTCCATCTCTTCTTTGGTTTAAATGAGAGGGAAAAATTTCCAAGCACTACATCACTCCTGACACACACAGAGGGAGGTATCAATTCTACACAGCATCCATTCTACATAGCTAATCAGAATGAGAGCAGAAAGAGAGAGGGGAGAACAAATAGATAATAGATAGAGAAATCAGCCATAGCAGAGCACCTGATGAACCAACCTGGACACAGCATTTTATTTGAGAACACAGAAATGCTGGACCACTCTCACGACCACCATGTCAGACTACACAGAGAAGCCATTGAAATACACAAGCATGTGGACAATTTCAACAGAAAGGAGGAAAACATGAAAATGAACAAAATCTGGCTACCAGTATTAAAAAACTCTAAAATTACAACAGCACAACAACAGAGAGGAAACAAACAAGGACATTAATCACCTCTCAACAAAAGTTTGCTCTAGGCAATGTCAGGTCATTATATGCTAATCAAGGTGGTCAGCTGAAACATTCACACCTAGCTCCAGCAGACAAGAGTCTTTGTCTCACCCTGGTCATTCCACAGATATATAAACCCTTTTTCCTAGTTCCAACAGACCTCACTACCTCTGAGGATGCTTGCCATAGATGCAGGTGAAACGTCAGGAGAGAATGCCTCTAGACCATGGCCATATAGCCCGAAAAAACCTACAACAACCCAGTGATTCTGGCCATGAAAGCCATTACAAATAGATACATTTTAACTGATATTCAGGAGATGGGGGAAGGGATTCCCTCAGCCTATTCCCAAGCTAACTAACTAACATAGAGGACTGCAAACTGGGGCAGTGTGGGGTTGAAATCCAACTCCAACCCCAAATGGGATCCCCACTGCACCATTTGAGGTCCCAAAAAAGTTTTCTGAATGCCACCTAGTGGCCATTTTAGACATTTGTATCAATCTGTTGTGCTGTATTACAGTGGACTCTGTAGAAGATGCTTCAGCTGTACTTCAAAAAAGGGGAAATCAGCCTTTAGCAAACCCTGCACATGATGATTTTGAAACAGTAAACGTTTGATTTCTAAACATATTTTATATAGTTACAAACCTGGGGCCATGTTGCTGTTATTGTTTTTGTGATGTTCTTATACTGTTTAATGTTTTTTATCTATTACGTTTTATGTATACTGATTTGTTGGAAACCGCTTTGAGTCGCCAATTGGCTGAGAAAGGCGGTATACAAATACAGCAAATAAATAAATAATAAATGAAAAAAATTCAGGAGAAAAGGGGTCACGAGTGGAAAAGTTTTAAAAGTCCTGGTATAAAAGTACTATATTACTTACACATACCTACCTCATGTTCTTTTGCAGTCTCATTTTCAAGAGCTTCAAACTCCTCATTTGACTGTTTTTCCTTCAGTTCCCTAAGCTCATATCGCAGCTGATCATTCTCCATCTCCAAATTTTTGAGTTTTCTCTTCATAACCTTCTGTTCAAAGACAGCATTATCCTAAGGCGGAAGCAAGAGTAAGGGCTTAGGGTTAGGGTTTTACGTACATTTAGAATTAGCTTAAATTTTGTACAAAGAGTTAACTGACTCACCCTCTCTTCTAGAATGGTTTCACAAAGCTGGTCAGACTCCACTAAGTCTCCCGCAGTCTAAAAGAAAATGTTTGAGTTGCAGAATCATTCTTTCATTCCTGTTCTTAACTAAACGCCATGCCAATACCAAGACCATGGACACTACTACACATCTTATACTTGTGTTCGTTCTTGCAAAAATACATTGGTAGCTAAAAGGTGGAAAGCCATTCACATATGCCAGCTCTTTATTAATTATGCTTGCAAGTGTTCTCCAACCTTAAAGGCTGGGCAGAAGATAAGACACCATTCATAAGAGTGGATCAAAAGGGACAGGATTGTGCCCCCATATTCTGCTTTTTCCCTTAAAGCATCCTTCCTCCATAACTGGAGCAGCACATTCCTTCCATGGGACAGGGAATACCGAACTGTCCCACTCAGCTGTATTTTACCTCCTTCACCCACTATTAGTACTTACAAAATTGATTTCAGAAGCTGGAATCCACTCTTCTTTGGGCTGAACCACACTGGCTGCTGCAATCCTTAGATTGTCACCTTCTGATAACACTGAAGACATGGCTGAGCATCATAACATTTCACAAGAAGGGAAAAACAAAAGGAATCAGAGTTAAAATGCAGAAATGTCCACAAATACAAGAAAGGCTAAGGGACAGAATACATTTGAGCATTATTTACTTGGGACCCTGCATGCTTCTTTTGTAGCAGCGAGTGATCTTATTCAAGAGGTCAGTCTGGCTTTTTGATTTCAGTAGCTACTCTAGTTGGTTTGTTTGGCACATTAGCCAAATCCAAACCATCACTTCCAAAATGCAAGCCCAACAGCATTCTTCCTGTAGCAAAGTGACTTGTGCTGGTTATACAGTGGTGTGCCATCCATTATTTCCATTGCTTTGACGACACTTAAGTATGTACACTACAAGGAGAAGGCAGTATTTTGAACACACTGGGCTGAAGGCCACTGCTAGTTCCAAATACAGCAGATTATTGACTCAATAGGGTTTATAGAAGTGTTGACTTATTAAATTTACAAAAATGTCGATTCAATGAGTTCATTTCAACTAGGATTAGTATTGTGCTCCAAAACTCTGTCAGTCTGAATCTGGAAGTCCCAGCGTAGTTTGACATGTTCATTTTGTGTAACTTTTTCAGGCTTGTGATCCCACCAGTTTTTGTTGCAGGCAGATGGTATTTGTGGCACAGGTTCCAGTGGATCATCTGAGCAACAGTATTTTGCCTCTGCTTCTAGTCTGTCTGCGCAATCTTCTTGCAGCAGCTCAGTATGTGATACATTGTTTTGTATGCTTCCTTGCAGAGTCCACATTTGGCTTTTCAGTTTTGGCTTTGATGGCACTGGTTCTAATGACTTGTTCTGGGGCTTCAAAAATCAGGCCCTTCATCTCCTTTTTCAAAGTGCTATTTGTGAGCCACATCCATATGTTTTCCTTGTCAATTTTTCTCTCAGTTTTTTCCAGAAACTGTTCATGGAGAGCTTTCTTTTTCCAGTTTTCTCTTCTGCTCTCCATTGTATTATTATTATTATTATTATTATTATTATTATTATTATTATTATCATTATTATTAGAAACACAACAAGATGAGTCCACAGCAGACACTCTGCTGGCTGTTGTATTGGATCACACGTAGGACACTTCCCAAGTGTCTAGGACTGTGGGATGTATCGAATAATGCGTGCAGATCCCAGTAAGGTAGCCTTTTGCAGCTGGCAAATGGTATGGTAATCTTGTCAGTGCTGATTGTGTTTAAGTGCAGGCCAAGATCTTTAGGCACTGCACCCAGTGTGCCGATCACCACTGGGACCACCTTTACTGGTTTGTGCCAGAGTCTTTGTCAGAGTCTATTATTGTTGTTGTTGTTGTAATTTCTTCTAACATTTATAAAGGTGTCATATCCCTAGGATCAACAAGCTGGTGTTAAATTGGCCTCTAGATTAATTACAAAAGAAACAAGCTGTGGCCAGTTAAGCCAAAAGTCCTTTAGTGTTCCTTGCTCTTTGCAGATTTGACAAAAACTGGAGCTTATTAAAGCGGGATAAACCTTAACCCTCCCCTTCCTAAACAAATATTTTGGTATCAGTTCAATTATCTGCTGATGGCAGATTCTATATAAGTCCTAGCAAGTCCCACCTGCCAATTTCCAAGTCCTACTGTTCACTACTAATTCCACTTTAAAGGTACTGAACTGCTTTAAAATGTTTTCCCCCACCACTTACATTCTTCCATCTCTGAGAGAGCAGGCAATGAAAATTTACTCCGTTTTTCTCTACTAGGGAGGTCTTCTAAGAAGCACACCCCTGCTTCTTTGCTTATTGCTCCTGGAGCCCATGTTACTCTCCTCTTCCTTTTAGCCTTCAAATGGAAAAATAAATAGAAAATTATGAATATAAACCCCTATATATTTAAAGTGAATCTCTTAAACCACCCACAAATGTGTATATTAAAAATGTAGGATAATTAAAGCAAACTCTTTAATATTAAGTTTTATCTATAATTTGGTGATGGTAACTCACTGGATGGGATGACAATTCCAACAGACAGGATAATTACAAATATAAAGTAAATGCTTGTAAAAGCCTACTACAAAGCTCAACTAAGGCTAGCAAAGAAGAAGAGAAGAATTCTCATTTATAATAATTTGCGTTCACTGCGATTCATCAATCATGTGTCCAGAATTTCACCAAGAGGGAGCACTATTGCATTTAAATAAGTGCAAAGCTCAAGGGAAACAGATAATTTCAACCAACTTTGATAATTTTCCCCAACTTGAAGAACTTCAAATGTGTTGGATTACAATTTGCTTCATTTCATTGGCCATGCTCCATGGGGACTGTGAAAAGCAAATTGTGAAAGGTACTAAGGAAAAGACAGCAACTCCTTTTACAAGAGAACAGGCACCAGAAAATATGGATTTGAAAGAGACTGTGCTCCCAGCTACCATTGTCAATAGAACAGCACATCCTTAATGCATAGAGCCAGCTGCTAATTGTATTTTCATTGTGTGCTGAAGCTGTGGAAATCCAAGTTGTTGCCAACTGTTACTACAATTCCATTGCTAAAGCTTACACACCAATGCAGATGTGCACACACATAGACACAGGGTTCAAATGAAATAAGTATCTTGAAGGCCTCATTTGCAGGATCACCATAAGACTAAGTTGATTTGACAGCACATAACAAAATATTTATACTATATGATTAATTATTCATAGCTGTGTACTAATATCATACGAAAAAGGTATCACTCCTCATGCATTAGGAAGAAAAAGGAGGTGAAATCAAGAAAAGGGTATATTAATTATTTGGCCTGAGAATCACCTGGAAAATGTGCTGCTCAATCCTCCCTAAAGATGGCAGAACACACTTCTTTCTCAGTAATCTAAACAAAAGTGTTCAGAGTATTACAACTGATAAAAGTAAGACACTTTCCCAAGTTCTGATTCAAGAGTAAGTACAGAATTTCAGTTTCCCCTCCTTACTTTTGCCTCTAGCTCTTGTGAAAAAGAAGACGCTGTCACAAGCATCTCTGTCAGGGCTCTGATCCTGTCCTCCTGCTGCTTTTGAAGCGAGTCCTTCTCCTCCAGCAACTGAGCAAGTTCGTCTTTGGTGTGAGAGTGGGTTGAGACCTAAAAATGAATACATCCATGTCATTGGCCAAAGAGTCCACATTTTCAATGTTGGGAGTATCTACACCTCTGAGAGATTTACCGTATATACTCGAATATAAGCTGAGATTTTCAGCACAATTTTTAGACTGAGAAAGGCCCTTCGGCTTATATTCGGGTCAGCTTATAGTCAAGTATATATGGTAATTTTACTGAAATTTACCAGTAGGTGCTGCCTTTCCCACCCTTGGCTTATACTCAAGTCAACAAGTTTTTCCAGTTTTTTGTGGTAAAATTAGGTGCCTCAGGTTATATTCAGGTCCGCTTATACTCGAGTATATACAGTGGTCAAAGAAGTTTTTCCAATCCCATGTGAGCAACTGCTAGGGTGGCACTGATTTTCTGGCAGTTTTCTTAAGGTTGCAATAAGATTATTATAGGCCTCCCTCTAAATAATAATAATTTTTTTAATCGTGTCAGGAGCGACTTGAGAAACTGCAAGTTGCTTCTGGTATGAGAGAATTGGCCGTCTGCAAGGACGTTGCCCAGAGGACGCCCAGATGATTTGATGTTTTTATCATCCTTGTGGGAGGCTTCTCTCATGTCCCAACATGAGGAGCTGGAGCTGACAGAGGGAGCTCATCCGCCTCTCCCCGGATTCGAACATGTGACCTGTCGGTCTTCAGTCCTGCCGGCACAGGGGTTTAACCCACTGCGCCACCGGGGGCTCAATGATAATGATAATAATAATAATAATAATGATAATTTTATTTCTTATCCGCCTCTCCTTGTGGCTTGAGGTGGGTTACAGAATAATTAAAAAAATCAAGGGAGGGGAAGTCTACTGTTGGATCTTCTCTACTGGAATAAACTCAACACCACCAACACCCCTTACGGAGGTGAGGGCTGGAAAGAGGGGAATCAAAGGACTTGCAGCCCTTCTCTTCTCTGGCAAATGGGGAAAGCTATACCAATTTTGGAGCTGGTACAACTATTCTCCTTCTTAATGAAAATGATGGGAAAGTCTGGGCAAATATGATTACAAAACTATCACTCCTCATCCATCTTTTGGCCCAGCATCACCAGTACAAGCACCATAGAGTCTGCCATTGATTCTCTTTTCCCTGTCTCCATAGAATTTCCCCTATCCAGATTCTTAGTCAATTCTATAGATTCAGATTTGAAGCCCTGTTTCATGAATACATGTAGGTTTGTAACATCTGGAGAACCAGTCTGCCTATCCCTGGTTTGGTAGGGGTGCTTCTAATTGAAGAGAAGACTTACTTCTTCCAGGCGGCGTTTCAAGTTTTCTATTTCTTTACGATACCTCTTCAGAAGGGCCTCATCATCTAGAACTTCATTAACTTTAGGAGTGTTTTTCATATTTTTAGCTGTACTAGCAAACTAGAAAACACAAGATTGCAGAAGCAAGATTGGAAGTTTCCACATAAGCAGAAGTCAGAAGAAATCCTTTGCATCAGAGCTATGTGTGGTAGGCTAATACAAAATTGGACACTTGTTATTAGAGTAGCTGCAATGGGCCCACCAGGATTATCCTCTCACAGCACAGAACATAAAAATATAGCATCCTGTCAAAGAGTTTCAGGCATAAACGTTCCAGACTAGCTATGTGTTTTAACCTTCTCCAACACACGATTTCACTTCTTTCCTTCCTAGGTTTTGTGATATGAACCCAATAATTCTTTTCTCATGTATTGTTTGAAATAGATGCTGAGGCAATTACAGAGCTGACTTCATTTCCTCATATTTAAGCTCTTGAGTTTTTATGCCAAGCTTTTTAGAAGCTGTAATATCAAAACCATCCTACATTGCTTCAGGAACAAAGAATGTCCC
>NW_026847549.1:178684815-178749278 GCF_025583915.1 Anolis sagrei ordinatus | reverse complement strand
ATCTCCACACGTCCTTTAATTGCCATTTATTCATTACTCTACTTAATTCCGTTGTTTCAATATTTCTAACTTTTGATGCTATCGTAGTTTTATCCTTCTTTAAATCCATACAGCAATTACAATCTCCTCCAAATATTACATTTTGTTGATGGTAATTCTCTATTTGCTCTAACACTTTTTCATAAAATTCTTGCTGTTTTACATTTGGTGCGTATACATTTACTAATACATATTTTTCCTCCCCTATTTCCCCATATATTATATATCTTCCCTCTTCATCTTTCAATACCTTGTTTATGACAAAATTACATTTCTTAGCTATTATTATTGCTACTCCTCTTGACTTTGATGACCCAAAAGATGTTTCATAGTTCCTTATCCAACTCGACTTTAGCTCGTTTGAGCCCCGCCTATTTTGATGTGTTTCCTGTAAGAAGATGAGGTCCGCTGCATCCTTCTTCAGTAAAGATTCAATCCGCCTTCTCTTAATTACCGTCCCCAACCCTCTCGTTTCAAGCCACAAAAAAGCTTTTAAAGGGAAATGGAAACGATGTCCCATAAATTATGTAGCACTCAGTTCTCTCTTACAATTTAGCTTTTGAGTCAGGTTTTACTAATTGGCAAGGCTTGAGCAAATTCACAAAGCATCAATATTTTGCCTTTAATTCGGGTATGTTAAAAACAGAGACTACAGCTTAGTATATGCCTTTCTACTTCTATCTTTGTGCCACGGAGTTGCTGCTGGCCCACACAACTCTGGAAAAAGATAGAAAGAATGAAATGTGCTTTTGAGTAGAGGAGAATTCCAACAGTGTGTAATGGAACTTTAGTTCTGGATGGGATAGGAATTGTGACTGGAAAAGGATAATCTAGGCATTAAGGCCTGCATTTCAACAGATGCCCAGTGTGGGGCAGCTTGGCAGCCTTAAAAGAAAACTTTCACAGTCTACTCACTAGGCATTTGAAATTAGATTTGACTGCATACTTTTGCTTTCTGCAAAACAAACTCAAAGTCTGGGTTATTGTAGGTTTTTCGGACTGTGTGGCCATGTTCTAGAAGCATTCTCTCCTAACGTGTTGCCTGCATCTGCGAAAAGCATACTCAGAGGTTGTGAAGTCTCACAACCTGAGAATGCCTGCCATAGATGCAGGCGAAACGTCAGGAGAGAATGCTTCTAGAACATGGCCATACAGCCCGAAAAACCTACAACAATCCAGTGATTCCGGCCATGAAAGCCTTCGGCAATAAAGTCATTATCATTTCATTGATTAGCCCATTGGCCGTATCAAATCACTTGACAAACACACTTGACATACTCATAAAGCATACTCATAAACCTCTCAAAAATATTAAAAATTAACCTAATATTTTAATTACAAAAATGTGAGTCAAGCACTGAAAGGGTTAAATGGATGCAATGACTCAGGAAAAGATGCAGTTCAATACATGCAGGTGTGCCTATAGCTTAGTAGCCTTGTCTGTAAGAGGTCTCTATGGGAGAAGGGCCTCAGTATGAGAGGGCCTCAGTGGGAGAAAGGCCTCAGTATGAGAAGGCCTGGTGTGAGAAGCCCCAGGTTGAAGGTCATTGTGTGTGAAGCTTCAGTGTGAAGGCTGCTGTGTGTATAAAAGCTACTGTATGACGTCCTGTGTTAGTTCAGCGTGAGAAGAGGCTCTGTGAGAGCGAAGCTGTTTATATACATGAGAAAGAAGCCCAGCATAGAAGCAAAGGAAATACAAAGAAATTTATTTGTGTTATGGAAACCTTGCTCCTGTAAATAGTGCAACCATATTATTTTGCTGCAAAGAAAAGCCTCTTAGGGAAGAGATAACATTGGTCTATGTGTTTTTGTTCTTTTATCACTTTTGGCTACTGGTGCTGGGTCATGCTGCTGCTGCTGCTAAGTTACGCTGTTGTGCATTTGAGGAGGGTCTTTTGTTAATAAGCTCACTCACCCAAACCTTACAACCAAAGTTAAAACAAACAAGCTGTTAACAAGGGGTCAAGATCCAGATACTTTCTGCAGTACAGAAACCAGAACAGAAAGCAACAAAACAGTAATGCCAGCCAAATAAGACAACAGCTTTTTTAGATACCACAAATTATATTGAAGAATCAAGTCAATGCTGTTTATCAAAAGGCATTCTTGAAATCAATTATTACTTTTCTAAGTCAAAATGCACATTCAGAAGTCTTTAGGAAACAAAAGCAACCTTTTTTGTTTTACCTGAAGCGTGCTAAGAGTTTCTTCCAGGGATGCAGGAGTAATTGTGCAGATGATAACAGTTTTAGCATTTCCACCCAGTGAACTCTGCAGAATACGAGTCAGTTTGCTGTCCCTGTAGTTAATGAAGCCACTACTGAAGAGAGATAAGATGAATGTAGATTTGTTGATTTGCAAAACAAAAACGTAGTCCAAGAGCAAATTATTCCATCTAAGTTAAAGCTAGAGAATATTTTGGAATGCAAGTTTTATACAAACAACAACCACCACCACCACCTTTATTTATATCCTGCCCCTCTCCCCAAAAGCACCCAGCATCACCACTGGTAAACATTTGTCAGAGTTATAGTCTAAAACATTGTGAACTAGCCGTTCCCATCTTTGGCCGACAGTTTGGGCATATTAACATAAGATGTCTTACCCAGATTGATCATCACAAAGTTTCTTGATGACTTGACCCAAGATGAAAAGGCTCCGGTTTATATTGCAACCTTCCTTAAATCGAATCCCTAGATATAAACACAAAGTATATGTAAAAAATCTATTAAAATGCAACTTACATATTTCCAGACTTATTTCTCTATGATGATAAAATAAAGCAACGTAGACTAAGCCTACCCTTTTCTACACCTTTACTTTTACCACACTTTTCCTCAAAGGTGAGAGTCAAGGTGATTAATCTGCTTAACTGTACACAATAATAACTCTGCTGGATCTATCAAGTTTAGCATTTTAATATCACAGTGGCATACTAGAGACCTATAAGAAAACAGAAGTACAAATCATTATGTCTCACATTCCTTCAAAGCATAATGCATCAGATGCTGAAGGAAGCACACAGTAGTCCTGGCAAGTACCAACTTATCATGCTTAACTTACTCCAATTCCAATTTCAAACTACCAAGATGATGGCTTCTGTCATCTGCCACTAGATCAGCCATATCATATATATATATATATCCTATGAATGAGAGACCCCCCTAGAATCCCTAGCCATATACTGTCCTTCTCAGTTCTTGCTAACGTGAGGTTGTAGCTTCCTTAGTTGCTATTCTTCAATAGGAAGATGGCTTAGGACACTTAACGAAAGCTGTGAATAATTAGATGGGAGGGTCAATCTAGACTTTCTCATTATGAAATATATATGGAAGGATTAGAATACTATCAAACACTTGTCACTTAGGCTTGAAGAACACTAAATCATTGCCAAGAGTAGGAACATTGTACCTGCTAAGAAAAATGTATTTGTCTCTGAGCATAGGTCCATATACATTCCTCTCACTCAACTGCCCTCAATTCAAGTCAAGAACCTTCTTGCAAGGATCTTAGGCTGTTCGCTTTTCAGTGCTGTCGAATTCACAAAGCTGTCATGAGGACAGTAAGAAAATACCTTCTATGCTACTTTGATCTCTATTAATGAATGGCTAAATCTGAGTGTAATGATCACTGATGAAAACAGTGAAAAAAACAAGGTATAACAAAATTCTAATTTGACAGTAGCCACATTTTCAAATTTTAATTTGAAGTAGCAGCCAATAGTGAAAGGACCAAGGCAGAGACATCTCCAGCTCATCCCTTGTTTGGGCATCAGCCAGCACGTTAACGACTTAAATCAAGAAATAGTTTTCTAAGATCTACAGAGACACTCGCTGAAACACCTCAGCAAGTGAGAGTCCAAAAGTGGCAGGCTCAAACCCAGAGCCTCATTCAATGGCTGATAGACTCCCCCCTGGGCACACAGAAAACTGGGCGACTTGGAAGGCGCTGAACAGACTGCGCTCTGGCACCACAAGATGCAGACCCAACCTTAAGAAATGGGGCTACAAAGTGGAATCCACGACATGCGAGTGTGGAGAAGAGCAAACCACAGACCACCTGCTGCAATGCAACCTGAGCCCTGCTACATGCACAATGGAGGACCTTCTTGCAGCAACACCAGAAGCACTCCAAGTGGCCAGATACTGGTCAAAGGACATTTATTCAACTACCAAGCTTGCAAACTCTGTGTCTTTCGTATGTTTGTTTGTTCTGTTAAAAATGTAATACAACTGTTCGGTTGCCTGACATGATAAATAAATAGTAGCCACGTACCTTCAGTGCCTGTCTGGCTTGCTCTCTCACTACCTGCAAGATCCACTAAATTCTGAAAAGTCAAAGTAAATGTTGTTAGACTCTGATTTTACTCAAGCTGTTTTTAAATTTTCCTATTGATTTGGAGACTCACAATGATTAAAAAAGCACCAGAGAATCTCAGAAACAGAACAGGTATCATTTGCTCATCTAGTGCAAAGCTTAAGCTTTTTTAACTCACAAATTTGCCAAAGAAGGACAATGTCTCACCAAAATTTACAAGTCCCAGAATGCATAACATCGAGCCATTAATTGTGGATGAGGTCTATAATTAATGGCACAGATCTAATGAACACCCTAATTTTGGCAAAGTAATTTAGCCAAAAATGGTGACCATTAGATTGGGTTAAATAGGGTATATAAAAAAGAGAGGGAGGGGAGAGAGACATGTGCAAAAGAGAGAGATTTGTGAAGAGAGACATGTGTGAATGAGGGAAGAGCAGAAGAGGCGCATGTGAACGAGAAAGGAAGGCAGAGAGGAGGAGTGAGAAGGGAAAACAGAGAGAAACATGCAGGGGGAGAGAAGGGAAAACAGAGACACACATGGGAAACAAAGGAAGGAAGGAAGGCGATCCCAACAGTTGTGGTAACCTCATTTGGGGTCCCGACCCATAGTTGAAGAAGTTCTAGCGCAGTGTTTCTTAACCGGTGGTCCTCAGATGTTTTGGTTTTCAACTCCCAGAAATCCTAACAGCTGGTAAACTGGCTGGGACTTATGGGAGTTGTAGGCCAACACAACTGAGGACCCACAAGTTGAGAACCACTGCTCTAGTGAATCTAGTGAAATGAATGTAGTTCATAGGCCCAAGGTTTAAAACAGGATTTGTCCTGCAAATTTGCCCTGTAATTTCTGCAGTGCTGCCCCTCAAATCTGGGAAATCACTACCATTTCTGAAGTGCAGAAAAGAGCAAAAAAAAAAAAAATCTAGAAGCACCCTTAGCACAGCTTACCTCAAACTACAACCCTCATAATCTCAGTAACATCCCAAATGAAGTTGGTATTATTTATGCTATGGCCAAAATATCTCTAGAGGACACTGAGTTTGATGAACTTGTTGGAAGATCCTTTTCCTGTTGTAAATCCCATTTTGTCATTCCAAAATGTTAGTACAAAATATTTGAGCAACACTTCTGATTATTAAGCTGTGACTTCATTTTTCAGATACAGGCTAGCTTACAAAGTGGGGGAAGGTAGGGAAGAGTGTTGGGTTGTTTATTTTCATCTTGTTTAAAAACATCATCAGTAAATGCATTTCAGCTATATTATATTATGTAAGTAGATGGTGATTTAAATGTCACTTTCAAGCAAATTCTGCTGAAAGAAACTGCAGAACAAATGTAAGACTGGTGTATTCTCTTGAACGAAAAGGTGCAGCAAAGAAGGGGAAACTGCCTAACCAACCAGCTCAGCCAACAATCAATGAAGAACAGATGTCAAGGCAATATTGCCCTCCCACCCAGGTAGAAACATCCCTATGCATCAGTAATACGATAGACTTCTCCTTCCAAGATTTATCAAGATATTAGACATACATCCAAGCACAAAACGGAATGTACACAAATGCCCATTTCATTTTATGGTCTCTGAAATGTTAAACCATTCCTCTGTCCAATCCAACTTTTAACCCCAATGTCTTTATTGAAAGACTCACCAAATGGGAGACCATGACAGCTCCTTCATAGCTTGAGCTGGCAGTATCTTTTTCTTTACTCTCAATGATCTTCAAGAGAAAGCAAACCAAGTCATGAAATTATTTCAATTTCTCAACATACTATAGGTTGACAAGATCATACTATCCTTGTGCCAACATTTTTTGAAGGCACTTGAAGACCATTTACCCCACCCCAAAGCTCAATTCAAGCGGCAAAATCAGAACCAGTGACTTTGTGATTTCTTCATTTCCAGCAGTGAAAGACCCCAATTGCAAAATCACAATTTTAAGGCTTTCCAAATTATTTTAAATTGTTTTTAAAGTATATTTTAAAAAAATCTGTACCCTATCCTGAAACATTTGGAGGTAGGGTAAGATATAAAGCAGCGTTTCTCAACCTGGGGGTCAGGACCCCGAGAGGGGAGGTGCGAGGGGGGATCAGAGGAGTCACCAAAGACCATCACAGTATTTTCTGTTGGTCATGGGGGTTCTGTGTGTTAAGTTTGGCCCAATTCTATCATTGGTGGGGTTCAGAATGCTCTTTGATTGTAGGTGAACTATAAATCCCAGCAATTACAACTCCCAAATGTCAATGTCTCTTTTCCCCAAACTTCATCAGTGGGCGTTTTGGGCGTATTGAGTATCCGTGCCAAATTTGGTCCAGATCCATCATTGTTTGAGCCCACGGTGCTCTCTGGATATAGGTGAACTACAACTCCAAAACTCAAGGTCAATGCCCACCAAACCCAGTATTTTCTGTTGGTCATGGGAGTTGTATATTTTATTGTCTATGTTTTATTTTAATTGCTTGTACTGTTGTTGTTTTGCTTGTATTGTTGTATTTGGGCTCGGTCTCATGTAAGCCCCACCGAGTCCCTTGGGGAGATGGTAGTGGGGTACAAATAAAGTGTTGTTGTTGTTATTATTATTATTGTTATTATTATTATAGTTGTGTGTGCCAAGTTTGGTTCAATTCCATCGTTGGTGGAGTTCAGAATGCCTTTATAGGTGAACTATAAATCCCAGCAACTACAACTCCCAAATTCCAAAATCAATCCTCCTAGCCCCACCAATATTCAAATTTGGGCTTATCAGTATTTGTGCCAAATTTGGTCCCGTGAATGAAAATACATCCTGCATATCAGATATTTACATTGCAATTCATAACAGTAGGAAAATTACAATTATGAAGTAGCAATGAAAATAATTTTATGATTGAGGTCACCACAACATGAAGAACTGTATTAAGGGGTTGCGGCATTAGGAAGGTGGAGAAACAATGATATAAAGGTTTTAACAAACAACCTATTTGCCAGTCTCCAAACTTCATGCGTGAATACCAATTGGCTATAATGGATGGTATCCAATCCAATTTTCTTGTTAATAGAACTGCTTCTTTAAGAACGGAGGGGAGTGGGTCAATCTCCTTTTGTCTATATACAAGGATCAGGAATTCAGCAAGCCTCTATTTGCAATTCCCAGCAGACTTAGCTACCATAGATAATGTGAAGTTTTAGGGGATACAGTCCACCATCTAGCGGTCTCCATATACTTAGTAAAGGCACAGGTTTCCCGTGACATTAAGTCTAGTTGTGTCCAACTCTGTGGGGTGATGCTCATATCCATTTCTAAGTCAAAGGCCAGCATTGTCCGTAGACACCTCCAAGGTCATGTGGCCAGCATGACTGCATGGAGTGCCGATGCCTTCCCGCAGAAGAAGTACCTATTGATCTTCTCACATTTGCATGTTTTCGATCTGCTAGGTTGGCAGAAGCTGGGCCTAACTGCAGGAGCTCACTCTGCTCTCCGGATTCGAACTGCTGACCTTTTGGTCTGCAATCTCAGTGTCTTAACCCGCTGCGCCACCAGGGGGCTCTCTCCCGATACACTTATCACCCTACTAAAAACCTTCAAAATCTGCTCTGAAGATTTTAGGGCAGTGGTTCTCAACCTTCCTAATGCCACGACCCCTTAGTATAGTTCCTCAAGTTGTGGTGACCCCCAACCATAACATTTTCATTGCTACTTCGTAACTGTAATTTTACTACTGTTATGAATCGTAATGGAAATATCTGATATGCAGGATGTATTTTCAAATACCCAATATGCCCAAATTTGAATACTGGTGGGGTTTGGCAAACCCTCTGACCCCCCCTCGTGACCCCCACAGGGGTCCCGACCCCCAGGTTGAGAAACACTGTTTTAGGGGAAACATGGTGCAGAGGAGTACGGTTAAAGAGAAAGCCCACTTGCTCTATGCTGGGTTTTGTGCAAAGTTTATGGGAAAGTGATCCTTTTATTTCTTTATGTCTAAACATTTTGTTAAGAGAATGCAGATACACATAACACAGTCCAACAACAACTTTTCTTGGTGTCTTGGTTTTTAGACCTATTTTTAGGGTTAATTGGAGGGCTGATTCAGAAAACTGCTAGTTTCCTTGATATGGTTTGTCATGGTTCTTTAAGGGTGAGCAGTTGAAGATATATGGCATATGTTTACCTCAAAACTTAAGAGTTGAGAGGGGGAAACCGGTACCATTGTTTGGAATCAGCTGGTCAAATATATCCAAGAAACAGTCACCAAAATGTGTGTTGTCCAGTGTAATCAAACATGTTAAAACAAACATGAGAGCTATTCCCAAACTTTAAAAGAAAGGCAGGACATAAATAAAATAACAAGTTACCAGTTATACCCCAGATAAATAATACTTTGATAGGATGAAGGAGTTCAATTCAATCAATCAATAAAATAATGATAACAAATATATATAAATGTTCGTTTGTGGGATTAACAAAACTCAAAAACCACTGGACGAATTGACACCAAATTTGGACACAAGAAACCTATCAGGCCAACAAGTGACTATCACACATAAAAACACTGAAAAATACAGAAGACACTTAAAAAGCCAAAAAAATTAAAAAATTACATTATAACGCATGCACAAAACCACATATATACACATACACACAAATATATATATATACACATACACACATATATACACACAAAACACATATATACAGACTGGGCCACAGCAACACGTGGCAGGGGACGGCTAGTATGAAATAAAATAAATAAAATGTAATAAAATAACTTACCATTCTAAAAATTGTATGAGAGCGACTGCTTCTATCATTCATTTTAGTCTCCCCGTAGTGTCTGTTTTCTGTTCAGAGAACCAAAAAATTTGAGGCAATTATCATCCTTTCCAAAATATAAAATAATAATAATAATAATAATACTGCCAGCTTGTCAGGTGGACAAACATGCTAATGTCCACACTAAGAGACAAAAGTCTTGGTTATCCAACATAAACAGCCCAGCAGAATATTGGATAAGTGAAAATGTTGGATAATAAGGAGGGCTTAAGGAAAGGCCTATTAAATGTCAATTATGTTATGATTATGTTATGATTTTATAAATTAAGCGCCAAAAATAATATTTTACAACAAATCAACAGAAAAAGCAGTTCAATACACAGAAATGTTATGTAGTAATTAATGTATTTATGAATTTAGCACCAAAACAAACAAGGAGTCTTTCTTCCTCCCACTCTGGATAACGTTTGATAAAACAGAGCGTTGGATAAGCGAAGGTTGGATAAGCGAGATTTTACTGTACTGAGTCTTACTTTCGCCTTTCTGTAACCAGCTCAGTACTTGCTCGGGAGAAATCACAACTTCTTCAATCAGGTCTTCTACAAAAATGTTCCTCTGCAAGAGTTTTTAAAAATAGATTTAGAACACTCTTACATTAATTTACTATTTGTGTTAATACCCTGTGTTAAGACTTAATGAGCAATATAAGAATAAAACTAACAGCAGTGATCTAACAGTTTTGAGAACAGAAGAATTTACTAGTGAAAAAGCAAGAAAATATTAAAAAATGGATAGCCATCAATAGTTTTGACATCTTATATATTATCCTCCAAATTATACTACTATTTTTGTATATTACATTATGCTACTGGCGATTCTCCAGCCTTAATTTACTTACATTGATGTCTTCACGGACAACTAAAGGCCTCTTTTTCTTGATGTTACTGCAAAGCAGGTCTTGAACTGTTTCATTGTGAATCTCCATATATGATATACGGAGTAGGAATTCTCGATTGGGAATCTAAAAATTAAGAAGATATATAAGTAGTCCTCAACTTACGAACAAGATAGGTTCTGTAGCTTTGTTCTTAAGCTGAATTTCTATGTAAGTCAGAACAGGTAAATTATTAAAGTGTAACCCCAGCTAGCTAGCTAGCTAGAGGTAAAGGTTTCCCCTGACATTAAGTCTAGTTGTGTCCAGCTCTGGGAGGTGGTGCTCATCTCCATTTCTAAGTCAAAGAATCGGCGTTGTCTGTAAACACCTCCAAGGTCATGTGGCCAGCATGACTGCATGAAGCCCCATAACCTTCTCACAGAAGCAGTACCTATTGATCTACTCACATTTGCATGTTTTTGAACTGTTAGGTTGGCAGAACCTGGGGCTAATAGCGGGAACTCACCTCACTCTCTGGATTCAAACCACCAACCTTTCGGTCAGCAAATTCAGCAGCTCAGCGGTTTAACCTGCTGTGCCACCAGGGGGCTCATTCATCTATCTATCTTCGAATAGCACACAGAAAGGTCAACATTACAGTGGTGTTTGTTTTGCTGTCTGTGCTCCTGTTCAGAAGATTTCACTTCACTTTTTGTCCCTGTAATAATTGAATTTTGAAAAATTTGACTTGTGGAAACAAGGATTGTAATAAAGCTTTGGTGGAGACACCTTTTCCCCAGGATAACTCTTTAAGGAGTTAATTTCCCTTCTAAGGGGTAGATTTCTCTCACTTCCTGTTGTCTCACCCTGAGTTGTTTGTAAGTCAGATGTTTGTAACTCAGGGACTGCCTGCATGCTTGAAGATGCTATTTTTCTTACAAATGAAACCTTAATATCAATAACATTCTGCCTATTGCAGGGAAAACCAACTGATCCATAATCCATCTAAAACACAGACATGTGCCTTTCACCTTAAGAACAGAGAAGCATCCCGAGCTTTAAGGATCACCTGGGAAGGAATCCCACTGGAGCATTGCAGCGCACCCAAATACCTGGGAGTCACTCTGGACCATGCTCTGACCTACAAGAAGCACTGCCTGAACATCAAGCAAAAAGTGGGCGCTAGAAACAATATCATACGAAAGCTTACTGGCACAACCTGGGGATCACAATCAGACACAACGAAGACATCTGCCCTTGTGCTATGCTACTCTGATGCTGAGTATGCATGCCCAGTGTGGAACACATCTCACCACGCTAAAACAGTGGATGTGGCTCTTAATGAGACATGCCGCATTATCACGGGGTGTCTGCGCCCTACACCACTGGAGAAATTACACTGCTTAGCCGGTATTGCACCACCTGACATCCGCCGGGAAGTAGCAGCCAATAGTGAAAGGACCAAGGAAGAGACATCTCCAGCTCATCCCCTGTTTGGGTATCAGCCAGCACGTCAACGACTTAAATCAAGAAATAGTTTTCTTAGATCTACAGAGACACTCGCTGGAACACCTCAGCAAGCGAGAGTCCAAAAGTGGCAGGCTCAAACCCAGCACCTCAATCCGTGGGTGATACGATGAGAGACTCCCCCCTGGGCACACAGAAGACTGGGCGACTTGGAAGGCGCTGAACAGACTGCGCTCTGGCACCACGAGATGCAGAGCCAATCTTAAGAAATGGGGCTACAAAGTTGAATCCACAACATGCGAGTGTGGAGAAGAGCAAACCACAGACCTGCTTCAATGCAACCTGAGCCCTGCTACATGCACAATGGAGGACCTCCTTGCGGCAACACCAGAGGCACTCCAAGTGGCCAGATACTGGTCAAAGGACATTTAATCAACTACCAAGTTTGCAAAATTTGTGCTTTTTTATCTGTTTGTTTTGTTCTGTTAGAAATGTAATACAATGGTATGGTTGCTGATGATACGATAAATAAATAAATAACATACTTTATAAAAACAAAGTCACAATTCAGTAGCCTGTCAGGATTTCTTTCTAAAAGGAAAGGCTGAGTGATACTTGTTCACTTAGAGGCAGGGCATCTTTGGCTTTCCAAATCTACAATCCAATGCATTGTAGATTTGGTCATTTACCCGACCTTCACTCAGAGTCAACCTAAGTCTGAAATGAACTGAAAGCAAACAACAATCCTATTTCATCAGCCAAAAGGAGGCCCATTGAAATACACTAATAAGCTTATATTTATTAAAATTGTTCTTCGTTTTAATTATTGTATTGTTTTAAAGTGTTTTTTTGCACTACAAATAAGATATGTGCAATGTGCTTAGGAAATCATTCATTTTCTTTTCAAATTATAATCCGGCCCTCCAACAGAGGGACTGTTACCTGGCCCTCTGTTTAAAAAGTTTGTGGACCCTTGCTTTAAACCAAGCAAGGAACCGTCACAGCAAGTACAACACTGCCGTCATTTAGCTTTGCAACTGAAAGACAAACTTTTGTAGAATCACTTACTCTGCAGATTGTATTGAAGACATCATTAATTGCCATTGGTAGGATGCCAGGACAATTGGGTGTACCCAAAATTGTGTAGGTCTTACCGGATGCTGTTTGGCCATAAGCAAAAATAGTTCCTATGGAGGAATCACAAGAGTTAACTCAGAGTGATGCTCACCGAGAATGTGAAAATAATGCAAACTTTAACTGATGTTTAACAGCTTTTAAGAGGGGTTGTACTGTTTCAACATTAAAAGGTAAAGGTTTCCCCTTGACATTAAGTCTAGTCATGTCCGACTCTGGGGGGTGGTGCCCATCTCCAATTCTAAGCCAAAGAGCCAGCATTGTCCATAGACACCTCCTAAATCACATGGCTGGCATGACTGCATGGAGTGCAGTTACCATCCCACCGGAGTGGTGCATATTGGTCTACTCACATTTGCATGTTTTCAAACTGTTAGGTTGGTAAAAGCTGAGGCTGACAGCAGGAGCTCACTTCACTCCCTGGATTTGAACCGCTGACCTTTCAATCAGAAAGTTCTGCATCCCAGTGGTTTAACTCACTATACCACTGGGGGCTCCTTGTTTCACAATTTTCAACTTGCTCTTTTAAATGATTTTAAATGGTTTTAATTTTTTATAGATTTAATCTGAATTATTTTTAATACTAATAATGTTTCATACCGTTTTAATATATGCATATTTGAAATTAATGCTTTTAATGTCAGCCACTTTGAGAGAAAATTTTATTTATTTATTTCATTTATATACCGCTTTTCTCAACCCCTGGGAGGACTCAAAGTGGTTCACAACAAGGTAAATGGGAACATTGAATGCTTTGCAGAGTATAAAATATAACAAATAATTAAAATAGCATACAAAAGGTTAAAACCAGAAACTACATAGACATTCGACATTACACCGATTCCGACTGCTTCAGCTCACTCCCCAAATGCGTGCTTAAAAAGCTATGTTTTAAGTAGTTTCCTAAACGTCAGGAGTGAGGGGTCTGGGAAGGGAGTTCCACAGGATATGAATAAAGAGCAACAATAATAAGCATTTTAATTTCATTTTAATACTGATCTTTGGTATGCTTGAACTTTATGTTGTCATGTGACTTCAAATAGATTTTGAATGACGGTGAGCCATTGGACTTTGCTGTCTTCTTAGGCTGAGAAAGTATGACTTGCCCCACTAGAGTTCAGATCTACACTCAGCTGTAGTAACCAATCACGACACTTCCTAGAGTCCTGTTCCAACACGCAAAATATTAACTCATACTATAACTACATTGTATTTTAATTTTATGATGCCCTAATTCCAAGGTTTGAGAAAAGGTAAGACATAAAATTAATACTAATAGAAATAATACTAATAATAATAGCAATACCATTGTATCCCTGGACAGCTGACTTTATAATTGGAGCAGCCACTCCCTGATAGACTTCTGCGGTACTGTCTTCTGAATGGAACACTCGATCTTCAAGGAAAGAAGAAAAAAATAGTTCATTGAAATTGCGTTTTGTCTCCAAGATACAATGTTGCATTGCTACTTGTAGATTAGAATGCAGAAAAAATATTTTGATTTTACAATAAGACAATTAGCATTTTTATCATTTTATACACACCAATGGGAACTTCCTATAGTAGTAGTAGTAATAATAATAATACTTTATTTGTACCCCGCTACCATCTCCACAAGGGACTCGGTGCGGCTTACATGAGGCCAAGCCCACAGTACATCAATAAAACGAAGGCAATAACAAAATAATTGATACAAAACAGTAAAATAAATCTCATAAACAAAAATAAACAATAACAACACACAAGCATTTAAAAACCTATGGCTGGGCCAAATGCAATAATTTAAAATTTAAAAAATAATGCTGGGCATGAACAAGATAGGATATAACTAGGATAGGGTTTTCAAAGAAAGTTGAGGGCGCGCAGGCAATCCTAAATCAATGTTAAAGTGCATTTGAGAACATATTGCTAAGAGTTTTCCTTATTCTGGGAAGGCACACTGGAACAACCATGTTTTCAGGCTCGTCCTAAAGACTGCCAGCATTGGGGCATGTCTGATGTCCTTGGGAAGTGAGTTCCAGAGTCGGGGGGCCACCACCGAAAAGGCCCTTGCCCTTACAATAAAGGTTTATTATTATATGATTACAAGAAGAAACTTACCAAATGTAAAAGACTTGGTGCCATCTGTTTGAGACACAGTGCTCTCTTCACTTTTCCATGCCAGTTGCACTTTGTCATCAAGGACTTCATTTTCCCTTAGGAAACAAAACAGAATTTCCTATTTAATTCATTATCTGAGTATTTCTGGAAACATCACATCTCAGCTTCACAGTAACCTGGGTTCCTCCACTCCAAAAGACTCTTTGATGTAGTATAAACAATTTTTGATGGTTACCATTGAGCTAAGGCATGTTAAAGCAGTGCCAAACCGGAAAGGAGCCTGAGGTTGTTAGGAATGGTGGGAGTTGAAGTCCAAAACACCTGGAGGGCCCAAATAGGCCCACACCTGGTCTAAACTGTAGAATTAATCCGGTTTGGCACCGCCTAAGCAGCAGGGGGAAAAGAAGGGGCCTGAGGCTGTTAGGAATGGTGGGAGTTGAAGTCCAAAACACCTGGAGGGCCCAAATTAGCCCACACCTGGTCTAAACTGTAGAATTAATCCAGTTTGGCACTGCTTAAGTGGCTGAGGGGGAAAGGAAGGGGCCTGAGGCTGTTAGGAATGGTGGGAGTTGAAGTCCAAAACACCTGGAGAGCCCAAATTGGCCCACACCTGGTCTAAACTGTAGAATTAATCCGGTTTGGCACCTGGTCTAGACACACTCAGAGTCTTCAGGGTTGGGGGAGGTTTCCCTAATGAAAAAAAGGAAGGTGAGGAAGAAATTAATTAAAATTAATTTCAACTGGGCTCTCCAGGCCAATGGATACTCCACCTCAGACATCAGAAGAGCTGCAAGACCAAGAACAAGCCACGAGAGTAAAGATGAAGATCCACCCAGAGGAAAAGTGTTCCTGCCATACATCAAGGGAACCACTGACCGCATAGGGAAGCTGATGAGGAAACACAACATACAAACAATCTACAGACCCAGAAAATCCAACAAATGCTACGTTCAGCAAAGGACAAGAGGGATCCTCTCACCTCTGCAGGAGTCTACCGTATACCATGCAGCTGTGGACAAGTCTACATAGGGACCACCAAACGCAGCAGCGCCCAGACACGAATCCAGGAACATGAAAGGCACTGCAGACTGCTTCAACCAGAGAAGTCAGCCATAGCAGAGCACCTGATGAACCAGCCTGGACACAGCATATTATTTGAGAACACAGAAATGCTGGACCACACCAACAACCACCATGTCAGACTACACAGAGAAGCCATTGAAATCCACAAGTATGTGGACAATTTCAACAGAAAGGAAGAGACCATGAAAATGAACAAAATCTGGCTACCAGTATTAAAAAACTCTAAAATTACAACAGCAAAACAGCAGAGAGGAAACAACCGGGCACATCTTAACACCTCTCAACAGAACATTTTCCCAGGCTCAGCCAGGCCTTCAAATGCTAATGAAGGTGGTCAGCTGAAACATTCACACCTAGCTCCAGCAGAGAAGAGCTCTTTGCCCCACCCCAGCCATTCCACAGATATATAAACCCATTGTCCTAATTCCAACAGACCTCACTACCTCTGAGAATGCTTGCCATAGATGCAGGCGAAACGTCAGGAGAAATGCCTCTAGAACATGGCCCTAGCCCGAAAAAACCTACAAGAACCTAATTAATTAAAAGGAAATGCAAATTTACCTGGCAATAAGCGGTCTCACCCGCACACAAACAGTGACGCCTCCCTCTTCAGCCATTTCTCTGCCACTCTGAACACCGCCCTTCCTTCCAGTATTTGAATTTTCGCAAGGTCTCTTCCCATTGGTCCGCTGGATGGACTGTACCATTGTCTTGAGAGAAGGGGAAATGCTTAACAGGGCTCGGGACTTCAATTCCCAGAAGGCTCGGCTAGCAACGCCAACACGCAGGAATTCTGGGAAATGGAGTCCAAAGATTCCGTAGGCTGCACTGTGTGAAAGAGAAAAAAGAGAAAGAGTGAAAAATTACCGTACTCTCTCATAAGAATTGCCAAGTGTTAGCATTAGCTTTATTGCCTGTATTCTCTGTTGGATAGCGAGAAACACAAAGAAGTCTTCCCCCCCCCCAGCTTCCCGCATGAAAGAGTCCACATTGGAGACAAGCTTTTCCCAATGCTGCGCTGCCATGGCAACCCATTGGGTCACACTCTCTCGGCCTCAAGTGAAACTGTCTGAATACATCTTGGTCTGAAGAATCTCGTAATGGGGGACTTTATAAGAAAACCGACAATCTGGATTCAGAGACTGGATTATATGGCAGTGTGGACTCATACGATCCAGTTCAACCTGGATTCAGAGACTGGGTTATATGGCAGTGTGGGCTCATGTAATCCAGATCAAAGCAGACAATCTGGATTCAGAAACTGGATTATATGGCAGTGTGGACTGATATGATCCAGTTCTATGTAGATTCAGAAACTGGATTATATGACAGTGTGGACTCATACAATTCAGTTCAACCTGGATTCAGAAACTGGATTATATGGCAGTGTGGATTCATATGATCCAGTTCAACCTGGATTCAGAAACTGGATTATATGGCAGTGTGGATTCATATGATCCAGTTCAATGTGGATTCTGAAACTGGATTATATGACAGTGTGGACTCATACAATTCAGTTCAACCTGGATTCAGAAACTGGATTATATAGCAGTGTGGGCTCATGTAATCCAGCTCAAAGCAGACAATCTGGATTCAGAAACTGGATTATATGGCAGTGTGGACTCATGTAATTCAGCTCAAAGCAGATAATCTGGATTCAAAAACTGGATTATATGCATTGTGGACTCATACAATCCAATTCAACTTGGATTCAGAAACTGGATTATATGACAGTGTGGACCCATGCAATCCAGTTCAATCTGGATTCAGAAACTGGATTATATGGCAGTGCAGACTCATATAATCCAGCTCAAAGCAGACACTCTGGATTCAGAAACTGGATTATATGGTAGTGTGGACTCATATGATCCAGTTCAATGTGGATTCAGAAACTGGATTATATGACTGTGTGGACTCATACAATTCAGTTCAACCTGGATTCAGAAACTGGGTTATATGGCAGTGTGGGCTCATGTAATCCAGCTCAAAGCAGACAATCTGGATTCAGAAACTGGACTATATGCAGTGTGGACTCATACAATCCAGTTCAACCTGGATTCAGACACTGGGTTATATCACAGTGTGGACTCATGTAATCCAGCTCAAAGCAGACACTCTGGATTCAAAAACTGGATTATATGGCAGTGCGGACTCATGTAATCCAGCTCAAAGCAGATAATCTGGATTCAGAAACTGGATTATATGCAGTGTGGACTCATACAATCCAGTTCAATTTGGATTCAGAAACTGGGTTATATGACAGTGTGGACTCATGTAATCCAGCTCAAATCAGATAATCTGGATTCAGAAACTGGATTTTATGGTAGTGTGGACTCATGTAATCCAGCTCAAAACAGACAATCTGGATTCAGAAACTGGATTATATTTATTTATTTCCTATATTTATACCCCGCCCTTCTACCTCTGAAGTACAGTATGGCAGTGCAGACTCATGCTATCCAGTTCAATCTGGATTCAGAAACTGGATTATATTGCAGTACGGACTCATGTAATCCAACTCAAAGCAGAAAATCTGGATCCAGAAACTGGATTATATGGCAGTGTAGATGGGGTCTGATTGATTGCTTTCACACATCCACACTAATTGACCACTTTAAAAGTTCTTTAAAGGGTTACTGTGAGTTTTCTGGGCTGTATGGTCATATTCCAGAAGCATTTGCCTGCATCTATGGCAGGCATCCTCAGAGTTTGTGTGGTCTGTTGGAAACAAGGCAAGTGGGATATATATATCTGTGGAATAATGTCCAGAGTGTAAGAACTCTTGTCTGGGTTGTTGTAGGTTTTTTCGGGCTATATGACCATACTCTAGAGACATTCTCTCCTGACGTTTCGCCTGCATCTATGGCAAGTATCCTCAGAGGTAGTGAGGTCTGTTGGAACTAGGAAAATGGGTTTATCTATCTGTGGAAACACCAGGGTGGGACAAAGGACTCTTGTCTGCTGGAGCTAGGTGTGAATGTTTCAACTGACCAAATTGATTAGCATTTGATAGCCTGGAAGTGCCTGGAGCAATCTTTTGTTGAGAGGTGATTAGATTTCCCTGATTGTTTTCCCTTTGCTTTTTTGAACTCTTGCCTGTTTGAGGCAAGTGTGAATGTTGCAATTGGCCAGCTTGATTAGCATTGAATAGCCTGGCAGCTTTCAAGCTCTGCTGATATCTGTGGTGGAGTATCCATTGGCCTGTAGAGTTCTTTAAAGACTTGTGTCACTTTAACCAGGCTTGGGAAAATTAGATCAAAGGACACAATTTGTATCTTTTCTGGCTCCTGCTACATTCTATCTCAAGCCCACAACTGTACACATTTTGTTTTATATCTGAGACATTAATATTCTTGGTACTGAAGGGCTTGGATGAAAGAATCTGTGGAATTCACGCAACACAATTTCCTCTTAGCAGTGAACCAAGTACAAGAAAGGAGATTCCATCTGAACATGAGGAAGAACTTCCTGACTGTGAGAGCCGTTCAGCAGTGGAACTCCCTGCCCCGGAGTGTGGTGGAGGCTCCTTCTTTGGATGCTTTTAAACAGAGGCTGAATGGCCAGATGTCTGGTTGCTGATGACGCGATAAATAAATAGGGGTGATTTGAATGCAATATTCCTGCTTCTTGGCAGGGGGTTGGACTGGATGGCCCATGAGGTCTCTTCCAACTATTTGATTCTATGATTCTATTAAGCAGACTGGGAAGGCATATATTGATTGATTACTTGCAGTGGTTGGAGGAGAGAAAGCCAAGAAGAAAGTTCAATGGCCATTGAGTTCCAACTTTTGGCCCTCCAGCTGTTCTGGACTTCAGCTACCAACATTCCTGACAATTCAAGCTACTTGGGGTCTCAGAAGAGTTTTAGCCCAATAATGCCTGGGATATTTAAACTGACTGGATCCTTTGTTTGCCAGAACTGCAGTCTTTTTGTGAAATGATCATGCTGTATGTTCTAATTTTGTTCAAAAACCTGCAATACAATTCTTGTTTTCTAATCTTTCTACCTTGTGTGTGTGTTTTTTGCTAGTAGAGTGAGTAAAAGCTGGGGCACCCACAACAGGATTGTGGCTAGACAAAAATAGACCAGTTTATTTGAAGTGTAAATGGCAGGTACGGTTTGGGACAAAGGGGAGACCCCAGGTTGGGAACTGATAAGAGATTATTTTTGAGGTAAACAAGCAGTTCATAAAAATGTTTTACAACCCCTATTAGAATACAGGGTAGCAAAGGAAAATACGGACTGCTAAGACAATGTGTTTGGCCATTTTAAATGCATTAGTTTTAAGCCTCAGTTTGAGGAATGCAGATTTGACCATCGCCACCCCCAGCTCCTTCAAAGTCAAGCCACTCACTTCAAGGATCCATCCATCTTGCCTTTGGTCGGCCCCTCTTACTTTTTCCTTCCATTCCCCCCAGCATCATTATTTTATCCAAACTTTCCTGTCTTCTCATGATGTGGACAAAGTACTTTATCTTTACCTCTAATATCCTTCCCTCCAGTGAGCAGCCAGGCATTATTTCCTGGAGTATTGACTGGTTTGATATTCTTGAGGTCCAAGGCACTCTCAGAATCCTAGGACTGAGGCTCTTTCTACACTGCCATATAAAATCCAAAATTTCTGCTTTGTACTGAATTATATGGCAGTGTAGACTCATATAATCCAGTTCAAAGATGTAGATTATCTGCTTCAATTATCTGGATTATGTGGCAGTATAGAAAGGGCCTCAGTCCTAGGATTCTGGATGTGACCTTAAAGCCTTGCCTCCCTGGCATATTTTAAAACAAAAACTATATTGTCCTATAGAAAAAAATCAAGACAACTCTCATAAGATCTCTTTAGGTTTAGTCCCTCTGATGAAAGGTACTGGCATTGTATTCAGACTGAAAATGTAGCAGAAGTTTATTACATTTTGTAATAAAGAAATAGCCCTATAGTCAATCCCCCAATTCAGAACAAAAATATCACAAAGACACACATCAGAAAATATGGTGGAATAAGCACAGTACTGTCTTTCTTGTGCTATGCTTAAACCCAGCACATTTGTAAAGAAGCTTATAAATTCTTGAGGGAAAAAATAAAACCAGTCTAGCACTTTGTATTCTAATCATCATCATCTTCATCCTCCTCTTCCTCCTCCTCTTCCATTTCCTCAGCTGCCAGGGCCTCTTCTTGTGCAGCCTTGAGGGCCATTTCTTCTTCTACTGTTGGATCGACTGTTTCTGTGACTTCTGGTCCACTGGGGTATTCTGACTGCACATAGGGTGGCAATGGAGGGCTGTAATTATCTGGACTGTATTTGTGACCCCAGCCAATGTAGATATTATCAAATTTCCTAAAGGAGGAAAATTGTTAGAACATTAAGTCAAAGAGGAAAAAACCAGACCACTTTTCTAAAGCTGGATCTAAATAGTAATAATAATAATAATAATAATAATAATAATAATAAGAAGAAGAAGAAGAAGAAGAAGAAGAAGAAACACAACAAGATTAGTATACAGGAAACAAATCGTTATGCTGGCTGTTGTATTAAATCAAATGACAGACACTTCCCAAGTGTCTAGGACTATGTGATGTACCTGTAAATAATGCATGCAGATCCGAGCAGGGTGGCCTTTTGCAGCTGACAGATGGTAGTCAGCGCCGATTGTGTTTAAGTGCAAGCCAAGGTCTTTAGGCACTGTGCCCAGCATGCTGATCATCACTGGGACCACCTTTACTGGCCTGTCCCAGAGTCTTTGCAGTTCAATTA
The DNA here is from genome assembly GCF_025583915.1 of Anolis sagrei ordinatus. Lineage (NCBI taxonomy): Eukaryota > Metazoa > Chordata > Lepidosauria > Squamata > Anolidae > Anolis > Anolis sagrei. Next base: position 178,727,759 of record NW_026847549.1, on the reverse strand, counting down.
TTATTATTATTATTATTATTATTATTATTATTATTATTATTAATAATAATAATAGTAATAATAATAATAATAATACCCCACTTTTTCTCTATACAAAGGAATTCCAGAGTGGCAGTTCTGAATGTCTGCTGCTTTTTAAAATAATAATAATTTTTTTTGCAATAAAAGCAAAATAATAACGCAAGGTTAGTATTTAGATCCTTCCAAATTTGTAGAAACTGGCTAATTAAAGATTAACCATGAAGCAATTTATTAGCAATGCCACATCAACATCAATCAAGAAGCAATTAGAATAATTTCAGGTGCACTGAACTAGCACATAATGATATTTTCACTGGGCAAATGGCCAAATATACATGTGCAGTCCATCCTGGGTTTAGCTGCATCATTTCTAAGTATCACATAACTTACTAGCTGATGCAAAACTGCTTTTGCTATTGGACAACCTTTTGCCAAAAGCAAAGGGAAAGAAACACAGACATTAACTTACCTTCCGACAGCAAAGGAGGTTGCTCCGGGCCACAAATTGGCATGAAGAACTGCCAGGGCATATTGAGGAATTAAGTTTGTTGACAACTCTGCTGCCCATGGAGGGATGTTCTGAATGTCTGTTTTAGAAACAAACTCTGTGGTTAAGCTCTGTTATTGTACCAAAGTCAATTGTAAACTAATATTACAGAAAAACAAAAACACAGAAATACATATTTGCATTGAAATAAATAAACCAAAAGGAAATATTTGCCCACTTCTATGAAGTGATTAACAATTTTTCAATAAATCAGTCATTATGCTGAAAAATAAATTTAAATGCATCTGCCTTAATTATTGTTGAATTGTTTTCATTCAGCAGAACTGAGTGATACATATTTTAGCTATCGCTGAGTAAAGAAGTTGTAGTAGTGTGTCTTCAAGTCAGTTCTGATTTATGATGATAGTCATGAGGTTTTCTTGACTCTCTTTTGCCTGCTTCTGAAGCTGAGAGATTGTGACTTGCCCAAGGTCACCCAATGGGTTTCCATGGTTGAGTGAGAATATAGACTCTGGTCTCCAAAGTTGTAGTGCTATGTTCAAACTACTACATCTCACTGGCTCTTGAGTAAAGGATTAATGGCATTGAAATCAACTCTCCCTACAGTTGCTCTTGTAGATGAAAGAACAAATGTATTTGAGTTGTGTTTTCTAGGTCTATACCTAAAAGGCTTGTAGAAAGTCAGTGTGGAGGAACACTTTGAGAACTGGATTACAACTATGAACACTAGCATTTGAATCCCTGGAAATGACTTGAAGTCACAAACTAAAGAATACCAACCACTATGTGAAAAAAATATAACTGGGCCTCTACATCCATGGATTCTCTATTCATGGATTAAAGCCCCTTTTGATGGCAACCCTTGTTGGGCAAGTGGGCTTATTAACAAAAGACCCTCCTCATAAATGGATAGCAGACTAATTTATTAGCAGCAGCATGACCCAGCACCAGTAGCCCAAAGTGATAAAAATAACAAAAAAACACATCTCTTTCTTAGGCTTTTTAAAATAGCAAAATAATATGGTTGCACTATTTACAAGAACAAGATTTCCATAAAACTAAAGTTCTTTACGCTTCCTTCTTTGCTTCCAAGCTGGGCTTCTTTCTCACACAGCCTCTTTTCACTCTAAACTTACACAGGAGCTTCACACAGTAGACTTTTACACACAGCAGCCTTCACACTGGAGCTTTACACACAAGGTCTTCAACCTGGCTTCTCACACCAGGTCTCTTAATACTGAGGCCACTCACTCTGAGACCTAGCTCACACTGAGGCCTCTCTCAGACTGAAGCCTTTTCATACTGAGGGCAACTAACACTGAGGCATACTAACCTATAGGCACACCTACTTATACTTAACTGCAGTTTTTGCTAAGTCATTGCATCAATTTAACCCTTTCAGTGCTTGACTCACATTTTTGTAATTAAAAATACCTACTTAATTTTTAATATTTCTGACAACCATAAGGCTGACTTGGCCCTTGATGAGAATGAGATTGACACCCCTGATCTACACAGTAGAATTAATGCAGTTTGACACAACTTTAACTGCCACTCTGCTAGAGTGCTAGTTACTTACCAGTCTATATATCCTGGAATTCTATAGCACTGAGCCACGGTGGACAACGTCGTGTCAAGCTGCATTAATTCTACAGTAGGGACCACCACCTGTTTTCCTCAACAGCCCAAACCTAGACCACTTCTATATGGCTCCTGTGCTAGTACCTGCATCTTCAGACAATGGTGTGAGGAGTGGGGGTCCTATTTCTTGTGTCTCTTCTTGTTCCTCTGGTTTCTCTTCTTCCTCATCCTCTTCTTCCTCTTCTTCTGATTTTAGAAAGGGATTAACCCAAGTACACCGCCCCTAGAAATCCAAAGGACCAAGAGTTACAAAGCAAGATTGATGGAAACTCAGTTCTTCAATATTTGCAATATTCCTATGAAGTCATAATTAATGGAGATCTTACAGAAAAATGAAAGAAAGGAGGAGGAATCATGCCTAAACTGCATATAAGAGATTTTAATGGTGGACATTCTACCACTACCAAAGCCTTGCTGGCTTTCTCAGGGAAGGACAGCAGGTTCGAAGGGGAAGTGGAGGTTTTTAAAAATTGCCATGCTTACATAATTCAGAATTGCATATATAACATTCTTTTACCTTACACCACCAACTAGGATTCACCATTTATTCCTTACATATTCTTTATTGTGAGGAAATTTTATTGGAAGGAATGGGGGTTAGTCAATGTAAATGTTCATTTACAAACTGTCTTTAATTTTTATACTCATGTTTACATTGCTGATGTGGTCACATACTGATTTGTTTGTGTTCCATGAGCTAAGTGTTTACATGAAACTCCCCCTCCCCCCCCCAAACCTAAGATATTCTTAGCATTACAGCACTGCAAGTGTGTGTCCTACATTTTACTAACCATACCTGCATTAGAATATTAAGTACATGATGCACCCAGTTGGCAAGAGAATCAACCATCTCGAACACAGACATGGGTTCAAAGTCGGGATTTTCTTCATAGTTGTCTCTTCCTCCTCCTTCCTCCTCTTCATCTCCCTCTTCTTCTCCAAACTGATAAAATCCTAGTGGACTGATCTGAGTTGCTGCTGAGATGCGGGCAATCTGTGCCCTGAGGTAGTTGGTTTCATTCCCTGGGAAAGGTGGGTAGCTCACCACAGGGGCATCTAGCTTTCCAGTGAAAAACTTCTTGATCTTCCTAGCATTCACTATCTGTGCAGGGGTCACTTGGGGCAACTTTACCCAAGGTTTGCCTGCTTCATTGCAAACAAAATAGGTGAATTTGTTGGCCCCTGTCCCTTTCTCTTCTTTGGGTATTACTGGAGGCGGCTTGTAATTGGGCTTTGGCGGCTCGTCTTTCTCCTCATCTTCATCTTCTTCATCTTCTCTAAATTCACTCCCCTCCTTGAGTCCCTCTTCAAGTAATTCTTCCTCCTCGGCTTCCTCTTCCTCTTCTCCCTCACGAAACTCCACCTCTGCAACAATATAGTTTGCTTCGATACCTAAGATTTTCCCCCAGAAGCGACAGGTTTGGATTGGATGTGTCGCGACCAGTTGTTTGAGGGCAAGGAATATGTGGTAATATTCTTCCAAGCTCAAACCAACTCCAGCTTGTTCAAAATAGAAGGCTGTTTCCATTACGTTGGGTAGAGGAGTTTCTGGCTGAGGGGGGAAAGTTTGAATCAGTTAAGTATGGCTTAGGCCCAGGTTATTTGAAGGATCACATCACACTCTATAAACCTGTTAGAAATCTATGATAAGCAGGGGAGGGCATTCTCTCTGTACTGCCACCTGCTCAAGTGCATTTGGTGGAAACAAGGGAGAGGGCCTTTTTGGTGGCTGCTCCCAGACTTTGGAACTCCCAAGAGAGATTAGGGTGGCCCTATCCCTCTTGCTTTCAGAGGACCACTCTAAAAACCACCGTCAGACTACACAGAGAAGCTACTGAAATCAACTAACATGTGGACAATTTCAACAGAAAGGAGGAAACCATGAAAATGAACAAAATCTGGCTACCAGTATTAAAACAGAGAAATTCCAGACAAGAAACAATCAGACTTAGCTAGCCACCTCCCAACAAAGGATTCCCCCGGGCAGGAAGCAGCCAAGCCTTGAAGCTACAAGGCTATTCAATGCTAATCAAGATAATCAATTGCAACATTCACACTTACCTCAAACAGACAAAAGTTCTTTCTCCCACCCTGGGCATTCCACACATATATAAACCCCACAAACCTTTCCAACAAACCTCACAAACTCTGAGGATGGCTGCCATAGATGTGGGCGAAACATCAGGAAAGAATGCTTCTGGAACATGACCATACATCCCAGAAAACTCACAACAACCCAGTTAAGACATTCCTGTGCCAGCAGGCATTTGGGGCAGGATGAGGGGCACACTGCTGGGGAGATTGTGAGGGAAGTTGGGGAGAAAACTCTTTAAAATGTCACTATAATTATACAAATATTTTTATTCTAGCTTAACAGTATTTTAACTTATATCCATGATACAATATTTAATTGTTTTTAAAATTGTTTTTAATTTTTGTACATGTCTTTTAAAACTTATTGGGTTGTGTCATGTAAGTGTAAGCCACCTTGAGTCCCCATGGGAAGAAAGGCAGGGTAGAAATAAAACAAAGTATGATTTCCCCCCTTATAAATATCTGTTACTTCTATTTGTCATGTGTAGCCTGAGCATAAGTGTAACACACACCAGTAGAGCTAGCAAATGTGATTTATGCCCAAGCTTGGACAGGATAGTACTGTTTAATTTATTTTAGTTTACTAAACCAAATGGATCTGAAAAATAATATATGGTCAACTTTATAGCTGAAGTGCACACATTTTATTTTTTGACAACATAGTTTAAGCTCTTTCCTCTGATGTGCTTTTGTATTTCTCCAGCAACACTGCTTTAAGGACAAGATGTACCAGATTCAGGCATTGTTTGTGCCTGTAAATATGTCTCACTATGGTAAGAAGCAATGAAGGGAAAGTGAAACAAAACAGGACTAAAGGGGGTGGGCAACAAGTGACTTACCAGTTCCTCTTCTAATTCTTGCTCAGTTCCATCTCCTCCTCCACCCTTCTGGAAGAGTGTCTTATACATTTCAGCCAGGTCATAGGTTGGACTTTTCTCATATTCATCTCGTAGAGTATCTAGTTTCTTCTGAAACCGAGCGCATTTCACATCCTTGCTGATGTTCTCAATTATATCAGCTGGGTTTTCAGGCCGCTCATCAAGAATCTTGGCCAACATTTCAGCAAGGTGGTCATACCTATAAAATTAAGGGAAAGCAAATAAGATACGTTATTGGTTGCTACGATACAATCTCAAAATAACCACTTTCCTACAATCAAATCATCGGGTCATGGAAATAATGATTTAGCATTTGTGGAAGGTGTACATGTTATACCCTTAGAAGTACTAGTATTGGAGGAAATCATGATTTCATGTTTGAAACTCAAGGGGTTGAATCTAGACATAGCTGCAACTCAACTGCCTCAGTGGAAGCGGACTTTCCAGTCCCTTCCTCCACACATCAGTCTATTTTGGTTCCTTCAATCTGGGTGCAGATAAATGAGTAGAGATTCTTCTTTTTCTATAAACCACAGTCCCTCCATTTAGCAGGGTCCCCCAAATTTCTACGGCGGAGCATCTGTGGGAAAGGAGAGAGTTTTTCTGCCAGGTCAGTTGCACACGTCTAAATGTGAATAAAATGTCACTCCTTATAATTTGAAAGAAAAGGTGTGTCTATGAAGGATTTGTATAAAATAGGTTCTCCGTTAACTGGAACTCAAACAATGGGAAACTCAAGCATCCTGCAAAAAATTGATCAAAATTATTAAAATAATAAAAATGATTTATTAAATGATTTATTAAGTCTACATAGGGACCACCAAACGCAGCGCCCAGACACGCATCAAGGAACATGAAAGGCACTGCAGACTACTTCAACCAGAGAAGTCAGCCATAGCAGAGCACTTGATGAACCAGCCTGGACACAGCATATTATTTGAGAACACAGAAATGCTGGACCACACCAACAACCACCATGTCAGACTACACAGAGAAGCCATTGAAATCCACAAGCATGTGGACAATTTCAACAGAATTTCAACAGAAAGGAAGAGACCATGAAAATGAAAATGAACAAAATCTGGCTACCAGTATTAAAAAACTCAAAAATTATAACAGCTAAACAACAGAGGGGAAAAAACCAGGCACAGATTAACACCTCCCAGCAACAGATTTTCCCAGACTCAGGCAGGCCTTCAAATGCTAATGAAGGTGATCAGCTAAACATTCACACCTAACTGCAGCAGGGAAGAGCTCCTTGCCCCACCCCAGCCATTCCACAGATATATACGCCCATTTTTCCTACTTCCAACAGACCTTCTCAACCTCTGAGGATGCTTGCCATAGATGCAGGCGAAACGTCAGGAGAAATGCCTCTAGAACATGGCTCTATAGCCCGAAAAAACCCACAAGAACCTAGTGATTTATTAAAATTTATACACAATATTTCTTGCAGAAATGTAAGTTTAAATGTGGTGTGGTATATTGCGAGTAAGCCCATGATTTTGTTAGTGAAGTTCCTTAAATTAAAAAGTTCACTGAGTGCCATTTAACTAAAATTGCACACTGCATTCACAAAGCTATTTTTATAATAGAGTAAAACTGTGCTACATTTTGTCTCTGCTTGTCAATTTGCTCTTAATTACTGTATATCAATATTAATATTTTTTTTTCTCAAGTAAATCCAGAATTTATAGTATAGTAGAGTATGAAGGATACTTATTAGGCCTATTTTAAATAGTTTCAAGCAACCAGAAACTGAGTTTATCCATCATCTATCAATCCCCATGGGTTCTGGTTAATTGAGGCCCCATCTACACTCAACATTTAATGCAGTTCAGGGCTAGCTTCAAACTGCAGGGGCGAGACAACAAACTCCCAGAAAAGCATGTGAAAGGTAGCCCTTAATGTGCACCAGTGCTCTGTGGTTCAAACTGGTTCCAGGAATTTCTATGTAATTGTCTGCACAACAAAAACCATTTTCCTTGATGCCGATTTGAAACTGCATTAAATGGTCAGTGTAGGTGGGACCTCAGGGCCTACTGTATTGCATTTTAAAGAAAACCACATTAGATCCACTACAACTTGCATATGACTTCACTCTTTGGCCCCATCTACACTAACCATTTAATGCAATGTGTTGTCGAAGGCTTTCATGACTGGAATCACTGGGTTGCTGTGAGTTTTCTGAGGTTCTGAGGATGCCTATCATAGATGTGGGTGAAACATCAGGAGAGAATGCTTCTGGAACATGGCCATACTGCCCAGAAAACTCAGCAATCCATTTAATGCAATTTTAAATTGGTACTGAAGAAAGTGGTTCCAATGTGCAGCTGGAGCCCCCGGTGGCACAGTGGGTTAAACCCCTGTGCCAGCAGGACTGAAGACCGACAGGTCGCAGGTTCGAATCCGGGGAGAGGCGGATGAGCTCCCTCTATCAGCTCCAGTTCCTCATGCGGGGACATGAGAGAAGCCTCCCACAAGGATGATAAAACATCAAGTCATCCGGGCGTCCCCTGGGCAACGTCCTTACAGACGGCTAATTCTCTCACACCACAAGCGACTTGCAGTTTCTCAGGTCGCTCCTGACACGACAAAATAAATAAATAAATGTGCAGCTGCAGTAGAAAATCCTGGAATCAGTTTGAAGCCCGGAAGGTGATTACACAAACCGCAGAGCACTGATGTACATGAAGTGCTTTCTTTCATGTGCTTTGATGGGAGTCTGTTGTCTCACCATTGGAGTTTGAAGCTAGTTCCGAACTGCATTCATTTATCGGTGTAGATGGGGTCTCTCTCTGTCTCACCACTCCATACCCTTACTCACAAGCTCACACCCGTTTTGACACTCGTCTTCAACAGGTAGGCTTTCGCGTTTTTGATCGCAAGCGCCCTGGGCCCCGGGTCGGGGATCTGATCCTCATACAAGTTGACTCCCATCTGGTACAGGCCGAGTCCAGGCTCGTGGGTTTGATAGGGGCCGTGACCCCCGGCTTCGGACTGCAGGACCTGGCTTCCTCTCACTGCCGCCGGCGGGAGGTGGAAACTGCTTCTTGGCCCTGTTGGGGGCAACTGCTCAGCCGGCTGGGACATGCCTCCTGCAGGGTCTTGCACAAAGCTTCCTCTGCCCAAGGGCTCTTGAAATGTCACGCTGCCCCTTGGCTCCATGGTGCCGGCCCTTGGCTGGAAAAGAGGTCCACGGGCCTGCTGAGGCTGATACAAGGCCCCTCTTCCTTCTTGCTGTTCGTAGATGCTCAGCCGGGGCTGGTCAGGCTGGTAGAGGCTGCCCCTGTGGGGCTGCTGCTCTGGCGCTGGGCCTCCTTCAGATTCATCTTGGTCCACCGACGGAGGAGCCGCCGCTCCTGGATCTTGGATACTGGGATGCCTTACAATGCTTTGGCTGCCTTGCCTCAAAATGCCCTGACTGCTCTGCCTTAAAATCTGGCTGCCTTGGCTTGGGGGTGCCAGGCTGGCCTGCTCTGGGGTTTCCTCACTTTCAGGAGGTTGGGGGTCTCCAGGGGGTTCTGCCATCAGGAAATATGGGTTATATTGTTTCCTTCCCTTTTAGGCCTTCTTCCTTCCTGCCTGCCTGCCTCCAGCAGTTGCAGAAGCGTTGCTACGGTAAACCTGATCCCGTTGCTAAGGAGCGCTGATTGGTCGAGACGGCTTCTGCCCGGGCAAAGGAGGGAGGGAGGGAGGATGAGAATGCAAACTGAAAGAGCCCGGCCGCAGCAGAGTCAAGCGGGCGGGAGGGTTTATTTCTTTTTTTTCCTGACCAAATTGAAATAGAAGTCAGTTTTAACCTTTTCTTTGTTTCTTTTATCTCTAATTGCAAATGTCAAAATGGGAAAGATTTATGGCAGCTGCTTCTTACCTAGGAAACTTCCCTGCTTTCCTTTCTGCCTCAAAAATCTACTACATTCTGTTGCAAACTTCAGCCTTCCAGGTGTTTTGGACTAAAATGATAAAAGGTCTGGAGAACAAGCCCTATGAGGAGCGGCTTAAGGAGCTGGGCATGTTTAGCCTGAAGAAGAGAAGGCTGAATGGAGATATGATAGCCATGTATAAATATGTGAGAGGAAGCCACAGGGAGGAGGGAGCAAGCTTGTTTTCTGCTTCCCTGGAGACTAGGACGCAATGGAACAATGGCTTCAAACTACAAGAGAGGAGATTCCATCTGAACATGAGAAAGAACTTCTTGACTGTGAGAGCCGTTCAGCAGTGGAACTCTCTGCCCCGGTGTATGGTAAAGGCTCCTTCTTTGGAAGCTTTTAAACAGAGGCTGGATGGCCATCTGTCAGGGGTGATTTGAATGCAATATTCCCGCTTCTTGGCAGGGGGTTGGACTGGATGGCCCATGAGGTCTCTTCCAACTCTATGATTCTATGATTCTATGACTGCAACTCCCACAATCCTACAGTCTGTTGCAAACTTCAGCCTTCCAGGTGTTTTGGACTGCAACTCCCACAATTCTACAATCTGTTGCAAACTTCAGCCTTCCAGGTGTTTTGGACTGCAACTCCCACAATTCTACAATCTGTTGCAAACTTCAGCCTTCCAGGTGTTTTGGACTGCAACTCCCACAATCCTACAATCTGTTGCTAACTTCAGCCTTCCAGGTGTTTTGGACTGCAACTCCCACAATTCTACAATCTGTTGCAAACTTCAGCCTTCCAGGTGTTTTGGACTGCAACTCCCACAATTCTACAATCTGTTGCAAACTTCAGCCTTCCAGGTGTTTTGGACTGCAACTCCCACAATTCTACAATCTGTTGCAAACTTCAGCCTTCCAGGTGTTTTGGACTGCAACTCCCACAATTCTATAATCTGTTGCAAACTTCAGCCTTCCAGGTGTTTTGGACTGCAACTCCCACAATCCTACAATCTGTTGCTAACTTCAGCCTTCCAGGTGTTTTGGACTGCAACTCCCACAATTCTACAGCCTGTTGCAAACTTCAGCCTTCCAGGTGTTTTAGACCGCAACTCTCATAATTCTACAGTCTATTGCAAACTTCAGCCTTCCAGGTGTTTTGTACTGCAACTCCCTCAATTCTAGTCTGTTGCAAACTTCAGCCTTCCAGGTGTTTTGTACTGCAACTCCCACAATTCTAGTCTGTTGCAAACTTCAGCCTTCCAGGTGTTTTGTACTGCAACTCCCACAATTCTACAGTCTGTTGCAAGCTTCAGCCTTCCAGGTGTTTTGGACTGCAACTCCAAAACAGTCTGTTGCAGCCTCCCAGGTATTTTGAACTGCAACTCCCCCAATTCTACAGCCTGTTGCAAACTTCAGCCCTCCAGGTGTTTTGGACTGCAACTCCAAAACAGTCTGTTTCAAACTTCAGCCTTCCAGGTGTTTTGGACTGCAACTCTCACAATTCCTAACAGCCAGTAGGCTGTTAGGAATTGTGGGAGTTGAAGTCCAAAACACCTGGAGGGCCCAAGTTGGCCCATTCCTGATCTACAGACTATTGCATTAATGCAGTTGTACACCACTTTGACTTCTATGGGAATCATGAGAGTTGTAGTTTTACAAGGTCTTTAGCTTTCTTGGAAACTCAGTACAAGAGCTTTAGCTTTCTCAAGCTCTTTCCACACAGCTGGATAAAATCCCACATTGTCTCCTTTGATTTGGGATATATGTCAGTGTAGACTCAGATAACCCAGGGCCCTTCTGCAGAGCCCTATATCTCAGAATATCAAGGCAGAAAATCCCACATTATCTGAGTTTGTGTGGAAGGGCCCCCAGTATCCCCTAACGGTCTCCTATCAGGTACTAACCAGAGCAGTGTAGACTCATAGAACCCATTTTAAAGCAGCTAATCTGCATTCTGAATCTGGATTATATGGCAGTGTAGATCCAGGGCCCTTCCTCACAGCTCTATATCCCAGAAAATCAAGGCAGATAATCCCACATTTTCTGAGCGTGGACTCAGATAACCCAGTTCAAAGCAGATATTGTGAGGTTTCTGCCTTGAAATTCTGGGATATAGGGCTGTGTGGAAGGGCCCTGGGTTATCTGAGTGCACATTACTATATAATCCAGTTCAATGTGGGTTTTATTCAGCTGTGTGGAAAGGGCCTTAGGGCCTGTCCAGACAGGACCTTTATTACAAACCTTCCCTGGTTTGTAGCGAAGTAATTTGATGGTGGATTTATTCCACGCCTTCTTGGAAGGTGTGGGATAAATCCATTTTTTCCTGTGTCTGGACTGCAGAATACTGCAATCCAGACAGTGTTCACACAGTTTACTGTGCTAAATAAGCCAATAAACTTGGGAACACCTACCCCCAGACCCCTTAGAAAAGTAATAAAAACTTATTAAGCCTCAATTACAAGACTTGGCGGGCTCTCCTGGCAGGTAGAAATGATGCACCAGGAGTGTGGGGGGAGGGAGGAAAATAATTCCCCCCCCCCCCCCCCCCCCCCCCCCCCCCCCGCTCTCCTGGAGAGCCAGGCCAGGCTTGTAACGTCTAGTCCCAAGAGAACGTCTGGACACCCACCCCAGAAAGTGCACACTTTCTGGGGTGGGTGTGGACAGACCCTCAGGAAAATCCACGTTTTTAAAACGTGGATTCTCCTGGGATAAAGGCTTGTCTGGATCCGGCCTTAGTCTCAGTTTTATTTATTTATTTAATTTTCATGTCAGGGCAACCAGTCAATTATATTACATTTCTAACAGAACAAACAAACAAACAAACAAACAGACAAAATACAAAATGTGTGAGTTTGGTAGTTGATTAAATGTCCTTTGACCAGTATCTGGCCACTTGGAGTGCTTCTGGTGTTGCTGCAAGAAGGTCCTCCATTGTGCATGTGGCAGGGCTCAGGTTGCATTGCAGCAGGTGGTCAGTGGTTTGCTCCTCTCCACATTCGCATGTCAAGGATTCCACTTTGTAGCCCCATTTCTGAAGGTTGGCTCTGCATCTTGTGGTGCCAGAGCGCAGTCTGTTCAGCGCCTTCCAAGTCTCAGCTAGGGGATGGCAAGATGTTGGATATTGCCAGAAACAAAAAATAAATATAGCAAGACCAGAGCCCAGTAGATGGCAGTAGAGGTTAGCATTAGTTACTGAGAAATTCAAAAAGTTAGACAAACAAACAGTAGAATTATAATCAGAAATGGAATATGGGGGTGAGAGAGCCTTGTGCAAAAGGTGAGATAGCATTTTATGTGCGAAAGACTGAAACAACTTATGAAAGTGGGAAGAACTATGTAAGTGGCTATTTATGCGCTGTCAAAAGAGAAAAAATGCACCAACAAACAAGATAGAAGACAAATTTAAATGAAGAATGTGTGTGGGCGAATATAAATAGTTAGATTCAAATTCAAACACAATTCATATAATTTTAAAAATAGAAACACAGTGCACCTTGTCATAGTGGAGATGACATGTGGTGTTCTTGAACTGCAGCTCTGAGCCACCTTTATCCACATAGCCAATGGTATAAAGAATTGAAGAACAACATCTGGAGCATCATGCTTTGCTCATCTTCCTTTAGAAAAGTAGTAGAGGACAGGCATTGTTTTCTTCATTAGTTTTTACTTGAGCCTATTGAACAACTAGGATCCCTGTCCCTTCTGCAGAACTGGATGGGTGGAATAAGTACAGTTTGCTGCCTAAGACAGAGCAACAAATGGTACCAGTCAAACTACATCGTACTAAAGCCAGCCCAGGTATTTTGACTTACAAATTAGAAATTTACAGAAAATATCCCAAATCCCACATTAAAATACAACTGGACTCAATTAAATACCCATTTTGTGTCTTTTCTTGATACCCTAAATCTGGTGTATGTAGCAGTTCATTTATTTATTTTGTGTCAAAAGCATTGCATAAATAAGTATAAACTGATAAAATAGAGGGAGCATAAGCAGTTAAATAATTTTAGACCAAAAATGGGCAACAGCGACTGCATTGCCTGTAGCTTTAATAAATTCTTTCTCTGTGCATGAGGCAGGGCATTGTGGGCAAGCATACAGATGTGGAGTTGTTTGTTCTGCTCCACAGCCACACAAGGTGGAGGATTCTTCTAGGTAGAGCCATTTTGCCAGCTTATTTTTTAATCTGCCCACTCCACTTCTGAATTTGTTCATGGACTTCCAAGTTGCCCATTCTTGTTTGGCCCCTGGAGGAAGACCCTTGTGGGGGTCATCCAGTTGAGGTTTCCTGGTTTAGTTACCAAAAGGAATAACCTTGCTGTTGCTTGGGGAACATTAAGAGGAGTGGTGGTTCTCATGAAGCTTTTCCTTGATTTGAGTTTCCTGGTAGGAGGCTGATACCTTATTTCTCTCACAGTGAGCTGTAACTTCCCATCACACATCCCTGGGGGGGGGGGGGGGGGGGGATGTCAGCTAACTTATAGAGTCTATCAACAGGTGTAGGTTTGAGACATCCTGTGATTATTCTGCATCTTTCATTCAGTGCTGTATTCACCTGCGTTGCGTGGGCAGACTTGTGTCAAACAGGGCAGTCGTTCTGAATGGCTTGCTGTTATTGACTGCTGTCAAGTTGACCTTAATTTATGGTGATCTTTTAATCAAAATCCTCCTTTCTTCAACAGCTCTGCTCAGGCTTTGCAGAGTTGTGTCTTCCTTGGTGCTCTTCCTCTTTTCCTGTTGTTTTCTACCTTATTAAGCATTATTGGCTTTTCTAGTGAATCATGTCTTCTCATTATATCTCCAAAGAAGGACAGTCTCACTGTCGTGATTGTGGCTTCTAGCGAGAATTCAGGCTTGATTTGATGTTGGTCTCATTTATTTGTCTTTTTAGCAGCCCGTGGGACTTGTAGAACTCCTCCCCAGCACCATATTTCAAATGGGCTGGATTTCTTTTAATCAGCTTTCTTCAGTATCCAACTTTCACAACTATACACAGGCATGGGAAATATAAAGATATTTGATTTATCTTTACCCTAAGATCTTGTCTAGTTCTTTTATACATTCTTTTCCAAGTCCTGGGCTTTTTCTTGTTTTCTTGTTTCTTGACTGCAGTCCCCATTGGCACTTGCCAATAATTATAATTATAATCATTAATATAATCAATAATGTAATTGATATAATCAATAATAATAATCATTCCCAGTCTTTGCTCATTTCTGCAAGTAGTATGGTGTCATTTGCATATCTTTCCATCCTACTTCTTCAGTCTGATCCTGCTTTCTGTATGATATATTTTGTATACAAATAAAACAGGGTGATTAAATGCAGCCTTGTCTGATCCCCTTGCCGATAGGAAATGATTCAGTTTCTCCACATTCTGCCCTATCCTTAGCCTCTTATGCGGAGTGTAACATATGCATCAGGACAATCAAACGTTGTGGCATGCTCAGTACTTTAAGAGCAATCCATAGTTTTTCATTATCTATACATGCAAAGGCTTTGCTTTAATCTATAAAGTGCAGGATAACATTCCTTTGAAATTTGCTGGTGTGCTGCATTGTCCAATAAATGTTTGCAACACATTCTTAACTGCTTGAAGAGTTTTAGGTGTCACACTGACCAACACACATTTTGGTGCCTCAAATGTTAGCCTTGTTTCTGGGTATATATGACCTGTTGATTAAAAAAAATGGCCCGTTTCACTTTATCATCTCTAGTTTTTGAGAGAAAGAACATATGCCATATGCCAGTCTTCATTGGCTCAGTGATCGAAAACCATGATAACTATATCTAAGAAACTATAATTGATACGTTCTAACGAATGCAGTTTTCTGACAAAGCTTTTTTGTTGGCTTTGTTATCATAGAATCATAGAATCAAAGAGTTGGAAGAGACCTCATGGGCCATCCAGTCCAACCCCCTGCCAAGAATCAAGAATATTGCATTCAAATCACCCCTGAAAGATGGCCATCCAGCCTCTGTGTAAAAGCTTCCAAAGAAGGAGCCTCCACCACACTCCGGGGCAGAGAGTTCCACTGCTGAACAGCTCTCACAGTCAGGAAGTTCTTCCTCATGTTCAGATGGAATCTCCTCTCTTGTAGTTTGAAGCCATTGTTCCGCGTCCTAGTCTCCAAGGAAGCAGAAAACAAGCTTGCTCCCTCCTCCCTGTGGCTTCCTCTCACATATTTATATCCATCAAGGCTTTTTGCTTTTTGGAAGAAGATAGCGTCTTTTTCCATTCCTCTCTGACAATTTTCTTGGCTTTAGTCCAGAGTTTTGCTCTCAGGGCGCATCCACACCAGCGTGGAAAATGTGCGCCCTCCTGGAGTTTTACATGGGGCATCCAAACGATGCCTCACATAAAACTTCAGTAATTTGCTGCAAAGCAAATTCATTTAATTAATTTGATACTGGATTAGACCCAAGTCTTCCTGGAAGACTCAAGTCTAATCCAAAATGGCCAGTGTCTGGACTGCCCCCTCAAAAGTCCTGAACTTATAAGGGGACAGTCCACACAGCCCTCTCAGGTTTTCCAGGCTGATTCAGCCCGGAATTTCCGAGAGTTCTCTAACATCCCCCAAACCCCCCAGAAAAGCCTCAAAAAGTAAAAATTATTTACCTGGCTCACATTTCCCTGCTGCCGGTCCTCTCCTGGCACATAGAAATGATGAGCCAGGAGAAGGGGGCAAAGGAGGAAAATAGCTCCTGGCCCCACTTTCTCGTGGTGTGTCACTTCTACGTGCCAGTAGAGGGTCGGCAGCAGGGAAATGTCGATAGGGTAAATAATTTTTAGTTTTTAAGGCCTTTCTGGGGTTTTTTTGTTGGTGTCTGGGTGCCCTGCCAGGAGGTCCAGCAGGGCATCTGGACCCCCCCCCCAAGAAAAGCACAAGCTTTCTGGGGTGTGTGGACTCTAATCCGAGCCCAACTGGGGTTTTTTTTTTAACCCAGTTGGGTGCAAATTAAAGTCCTGTCTGGAACTGCCCTCAGTCAACTAGGTTTGAGAGAGCAAATCTGTTTTTCACATTATCTTTTAATTTTATACATGGATATTCTTCAGGTTGCATTTCAGTATGATGGTTTAGTGCTCTTCTTAATTTTTTTTATATTAGTAGTTTAAGTGTTTAATTAGTGGGTAATTTTAGGTGAATCAATTTAATTCTTGATCAAATATAAAACTAAAAAAATGGTGGTAACAAACCCTTGGTAAACAATGCTGTAGTTCTCTTTGGTTTGGATATGCTCTGAATAATTATTTCAACATAGTTTTCATGGGGCGAATTGGTCATGGTGCTTTATGTTTTTAATTCAGTTCCCATTGATCTGAAGTGGATTTATGCTCCAGTAACTTAATCTGGATGAAATCCATTTCCCCCCTGCCTTAAATGGATTATGTATTTGTTTTTAATCTGATCTGTTTTATTATATTTTTATTACTACTTTGTGCTTTATGTTTTTAATTTGCACACTGCTCAGATAACTTTGGTTATCTAATTGTTTTCAAAATGCAATAAACAAATATGAATATCAAATAATAAATCCCAATGAGATTGAAAAAAAAGTTGATTTCATGACATCGCTGGTAGTGATGATGATGGTATCATACATATGATCCCTAAAAAATCTGAAGTTTGAGGCCAGATGAGGCCTGATCAATAGTTTTCTTTGATCAAGTCACCAAACTTAGATATTGTAGATTAACATGAATCCATGTGTGTGTCTCTGTGTTTGTGTCTATGTTTTCAATCTGCCTGAATACACAATGTATATTGAATGCTGTAACTTTGAACAAAGTTGGGGCCTTTTGAGCTTTTTATAGAATCAATAAATGTCTGTTTTTCTTCTGTTTTTCACCTTGTAGGTCAGGGCTGGTCACCCACTGGAACAACTCATTTATGATTCACAAGGACAGATTCCTGTCAAAAAGCAAAAATAAACTGAGCTGGATATGTATGTGGATGGCAAACAAAGAGAAGGGATGCTGAAAGCAGAATTAGAAACTCAAAGTTTAATTATAGCTGATTATAATGATGGCATGAACTCATTAGTTTTGATAATGTTCTGGTATGACATGTGCTTGGTTGCCCACTCTCCCAATTCAGTTTGACTATGGCAAAGTTAAACATCAGGGCAGCTGTGGTCAAAAACTTGATTAGCAATGGTGCTTAGAGGCTCTTGTCTTGTGGAAATGCTATTAGGAAGTAAAGGCTATTATTTTGCAGGGGGCTGATAGACGGCACAGCTGTTGCTTGGAAAAGAACAATGTATGTTTAGAGATTTCATGGGTGGTTTTGAACCAATGAAAGCGAAAAAAAACTTTAAAAGCATTGCTAATGAGAATGAACTACTTTTGGGGTCTTGGGACCATCCTAATTAGTTGCTCAAGACACTTCAGCCTCTTATTGAAGTAGGCCATTTGTGTGTTGGTTTTGCTGTAAGTTCAATAGGTTAGCTTGATGACTAGATTGGTCTTTGACCCATCTATGCCTTCACTGATATTTAAGTGACCTGTTCTGGGAGTCACAAAACACTTATGGCATTGGGTTGCTGTGAGTTTTCTGGGCTGTATGGCCATGTTCCAGAAGTGTTCTCTCCTGACTTTTCACCTACATCTATGGCAGGTATTCTCTGAGGTTGTTAGGACAGTTGGAAACTAAGCAAATGAGGTCTATATATCTTCAAGGGTGGAAGAAGGAAGACTTGTCTGCTTGAGGCAAATGTGAATGTTGCAAATGGTCACTTTGATTAGCATTTAATGGCCTTGCAGTTTCAAAGCCTGCCTGGTTGCTGCCTCTTGAAATCCTTTGTTGGGAGGTGTTAGCTGGCCCTGATTAATTCTTGTGTGGAATTCCCCTGCTTTTTGAGTGTTCCTCTTTATTTAATGTCCTGATTTTAGAGTGTTTAAAATACTGGTAGCCAGATTTTGTTCATTTTCATGGGTTTCTCCTTTCTGTTGAAATTGTCCACATGGTTGTGTATTTCGATTGACTAATCAGCATCATTGTTTGGATACAGAGCTACACCAGGGCTTCTTAAACTTTTCCTCAATAGTTACCCCTTTCTGCCCATTTTTTTTACATGACGTCAGGTATATAGATATATAAAAGAGGCACATGAATCAATATTTACTGATAACAAACCAGCATTTGCAAGGCTTGTTAAACAGGCTGATTTTGTTGTAGTACAGTGTGCTGATCAAGCTACTACTAGTAGTAGAAGGAGAAAGAGGGCTGCTCAGGTGCTGGAACAAGAGCAGCAAAGGAAGCGAATTAGGGAGATATTCATGACACCTACAGATACTGAGTTGTTCGAAGGTTTCACAGACTCTGAGATGGAGGAGGAGGGAGATGGGAGTAGAGGCTTGAAACGGGTTACTCGGGAGCAAGAGTCAGATGAAGAAAGGGAAAGGAAGCGGATCCGTGAAATACTTAATGCTCCAACTGAGGAAGAAGACTTCATGGGGTTCACGGGGAGTGATGGGACTGAGAGTGATAATGGAGAGGAGGATGGGCTAGACTGGACCCATGTGCAGGAAATCAGGGATATATGTACTCAACCCACATCAAGTGATGAGTTTGAGGGGTTCTCGGGAGACTGGCAACCTGGTAATACATGGGGTGATCTAAGTCTTGATAGACGCTGGAAGAGTTGGAGGGACGGGTGTTGGCGAGCAGCTGTGGAAGCTAAAGCACCTGAGAGTGATGAAGACAGGGTGGAGACCAGTTCATCTGATGATGAGTTATAGGATAAAAGAAGGTATCAAACTTTGAGGACTTTGCAGTAGGCAAAGTGTTGTATTGGGCTTGGGACTTTGTTGCTGCCTTTACTTTCGCCTTGGGTCCTGGGACTGCAGATCGCTGTGCTTCCATGCTTCTACTGACTGGAATCCTGTGAGTGCTGACTTCTGCTTCCTTGCTGACTTCGGATTGTTTTTGGACAACGACATCGCGTTTTGGATTTAACTTCTGCTGTTGCTTAATTGTTTGATTTGCTTTGTTTATTATTGTGTTATGTTTCTATTGTATTGTGTTTTGAGGCTTCGGCCTGTGTAAGCCGCATCGAGTCCTTCGGGAGAGGCTAGCGGGGTACAAATAAAGTTAATAATAAATAATAATAATAATAATATTTATGTAAATGTCTAGAATTACACTTAATTCAGTGGGCACGTTTTTGCTTGCTCCCACCTTGCTACCTTGTATTCTGTGAACTCTGTGATTTTGAAGCAGTTTGCTTGAACTTTTTGTTATATCGGATTATATCTCTGTATAATCCGGATTATTATTATTATTATTATTATTATTAACTTTATTTGTACCCCGCGAGCATCTCCCGAAAGGACTCGATGCGGCTTACACAGGCCGAAGCCACAAAACACAATACAATAGAAAACATAACATAGCAATAACAAAGCAAATCAACAATTAAGCAAAACAGCAATGACAATACATCAAGACATATTAAAACTGGTTCGGCCGGCGTAAAGGGGTACAGGGTTAAAAGTGCTGAAATGGCAGGAGGGGCGTAGGAATTAAAAGTGCGGTGTGCAGCGATGTTAATTGTGCTAAAGTGCTACTAGGACTTGGGATGGGGATTCCTAATCCGAGAAGGCACAATGGAACAGCCAAGTTTTTAAATTCCTTCTGAAAACTGCTAATGTAGGGGCCTGTCGGAGATCTTTTGGAAGGGCGTTCCAGAGTTGGGGGGCCGCCACGGAGAAGGCCCTGTCCCGTGTCCCCACCAAGCGCGCTTGCGACGTGGGTGGGATCACGAGCAGGGCCTCCCCAGATGATCGAAGCGAGCATGTGGGTTCGTAGATGGAGATGCGGTCACGCAGGTAGGGTGGTCCCAAACCGTTTAGGGCTTTGTAGGTGAGCACCTGCACCTTGAATTGGGCTCGGAAAATAAATGGCAGCCAGTGGAGCTCCTTAAACAGAGGGGTGGACCTCTCTTGATAATGAGCTCCAGTTAGCATCCTGGCTGCTGCCCGCTGGACCAATTGAAGTTTCCGAGCCGTCTTCAAGGGCAGCCCCACGTAGAGCGCATTGCAGTAGTCCATTCTAGAAGTGACCAAGGCGTGGACCACCCCGGCCAGATCAGCCTTCACGAGGTATGGTCGCAGTTGGCGCACAAGTCTCAGTTGCGCAAAGGCCCTCCCGGATACCGCCGACACCTGAGCCTCAAGTGTGAGCGAAGAATCCAAGAGGACACCCAAACTGCGGACCTGTGGCTTTAGGGGGAGTGTAACCCCGTCCAACACAGGTAACCACCCTATACCCCGATCTGGTTTACGATCGACCAGGAGGACCTCTGTCTTGTCGGGATTGATCTTCAGCTTGTTCCTCCTCATCCAGATCGACACAGCGGCCAGGCACTCGTCTAGTACCCGAGAAGCCTCCTTGGAATTAGGTGGAAAGGAGTAGTAGAGTTGTGTGTCATCCGCATAGAGATGGCACCCAACTCCAAAACTCCGGATGACCTCTCCCAGCGGTTTCATGTAGATGTTAAAAAGCATGGGAGACAAAATGGAGCCTTGCGGGACCCCACAGGTCAAAGGCCAGGGGTCAGAGCAGGCGTCTCCCAGCTTCACCATCTGAGTTCGTCCCTCCAGGAAGGACTGGAGCCACGACAAAACCGTGCCCCCGAGGCCCATCCCAGAGAGACGACCCAGAAGGATACCATGATCGATGGTATCGAAAGCCGCTGAGATGTCCAAGAGAACCAACAGGTCACAATCCCCCTGTCCAGCTCCCTAGCGAGGTCATCCACCAAGGCGACCAAAGGCTGTCTCGGTGCCATGACCAGGCCTGAAACCAGACTGTGACTGATCTAGGTAGTTGGTGTCGTCTAAGAAACTCTGGAGCTGGGAGGCGACCACCCGCTCCAGCACCTTACCCAGAAAGGGGAGGTTGGAGAGACTGGTCTGTAGTTACTCAGCACCGTGGAGTCAAGGGAAGCTTTTTTGAGGAGTGGGCGAATAATGGGCGATTATTCTCCAAGTTGCGTTTTTTGCTTAGCAGTTGCTACAGACTTTGTTTTATTGCTAGACTCGCTGAATTCAAGTGTTTCTAAGCGATTTTTGTTTGTTAATAAACCTTGTTTGGACCTTTTACTTGTGTTTGGCTCCTTTAAGGCTTCTGGTTCATGACAGATTTTCCTTTTGTGCTTACTACAGTTGAGGCATTTTCTGCATAATCCACTGTAAATGCTGCATATTGTTGCTAACAAATTGGTGCAAATGGGTGCCGTTCAGAAACCTTTTCCTGTTGTTAATTTTTTCATGACCCCAACACTGAGTTAAGGGACCCCATTTGGAGTTGAGACCCACAGTTTAAGAACTGCTCTACATGAGAGTGCTGTAAAATGTCAAAACAATTCACCAAGCTTTATGAGATATCAGACGAAATGTAAATGCTGTTCTATGTCATCACACAATCAAGATATATTCTGGACCTGGTGGTATCTGATTGGATTGGATAAGTGCAAAATTTACCAAGTAGTAAAATGACCACAAGGACCTAAATACACTCAAGGCTGATCTGGCCGGGGTGGTCCATGCCTTAGTCACCTCTAGACTGGATTACTGCATGCGCTCTACGTGGGGCTGCCCTTGAAAACGGCTCGGAAATTCCAGTTGGTCCAACGGGCAGCAGCCAGGATGTTAACTGGGGCCCATTACAGAGAGAGGTCAACCCTCCTGTTTAAGGAGCTCCACTGGCTGCCGTTTATTTTCCGAGCCCAATTTAAGGTGCAGGTGCTTACCTACAAAGCCCTGAACGGTTTAGGACCACCCTACCTACGCGACCGCATCGCTGTCTACGAACCCACACGCTCACTCTGATCATCTGGAGAGGCCCTGCTCGTGATCCCGCCCGCGTCACAAGCGCGCTTGGTGGGGACGCGAGACAGGGCCTTCTCCGTGGTGGCCCCCCGCCTCTGGAACGCCCTCCCGAAAGATCTCAGACAAGCCCCTACACTGGCAGTCTTCAGAAAGAATTTGAAAACCTGGCTGTTCCAATGTGCCTTTTCAGATTAGGAATCTCCCACGTACCAAATCCCAGAAGCACTTTAGTACCAAAATCACTGCACACTGCACACCGCACTTATATCATAATCCCACACCCCTCCGATATATCAGCACTTTTAACCTTGTGCCCCTACTCCGGCCGACTCAGTTTTTAATAATGTCTTGTCGTATTGTTATTGTCATTGTTTTTGCTTAACTGTTTTTATTTGCTAGATATTGTATTGTTGTATTATGTTGGGCTTCGGCCTATTCGGGAGATGCTAGCGGGGTACAAATAAAGTTATACAAATAAATAAAGTTATAATAATAATAATAATCATAATCATAATAATAATAATTGGGAGCTATGCAAGGTTAGCTCTGATGAGTACATATAAGCATGATATAAGGTCTCTGTTTGAGATTTCTCCCTCATATCTCTTAGCTGTAAGGCAAGATGTAACCAAAGCATCTGCCTCCAAAATGAATTTCAATTTTATTTGGAAAAGCCTCTACTTTTATATGGAATTATGTTTATACTTTAAATAACATGGTGATAGATAAATAATGCAACACATGCAACTGTCATGATGTACAAGATTCCATCAGCACCCAGCAGTCAACATTCAGATAGACCTGTTTGCTTATTTTGGCTGCTTTTTAAAACAAGGAAACAGCCTGAGACTGGGCTATTAAAAAGACCATATTTCTATTTCCAACTTTGTGCAGGTTTAGATTTTTGGGATAGAGCTTTCTGTCAGTCCTCAGTTTCCTAAGAAATTATGAATGGGCACAATAGGCAATAGGAACTGTCCCGAAGAGATTTTACCAACAGACGGTTGTTCCCAAGGCAACCTATTATATTTCTGATTCATGGAGTAGTGCTCCACAGAGCTTTGCTCTGAGATGAATGAAGAAGCTGTTTTCTCTTTTGGGTAAAACCAGCAATTTCAATTCTTTTTATTAACTGTTGGAAGTAAATTCCTAGTCAGTACTTAGCCAAATGTAGTAGTACGCTTAATGGGAAGGATCCAAAATGAACGAGGCCCATTCATACTACACAATTTTTTTTGTCATGTCAGCAGCGATTTGAGAAATTCTCTCACTTCTGGTGTGAGAGAATTGGCCGTCTGCAAGGACGTTGCCCAGGGGACACCTGGATAATTTGATGTTTTTATCATCCTTGTGGAAGGCTTCTCTCATGTCCCCACATGAGGAGCTGGAGCTGACATCATCCGCCTCTCCCCAGATTCGAACCTGCGACCTGTTGGTCTTCAGTCCTGCTGGCACAGGGGTTTAACCCACTGCTCCACCGGGGGCTCCATACTACACAATTATAGCACTATATCCCACTTGTATTGCCATTGCAACAACCAATGGACTTCTGGAATTGGCATTTTGGAGAAGATTATTTAGAATTCTTAGCCAGAGAGCTATAGACTGTACTACAAATCCCAGGAATCCACAGGATGCATCTATGGCAGTTATAGTGGCAACATAGCACTGTAATTATGCCGTGTGAAAGGATCCCTAGATGCTCCAGATTAAGTATTAGCTCTGGAACTGTGGTCGAATTTAGACTGAGACCATGGAGGGCAGTGCCTGGCAAACATTGATGTAGTTCCCAATTGAAGAACACACTCCCCAGGTACAATACAAAACTTTATTACAGTTACTGACCAGCACAAAGCGGGGCACAAGCACCCTGGGAAGGGGAAACACAGCTCCTCAGTGAAACAGTTATTAAAAAACAGATTAGAAAACAGTTTAAAATCAGATTTAAAAAACACAGGCCAATGTAGCAATGGAACTGGGAGGGGGGAAGACTGATAGGAGGGGTCAAAGCTCTGGTGGGTGCACTGAAAGGGATGGAAGGGGCATATTTCAAATTTAGTAGTATTTAGCTGTAACAGGTTGCTCTACCTACATTCCCAACAGGGTCCTACCTTGCGGGGTCAATCATCATCCATCTAATTTTAAGGGCTGCAGCACTAAAAATAGCAATACTGTAACTTATTGTAGTGCTTGAGTCTGAAAGCAGCAGGATGGAATAATAGTTTTCAGTGTGCTCTCACTCACCAGGTGAAGACAGACACAGAGATTTTTTAGCAGAAAGGATGCAAGTACAGCTAGGACCAAAATGTACAAGCATAACCAATGCCTTAAGTCTTAATTTCCTTGGCCAGCCAATTCTCAGCTTGATGGAAACAATCAGCTGGGCGAGTATTGGCCAGCAATATCAGATCTAGAACAGAAACTGCCTGCTGACCAATACATGTACACAATGGACCTTGATTGTCACATTTGTCTAGGGATTTTGCCCAGCCCTAGATGTCCAGGAAATTCCTCAGCAGGATCAGTATGACCCCTGTGGCTTGCTTAGTCAGAAATTATTAAAATAGATCATAAAGTTTAGTCGTTTCAGACTCTGGGGGGGGGGGGGGTGAGAAATGGGGAGACTCTGACTCTGACTCTTCATTTCTAAGCCGAAGAGTTGGCATTGCCTGTAAACACCTCCAAGGACATGACTGCGTGGAGCGCCATTACCTTTCCGCAGAAGTGGTACCTATTGATCTACTCACCTTTGTATGTTTTTGAGCTGCTAGATTAGCAGAAGCTGGGGATAACAGCAGGAACTCACCCCATTCCCTGTATTTGAACCACCAACCTTTCAGTCAGCAAGTTCAGCAGCTCAGTGGTTTAACCCACTGTGCCACCAAGGGGCCCTAAAATAGATCATATATAGTTAGTTAGTTAGTTAGTTAGTTAGATAGATAGATAGATAGATAGATAGATAGATAGATAGATAGATAGATAGATAGGCAGGGAGCAAAAGGATATAAAAGTATATAAAAGGTTATTAAAAAAGGGTATATTATCTTTGTATTACATTCGCTGCTGCCCATCTGGCCCACACATGTGCTTATGCATACCAGCACATATATGTGGACTTTTAATAAAAAAGATATAAAATGGAAAATATACTTTTGTGGGAGAGTTATTGCTGCTGATCCTTCTGTTTGTCTAGATTCAAGGCTGGACTGTGGGAGTTCTGCAGAGAAGGGAAAGGAAATTATTTTATTTCATTAGAGTGAAATAAAATGGAGAACTATAAATCATTGGGGTAGGTGGTGGTACCGTGTTTTGCCCTTTCACTATTTACAAGAGAGCTTTGTAACAACATTGTTGGTCCCCCCCCCCTTTATTTGTTTTCCATATAACTCTTGAGTTTTTTTGTCTTTTGTTAAGAGTCTATAAGATACTTCCGATACAAAGGCTTCTATCACTAATAATTCATCTTTTTTTAATTAGAAAACTTAGTTTTCTTCCAAGAAAGAAACAAATTAGAAAAAAATGTGGGAAAATGTGAGTAAATTGTAACTGACGATAGATTGTCTGGGCCTCCTGAACAAAATCCATGGATGAATGACTGTACAACAAAGCATCATCTGGAAGCTTCAAGCATTCAATCTTTTTAATAGTGCTGTCAGATACAATTCATCCACTTACAATTGCTTTATGTAGTGTTGGAGAAACATTTAAAAATATAAAAGGATCTCAATTAATTACAACTTCTATGGCAATTCTTTTTTTTGTGTGTGTGTGCATAGCCCAGTAGTCCAGAGGCCAGCTAGACACCCAAATCAGTTTTTCCAAGAAGGACTTGAGAGGTAAATTAGAAATTAATTGGGTTGTTGCGATGAGAACCGGAGAATCAGCTTAGTCTGTCATTCACTCTGCTAACTACTTTATTCTTCTCAGCAGCACACAATCTTTGCTAGAATAAAAAAAGCTAGGCTGATCTATCTTGTTGTTTGATGCTGCATTTCAGTCTCTCGTGAGAACTGAATTCATACATTCAACAAAGGATCAAGGGGTACATGCTGCCTCATCATTCTAATACAGACTCTCATATATAGAAGTTGATGTGTTTGAATGAGGTTAATCATGATAGCCCGGTGGATATCATTTACTTTCTTCAGTTCTTCCAAAAGCTAAAAGTGAAAACTTGAATCTCCAATTCTTAGGTTCCTGCTGAGATCTTCAATCAATGTCATCTGATTTTGAATCTATCTGAAGCCAATATATATCCATGAACATTAAAATTTCAAGGTAGACATCAGAACAATTCACTGTCTACAGGTAAGGGTGTCTCAGGGATGTGCTGTGTAAGGTTAAATTATAACAAGGACGTCTGCAGCCTACCTAATACTGCAAAGCTTTAAAGCTTATTATACTTTGACTAAGACCTAATTGATACACTGATTAGGTGATGTGAGGTGCCTCTAAATGGCATGATGCTGAATCCCTCAAGAAGAAGAAACCAATAGTTTGAGTACAATCATATTGTTGTATGCTTTCAAGGAATTTCCAATATATGGCAATCCTTAAGGCAGCGTTCTCAACCTGGGGGTCAGGACCCCTGGGGGGGGGGTTGTGAGGGGGTTTCAGAGAGGTCACCAAAGACAACCAGAAAACACATATTTCAGATGGTCTTAGGAACCCCTTTGGCAGAGAAGGCTGAAGATCTCTCTGCTTGTCCTTCTCTTTCTTTTTGGAAACAGATGGCAAATCCTCCCACCAAAAGTCCTCTTCTGTTGTGATTGGCAGCCTCTCAGCTGGTCTCTCAGCCAAGCGAAGGGCTGTTTCCGAAACTCCAAGTCAGGAGGGGAGAGCAGCAGTGTTCGGCAAATGGCAGTGTGGTGCACATGTGCAGGTGAGGGAGAGCGCATGCGGCTGAAAGGAGACTTGCACAAGTGAGTCCCTTCAAAGCAAGGGGGTTCTGTGTGGGAAGTTTGACCCAGTTCTGGGGTTCAAGGCGCTCTTTGATTGTAGGTGAACTATACATCCTAGCAACTACAACTCCCAAATGTCAAGGTCTATTTTCCCCAAACTCCATCAGTGTTCACATTTGGGTATATTGATTATTCATACCAATTTTGGTCCAGATCCATCATTGTTTGATTCCACAGTGCTCTCTGGATGTCGGTGAACAATGTAATGAAAATAAGGGTCTTTTTATTTACATGTGACAGGGGGGAACCTTTCTTTTCAATCCCACCGCTGCCACCAATGTAAAGGAGATCATGTATTCCTACAGGCAGGAGAGACAACACACCGTCTCTAATCCCTCCTGTCAGACCCAAAGCGCTTTGACACGAGTGTTGTTGTTATAACGTGAGTGTGTAATGGTAGGTTTGCTGCCACCACCCCAAATTACAGTTTGAGGAATTGTCTTGTTGTAGGTTCTTGTGGGTTTTTTCGGGCTATAGAGCCATGTTCTAGAGGCATTTCTCCTGACGTTTCGCCTGCATCTATGGCAAGCATCCTCAGAGGTTGTGAGGTCTGTTGGAAGTAGGAAAAATGGGTTTATATATCTGTGGAATGGCTGGGGTGGGGCAAGGAGCTCTTCCCTGCTGCAGTTAGGTGTGAATGTTTAGCTGATCACCTTCATTAGCATTTGAAGGCCTGCCTGAGCCTGGGAAAATCTCTTGCTGGGAGGTGTTAATCTGTGCCTGTTTGTTTCCTCTCTGTTGTGTTGCTGTTGTAATTTTAGAGTTTTTTAATACTGGTAGCCAGATTTTGTTCATTTTCATGGTCTTCCTTTCTGTTGAAATTGTCCACATGCTTGTGGATTTCAATGGCTTCTCTGTGTAGTCTGACATGGTGGTTGTGAGAGTGGTCCAGCATTTCTGTGTTCTCAAATAATATGCTGTGTCCAGGTTGGTTCATCAGGTGCTCTGCTATGGCTGACTTCTCTGGTTGAAGTAGTCTGCAGTGCCTTTCACATTCCTTGATTCGTGTTTGGGCGCTGCGTTTGGTGGTCCCTATGTAGACTTGTCCACAGCTGCATGGTATACGGTAGACTCCTGCAGAGGTGAGAGGATCCCTCTGGTCCTTTGCTGAACGTAGCATTTGTTGGATTTTCTTGGTGGGTTTGTAGATTGTTTGTATGTTGTGTTTCCTCATCAGCTTCCCTATGCGATCAGTGGTTCCCTTGATGTATGGCAACAACACTTTTCCTCTGCTTGTTGTACTTGAGGTAAAATGTCCCTATACACCGGTTCTTCCTTTTGGCTCCCTTTCTGATGACTGAACTGTAGAGATGTGGAGGCTTACTGGATCTAACCTTATATAATGAAACAAGGCTGAGGCAGATTAACAGTAAACTAGAGAACAGGTTTATTGAAGTATTTGAAGCAAACAACTGACTACTGAGAGGTACATACGCGTAATTTGTTTCTGAAACACAGACTTATTAAGCAAATGGTTTCTTTAGAAGGAGTAACTTTTCCTTAACATGAGCTACTTTCCTCACTCTATCCTGTAACAAGTAACGGTGTGACTCTTTGACCAGCCGCCCCTGGCTGCCTTCCAGAGTATCTAGGTTTCCCCTGGACTACTCTGACCCTTAGGGAAATAAACTCACTTGTATTCTGTCCTAATACAAGTAAACAAGCCTTCACTTTGACTGCCCTAGTCAAACTACACAGAAGCACTTGCTCTTTAATTATTCCCTAACAGGCTAATTCCTGGCTCACTAAGAAACTCTCTTCTCCCTGTCTGAAATCCTAACCCTTTCTTTGCTAGATCAAATCCTTCTCTCCCCTTTCTGTCAGAAATGACAGCCTATTTACACTCTCCTTCAACTCCTCCCCTTGGGGTCTGAACCAATCAGGAATTAGCTGACTCCTCCCCTTGACTCTCTACCTATACCATCATGTCTGCCATCCTGAGCTGCCTTCCCAACATGGAGGCCAGCTCACTGACTTCCAGGCTGCGACCTACGAAGAAAAAGTATGAGTTCATTACAAACGACAACTCCAAAACTCAAGGTCAATGCCCACCAAACCCTTCCAGTATTTTCTGTTGGTTATGGTAGTTCTGTTTGCCAAGATTGGTTCAATTGCATCATTGGTGGAGTTCAAAATGCTTTTTGATTGTAGTTAATCTATAAATCCCAGCAACTACAACTCCCAAATGACAAAATCAATCCTGCAACCCCACCAATATTCAAATTGGGGCTTATCAGGTATTTGTGCCAAATTTGGTTGAGTGGATGAAAATGCATCCTGCATATCAGATATTTACATTATGATTCATAGCAGTAGCAAAATTACACTTATGAAGTAGCAACAAAAATGATTTTATGGTTGGTGGTCACCACAACATGAGGAACTGTATTAAGGGGTCACAACATCAGGAAGGTTGTGAAACACTGCCTTAAGGTCTGCATAAAACAATTAAGGATGTAGCCAAGCACACATCCCAAAGTAGAGCAGTCCATCAGAATGGGGGCAGAAAAGGCAGTGCCATTCATACCTGCCAAACTATCTGATCTTACTTTTCACAAAAGTGCTATTTGACTCTAGAGCTGTGTAGAGCTGGGTCTGGCCTACAAACATGTCTTGTGCCCCAGCAGCTGATGAAAAGACCTCCCTCCATTCCAACAGTCACTGTTGTGGCCTTGGAAGGAGAAAAAAACAGGCATTATCTACTGGATTTCATCCCTCTCTTCCATCACTGTCCCCTTTTCCTTGTGTGTCAAGTCTTATTTAGATTTTAAGTTTGAGGGCAAGAAACTCTCAAATGAATTATTTATAAGATACTCTGGAATATTTTTGGGCTGAAGGACAGGGCAGAAATACTCCTAATAAACCGAACTTGAGACTCTTCCCAGACAAATCCTCTTTCTTAAATTAAGATTAGCCCAAATATGACATTGCCCAAATATGACATTGTATCCAACACATATGTCTTTGTAGTTGAGACTGAATTGCATTGGAAATGTGAAGGATGTAGGAGGAAAGTTTAACTTTTCTCCCCCACAGACATATATTGATATAAATCCTCTTAATCTTTCGAGTTCCATTTCTGAGGCCAAAGTATATCTGATGTCAATTATGTAGCTTTCCCCTTAAATTAACCTCTGCCTCAAAAGTTCTGATTGAGATTGGGACCCAAGCCAGGGGTTAGGTGGGAGCAGGTACAGAGATATAACCCCTCTCCCCTGAGATCCCAACCTGAATTGACAATAAACAGCAGCAGCACTTGATAAATATTATGTGAAGTATGGCCTTGGATTCATATTTCTTTCCCCATTATGCTTTTCACTCAGAAAAAAAGAATGTTGCAGAGGTATGAATAGTTCCTTACAATTTATTGGAGAGGAGAATTTGACCCAATGGCTTAGAACAAATCAGATAGAAATACGTTTTAAAATCCCTGAAATTCTGAAGTTATATTGTGAGGAATTGGTTTTGAAAAGCTTAACTTTCTGACTATAATGATAACTCAAACAACAATTAATATTTTTTGTTCAGTAAGTTCAGCAAAGATATAATGGGATGGAATATGAAAAGCTTCTTTATCTAAATGTTGCCAAGGAGAAACGCAGGAAACAATAGCATTCAGAACTTAGCCTTCTGCATACAATGAATGGAGCAGAATTGTGGGAAAGCATTGTGACTGAAACACAATCTACATATTTTATATACTCTCTGCTTAAATACCCAAAAGACACCAGATCCTATCTGATCTTGAAAGCTAAACAGGGTCAGCCCTAGTTAGTATTTGGATGGAGGACCACCAGTGAATCCCAAGCTGTATCTCTGAGGAAAGAACTGGTAAAACCACTTCAGAGGATAGCATGCCTTAACAACTCTATAAAATTCACAAGGTTACCATAAATCAATAGGCATCTTAAGGTCACATACACACATCTTACATACCTTAGTTCAGCAGCAACTCAGGGGGAAATCTCTGTGTCAAATATCATGGATAAGGCAATATAATTCCCTTTCCATGGTGTCAACTAGCCTGGAATGGCTTATGGCTCCCATATTTTGGGGAGCAGTGAAATCATTCCAATGTTTAATCCAGGCTTTAAAGGGATTCTTCAAGGTGCTGAATCTATTCCTTCATAAATTCAACAGCATTGATAGCTCCTTCAAAGATAGTGAAAATCTTGTATGGATTTGCCACTCTACTAACATGGGAGCCACTCACCATCACTAGCAGGGAGCTTTAAAAATCATAGTGGCAGCTGGGAGGAAGGAGAAAGTTGCACCAGGAGGACCATAAAGTAGGAAAAAAGCATGAAAGGTAATGGCAGTAGGAAAACCGGCAGGATCTACATTACTCCTTTGGTCTCTTCATTGCTTAGCTGGGGCTTACAATGGATTCTCAGAGTCCTTCTGGTAAGTTTTCTGGAAAGAGCCTGGCAGAAAAGGAGAAAAGCAGGACAAAGGAGTAGTCGGCTGACCAGGAGATAGACCTTTGCCTATCTCCATTCTCCTATTTCAGTGTGGAATATGGTTGGAGAATGTCTATAGCAGGAATGGAACTCTTAAGTCCTAGCTTGAAAGATTCCTACCTTTGGAGGTTGCCAGTTCTCCTTGCACTGGTCTGAGGACCTGGTTCCTGTGGTCACTTCAGAAGATCAGCTTGCTTTGGATCATTCTTATATATCAGCTGTTTCTCTTGCTGCAACTACCCTTGAATATCAAGAGCATTATTGGACTCTCATGAATCTAGCTGTTGATTTTAATCATGAAGCGATGCTCAACATCTATGTGCTGGATCCAGATTATACTTATTTTTAAGGGCACCTAGATCTTGAAATAACTCAGTGCTCCGTAGAGCTTGGCACTGGAGCTAGTGGGAGAGCCTGGATCAAGGTTGAAATGTGCTAGGTCTTCTGATACAGGACTTGGTGGCAAATCTAATGCAATGATTCATAAATGTTGGCTCTCTAGGTGTTTTGGGCTCCGGCTTCCAGATATCCTGGCCAACCTAGCCAACATTCAGGAATTCTGAGAGCTGACATAAAAAAAAACCTGGACAACCAAAGAATAGGAGCCATTGACTCAATGGATAAAAGGGATGTTGTGCTGTGACAAGGATCCTCTCCAGCTCAAGTTTTCTATTGGTGAACCTCATTCATCAATAAATTCCAGAGTTTCTTTGAAATTTCAAGAGCCAAAGGGTTCAATACGATCTTCTTCATTGAATAGAAGGAACTCATGACACATTAGCAGAGTGCACTGGGAGCTATCCAAAATCCTTTAAAAAAAATTCTCAAGGGAATGTGCAATGACTTCAGCAGTGTGAATCGACTTACCTTGACTTGTCTTTTGAGGCCTTAATTGCTCTTAGCTTGACTTTGAGATGACTTATTTGATCAAACTTGACTTACCGTCATGTACCTCAGCATGACTGAGTCTGAGCTGATGTATATGTGTCTAAACCTAGCTTGCTATGATATGACCCAATCTGACCCGATTAGTTTCAAGCTGGTTTATTTTCCAGGACTGAATTTCAGCCCACGTCTGTTTGGTTCAACTTGCCACTTCCCTTTCTAGTCCAATGCCTTGCTGAAAATTAATAATAGACTGTTTCCACACTATACAGATTAGTAATACACACTGTTTTAACTATCCTGGCTCTATCATACAGAACCCTAGGATCTGTAGTTTGGGAAAGTTCTTAAAATTCCCTGCTAGAAAGCTCTATTCATCTCCGCTGAACCATAGTAAAGAATTCTAAGCACTTCCCCTCAACTACAGACAGCAGGAAATCATTGGATGGAGTCAGGGCAGATATTTATCAAATGAACAGTGTAGTGCACGTATAGTCTAAAGTCAGAGAGAGAACTGGATTCATATAGACACTGAATCATGAAACTCTCTAGGTGACTTCCGCTTCGTTACTATGTCTAAGTCCAATCTACGTCACCTAGTTGCTTCATAAATAAATTTTAAGTGCCTCTGTTTTGTCTGAATTCAGTTTCAATTTGTTTGCCCTCATCCAGACCGTCACAACTGTCAAGCACCAGCTCAGGACTGATTTAGCTGGTAACATGTGAAGCTTGGGACAAGAAAGAGGAAACCAGAGAGATGTCTTTGGTAAGACATCTGGTAAATAAACAAGGGAAGGATTCTTACTCTATTATTCTGAGTTCCTATTTAGATAGGATAGTAGAGATTGTGAGCACATCTGCACTGACCATTTAATGATGTTTGAAGGAAGTTTGACATCATCATGGCTATATAATGCATGCAACAAATGCTGACTGCATCACACTTTAAGATCTTTAAACTGGAATAAGCAAAGTCAGCAAAATTGTGCTGGAGAAAGGATTAACTCCTTCTTTCCTAGTACCAATCCAAATTGGGCTCCTCCACACCTGTGATTTTATTTTATTTTTATTTTGTCGTGTCAGGAGCGACTTGAGAAACTGCAAGTCACTTCTGGTGTGAGAGAATTGACTGTCTGCAAGGACGTTGCCCAGGGGACACCCGGATGACACCCGCCCTAGGGCTGAGAGCGGCGGTCAACAAATGCATTAAATAAATATTTAAATGATTTGATGTTTTTATCATCCTTGTGGGAGGCTTCTCTCATGTCCCCGCATGAGGAGCTGGAGCTGATAGAGGGAGCTCATCCGCCTCTCCCCGGATTCGAACCTGCGACCTGGTGGTCTTCAGTCCTGCCGGCACAGGGGTTTAACCCACTGCGCCACCAGGGGCTAATCTTAAAGATAGAAAAATGTTTTCAAAGGCTTTCATGGGCCGTAATCATTGTGTTGCAGAACTGGACACAGTATTCCAATTTTTTTTTTTATGTCAGGAGTGACTTGAGAAACTCCAAGTTGCTTCTGGTGTGAGAGAATTGTCTGTCTGCAAGGATATTGCACAGGGAATGCCTGGATGTTTACCATCCTGTGGGATGCTTCTCTCATGTCCCCACATGAGAAGCTGGAGCTGACAGACAGAAGCTCACCCCACTTCCTGGATTTGAACTGCTGACCTTTCAGTCAGCAGTCCTGCCGGCACAAGGGTTTAACCCATTGTGCCACCAGGGGAAGTAGAAGTAAAGGAAGTGATTTCACTGTGAAGATGACTACACTGCAAATCCTAGAACTGGATTGGGGCTGGGTGGTACTTCTGTGCCCTGCAGAGGCTGAACTCTAACAAGTTCCAGGATCTGGAGACTGCAGGTTTTTTCTGCAACTCCTCCTGTCAGAATGTGCATGCTTGGATTAGTGGAGCACTTAATGTGTCTGTACAATTCACATTCTACAGAATCACTTTAGCTTTGCTTTGTGGTTTTTACTACAGCGTGCTGATGTACATTAAGGTCTGTATTTCAAAGTATCCCCTGACTTTGCTTATTCCAGTTTAAAGATCTTAAAGTGTGATGCAGTCAGCATTTGTTGCATGCATTATATAGCCACGATGATGTCAAACTTCCTTCAAACATCATTAAATGGTCAGTGCAGATGTGCTCACAATCTCTACTATCCTATCTAAATAGGAACTCAGAATAATAGAGTAAGAATCCTTCCCTTGTTTATTTACCAGATGTCTTACCAAAGACATCTCTCTGGTTTCCTCTTCCTTGTCCCAAGCTTCACATGTTACCAGCTAAGTCAGTCCTGAGCTGGTGCTTGACAGTTGTGACGGTCTGGATGAGGGCAAACAAATTGAAACTGAATTCAGACAAAACAGAAGCACTCTTGGTCAGTCGTAAGGTTGAACAGGGTATAGGGTTACAGCCTGTGCTGGATGGGGTTACACTCCCCCTGAAGACGCAGGCTCGCAGCTTGGGTGTGATCCTGGACTCATCGCTGAGCTTGGAACCCCAAGTTTCGGCGGTGACCAGGGGAGCATTCACAGAGCTAAAACTTGTGTGCCAGCTGTGCCCATACCTTGGGAAGCCTGACTTGGCCACGGTAGTCCGTGCTCTAGTTACATCCCGTATATACTACTGCAATGCGCTCTATGTGGGGTTGCCTTTGAAGATTGTCCGGAAGCAGGGAGCTTACAACCCCACTGCTGTGTCTGCTCCACTGGCTGCTGGTTTGCTACCAAGCACAAATTAAAGTGCTGACTTTTGCCTATAAAGCCCTAAACGGTTCCAACCCAGCTTACCTGTCCAAACATATCTCCCTCTATGAACCATCTCAGTGAACATCATCCGAGGAGACCCTGCTCTCAGCCCCACCTGCTTTGCAGATGTGACGTGTGGGGACGAAAGACAGGGCCTTCTCAGTGGTGGCCCCTCAGCTATGGAACAACCTCCCCAATGAAATTAGATCAGTGTCCTCCCTCTTGGCCTTCAGAAAAAAACAAAAACTTGGCTGTGGGACCAAGTGTTTGGGCAGTAAGCAATACATGGGACGAACAGGAATCATGTGCAATTGATACTTGATATTGGAATGGCCTTGTACTATGATTTTTGGATTATGTTATTTTAATGTATTCAACTCCACATTTTAATGTCTAAATGTTGTTACATTTTATGATTTAATTGATAGTTATATGTTATTGTTGTTTTATGTTAGGTTTTCATATGTTTTGTGAGGCATTACATTTTGCCGCAAATATGTTGGAAAATGCTTTGATTTCCCCCCCTGGGGTGAGAAAAGCAGTATATAAATGAAGTAAGTAAGTAAATAAATAAATAAATTGTAATCTCTATTAAGAAGAGAACCTCTCAAGCTCTAACAAGTCAGCTGGTATATTGGTGAAGGCAGAAGAGCCCCTATGAGAAACTCAGACAAGTAGTGTTCCTTTATAATTGGAACTTTGGTTTGATTAGGTACCTAATTTCTGATGTCATAGCAACAGTGCTGAGAATCGCACAATTTTCTTTGCTTCTGCTGTGACAGAATCTATTGAGAGGAAATGTTTTCACAGTGGCTTGCAATGTTGGTTGCAGAGTTACAGCAATTTGACACCACATTGACTGCCCTGGCTCAGTGCTATGGGATTCTGGTATCTGTAGTTTTGAGCACTATTTACCTTTCTCTTTCAGAGAGTTATGGTGTCCCAACCTTCTACCAACCCTAGGATTCTATAGGATGAAAGTGGTGTTAAACTGCTATAATTCTGCTGTGTGTCCATGAGGTCTATCTTCCTACAAGAAGTGGGGTTTTGCTTGCCTTGGTCCAAATTCCAGGTGCAGCATGGCATTAGAAAACCAAAATATCAAGTTGGAGTTGTGTAAGTTCAAGCCACAGAACACACACACACACAATTGCTATGTGGACAGCTACTTTTGGAGACATCATAATGCAAGCATGGCTGTGTTTATGCAAGCCCCAGGACTCTCTCCAAGAGGACTTGGAGAGAGTCCTATAATTCCACAGTGTGTCCATGAAGTCTATCTTCCTACAAGAAGTGGGGTTTTGCTTGCCTTTGTCCAAATTCCAGGTGCAGCATGCCATTAGAAAACCAAAATATCAAGTTGGGGTTGTGTAAGTACAAGCCACAGAACACACACACACAATTGCTATGTGGACAGGTATTTTTTGGAGACATCATAATGCAAGCATGGCTGTGTTTATGCAAGCCCCAGGACTCTCTTCAAGAGGACTTCATTGATGATGATTTTAAGCATTGTGATCAGATCTGAGGAATTCCTCCATGAAAAAAAATCAGTTGATTACAATTAATCATTAGCTTCTCCACAAAGTACTTTTTATCTCTTGTAAATATTGGCTTGGCTAACCTCCCACATAATGGTGTAAGTCCTTCTAAATATATAATGGCATTCAAATTTGGAGAGAATTTGCCAGAAACAATTGCTGTCTCAATTTCCAGCAAATATTTCTTTGACTCATTTGCTTCATGTTCTCCACCCCCTTCTGAATGGAGATAATCTTCCAATACTCATTCTCTCTCTCTCTCATGCTCTTCATTATCTTTTTCCCCCAGTTCCCTTGGTTGATTCTCTTTTCAGACAGAACATTTTTTTTCTTGAGATACGTGGAATGGGTTCTAAACAAGCCGGCAGCTGTAGAGATATCTGCTACTGAGACCAGCTGATTGACATGCAAAGGAAGCATCCCTGTGTTAGTTGTGGAAATGAAAGAAGAGAGAGGAAACTGCAGGAATGGGACAGTGTGTCGAAATTCCAGCCCTTAATGGGAGAAGATACTATTTAATTTTAGATGAAAACCAAACTTAAATGAAGCGACACTTTATAATACCTTTTAAAGACTTTTTTGCATGCCTGATACAGATATTCCAGTTTAGGTGTTGAATTTAAGCTTTAAAAGGTGACAACTCTGAAGGGAGAAACTAAATGTTACTGACTGGATTCTACTACTCTTTTACTATGGCATTGAGAAATGTATAGTCATGCTTGACTTTGTTGTTGTTTATTTGTTCAGTTGTTTCAGACTATTTGTGATCTCAGGGACCAGTCCACGCCAGAGCACCCTGTTGGCCGTGGCCACCCCCAGCTCCTTCAAGTTCAAGCCAGTCACTTAAAGGATACTATCCACCCATCTTGCTCTTGGTCAGTCCCTCTTCCTTCCATTTTCCATAGTATCACTGTCTTCTTCAAGCTTTCCTGTCTTCTCATTATGTGACCAAAGTACTTCATCTTTGCCTCTAATAGCCTTCCCTCCAGTGAGCAGTTGGGTATTATTTCCTGGAGTATGGACTCATTTGCTCTTGCAGTCCAAGGTGCTCTCAAAATTTTCCTCCAACACCACAGTTCAAAAGCGTCTATCTTCCTTCGCTCAGCCTTCCTTATGGTCCAACTCTCACATCCATAGGTTACTATGGAGAATACCATTGCTTTAACTATGTGGACTTTCGTTGCCAATGTAATGTCTCTACTCTTCACTGTTTCATTGAGATTGGTCATTGCTCTCCTCCCAAGAAGTAAACGTCTTCTGATTTCCTGGCTGTAATCTGCGTCTGCAGTAATCTTTGCACCTAGAAATACAAAGTCTGTCACTGCCTCCACGTTTTCTCCCTCTGTTTGTCAGTTATCAATTAGTCTTGTTGCCATAAACTTGGGTTTTTTAAATGTTTAACTGCAACCTAGCTTTTGCACTTTCTCCTCAGCTCCTCCTCGCATTCAGCCTTCAAAGTGGTATCATCTGCATATCTAAGGTTATTAATGTTTCTTCCAGCAATTTTAACTCCAGCCTTGAATTCATCAAGCCCTGCACGTTGCACAATGTGTTCTGCATACAAGTTGAATAGGTAGGGTGAGACTATACAGCCCTGCTGTACGCCTTTCCCAATCTTCAACCAGTCTGTTGTTCCGTGGTCTGTTCTTACTCTTGCTACTTGGTCATTATACAGATTCCTCAGGAGACAGACAAGGTGATTTGGTATCCCCATATCACCAAGAACTTGCCACAATTTATTATTATCCACACAGTCAAAGGCTTTAGAATAGTCAATAAAACAGAAATAGATGTTTTTTTCTGAAACTCCCTGCCTTTCTCCTTTATCCAGTGGATATTGGCAATTTGGTCTCTCGTTCCTCTGCCTTTTTTAAACCCAGCTTGTACACCTGGCAACTCTCTCTCTCCATGTATTGCTGGAGTCTTCCTTGCAGGATCTTGAGCATTACCTTACTGGCATGTGAAATAAGTGCCACGGTACGAAAGTTTGAGCATTCTGTAGTGTTTCCCTTTTTTTGGTATGGGGTTATAAGTTGATTTTTTCCCGTCTGATGGCCATTCTTGTGTTTTCCATATTTGCTGGCCTTTGGCATGCATCACCTTGACAGCATCACCTGGAAAAGTGGCTTTTGGAGATTACAGCTCCTAAAATCCCCTATCCTACATGACCAATGGTGTGCTGAGCTATACTATTGCAACTAGAACCTATAACAAAATGTTCATGTTCAGGGAGGTATTTCAAGGACACTGAATTCCCACTTCTCCAAGTTTTATCTTTTCTTTACCAGCAGTCTGTCAGCAATCTATGTCTAATGAGCATCTTAGACATCAATTAATTGTTTTTGTCTCCTGTCCCTTTCCTTGTCTAAGAAAGCACTATGAGGTTAATGAGAGTCACCATAAGTTCACTTGTAACTTGAAAGCATACACACTTACCTGCTCTTTAAAGTTTTTGCTTGAAAATTTTGTTAGTAGTTCTGAGAATGTGAACTGTACAGACTTACAATTTAGAATAGTATGTTACATACTTAAAACACACACTTAAATAATTAATTCACTATTAGTATGCCCTGAATGCAATGAAGATCTGTGATTTTATTAACATGAACAGTCCCTTCCTGCAGTAATGAAGATCACTACTCTTTGTTTCATAGTTGCCCTCCTGATCAGTTTATACTATTGCCCATCTTTCTATTGATGAGCATCTGCAAGACTGATACTCAAATGAGGGATATACTGTCCACTTCTGGGTCAGTTCCTGAAGCCTTATCAATCTTCTAGAAACTGCCAGAGCATATACTGTGCTGACCTAGCCTTTGGTAACACAGGGTCATCTTGCAAAGCAGGCAGAGGAAAACTTTGGCCCTCCAGATGGTTTGGACTTCAACTCCCACAATTCTTAACAGCCAACTGTTAGGAATTGTGGGAGTTGGAGTCCAAAACACCTGAAGGGGTGAAGTTTGCCCATGCTTGTTTTAAAGGAACACCTGACATGAGGGTATAATTTTGTTACATTTTATGCTTTAACCCACTAAATACTAAACAGGTGTTTAATACATACTAATACGTTAATATATTTCACTTGATACTGCATGACTATTAACCAGTCTGAGCATCAGGGCAGTTCTGGGGAGTTAGCAAGATAATCAAGATTGCTAATAGATGTTTAAGAGGAGTATATCCATAGAGAGACATTGGAGTATATCCATAGAGAGACATTGGCAGAGAACCCCTGAATAGATGGTGGAAAAAGAATCTATAGTGAGAATCAGCAGAGAGGAATTTTCTTATGAACAGGATAAGGAAGTGCCTACAAAGGCTACCTCTTGAGAGACATGGGCAATTGTAATTAAAAATCCTTATTCTACTTTGGAGAAGTGAGACAATTATGCTGTAATAAACCAATAGATTGTACTTGTTGGGGGAGCATAAACAGTGTGAAAACTTGTATTTGGAGTATTTGGAGAACCAGCATTCTGTAGTATATGAATGAGCATAATAATAACAATATTTTTTTCATGTCAGAAGCGACTTGAGGAAGTGCAAGTCGCTTCTGGTGTGAGATAAATTGCCATCTGCAAGGACATTGCCCAGGGGTCGCCTGGATGATTGATGCTTTAGCATCCTGTGGGAGGCTTCTCTCATGTACATGCCTGAGAAGCTCAAGTTTCATAGGCGGGAGCTTACTCTGCTCCCCGGATTCAAACTGCGAATCTGTTGGTTGACCAGTCCTGTCGGCACAAGGATTTAACCCATTGTACCACCAGGGGATCCAAAAACAACAACAACAACATTTTATTTATATTCCACCCTTCTCCCTGAGGGGTCTCAGAGTGAATTACAGCATATATAAACAGAGAGAGTCAAATATTCAATGCCTTGTTACACTTAAATACGATGACCCACAAAGACACAGACAAAGGCAAAGGCTTCTCTTTTGATTTCCGGCTCTGGAAGCGGTGCTCATGTTTGGCTCTGGGGGAGGCACTAATTTCCATTTCCAAGCTGAGGAACCTTGTGTTGTCTGTAGACACCTACTGGTCATGTGGCCAGGATGACTACATGAAGTGTCTTTTTGCCTTTCCTGCTGAGGTTGGTACCTATTGATCTACTGATATTTTCATGTTTTCGAACTGCTAGGTTGGCAGGATCTAGGGCTAACAGCGGGAACTCATCCCATCCCGTGGATTCAAACTGCCAACCTTCAGGTCAGCAGTTCAGCAGCACAAGGGTTTAACCCATTGCACCACCGTGGCATATCCTGATATACTGAATTGTATCTAGTAAGAATGCATTGTACCTGCAATTAAAGTATGGTTATGTATTGTCGAAGGCTTTCATGCATTGTACCTGCAATTAAAGTATGGTTATGTTTGGGTGAAAAAACAGCTTAATCCTAAACACACTAAATACTAAGGTGCCTTGAAGTCTTCTGTTTATTTTCCTGAAACTTAGTAATAAAAATACTTGAAAATTTCTTGATAA
Source organism: Anolis sagrei ordinatus (assembly GCF_025583915.1). Taxonomy (NCBI): domain Eukaryota; kingdom Metazoa; phylum Chordata; class Lepidosauria; order Squamata; family Anolidae; genus Anolis; species Anolis sagrei. Next base: position 178,686,821 of record NW_026847549.1, on the reverse strand, counting down.
TTTGCCAACCCAGAATATAATGTTGACTGCAACCAGGCAAGTGTGGGCAAACCAGAGCTCTACAGCTCCAAAGCTAACCTTCAGTCCTACACATTAGTAAATGTGGGCATTATGCTTATTTCAAAGCAATGATGACATAGTGGAGCCAGACTTTGTGGAAGTAAATAGAATGATTCTTCATAGAATGATGACAATGACTGTGATTGAAAAACTAGCAGCGTCCAAAACAGAACAAGGAGGACTTCACAAAAGAATCATTTCTGGCTCAGCTCCATCAAAGTTGGCCATGACATTTTCAAAAGTTATGGTAGGAGGTATGTATTCTTTATTATTGAAACAGTCCTATTCATTGTATAAAAATGTACAACATTCCAGATTGGATAGCTGGCATTTCTCCTTCAAAAGGAATCACCTTCAGCAGTACTCAACTTTATGTATCAAATTGGTGCAGTATGGCTTTTCTTTGAATTACTGAATTGCTTCATTCCCTTTAAGTTTAATACATGATATAAAATTTCATCACAGGTGGTGATTCATACCCCAGGCTTTTAAAATTAGTTCACAGAGCTTCCATTAGAGAATGTTTAGTCTGCAATGATTCTCCTAATGGTTTTCCCATTTTGTTCAGTCAGAATCCTTGTTGAAAGTTTTGAATTTTGTAAGCTTTTAATTTTTTCCTCTCCCTCACTTCAAAGGGGTTCCAGCACATTGAATCCTATAGAGCTTTGCCTTTTCCTTTGGATGTACCTTAGGAACATCAGGAACAGAGTAAAAGCTTTGATTTCTTTAGCTTAGTATTATCATTCTATATTATTATGTAATATACTAATCAGCACTGGATCTCTGGCATTTCAGGTCCCCTCCAAATTGGATAAAAGTCATGACATTTGGCTGGTATTATTGCTATAGTTATCAGATTTTTTTCTTAATACATAGCTGATATTTTCATGTCTCAATATTTTTCATGTGGATATTCAGTGTTAGACCTACTTGAGGCTCTGAGTCCTTTTGGGCATGGGCCTTCTACTCATCATCATGGAAATTTCTTATTTGTGCTATAATTAGGGGTAAATGTCACATACCTGTATGTATTGCCTCAAACTCCTCTAATGCTTTCGAATATTTCTACTGATAACTTTTATAATGTGGCCTTTCTCATTGTGGTTTTCTACTAATCTTTGTTATTCCATTACTAGTGTGTTGTCTGAGTGTTGTTGGGACTGCTGCCTGCCTACTTTCTCCCTTCTCCAACTCTGAGAAGGCCTACCTCACAATGTCTCAACGGCAACACTCTGGCAACAGTGAGCAGCCCCTCTTTGTGACGCTTTTCTTCATCTGTTTCCCTCATATACCTTCTCCCCCCTTTTTTCTTTCTTTTCTTCTTCCCTTGCTTTCCCTCATATACCTTCCCCTTCTTCCTTTGGTTCCTTTCTCATCCTTCCTTTCTCTTTCATTATTTTTCCCTCTTCCCTTCCCCCCTTCCTCCTTTCTTTCTTTCTCTTTCTTTCTTCCCTTTCCCCTTTCCTTTCTATTCCTTCATTTTCTTCATTTTCTTCCTTCTTCTTTACTTATTCTTTCCCTTCTTTTCATTTCTTTTCTCCCTTCTCATACACATGCCATCTAGCAACAGCCAAGCTGCTTCACTCCCTTTCCATTCCAGTGACATCACAGAGGGCCTCAAAACTGTCAATCCTTTACACAATCCATTTTGTTCCTTTTCTCTCTGTTTCTGTGTCCAAAATGGGTGGGGGTTTTCAGTTCAAACCTCTCAATTATTATAAGTTGGATAATGAAGGATAGATACCATATGTGTGCCAAGTATGGTCCAGACCCATCATGCCATGTAGGAGCTTTTGTGGTACAAACCAATATACATACATATACACCTATCTATCTATCTATCTATCTATCTATCTATCTATCTATCTATCCATCCACGATATGGTTCAGATATGTGGATGACACTTTCACCATTTGGAGCCATGGAGAAGAAGAACTCAACAGGT
>NW_026847549.1:178596426-178683664 GCF_025583915.1 Anolis sagrei ordinatus | reverse complement strand
CCAGTATTAAAAAATTCTAAAATTAAAACAGCAGAGAGAAAAACAGGCAGGGACATTTAATCACCTTTCAAGTAGAGTTTGCTCCAGGCACAGTCAGCCCATTGTATGCTAATCAAGGTGGTCAGTTGGAAAGATTCACACCTAGCCCACTTACAAAAGCCTTTTGTCTCACCCTGGTCATTCCACAGATATATAAACCCCCTTTTTTCCCAGCTCCAGCAGACCTCACCTCTGAGGAAGCTTGCCATAGATGCAGGCGAAACGTCAGGAGAAATGCCTCTAGAACATGGCCATATAGCCCGAAAAAACCCACAAGAACTGAGTGATTCCGGCCATGAAAGCCTTCGACAATACATTATCCATCTATTGTTCTGAAATGCCATTTAAAACATTATCTATCTATAAAGATAGTGTTTTAAATAGAATTTCAAAACTATAGTGTCCCTATATAGCAGTGGTTCCCAACCTTTTTTTGACCAGGGACCACTTAACCAGGGACCACTCTCCAAAAGGGTTACGAATCTTTGGTCAACTTTAGATTTGGTTTTGTTAATTGGAGTGCTGATTCAGAAAACTGCATTGAATAGACCATATCAGCTCTAGTTTCTGATACAGAACATATGCCATCCAGTAGTCACCCACAGAAAACTATATTTAATAAACCTCGGCACTATAAGAGGGTTTTGCGAGACCAGTCGCTCTTGTTGCAATGGTTCAGTAACATTGAAATCGCAGACCATATTTTAGTTCTTGCAGACCATTGGTGGTCCACAGACTACAGGTTGGGAACCACTGTTTTATGAGAACAAATGTGTTTTAGATTAATCTAGAATACAGGCAGTAATGGTAATTTGTGACAAATAATAGCTTGATCTTTTGGAGATGTTTCTTTTCCATTTTTCATAGACAGTTTGTCCCCATAGATGTATGCTTTCTAAAGATCTTTGACATTACAAGAAGAAGGACTAGATGCAAATCAAGAAGGACTAGATGGCCTTTGGAGTCCCTTCCAAATCTGCAGTTCTTTCTCTAACCCCTGTTTCCCTTTAAGAAAGAGACTTTGTTCACTGAAAAGAATCTGATCGTCAAATTGCACTCGCTCTTTCAACTTGATATTATAGATTGTGAAATCTAGACTATTGGAGACTATTTTTCAGACTTCTGTGAGAACAGAAATGAATTCTATTGCTGTCAGTATTAACTGCAAAGCAAAATAAGCCCCCGTGCTAATCAATTCTATGGATACAATGTATAAATGGAGAAGGTTATGGAACAAAATATTGTATAAGGATTGCTTTTGCTACAGTTTCTGTTGATGTCTCCACCACTTTGGCTTTGTTTTCTAAATAATATATAAATATAAATAATAATTTTCCCACATATACCGAGTATTATTGGATCTGAAACAGCAAAGCAGATTTCCCCTTCTGTGGACAAACTGGATTAGAAAGACAAGTGTATTTCTCTAGACATTGTTTATGTAACTGGGTTTGATTTTGCCAAAGATGTCGTGAAATTTGCAGTTGTGAAAAGAACAGAAGTTATCTGTCAACTGGATAGCCTTGAAACTCTAAAGATACCGTGGCTGTAAATATCTCTGAGTATAAATATATTCCCTGTTGAAGGACACCTTGTACTTTACTTTTGTTAAGAGCATTGTTTAACCCCCCTTAAAAAAATAATAAACTGAAAAATCTGAATCATGGATTTAACTAGAGTTTGGAAGCAACTAGTCATGAACTTGCTATTTATTGTTACTTTCCTCAATAGCTATGATTTGATTGTTTTGTATTATCATTCTCATTCAATGAGAGAAAATGTTATTCTTGATATGTGCAGCCTCACTAAATGCTGGAGAAAAATATAGGAGGGGCCAGAATATGAAAGGATAATGCGACTTGCAATTCCATAACATCTAAAGGTAAAGGTTTTCCCTTGACATTAAGTCTAGTTGTGTCCAACTCTGGGGGTTGGTGCTCGTCTCCATTTCTAAGCCGAAGAGCCGGCGTTATCCATAGACACCTCCAAGGTCATGTGGCCAGCATGACTGCATGGAGCTGTGTTACTTTCCTGCTGAAGTGGTACCTATTGATCTAGCCACACTTGCATGGTTTCAAACAGCTAGGCTGGCAGATGCCGGGGCTAACAGCGGGAGCTCAACCCATTCCCTGGATTCGAACTGCTGACCTTTTGGTCAGCAAGTTCGGTAGCTCAGCAGTCTGAACCACCGAGGGCTCCATCCATGTCATCTAGAACATCATAATTTGTTCATCCGGGCCAAAATCAAGTTGTTACGAAACAGAGCGTGTTCATTGAATTAATTTGAATTTTTAATGTCAACACATATGAAATTGCTATGCAATGCATTGCTATGCGTATGTAATTATACCAAGGGTAAAAATTATGTGATTCTTCAGATCTGGAGTGGACAAAATGTAGACCAAGGGTCACATATTGCTCCAAGGATGTTTTCCTGACCCCAAACACTTCTAAAATCCCCAGACTGCCTTTTTTTCTTCCCCAAAGAAGGTAAATTGCCTGCTTCTGAAATTCTCCAAGTGCAACCACTTAACTTTTAAAAAGCTGCATATTTTTATTGTTCTGTTTAACATCACAAAACACCCATTATTGAGAACAAGAAGCAGATTTCTGGTGATGGTGGCATTTTGTTTTTCAGTAGCTTTATTGGAAAATAAAATTTGGTAAAGTTACATTTTTGGAGTTTTGTGATACCGAAGACTGGTAGGAGCTCTGGGAAATATACTCCAGAGAAGTAATATGTCTAAATTCTGGTATGTAAAGATATGTGCTCTAATATGTGAAAGACTTTTTTCTCTTGTATCTTTTAAATGATATTTTAAATATTTTTAAAAATATTTTTATTTATTTTATTATAATTCAAAGCATTTGTTATACATCATTTGTTATACACATAATATTCATTACAATCTGCAAAACATTTGTTTTGCACCTACTGTTTATTTCACCTTTTACATATTTTCTAGCCCTCATATTGTAACCATGTGCCATTTAAATAAACATATTATTTTATAGATTTTTTGTAAAACAGGTTTTGAAGCTAAAGTGTAATATTAAACTTTTGTAATCCAACTTGGGTCCCATCCCAGGATAAAGACAGATATAAATCATGTAATGAGAAGACAGGAAAGCTCAAAGAAGAAAATGATGTTGGAGAAAATGGAAGGAAAAACAAAGAGGGTCTGACCAAGGGCAAAGTGGGTGGATGTTGTCCTTGAAGTTACTGGCATGATCTGGGGGTGGCCACGGTCGACAGGGAGCTCTGGCATGGGCTGGTCTGTGAGGTCAAGAAGAGTTGGAAATGACTGAATGAATACTCAACAAAAAATCAAATAGAAGAAACCAATAATTACATCCATGCATGCATGCATGAATTCACACTGTGTATGCATGTCATTCACACAAAAATGTAATGGATCGTTAGCACTTTCACTCTCTTGGTTCATTATATGAACCAATTAATCAATTCCAATTAAATGCAACAGCAGGAAGTTTCACTACATTAGTTAATGAATTTATCAGGTTCATTTGTTTTTAGGATACTATTTACCACTTAGCTGCCTGCCTTTTCTGCCTCAGAGCAATGTGTTGGCAGACATTCTGCTAAAGCATTTTTAGATTGGGGGGGGGGGGGGGGGATTAAAATATATACTTTAATCTTCTCATCTGAGTGTTCATCCAGCATCATTCTTTAAAGATAGGCATCACTGGAGCAACTTTGCCATTTGCTCTTTTGATGTCTTGCTTGTGCCTGTAAACACAGAAAATCACAGGCTTTCGTGAAAGACTCAGGGAAAGTGTAGTTAGATATATATCACTATAAATAAACTGAGAATAATGCAAGTTGCTTCTGGTGTGAGAGAATTGGCCATCTGCAAGGACATTGCCCAGGGGACGCCCGGATGATTTGATTTTTTTAAATCATCCTTGTGGGAGGCTCCTCTCATGTCCCCGTATGAGGAGCTGGAGCTGATAGAGGGAGCTCATCCGCCTCTCCCCGGATTCAAACCTATGACCTGTCGGTCTTCAGTTTCTCAAGTCGCTCCTGACATGACAAAAAAACAAAAACAAAAAAACAACAACTGAGAATAATACCTGTAGACACCTAAGTTCTGAGGAAAGCATTTTTGGAATCATTGTCTTCTCTCATTGTCATAAGGTATTGTAGAGAAGTTACAATGGGGGGGGGGGGGGATTAGGACATAGAAATCCCATCTGCTCCTGCCTTGTTTATCTCATGCTCCCAACATTTCTAGTATTGCAGTGATGTTAAAACTTCAACTGAGCCATTACAAAATGGTGTTTAGGCAGCCAAAGAAAAGGGGGCAAGCAAATTGACATGTGAGAATGTGGACACAGTAAACGTGAGTTCTGGTATGAATGGTTTCCAGCGTCTTGTTTTTGGCTTTGGGGGGGGGGGGGGGAGGAGGAGGTGTGAATGAAAATTTCATTATAGGGAGCAAAATTATCATTAAGAGGAGCAATGCCCTAATTTGCCCCCTTCTGCAGCTATTTATTTATTTATTTACAAAATTTATATTCTGCCCTTCTCACCCTGAAGGGGACTCAGGGCAGATCAGAGAACGCACACATGGCAAACATTTAATGCCATTAAACAGACTGGACAGACAACAGATCAAGGTATATCTTAACATTTCCCTCCAACTTTGCTGTCCTGGAGATTGTGCTCAACTTCGACCACAGGGGGTGCTGCCTCTCTATCCTCTATGAATGAAGAGCCCTTGATCACAGATTTCCTCCTTCATTTGATCACCTTCATTTTCTGGTATTCCTTTTTATGGTGCTGTAAAATACCTCCCCGCTTAAGCAGAACCTATTTTTTCTACCTCCTGGTGGTGCAGCAGGTGAAACTACTGAGTTGCTGAGCTTGTTGACTGAAAGGTTGGCGGTTTGAATCCGGGGAGTGGGGAGAGCTCCCATTGTTAGGTCCAGCTTCTGCTAATCTAGCAGTTCAAAAAAATTCAAATGTGAGTAGGTACTGTTTCTGTGGGAAAGTAACGGTGCTCCATGCAGTCACTCTGGCCACATGACCTTGGAGGTGTCTACGGACAATGCTGGCTCTTCGGCTTAGGAATGGAGAAGAGCACCACCCCCCAGAGTCAGACACAAAAAGACTTCATGTCAGCAGAAACCTTAACCTTTACCTAATTTCTCTACTCTCAGCTGTTTTTGAACTGCTTAGGTAGACAGTGAGCTAAGTTGAAGGTTGGGTGCTCACCCTGACATGGGCTTCAAACTGCAAACCTTTTGATTGGTGTGATCTATTGCTGTTGGTGAACCAGCTGTTTTAAAGCCTGGCCCTTTGTTTGAATCTTGAACAGTATACAAGGATGAAACAAAGATTTATTCTTTAGAAACCTCATACTGGGATGTGTTGGAGAGTTGATATGGTAAAATTTAACTTCTGATCAACAGGTAATTGGGCAAAACACCTTCTAGATAACAGATATGAGTCCTTTGATAGTGAATAAAGTTGGTCTTTTTCTTGGGATCTAATAGTCACCTGGAGTTTACAGATATTGGGGCCTAAATCCAGTGGCTATTTGCACTACAATAGGCTCTTTGAGTCATTTTCTAAATGGGAAGACAAAATTCAAGTTAATTCCATTCATTGTTGTCCTTGTTGGGACTATTAATATGGTTTAGACTTAGGAAACAAGTTAAAGGTTCACAATGGAGAAGTTTTAAAAATGAAATATGCATTATGTGCTTTGAACATTTTGGCAGTAGATCAGCTTGTGCCACTTGAACAAAATTGCAGAGAATTATAAAGGTGTGCAAGCCTTTGTTATCCTGCGTTTTGGATAAGTGAGAGGAGGTTAAGGTTTAAATGATGTTACATTTCCCAGTTTCAGTTCTGCTGAAAAAGGCTAATTCAGAAAAGAAATATGTAGGTGTTGCTATTGTATAAAGAGATTGGAGAAGACACTCAACGAAGATCATAATAAATACCAAATACTGTCACAGAAATATCATCAGAAACACACACATAACAAAAGCACCAGGGATAATTGCTAGAGAAACACACATAGAAAAAATTGAAATAGAAAACAGACATTGGGGATAAGAAAATGATGTCTAAATAAGGTGAAAGGATTAAGATGGCTTTGGAGAGGGAAAACAAATGAATAGGATTGAGGCATGAATGTATAATGAATGAAATCATCAAGTGTGATCTGAGCTTGATTTAGAGGAAGAAAATTAGCAGGAGAAAGAAGGTAAACAAGGCTGAGGAAACAAGCAGAAGAAACCACTGGGGGCCATTCCAAGTGGATAAAAAGGAACTGGTTTAGCTGTGCAGTGCCAACACAATCGCCCAGGAACCAGTTCAAGACTGGGATGGTGGCCACAATACCAACTGATTGTGAATCAAATGGAAACCAGGAACCACAGTATCCACAGCTAGATAACTTATGGACAAGGCAGGGCTTTTTCCCTCACTGGTCTACTGAATTCTGCTGATGACATGCCTGGACTCAGTATCTGTGCAGGCAAAAACTGACACTGATGCCTTCCAGTGCTCATGCTCATCTGCACTGCAACCACCATCCAGTTTTTGGCAATCTGTGTCCTGCACCTAAATTGGGATTAGGGTACAATTTGAAAATGGGGTGGTTGGAGGCTGGGAAATGTTGGCTGGTGGTGGTAACAACAACAACAACAACAACAACAGCTTTATTCGTATACCCTGCCACCATCTCCCCAAAGGGATTTGGGGCAGCTTACATATGGGACAGAATATCCACAAGACATAAATCAAAACAATCAAAACAAAAACACAATAAAATAAAAGCATAGTAAAATATAACAATCCAAATAAAAACACAAATAAAACATAAGAAAAATTAAACAGCAGCATTGAAACTGTATCAAAACAATGCTCGACAAAGACCAATAACCAAAAATACTAAAATGGGTGTGAACAGGCTAAAAAAAGGTCAGGGCATGGGATAGTGCAAAACAGCGTATCACAGGGCCAGGTACTATCTGGCAAACTAGGGGTTGGGCATAGGGCTTAGTCATTTTCAAATGCTTGCTGAAACATCCAGGTTTTCAAATCCCTGCGAAAGGAGGAAAATGTGGGAGCTTGCCTAATCTCCCTGAGGAGAGTATTCCAAAGTCGGGGGGGGGGGGCACTACTGAGAAAGCTCACTCCCTCGTTCCCACCAACCATGCTTGTGACGGTGTGGGGAGTGAGAGGAGGGCCTCCCCGGCAGATCTTAGGGCCTGTAAGGGTTCATAGGAGGAGATGTGATCATGAAGATAGGCAGGGTCTGAACCATTTAGGGCTCTGTAGGTCATAATCTGTATTTTGAATTGGTACCAGAAGCTTATTGGTAGCCAGTGGAGCTGCTTTAATAGGAGTGTCATGCGTTCCCTATAATTAGCTCCAGTTAGAAGCCTGGCTGCTGACCTTTGGACCAATTGCAGTTTCCGGGCAGTGTTCAAAGGCAGCCTCACGTAGAGTGCATTGCAATAATCCAATCTAGATGTAACCAAGGCATGGACCACCATGGCCAAGTCAGGCTTCTTGAGGTACAGTCACAGCTTGCACACAAGCTTTGACTTTGTGAAGGTCCTTCCACCAGCCACCACCAACACCTTGTGCATCAAGCCTCAGTGCTGAATCTAGAAGGACTTCCAGACTGTGGACCTGTGTCCTCAGGGGAAGTGTAACCCATCAAGCAAGGTTGTCACCCTATATCCCGATAGGCCTTCTTGTCCAAAAGCCTTGGTGTCATCATTTTATTTTTATATTCAGTGTATATGTGGATATTTGCATATTTCAATATCTAAAGACATGACCTTCTTTGCTCGTTGATGTGTGTTACATTTTATTAAATATTTATTATTTTATTAATATTTGTGTATTTTCAAACAGGGTCAAGGTAAAGACACATTATTTTGCAGGTGTGGATTAAAATTAAAGTATACAAACTAAGTTACAATAAAATGCAGAGGAATGTGTAGACATCTTCGGATTTTAGAGCAATATCATTGAATAACAGAAGTAGCAGTGAAATAAAAACTGAATAAATTATGAGAAAGTAGTAAAGCTGAAATCCCAGTGAACCAAAGAGAAAATTACAAAGAAGCAGAGCCAGACCTTAGTCCCAGAAGTATCCTATTTACTTCTGGGACTAAGGTCTGGCTTCTTTGTAATTTTCTCTTTGGTTCACTGGGATTTCAGCTTTACTACTTTCTCATAACTTATTTAGTTTTTATTTCACTGTTACTTCTATTATTCAATGATATTGCTCTAAAATCCGAAGATTTCTACACATTCCTCTGCATTTTATTGCAACTTAGTTTGTATACTTTAATTTTAATCCACACCTGCAAAATAATGTGTCTTTACCTTGACCCTGTTTGAAAATACACAAATATGGAGGGATTATTTTATTAATAAAATAATAAATATTTAATAAAATGTAACACACATCAATGAGTTACTTCTGTTACTTCTGTTATTCAATGATATTGCTCTAAAATCCGAAGGTTCACCAGGTAACAGGTAAATAAGTCGTAGTGTGATTTTTCAGGATGCTCATAATATAATACAGAGTATTTAATTCATTTTGACAGCTATTCAAGTAACTCACACTTGTCCCTGATTGGATGGAAAACTGTCTGGCTAGGATCTGTGCTCTGAATGCCTCAGGACTCTGTCCGAAGTCATCACTGGTTGGCTTTTCATGGTTGCGAGAAATTTGATTAACATTCATTGGAGCATGTGAAGTATCCATTGGTTTGTTGATCTGCCTCTGAGAAGGGCATGATCAGGAAGGAATGTGGTGTGACAATTTTTCATGAGTTTGAGATGGGCTTAATGGTTTGACTCTAGTGGGCACAATGGAGTTGGCTCAGAGTACACAATGGATGCTTGAAAGTGATGACCATTTCAATGGGTGATGTGAGGGTGATGTTGGCTTGAGGCTTGGGAGACATATATTTCTCACTGATAGTGTTTATCATATCAAGAAAACCAGGAAAAATGTCCTAGGTATCCTGACACAAGTCCATTATGAGTTCCCATGATGTCTCCCAATTCATTGTGAAGGGATTATGGAATTTAAATTGTTTCCTGGAGCCTGGCTAGGATGTTCATGAAGAGATTACTGCAGGGAAAAGGTGAGGCATGCTCATTGTAGCTACGCCTGTAGGTTTATCCATTTTTTATTTTTTTTATATTATTTATGGAATCATGGGAGTTATAGTTTGGTGAGGTACTAGCACTCTTCTGCCAGAGCCACGGTAGAGCCATAGCGGCACAATGGGTTAAACCCTTGTGCTGGCTGAACTGCTGACCTGGCAGTTTGAATTGACGAGATGGGGTGAGCTCCTGTCTGTAGGCCTCAGCTTCCCATGCGGGTACATGAGAGAAACCTCCCACAGGAGGGTAACACATCCGGGCATCCCCTGGGCAACGTTTCAAAGGACAGCCAATTATCTTACACCAGAAGTGATTTGCAGTTTCTCAAGTTGCTTCTGACATGATAAGAATGACCTTGTAAAACCACAGCTCTCACGATTTCATAGCATCGAGAAGTAATGCAGTTTAACATGGTGTCAAATTACATTAATTCTATAGTGTACCCCTAGAGGGGTACAACATCCCCTCTTCCTTTTAATATATATATTTTCTCTTCTATTTACTATTTGGCTCAGCTTATGTTCTGTTTGTGGATAGGCTGCCACAGGGCTTCACACATCCAAAGTAAGCTAAACCTTGGAATTTTTCATTGTTTGGAAAAGTAATAAAGAGCATAATGATACCTTTTGCTGCAGATGAACTCTCTGCAGCAAAGTCTGAATAAATGTGGTGCCTTTTTATTTCCAAATGCAATGGAGAACTAAGCTTATTTGGTGTACTTTTCAAGGTTAAATTTGCATCATGCTACTAACAAACAGGTGCAGACGTATTATCCAATTCACATGTGCATCTCTTTTTTTTTTTGAAAGGGCAGATTAACTATCTACTTCGTCATTCTTACTGTCAGGATTTTATTGCCCTGAAACACTAATGAAAAATGCTAGGATCATTAGCAGAGACACATTTAGCATTAAATTAGGCATTTGAATATAGAGAAGGGAATAAACAGTCAAAACAAACCATCAAAAGTGCTCTCTGAAAAAGAACAAAGAACCACAAGCATTAAATAATTTAAAAATAATTTCTATGCTACTTATTGCTTCAGTTGCCTTTTCTCATTTACCTGAACCAGATTGGGTTGAGAGGTAATATCATGCCCTAGACGCAAAACGGATTCCTGATCAATGAGCTTTGATCATTTTAATTCTCTCATCAGAAGTAGGAAAAAAGGAAAATATGTAATTGCCATTATACTTTGCTTAAATAGAACTTGGAGCAAAACTCTGATCTCTACTAGTACCATAATGCCCTTAAAATGTACCGAAGACTCACTGGAAACTGTATTGCTTTTTGGGAAGGAAACATACAGATTTTTAATCCAGTACACTTTTCCGTGTCAATGACGTCAAAATCACAAAGCTCACAATTCAGCATTTATTTATATTTTTGAAATAGATATATATACTTGTGAGCAATAGTGTATTCCTCTTTAAGATTTGAAATTATACCCCGGTGATGCCTAATGGCCATGTATAATGTCTAATTCATTGCTATGTGCTATCCCTGCTTCCCAGACAGTCAGAAATGAATGCCATAATTCTTTGCATATCCTCTACCTGGTAAAGTCTTTTTAAAAAGATGTCATAGTGATTTGCAGTTGAAGTAGCTATCATCAACCTTTGTATCCTTTAAATATCATTAGCATACTATGCTTGAATGGAACTTGAAGGCACTGCTTTCTAGAGGGACACATTCAGCTAAAGGAATGGGCGAATTCCCATTTGATATTATAGCCACAGAGCTGAGGAGCCTTCTAATCAAGGTGAAAGAAGAAAGTGCAAAAGCTGGGTTGCAGCTAAACAAAAACCAAGATTATGGCAACAAGAATGATTGACAACTGGAAAATAGAGGGAGAAAATGTGGAGGCCGTGACAGACTTTGTATTTCTAGGTGCAAAGATTACTGCAGATGCAGACTGTGGCCAGGAAATCAGAAGACGCTTACTTCTTGGGAGGAGAGCAATGTCCAATCTCGATAAAAGAGTAAAGAGCAGAGACATCAGACTGGCAACAAAGATCCGCCTAGTCAAAGCCATGGTATTCCCTGTAGTAACCTACGGATGTGAGAGCTGGACCTTAGGGAAGGCTGAGCGAAGGAAGATCGATGCTTTTGAGCTGTGGTGTTGGAGGAAAGTTCTGAGAGTGCCTTGGATTGCGAGAAGATCCAACCAGTCCATCCTCCAGGAAATAAAGCCCGACTGCTCACTGGAGGGAAGGATACTAGAGACAAAGTTGAAGTACTTTGGCCACATCATGAGGAGACAGCAAAGCCTGGAGAAGACAATTATGCTGGGGAAAGATGGAAGGTAAAAGGAAGAGGGGCCGACCAAGGGCAAGATGGATGGATGGCATCCTTGAGGTGACTGGACTGACCTTGAAGGAGCTGGGGGTGGTGACGGCCAACAGGGAGCTCTGGCGTGGGCTGGTCCATGAGGTCACGAAGAGTCGGAGACAACTGAATGAATGAACCACAACAACAACCCCTTGCTATTTAGTATATAAGACAAACTGTCCTCAACTTTTTATCCTTTCTTTGGGACACATTTTATCTGCCATGGATCAATGCTATGGAATTCTGGGATTTGTTGTTTGGTGAGTTACGATCCCATGATTCGAAAGCACTGATCCGCAGCAGTGAAAGTGGTGCGAAACTGACAACGACAATATAGTGCACCCTATGTGAGGATGACCATGTACACCTTTCATGTTGGAAATTACAACCTTTTTCAAGCCTTCTCTAGTAATGTTTATCTATGATCCTGTTGCTTGCTGTTTGTATGAATGTGCTTGTATGCAACTTCCTTTAATCTATGGTTCCTGAGAAGTTGTAAAAGGGGCTGTAGACCACATGCTCTCTCTCTCAATCCTTTTGATTATGTGGTCTGTTGATAGCTGTTTTGTTGTAAGAGAGATGCCCTGGCCGGTTGGCACAGGGAACCATCTCAAACATATCTGAAACTGGACTGATAAGTTTTGTACCTGTGTATGCTGAACACATGAAGGTTGTGAGTAAACCAAATATGTTATTTTTATCCAAGTCTACTGTTTTTTTTTTGTCTTTTGAGTGCATGATATGGGAGAGTGTATATTTTTGGGCTCTGAAAAACTTTTCTAAAGCTCTGCAGTTTTTATGCACTGGCAAATCTCTTATTTTCCTAACAGATCGGAGATAACAGGTTATTCAATCTAACAACTTAAACAATTGCCTTGCATAATTATATCTGGTTGTATACCACAAGAGAAGATTCTACTCTAAAGGGTTTTTGGCTCTTCTCTGAAAAGTCATGCTTTTCTAAAAGTTATGAATTTTAAAAGGTGTTTTCCAAAAGATTACAAATGCCATTTACCAAAATTTAAGAGGCTGTGTTTAGCATTTGACACAGAGAACCTTCTATTCTTTGAAGAACATTGGTGAATTGGGTTAGAATTTGGAAAATATTTGGGGCTACACTTGAAACTATTGGTTTTGCAATGCTGGTTGGGGGATTCTGGGAGCTTGTAGCCCCAAATATTTTCCAAATCTACTGTTTCCATGATTCCATCGCATTGAACCATGCAGTTAAAGTAATGTCAGATCAAGGGGCTGGAGACCAAGCCTTATGAGGAGCGATTTAAAGAGCTGGGCATGTTTAGCCTGAAGAAGGGAAGGCTGAGAGGAGACATGATAGCCATGTATAAGTATGTGAGAGAAAGTCATAGGGAGAAGGGAGCAAGCTTGTTTTCTGCTGCGCTCGAGACTAGGACGTGGAACAATGGCTTCAAACTACAAGAAAGGCGATTCCATCTGAACATTAGGAAGAACTTCCTGACTGTGAGAGCTGTTCAGCAGTGGAACTCTCTGCCCCAGAGTGTGGTGGAGGCTCCTTCTTTGGTGGCTTTTAAGCAGAGGCTGGATGGCCATCTGTGGGGGGTGCTTTGAATGCAAAGTTCCTGCTTCTCGGCAGGAGTTGGACTGGATGGCCCATGAGGTCTCTTCTAAATCGATGATTCTATGCTTCTATGGATTAATTCCATAGTGTAGCTGCACCATTAGGTACCATTCACCAAATTAGAATTCTCCTTTTTCTTTCTCCTTTTAATCCTGAAAGTGGGAGAGTGATGGAATTGGCTTGGGAGGGAAGGAGATGAATTCTCTCTTACATGAGGTCTTTATTGGACTCAAAACTTTCCATTAGTTTTTAAAAGAGGTAAAGATTAAGAACAATTCTGTGATCATTTGTTCACGCAGTCATATCCTTTTGAGAGAGATAAAAGCAATACCCACCAGATATCATTTTGAATGTATTTGAATTCTTGATGCAGTCATAAGGTTTGACGTTTGCTGTGATTAGATTTCCTGGGAAGATGTGTTTGCAGAAAATGAGATTTTAATTTCCTAAATGTAGCTAGCCACAAAAAGCATTTCAGGATAAACAATTATACCTCATACCAAGAGTGAATTTCTAAGTTTGCATCCAGAAGAGGGGGAAAAAAAGACTCATTGATCAGAATGAAATGCAACACATCAATGTAAAATAAATTCATTCAAATAGGCAAAGTAGCAAAAGCTTTTGCTTATGAAATTAAGTTTTGAAAACAAATCTCACATTTGAGTGATAGGATTTGCATGAGATATTTTGTTTCCTCAAGCAAAGGAGACGACTGAATTCCCCAACCATTACCAATCAAAATTTTTATGATATGTTTTTCAGCTTAGGGAAATTTCTTATTAACATACCGTAACCACAGTACAATATTCGATTTTTTTAAAAACTTTAATTCTTGTATATTGTACAGCTTGGAAAAGTTACTATTTGACTATAGCTCCTATAATTCCTTAAGGACACTGTGGATTTTGGAAGCTATTGTCCAAAAAATGTAGCTTTTACAGGATCTGGTGTATTTGTTGTTTAAGGCCAATTTAGTAATTGAGTTTATAATAAAATGCATCTACCGTAACTTATGCCTGAAATTGTTCTTTCTGGGCGCCTGCATTTAGATTCTTCCCAATTTTCTGTTGCTAATTTGTTTTGTTTTACTACATAATTATATTTCAGATGAAAAAAACCCTGCTCAGTTAGTCATTTTGGAGATTGGGACAGTTGCTGCTGGTACTATTTTGCAAAGAGTATGTTTTGAAATGGAAATAAGCATCATGTATTTTTTCTTTTTTGTGGTTGTACGTCTTCAACTCATTTCTAACTTATGATGACCTGCAGTGGAAACTTTGCAGAAGACCTTTGGTTATGCTACCCCTCTATTCTGCCTTGGTCAGACCATATCTGGAATACTGTGTCCAATTCTGGGCACCACAATTGAAGGGAGATCTTGACAAATTGGAATGTCCAGAGGAGGGTGACTAAAATGATCAAGGGTCTGGAGAACAAGCCCTATGAGGAACGGCTTAAAAAGCTGGGCATGTTTAGCCTGCAGAAGAGGAGGCTGAGAGGAGACATGATAACCATGTATAAATATGTGAGAGGAAGATATAGGAAGGAGGGAGCAAGCTTGTTTTCTACTACCCTGGAGACTAGGATGCGGAGCCATGGCTTCGAACTACAGGAGAGGAGATTCCACCTGAACATGAGGAAGAACTTCCTGACTGTGAGAGCTGTTCAGCAGTGGAACTTCTTCCCTGGAGGGTGGTGAAAGCTCTTCCTTTGGAGACTTTTACACAGAAGCTGGATGGCCATCTGCCAGGGGTGCTTTGAATGCGATTTTCCTGCTTCTTGGCAGGGGGTTGGACTGGATGGCCCACGTGGTCTCTTCCAAATGTATGAGTCTACGATTCTATATATCAAAGAAATAGGTTTGGTGTGTCACAATTGAGCTCTTCCACTGGAAGATCTTAAAAATTAAAACTTATATAAGGACTATTTTTTCTGAAGATATTTCAAGCGCAGAAATAATTGGTAAGGGAGGGCCTGAGAGTGTGGAAGGATACCTCCAATTAATTAGTTTGGCCATCATCCATCTGCTTAGCTAAACTGGCCACCATCCTTTGGTTTGACTTATCTTTTATGGTTTAATTAACCCAACTGAAAGATACTAAAGTAATTGCAAAATTTTGGTTTCAATAATTAGATAGTAGAAGAGTTATTTAATTTTCATGCAGACGATAAGACAACTAAGTAAAACAAAGTGGTTAATTAATTGAGGTGTCTATATAAACTAGGACAATTTGTCTGAATGTTGAACTTCACTGCAGACTGAGATGGATAAACACGCAGTAGACTTTTCTCTCATCTCAGTTGATTGGGGTTGCATGCTCCTGAAAAAAAAGTATAATATCATAAAGGATTACCACCTCACCTGCATCAGAGGAAATCTGCTACAAAAGAGGAGCTAATAAGAAGCACTGCTTGAATATAAAGCAAAAGATGGGTGCTAGAAATAATATAATATGAAAGCTGACTGGCACAACCTGGGGAGCACAACCAGACACAGTGAAGACATCTGCCCTTGCACTTTGCTACTCTGCTACTGAATATGCATGCCCACTGTGGAACACATATCACCAAGTTAAAACAGTGGATGTGGCTCTTAATGAGTCATTCGGCATCATTACAGGATGTCTATGCCCCACACCACTGGAGAAATTATACTGTCTAGCCAGTATTGCACCACCTGAAATCCACTGGAAAGTAGCAGCCAATAATGAAAGGCCCAAGGCATTGACATCTCCAGCTCATCCCCTGTTCAGATACCAGCCAGCATGCCAACACCTTAAATCAAGAAATAGCTTCCTAAGATTTACAGAGATACTCACAGGAACACCTCAGCAAGCGAGGGCCCAAAAGTGGCAGGTTACAACCCGGAACCTGAATCAGCACTGATACCAGATGAGAAACTCTCCCCTGGGCATACAGAAGACTGGGCAACTTGGAAGGCGCTGAACAGACTGCACTGTGCGAAATGCAGGGCTAACCATAAGAAATGGGGCCATAAAGTGGAATCCATGATATGTGAGTGTGGAAAAGAGCAAACCACAAACCACTAAAACGGGCAGTAGACTTTTCTGTCATTTCAGCTGAATAAAGCCATATTCAACAATGTCTGGGGCTGAGTTCTCCACACTCGCATGCCAAGGATTCCACTTTGTAGCCCCATTTCTGAAGGTTGGCTCTGCATCTCGTGGTGCCAGAGCGCAGTCTGTTCAGCGCCTTCCAAGTCGCCCAGTCTTCTGTGTGCCCAGGAGGGAGTCTCTCATTGGTATCAGCCATTGGTTGAGGTGCTGGGTTTGAGCCTGCCACTTTTGGACTCTCGCTTGCTGAGGTGTTCCAGCGAGTGTCTCTGTAGATCTTAGAAAACTATTTCTAGATTTAAGTCGTTGACGTGCTGGCTGATACCCAAACAGGGGATGAGCTGGAGATGTCTCTGCCTTGGTCCTTTCACTATTGGCTGCTACTTCCCGGCGGATGTCAGGTGGTGCAATACTGGCTAAGCAGTGTAATTTCTCCAGTGGTGTAGGGCGCAGACACCCTGTGTCCAATCATATGCAGTAGAAAGCCTTTCTTGTCAATAATAACCCACTGGAGGAAAAGAGAAGTTGGAAGTTTAATTTTAGGCTGGATTGCTTAATCATATAAATCTAATTTTGCCTAATATTACTCATAATATTGTTCATTCAAAACCACTTATTTTGTGCAAACCAGCATGAGATGCATGGGAAGGGTGCAGATTTACACAGTTTTGTTCAGCTCCTGCCTTATACTGTAAGCTTATTTAGGTCTATCCACTCATAGTTAGCAAGATACAAAAGGAGGTTTGCAGCTGAATCCCCTTAAATTTCTTGAGCATGTCAGCTGGAAGACACGTGGACTGCTGTCATCTTATATGATCAGAATTGCTCGCTTTCTGTGTAGGGACCTTTCTTTGGTATCAGTGCATTTCTTAAAAGTTTTTGCAGAGCAGATATTATGCTGCAGTCCTCCACTCTTTAACATGGGAGTACGAATATATTGAACTAGAGTTAATATATATGCTGTATGCAAACAACCTTTTTGGGATGTACACTGCAATGAAGAAACCTGAAGAAACAAAACAAGGAATCTGAATAGTTCAAAGTAGCATTTAAGTATAGATAATAATAGAAATTTCTAAAATGTATTTGTATAATGCTTAATCTGCTTTCCAAATTGTTAATTAGAAGCTCTTCCTTCTCTTATGTGGCTTTTATGGGAGTCAGGGCAGTATAGTGGTTAGAGCAGTGGATCTCAACCTGTGGGTCCACAGGTATTTTGGCCTACAACTCCCAGAAATCCCAGCCAGTTTACCAGCTGTTAGAATTTCTGGGAGTTGAAGGCCAAAATATCTAGGGACCCACAGGTTGAGAACCACTGGGTTAGAGTATTAGACTGGGAGTTGGGTAATCCATGTTCTAGTTCGCAATAAGCTCTGAAACTCATTGGGTAACTCAGGATGCATCTACACTGTTGAATGAATGCAGTTTGGTATTAATTGGCATGCAGTTTGCTTTGGAATCATGGGAGATGTAGTTTGGTGGGGCACCAGCACTCTTTGGCAGAGAAGCTCAAGAACTTTTGAATCTACAACTCCCATGATTCTGCAGCATTGAGACATGGCTTTTAAAAGGGTGTCAAACTGTATTAATTCTACAGTGTAGAGTCCAGTCATTTTTTCATCCTAAACTGCCTTTATTTGAGAATAGAGAGGTGGAAGAGAAGCATATGCACTGTTGCCTTGAGTTCATTGGAAGAAAAAGACATACATACAGTTTGATTCCCGTACCCACAGAATTGTGGAGTCTGAACGTACAGTAGAAACAGGGAAGTGTGGATAACCCAACTGATATGAAAGACCTCCACCAGAAATTGCCACAGGGTCACTGTAGGGTAACTTCTCATTCTAAATATCAACAATTGTTAATTTATCACTCTCTGCAATGTCCTTATCCCCCTGATTTCTGGCCCAGAATTTGGCCCAAGTAAACAACTGGACTGGTTCTCAGATGGAAGTGGCTATATTTTTTAACACTGCTATCTCATGTTTCCTGGGCTCAAGCAATTCAGGGACTTGGGACGGTGCTTCCTTTTAATTGCATTTTGCCTGGGCTTGGGTCCCATGTAAGCCACCCCGAGTCCCTTTGGGAAGATGGAGGTGGGGTAGAAAAATAAAGTTCTTCTTCTTCCTTTCCCTTCCTTTTCTCAGTATAATGGCAGCCTCTGGGCATGGCATATGTCCTTCCATTTGGTGCTGATCCAGTGGTTTCCATGCCAGATTGGCCCCTAGGTAGCAGGTCATGGAGATCTGTCTCTGGTTACACCAGCATAAGGCTTCAGGGGAATTCCAGCAAGCCTACATAGAAGACCATATTATTTAATATGGCCTTATTTGTGCTAGGCACAACTGCTCTGGCTGTTTTCAACTATGTCCTCCTCCTACTCCACCCGAAACCATTAAAAAAAAGTCTGCATCTGTTAATATTTGATTATAATAGAAATATACAATATGTCAAATGCTGAATGCTTCTATTCGCTCTTCTTTGCCTTGAGGCTGAGAGGTGATTAAAATATTTTGCATGAATAAAAGAAAAGAATTGCTAGGGAGCTATCCAGCATGACAAAAGTGAAACATCAGGACAAAAGGCTGACTCAGAACATTTTCTATAGGCTCCTTCCACACAGCTGAATACAATTCCACATTATCTGCTTTGAACTGGAATATATGGCAGTGTGGACTCAGATAATACAATTCAAAGCAGATATTGTCGGATATTCTGCCTTGATATTCTGGGTTATATGACTGTGTGGAAGGGCTCATAGTCTCATCATCCTGGAGGAATCTGATTTCAAGTTCATTGATTCTTTTCAACTTCTTCTGATTTCCTTTTCTCTCTGTCTGTATAACAGCATTCTTCAGACTTTTATACTTGCATGTGCTTAGAAGCAGACCGGAGATTTCTTTGTGGATCTTCTCCAAGTAGTTCTCTTCAGCAAGGCTTGAATCAAATGACTAATAGATTATCCCATTGCAGATACAAATCCTGTATAGTCTTTGATCTTCTTCTTAATTTCCAGGATTATTTTAATCTATTTATATATCAAAATACATATTCTTTAATCATTAACATATCAAGTCTATTGTTTTCAAATTTTCATATTCATATTTCCCCCCAGTCTTTAGTAGTTTGCTTTCCTCTTCTATAATTCCTGACTTTGCCCTTTTTCCCTTTCTGCATTCTTCAATTCGAAATGGGGGAAAACATTAGTTGGCTTTAGTTCTCCATGGAAGTCTGAAGATGGCAACAGATGCCTTTGTTGCTTTAATCACAGTGGAACTTCCAAGTTCTGAGAATCTGTTAAAATATTAGTACTTCCTTGAAAAGTGTTGGCACTTAAGCATGTCTCTGGTGCATTTCATCCCAGATAAGTGCCACTATAAGAGCAATGAAGAAACACAGATTTGTAAATCCTACTGTGTCTAATCCTTTAATCCTAGTTTTGCCCAGCCGTGGTACTAGATCTTGTTTGGTTTCCATACAATTACAGAAATGTAGAGTTTTGAAAGATAACAAATGTCTTTCTTTTTTTGCAGAACATACCAGACAGTTGGATTTTACTCAATGCTGAGGGTATGACATTATGCCATCTTGGCTTTATAGAGGGCAAAGCTGCATGTGATGCTCACAATCTTCTTAACTGATACAACTGTGTTCTCCCTAAATATGTCCCCATCAAATTAGCCAGTGTTCCCCAAATTGTGAGCCAACAAATGTATTGCCGAAGGCTTTCATGGCCGGAATCACTGGGTTGTTGTAGGTTTTTTCGGGCTATATGGCCATGTTCTAGAGGCATTCTCTAGAGGAGAGAATGCCTCTAGAACATGGCCATATAGCCCAAAAAAAACCCTACAACAACCCAGATCCAACAAATATTTTGTACTTTAGATCCCAGAATCCCTGACAATTGGCCAAAGCACCTGGAGGCCTAGAATTTGGGAATCACCGAACTAAGATGATATTCATCTCACTGGACAAAAGAGGAACAATAAATGGTCCAGCAGATATTTCAATGCATGGCCAAAAGAAAGCATATTATTCTCTTATAGTTGATATTTGGTTTTGCATGATGATCTTCTTTGGATTTTATTAAGGACCTCTTCACATTTACCTTTTCCCTCATCCTAGGATGCTTCCACAATGGGAGGATGGAGCCCGTTAGAGCCTATCACATGATGTAGGGCTCCTTCCAGTGGGGCTCCATTCCGGCTCTGTCCTGGAAGTATCCCAGGGAATATGCAGGGAAAGTGCAGGGGGAAGCCAGTCAGTGATGTTTTTCCCCCTGCTGCCTGCTGAATTTGCCACACTGCCTGGCGAATCTGCCCACTGTGGCCTGCTTTTTCACACTCAATGTGATGAGGTCTTAAGTCAGACACCAGGCGAGTGCTGATATACTCACAGGCTCTGTAAACAGGTAAATAAAATGCATGCAAATGAATTAGATGCAAAGAGAGAAAGATCCCAGCAAAGCATTATTTTTTGACATTCTAGCTTTCTATGTGTCAGAATTCCTCTTTTCAATGGGGGCATACATCAAATCAACTACTGCTTGCTGTTTGAAGTGGTATAGGCGCAGACATCTTTTCTGCCTCTGGTGATCCAGTGAACATCACATTAATAGCACATTCATATAATAATAATAATAATAATAATCATCATCATCATCATCATCATCCTGATCTCACAATCATGGGGGGAAAAAAACAAATTATGGATTGTTGATGTTGCAATCCCAGGTGACAGCAGGATTGATGAGAAGCAACTGGAAAAGCTCACATGATATGAGGATTTAAAGATAGAACTGCAAAGACTCTGGCACAAGCCAGTAAAGCTGGTCCCAGTGCTGATCGGCACACCTGTGCAGTGCCTACAGATCTTGGCCTGCACTTAAAAACAATCAGTGCTGGCAAAATTACTATCGGTCAGCTGCAAAGGACCACCCTACTTGGATCTGCACGCATTATTTACTGATATATCACTCAGCCCTAGACACTTGGGAAGTGTCCAACGTGTGATCCAATACAAAAGCTAGCATAGTGATCTTGTTTGCTGTATACTAATCTTGCTATGTATAAAATTATTATTATTATTATTATTATTATTATTATTATTATTATTATTACCCACCTCTCCTCATGGCTTCAGGTGTGTTACAGCATAATTTAAACACATAAACATTGAAAAAATTCTATACATACACATATTAAAATGTATTTCTATAAAAGATACATATTAAAATACACAGAACAGAAATTAAACATTAGACACGAGTTTAAAATTTATACTTAATGCAAGAGACCTTGCTCATCCATATATAACAAAAGGTATCTTTTCAGTCTTTGAATGCTGGAAAACTGCCTTTGGTCAGCAGATAGCAACACGATCATATACAAAGATATTACAAATCAACATTAATTGACCACTGTAAAGAGCTGAAAGACCTATATTACAATCCTTTGACTAATTTAGGGCAAAGATGTGGTTTGCATCTTTCTTGAACATTCCATCCCATGACAACAACTATGTAAATATATTTTACACTTGTGCATCTTTCCATACCACATCCAAAAAAGGTGAATCTATTTTTTTATCTATAAAAGCCCATGTAAAATTAGAAAGGACTAATCTTACATGTGCTGCAACATTTCTTTTTCACTCTCTTCACTCTGCATATTCTTTTGATGCTGCAAGAAACTTTGAAAATTGCTATATATATATATATATATATATATATATATCTGTCGAAAAACTGTAATGAATTATGTATGTGACTTGGAATGCTTCTACTAGCTCTTGGAATGTTCCTTCAACCAGAAGGTTTAAATAAAGTGCAAACAGTGAGTGCTGTAGTCTAGCAAGCATCAGAGGATTTTTCTGCATGTTCAGAGAATGATGGGTTTCAAAGTGAGGAGTCTGTGAGTGATCAGAGGGAATTGCAGGCAGACGAGGCTGATGTTTTGGATTCTTCAGCTCGTTCCCAGGCAACAGGGGAAAAAGAATATATCAGTTCCCTTGAGAAAAGACCTTGGGAAGATGAGGAGTTTTCAAGGGAGAACAGATTATACCTGAGAACGCAGGGTGTGAAAAGCCAGCAAACTAGATTTTCTCAGAAGGTTTGAGATAAGACTCAGAGATCCAGGTGTGTGGGGCATGATGTCATGAGTGGCTTGAAGAGCTTAAATTAAGTGGTTTACTTTCAGGCCTTTCAGAGGAGACAATGTTGCTAAAGGAGATCAGTCTCCTGTTTATGATGCTCTTGATTCCTGTATTGATAATGTTCCTGTTGATGCCTATGTACCTTTGGAGAATGTACCTTGGATATACCTTTGAATTAATTCTGTAATTTTGGATTCGTTGGTTTTGTGTTCTAACCTGACATTTTTGGATTACAGCTACTGAACTCTGGTTTTTTTGTGCATTGCATTTTTTTCTCTCTTAGGTGATCCCTCGTAGTCCAAGGATGATGGCCCTCCAAGTGTAGTATCCTGGCGGTGGGTCCATAGGTGACTGTGGAGCTTCCTAAGACTGGGAAAAAAGATACAAAACATAAATGAATTCTAAATGAAAGAACGGGCTCTGACTATCTTTTCTTTTACTGAAATCATTGGAATAGATGATTTCCAAGCTGAGGCACAGTGGTTGATTACCATGTTTCTTTATTTTAGAAATCAGCAGTATCACTCCCCAGAGATATTAGGCAAGCCCCCACGCTAGCAATCTTCAGGAGGAATTTGAAAACTTGGCGATTCCAATGTGCCTTCAGTGATTGAATGTAAGAAACTCCTTGACCAAACTTTGCACTAAATGTCCTTAGAAGCACTTTATTTATGGTTTGTGCAATTGAATCCTCCCTCATTCTCGGATTCTCATCCTGATAATGTATATTGTCCTATCTCTCAGTGTTTTAAAAAATTTAGCCTTGAATGTGGCCCTGCATTTGAAAGCCTTGAATGTGGCCCTGCAGCGAAATTTTGATTTTAATTGTTTGTGTTGTTTATTATATTTCTTTGCATTTTATGGTTTTTTATTTTCTGGTATTGGTATGTTTTTGTATTACAATGTATGTACTGTACTGATGGGCGTGGCCTCATGTAAGCCGCACCGAGTCCCCCTGAGGGAGATGGAGCGGGGTATAATCAATGTATTATTATTATTATTATTATTATTATTATTATTATTATTATCTGTCCCTCATCTTCCTTCTCACTGGTTACGCTTTGTGGTATTTTGACTACCATTATGGGGAACCAGAAGAAGGCATTTTGTGAATAGCAGTCTGTGAATAGAAGATCACAACTACTTTGCTGCAAATCCTGTTGGGTACCTAAAGCCAGCTTCTGACTGTTCTGGAAGAATAATAACAGTAAAAGACCACCATAACATGCAGCCTATAGAAGAGAGCTAGGTGGTACTTCCATTGTGCCAACAATAAAATTGGTTGATTTCTTTTGGCTATCATTCAGTGCTCAAAAGTTGGCAACTCTACAAGTATTACAAGGTATGCCTCCCTTTACCTTTGCTTGCTATTTTCTGTGGACTACTATTAAAAATTAGGTCTGAATCCATATAACTGATTGGGTCCATGTTCACAGTTACCATTTTGGGCCACAATTAATCCAGTTTGGAAAAGTGTTACAAACTGACTTCAAGCTCTGTTCACATTTTCTTAATTGGATATTACTATGGGGGCATATAGAATTAATGCAGTCGATATCACTTTAACTGCCATGGCTTGACGTTATGGAATCATGGGAGTTGTAGTTTCATGATTCCATAGCACCAGCTGTCCTTGGCAGAGAAGTCTAAAGACTTTGCAAAAATATACTACTCATGAGCCCATAGCATTGAGCCATGGCAGTTAAAGTGGTGCCAAACTATATCATTTCTACAGGTTAGATGTACTCTAAATTATACATCCAACTTCCCAAGGTACAGGTGCAACTGGCACACAAGTTTTAATTGTGCAACCCCTGGCTACTGCTGAGTCCTGGGGTTCCAGTCTGACCAGGAGTACCTCTGGATTCTGTTTCAATTTGTTTGCCCAGACCATCGCAGCTGCCAAGCACCAGTTCAGGACCTGAACATCCTCCTAGCAGGTGGAAAGGAGTGATAAGGGTTGAATGCCATCTGCATATAGACCTGAGTCAAACCCAGTTTCTTAAACCCCAGCGGTTGCATTTTTCTCATCTCAATCAATCTGTCCATAAACTGTATATATGCTAACCAATTAAGTTTTTTTCCTTCCTCAAGAATCCTTTCTTTTCATTTAACCATCCAGCAATCTTGTTCAAAATACAAAACATTTTCATAATGCAACCATCTCCAATTTCCAACCCATTTTTTCCTAATAAAAAGGTTTCCTGTGGTGAAGTGGCTAATAGTTTCTTAGGAAAAAAAGTCTCTTCTGATCATCAATGTCATTGTTGTTGCAATTTTACATTTACTTGAAAGAGGAAAATACAGTCTTGAGTATGACCTTTACAATGGGCTGATGAGCAAGTCATCATAAGATTCTGATGAATGCAAATGTGATCACAATTCTGTTCTGCCTTTGACCCTACTTTTATTTCTTTGCTTCCCTTCTTTCTTTCAGCATGATAATTCAGATGCTTATTTAATGGTAGAGGAAATCACTCATTTCATTTGCTGTCCAATTTCCAGCCTATACAGATTTTAAGCATAGAAATGTCTCACAAATTATACAGAGTAGAATGACATTTGAATAAGCCACAATTATACATTTAAGAATCTGTCTAGGTATTTGAATACCAATGTGTTAGAGTAGTTGTCACCCCAACTCTTAATGTAACCCTCAGGGACCTTCTCTCATACCAGAGCATACAGAAACCTTAATAATGTTTTTGTTCTATGTTTTTCGTGACTGTTATTCACATTTATCACTGGATGTAATGGCAAAACCAATGACTATCAAACAACAGTGTATGCTTGTAGAGCCTGCAGATGAAACCATGGCATGTAATTGAACAATGACTCCAGCTCTGACTGGAGCACATTAGAAGGTTCAGAAAGTACATTAGCCTACAGTTCTCAGTCTTGTAAGTATATTGATACAGGACATATAAGCTGGGCTGGTGAAAAATGTAAACACAGCAGGAATATTTATATAAAGAAGAATAAATTTCTGTTGAAGGACTGCACAATATTTGTATTGACAGTAATTTGAGTGTTACCTCCTCTGATGCTGTCACTTGGTTCGGTCTGAACTTCTTTACTGAAACTTCTGACTTAGTGCTGAGTTTAGCCAGAACTATAAATCTCATGAATCTTTAGGTAGCATGACCACTAGTCTTTCTGGCTAGGGCACATGTGAAAAAGATCCTGGAGTCCTTGTGGACAACAAGTTAAACATGAGCCAACAATGTGATGTGGCGGCAAAAAAAGCCAATGGGATTTTGGCCTGCATCAATAGGAGCATAGTGTCTAGATCTAGGGAAGTAATGCTACCCCTCTATTCTGCTTTGGTTAGACCACACCTGGAATATTGTGTCCAATTCTGGGCACCACAATTCAAGAGAGATATTGAAAAGCTGGAATGTGTCCAGAGGAGGGTGACTAAAATGATCAAGGGTCTGGAGAACAAGCCCTATGAGGAGCGGCTTAAGGAGCTGGGCATGTTTAGCCTGAAGAAGAGAAGGCTGAGAGGAGATATGATAGCCATGTATAAATATGTGCGAGGAAGCCACAGGGAGGAGGGAGCAAGCTTGTTTTCTGCTTCCCTGGAGACTAGAACGCGGAACAATGGCTTCAAACTACAAGAGAGGAGATTCCATCTGAACATGAGGAAGAACTTCCTGACTGTGAGAGCCGTTCAGCAGTGGAATTCTCTGCCCCGGAGTGTGGTGGAGGCTCCTTCTTTGGAACCTTTTAAACAGAGGCTGGATGGCCAGGGGTGATTTGAATGCAATATTCCTGCTTCTTGACAAGGGATTGGACTGGATGGTCCATGAGGTCTCTTCCAACTCTTTGATTCTATGATTCTATGTATAGTATATGCAACTTTGGGTCTCATTTGGGAGAAAAGCAGGGTATAAATTAATTAGGATCCTGCAAATTAGAAAGATTAAACTACCATTATTTCCCCTCTAGAAGTAATTCTAAAAGACACAGCATATTATTTGAGAACACAGAAATGGTGGGCCATTTCAACAACCACCATGTCAGATAACACAGAGAAGCTACTGAAATCCATAAACATGTGGACAATTTCAACAGAAAGGAGGAAACAATGAAAATGAACAAAATCTGGATACCAGTATTTAAAAAGTCTAAAATTATAACAGTAAACAACACTCAAACACAGGGGAACTCCAGAGAGGAAACAATCAGGGACAACTAATCACCTCTCAACAAAATATTCCCCCAGGCACTAACAAGCCACACCTAAAAACTGCCAGTTCATCAAATGCTAATCAAGGTGGGTTGTTGTAGGTTTTTTCAGGTTATATGGCCATGTTCTAGAGGCATTCTCTCCTGACGTTTCGCCTGCATCTATGGCAAGCATCCTCAGATCCATAGATGCAGGTGAAATGTCAGGAGAGAATGCCTCTAGAATATGGCCATATAGCCTGAAAAAACCTACAACAACCCACTGTAAGATTATCTTTGGTTATTTCCCTTCTGCAAGAAGGAGTCAGCAGGCTTTGATACGGAAAGCCTTCTTGCTGGGCAAAAGGCTTACATTTAGGAAGGTGCCTTATTAATCGCAGCTGGAGAGCCAGCTGGCAAATCACACAGGCACGCCATTCCTTGAAAGCCTGAGCTTCTCTTGAGCTGAATGGCTTTTTAAGAAATCGCAGGTAATACGGCTGGGAAAATACTCATTGACACAGCAGGCAGTCTTTGGGTGGCTTTGCCTTAAGTGCAGGCAGGCAGCAGGCAAAAATGAAATATGCAAAACAGTTCTGGCATGCCTGGCATTCCAATTAGCAGTAGCACAGATCATTGGCTCCTCCTAACATTGTAAGAGTTCAGAAAAAAAATGGCACAAAACTCTTTGGAAAGTTCCTCCCACCTACTGCTTGCCATATCATCACACACACAAAAGGAAATCTCTGTAGTCCACTAATGAGAGATGGGCTTTTGGGATCTCTGTGATCAGTGAAAAAGGCTGCCAGTGAAAAAAAGACTGTCACATATTTGGAATGGGGAAGATATAGATGTACAGATTCTATAAAATGCAATTCTCAGTAGCTTTTGCACACACAACTGCTTGGGTGAAGGATAAAATGGAGTTGCAAT
Organism: Anolis sagrei ordinatus; assembly: GCF_025583915.1. Lineage (NCBI taxonomy): Eukaryota > Metazoa > Chordata > Lepidosauria > Squamata > Anolidae > Anolis > Anolis sagrei. The sequence continues at coordinate 178,656,192 of NW_026847549.1, read as the reverse complement.
TGACAACTTCTGTCACTCTCTGTAATGGTCTCAATCACCTCCTCTAGTGATGCTGCTAAGAGTAAAGCACACAAGCCTTTTGTTTTCATTCTGGTAATCCTAATACTGGTGTTGGGTTGCTGGCTGATTCCGAGGTCAAGTTGAATCCATCCGTTGTGCATCTAGAAGACAAGGTGTTTATGGGTCATCTCCCATATTTCATTTTCCTTTAGCCTGGTGCTGTTTCACACTACAAAGTTATTGTTCTCTGATTCCACTTTAGCTGCTATGGCTGTATCCTATAAAATCTTGGAGGTTGGTGAGGCACCAGAACTTTCTAAGGATCTTAACCCATGGGAGGGGGTGCTGTGTCTTCCTCTTCTGCCTCTGAGGAGGAGTGGATTAGAGTTAGAGAAGGATGAAGGGGCTGGAGATTCTGGGCAGGTGGTTAGGTCTGCTCAGGAGGAAGAATAAGAGGAGAGAGGCACGCTGGTTGTTTCTGCTTTTCAAGAATGCCGGAGGGAGCAACAAGCAGGGTGTAGATCAGCCAGGATTGCTGAAAAGACTCACAGCAATCTGACCACTCCCTAATGACACATGTGCTATGGGCTGAGAACTATAAAACAGTAGCAGAGGAAACAGCCATTACTGGCAGTAACTGACCCAATTATCTAGTCTTTGTTACTGTATCTGTTTCAGCAAGAAGCCTCGTCTTTGTGTTTTTGCCTGGAGAAATACTTTACTTTGCTTAGTGATAAGACTTTTACCTTGTTTTGTGAAGTTGCCATTTGTGAACTTGCTTTTTGTGTGTTTGATTTTGCTACTTTAAACTTTGCTGAAGTAAAGCTGTTTGAGATCCTTTAAATTTAGTATTAAGGCTATTCTTGGGCAAAATAGGATGGGGGCGGGGGGGGGGGAAGCACCATATTACCATCGTGTTTTGTCCCGTCGCATTATGAAGCAAATTGTATCATTTCTTAGACACCAACACATGTTGTTCTTTCTTGTATTTTCTCCGAAAATGGTCCATTTTCAGATTTATCACACAAGCAAGTGCAGTTCCAGCCCACGCCATTGAAAAAAAAAATTGGAAAAATGTTTGGAGATACTGGGCTTTCCCCTCCAATCCTGCTATTCTGGAATAGATGCATAGCACTGATCTTCAGTAGATACTGGGCTTTTTCCCCCAACCTCAGTACTCTCCATCAGAAACTTAGAAAGCTAACAGAACCACAACTCCAAAAGCCAAGAATACTATGAAGGAGAAATGACAGTAAAAACTAAGCTACAAGGGTTATCCAGAAAGTAAGGTTACAAGAATTTTTTAAAATGCAAAGAATGAATATATTTTAATAAAACTTACATTTGTTGTAGCATAGAGATTACATTATTTTTCCACATAAACATCATTCAGTTCAATACATTTTGTCATCAGTGGAACGAGTTTTTGATGCCTGTGTCATAGAAGTTTTCCTCTGCCTCTTTCAGCCAATTCATCACTTTGATTTTCACCTCGTCGTCGTTGGAAAAGTGTTTTCCACCAAGGTGTTCCTTCAATTTAGTGAACAGATAGTCACTGGGTACGAGGTTGGGGCTGTGAGAGGGGTGGCTTAAAACATCCCAACCAAATGAAGTCAACAACTATTGTTTTGCATGAGCATTGTGTGGATGTGCATTGTCATGAAGGAGACAGAGTCCTGCTATCAGCATCCCACGATGTTTGTTTTTGATGGTTCTGAGAAGTTTCTTCATGGTCGCACAATATATTCCATACCCATTTTGTCACATGCTATCTTGACATTATGTCTTTTCCATAAACTGAAACAATTTTGTAATGAATTGCAGCAGCTTTCTTGCCCTTAGCATTTAGGTAGCATATTACAGTGCAAACTTCACACTTGGAGGGAAACAATGAGGTTGCTCACCTCTTACCTCTCTTTGAAAAGGTAGTAAACATAGGAGATCTGCCTTTTGCGCAGGCCACCAGTTCTGATAAATAATATGCAAAAATAAAATAGAGTTAAGTTTTTTTGGATATGACCATTAACATTGCACAGAAAATACTGTCAAAATTATAGACTAAAAGCCACCCACATGTAGTTAATCTGGTTAGTTACAATTAAATTCATTGAGGAAAAATATCCAAGTAATTTCTCCTGGAATGATACAACAGTGGATATTGATTAAATGAAAACACAGTTACTAAGATGTACTGAAAAAGAACATGTAGCTAGAAATTAAGTGGGTTGGTATGTGCATTTAACTGAGAACTGGAAGGTATGATTCAGTACAAGCCCAACAAGCAATGTTTCCATCTCACTGACCCCTATTAATGTGGAGCTAAATCTCAAGAAGGAGCTCTTGGAAGATAGTGTGCAGGGCATTCTGGGAAATCTTAGGGACCTGGGTAAATTGATACTAGGCATACTGATCACTTCACGTAACACTATAAACCAAGAATGGAAATCTGTCTTGTAGTGTCACCTTAACCCAGACACTGGTGCCACTCTGATCTGTTTTCCCCAACGAAGAGAGAAAGGAAACATCTGTCTCTCTATTGAAAGTGCCCTACAGTGAGGTCAATATTCTCTTTCTGCAAACACTGGGTGACACTTCAGCTCCAAAAAGACTTATTACATCTTTCAAAAATTCCCTGGTAATAAAATTAAAGGTATATATGGCTGAAGGTACTAAAAAGCAACATTTCAGCAAGCTTAATGATGGGAAGAAAAAGTCTCCTTTATTGCGCAATGCTATGTATCCCTCTTACAAATTATACAAATTACAAGGCAAATAATATGAGATCAATTCTATTGACTATGGGGAATCTTTCAAAGATTGGATGCTTCTGAAATCAAGCTGGAAGCAAGAACCAGCCTAACTTCTCTTTTGATTCTGAATATAAAGTACTAATAGGTTCTTATTCTAAATTTACAGTAGACGGACACTATAAAGTACTCTGTATACTATGAAGATGATCCAATTTAGTATGGCAACTTCAATAACTTTCTGACAGCTCTAAACTCTCCTCTCATTGAAGCCTATAGGTCTTGTTAAATCTAATCATTGATTTCCTACTGGTTTTACTCACTATGTTTGAAGCCAATTTAAATGTTTTAACTGATGCTTCAAAACAGTTTCAACCTCCCTGCTTTTATAATCTTACTACAAGAGTTGTGCGCAGAATTAATTTCTCCCGTTTCTTTTAGTAATTCAGGAGCACAGAACAGGAAGGCCACTCCTGGTATAAAAATCAGCTCAACACAAAAGCAAGTAGGAGTAGTCCCGGCTCCTGGCCTGCATTTTGGCATCACAGTTTAATCATCTTTATTAATCACCCAGCAAACAAAAAGCAAACCCACATTCCCTGAAAAGTACTCTCATCTTCCAGAAGGTATTTCCCTTTCCTTTCTTGGAAGTGGAAAGTCTCCTTAAAATGCCTTGGAGAGTGTGACTGGCTGGCATGGTGTAGCCCAGCAGAGAAAGCACATACGCCTGCATCTGAACATCTGCCAGAACTTGCCTCCTTGCCTTGGAGAGTATGTGTGTGGCATGCAGGCTCAAAAAGCAAGCATCTCCTCTAGAGTAAGAGGTGCTCAGCTGCAGGCACTGACAGGCACAAGTGCTTTCTGGGCCTGCACATCACACACACACTCTCTTTCCAAGGAGAGTGTATGTGTGGCGTGCAGGCCCAGAATGCTCACATGCTTGCCAGTGCTTGCAGCCAAGCGCTTCCTCTAGAGTAAGGAATATAACTTGTTGCCTCCTTGGCTTGGAAAAAGAGTGAATGTTTAGTGTGCAGACCCAGAAAGCACACACGCCTGCCAGCGCCTGCAGCCAAGCACCTCCTCTAGAGTAGAAACAGCAGGTAAGAAGAAGCCCCCTAAAAACATGTGCTGAGAAAAGGAATCAGGGTGGGATAATGGGCTGATAGAAAATGGATCTTTTGGTACCCCAGAATGAAAACAGATATCTGCCCTCCTGATTTAGAGAGGCTCCCAAAAAATGGATTGGGGTCCTCACCGAAAGCCGGGACATGAAACGGGTCAAGGTTTACCCCAAATATACAACCCTACTTTCTACCCCCATTCCAGAGAAACAAGGGATTTGGATGTCATCATTTGGAGTCAACAGAAAAGGGATGTCCAGTGAATTAATCCATCTCTTTGCTACTGTGAACAGTTTTGATCTGCCTTCCTCAAATCAGTGGTAGTATGTTTTATGAGCAGGCAAAGAGATATTGCTAAATATATTACAAGCAGGCTAGGTATTTAATGAAAAGCAGCTACAACTACTTTGCTTAGGCATTTATCCTGCAGGAACTGTTCCGTTGGTACTTCATGTTCAATGAATGTACTTAAGTTACTTCATTTAATGTTTATTGTATGGGGTCTGTTATAAAAAGGGAAAGGCTACCATGACAGTTCAGAATGGCTGATCCAAATGTTTTAATTTTCCAAAGGTGTCTTACTTTTTAAATCATTTTAAACTTTTCTTTACACTTGTGAGAATTACAGGTTAATGGCTTACCTTTTACAGCTCTTTGCTTTATGCATTTTACAAGCTTCCTTCCTTATTGTGTTTCTACTAGCTGTGGAAAGATTTTAATACTGTCACCAGGCCCTATATCACCTTTTGCATATTTCAACCAGATAGTTTTACAATTTTTTGCCAGAATAATTAGAACTAGTTTACTACATTCATCCCAAATGCATTTTATAAGTTTGATATCTTTTTAAAATAATAATAATAACAACAATAACAACATTTTATTTTTATTTTTTATCAATCTCTCCTTAATGCGAAGCACAACAGAGTTTAAAACACATAATTATAGCACATTATGTGTTACATAGGAGCCTCCGGTGGCGCAATGCGTTAAACCCTCGTGTTGGTAGGTCTGATGACTGAGAGGTCAGAGGTTTGAATCCGGGGAGAGCATGGATGAGCTCCCTCTGTCAGCTCCAGCTCCCCATGTGAGCACATGAGAGAAGCCTCCCACAAGGAAGGTAAACATCAATACATCCTGGCATCCCCTGGGCAACATCCTTGCAGACGACCAATTTTCTTACACCAGAAATGACTTGCAGTTTCTCAAATCGTTCTTGACACAAAAAGTGTTATATAGACATATATTAAAACTTGTATCCATGAAATACATATATTAAAATACACAGAATACTAATGGAAGCCACAGTGCATTTGAAGACCCTTCTCCATTTGCCTTTGTGAACAGGGATTTTTAATTTTTATATTATTTATTTATTTATTTATTTCACAGTTTTGTATACCGAGCTTCTCAACCTCGTTGAGGGACTCAGCCCGGTTTACAGCCATAAAAACATATACATTCATTAAAATATCATATATCACAAATTACAAAACAACTTTAAAACCACTATATATAAAACTACAGTGGTCAGTCGTCCTAATAAGATGGATCTATATCCACTTCCATCCAGAGTCCTATGGTGTTGTCTCATTCCTCGAAGGCCTGACTCCACAGCCACGTCTTCACCCGTTTCCTAAATGTTAGGATGGATGGGGCAATTCTGGCCTCCAGAGGAGAGAGTTCCAGAGTCGCGGGGCCACCACTGAGAAGGCCCTGTCCCTCGTCCCCACCAGACACGCTTGCGAGGCCGGTGGGACCGAGAGCAGGGCCTCTCCAGATGATCTTAATAATCTTGATGGTTCATAGGGGAGAATACGTTCGGAGAGGTAAACAGAGCCAGAGTCGTTTAGGGCTTTATAGGTCAACACCAGTACTTTGAATTGTGCTCGGAAGCTAATTGGCAGCCAGTGGAGCTGGCGTAACAGCGGAGTGGTGTGCTCCCTGTACCCAGCCCCGTTAGTAATCTGGCTGCCGCGCGTTGGACTTGCTGCAGCTTCCGGGCAGTCTTCAAAGGCAACCCCACGTAGAGAGCGTTGCAGTAATCTAAGCGGGATGTAACCAAAGCGTGTACTACCGTGGCCAAGTCAGCCCTCCCAAGGTACGGACGCAGCTGGCGCACAAGTTTTAATTGTGCGAAAGCTCCCCTGACCACCGCTGAGACCTGGGGTTCCAGGCTCAGCGATGAATCCAGGAGAACTCCCAGACTGCGTACCTGAGCTTTTAGGGGGAGTGTGACCCCGTCCAGCACAGGCTGTAACCCCGTACCCTGTTCGGTCTTACGACTGACCAGGAGTACCTCTGTCTTGTCTGGATTTAGTTTCAATCTGTTGTCCCTCATTCAGTCCGAGACAGCGGCCAAGCACCGGTTCATGACCTGAACAGCCTCCTTAGTGGTAGGTGGAAATGAGTGATAGAGTTGGACATCATCTGCGTACAGATGACATCGCACCCCAAAACTCCGGATGATCTCTCCCAACGGCTTCATGTAAATGTTAAACAACATAGGGGACAGTATTGAGCCCTGTGGGACTCCACAGTGCAATGGCCGAGGAGTCGAGCAGGAGTCCCCTAGTGAAACCTTCTGGGAGCGACCCTCGAGAAAGGACCGGAGCCACTGCAAGGCAGTACCCCCAAGACCCATTCCCGCGAGGCGTCCCAGAAGGATACTGTGGTCGACGGTATCGAAGGCCGAAGAGAGGTCCAGTAGAACCAACAGGGACACACTCCCCCTGTCCAGTTCCCAGCGCAGATCATCAACTAAGGTGACCAAGGCTGTCTCAGTACCATGTCCCGGCCTAAAGCCAGACTGTGACGGATCTAGATAGTCCGTGTCCACCAGGAATTCCTGGAGTTGCGAGGCCACCACACGTTCCAGGACTTTGCCCAAGTAGGGGAGATTGGAAACTGGCCGAAAGTTGACGAATTGAGTGGGGTCTAGTGGTGGTTTTTTCAGCATTACCCCATGTAATGCTTTACCCCATGTAATGCTTGCGCTCAGATTTGCCTAAACATTAGTCTAACAACTTTATTAGGTTGGTACTGAACTTGTTGCAAGAGACAACCCAGAAAACAAACTGGCTGAGTTTAGATCTTCTTTGCAAACTTCTTTATACATTCCACTTCACTAGTCAGCCAGAAGCTAACATGAATTACAAAAATATAATGACAGAAACAAAATTTAAAGCAAAATATTTAGCCAAAAGCATCTCAATGGTTTTGTAATTACAGAGAGGCTTTTAAAGGTCTCAATATTATCATCTTTGCCTCAATTTCTGAACTGGAGAAAACAGTTTGAGTCCTCTTTCGCTTAAAGGAGAAGTCATAGCAAGTGGGATAGATAAGGCCAAGGATCCTATGACCTCTCTCAGTGAACAGCACTTTCATATATTTTCATATTGAGATCCTGTCATTAAGATTTTGAATTATTAGCCTATAAACAGCAGTTGGTGTTTATGTAACATTTGCCTATAAAATCCTCTTTTTCATTCAGTCCTGTGGAGTGTTCTGTTTTTTTAAAAAAATCCTTGAAGTTGCTCTCCTGGTGTCCACTTATAGTTTTAATCATCACTCCACATTAGTCAATTCACAGCGGGTGTGGGCTAGAAATAAAAGAAAAATGCTGGAAGGAAGCAAAATGTATCAGGCACAGCAGTCCTTTTATCTCCTTAGAGGGTTTTTGCTGATTTTCTCCATGCATTGAAGGAAAAAAAAGACCTTTTCATGTTACTGAATGAAGATGTAAAGGCAAACATAAAGATTTCCCCTTGACATTAAGTCTAGTCAAGTCCAACTCTGGGGGGTGGGGCTCATCTCCATTTCTAAGCCAAAGAGCCAGTGTTGTCCTTAGACACCTCCTAGGTCATGTGGCCAGCATGACCATCGCACCATGACCATCGTGCCATTACCATCGCACCAAAGCAGTACCTATCAATCTACTCACATTTGCATGTTTTTGAACTGATAAGTTGGCAGAAGCTGGTCCTAACAATGGGAGCTTACCCCGTCCTGTGGATTCAAACTGCCGACCTTCCGGTCAGCAAATTCTGCAGCTTAGCGGTTTAACCCACTGCGCCACTGTAGCCCCTTGTGTAATGAAGATGTACATAAATAATAATTTGGGTTTCAACTGTTGGTAGACCTTGGGGTGCCCATACTGCATAATTATATTTATTTCATACCACTTGCATTGTCTTGGTTCCATGCAATGTAATCCCAGGATTTGTAATTTTGTGAGATACAGTGAGCACTTGGTATTCTCTGGGGTTTGGTTCCCCACCATAAATACAAAAGTCTGTTGATGCTCAAATCCCATTATATACAGTGGCATAATAAAATGATGCCTCTTATATAAAATAGCAAAATCCAGATTTTCTGTTTGGAATTAAGAAAAAAATTCTTCCAAGCTGAACATGCATGGATATGTAATTCATGAATTCATAACATAAAGATCAACTGTAATGAAAGTAATTGAGCAGGAAAAAGGTTTCAAGGTGAAGAAAAGGCCAGAGATCAAAACAATGTGCTTATTTTTCAAGATTAATTTGTGGTTTTTATTTTTTTTGAGGTTGTTAAATATATTACTGTATCTCCTCTTTCAGAATATAGGGTAAAGTACTTTGTATACTCAGTCTAGAAATCCTAGTAAAAAATTGACTGAAATAACCTGGGTTGACCTATTCATGGGCCATTCATAGGCTGTCCTGAGTTCCTCCCCAGAGGTGAGAAGGATGGGGTATAAATGCCCCAAATAAAATAATAAATAAATAAATAAATAAATAAATACTGTACCTCAACTCTTCTTGAAAAATGAATAAACTACCTTTCTGAGTAGAGTGGTGAAAGTCGAAAGTCCATCCTAGGAGAACCAAAAAGAAGCCCCAATAAAACCTTCTATCTCTATCACAGCACCACATCTGCCTTTTTTGAATGTTGGGTCGAAAAATGGTGGCTATCAATTGGCTCTGAGGTGGTGTTGACACTTCACTCTCTGTGCAGATTTAATGCATAGGTAATATCAAAACCTATAATTTTGCTGCCAAAGCTGTTCTCGGCTTATACGTGAACATATGCAATAGTTTCTAGATCTGAATACAGACATCAGATTTGAATCTTGCCCCCAGATGTCCAAATCAGGCTTTCTATGGCTCAGGTGGCCACAACATGTTCACATAATAATTTGTGCTTGAACTAGAATTGCCAGAATGAAATTCAAGTTTCCTGGCCTTTGTATGGGGTTTTACTGTTCTAAAGGATTGAAATGCTTCTCCTGAAGCTTCATTACATTCAGCAAAAGTGCTAAGTGTGTGTGTGTGTGTGTGTGTGTGTATCTCCATCCATCCATCCATCCAGCCATCCATCTATCTTTTTGGTAACACATTTTGTCCCCTAAGGTCCCTGGGAACCTTAGGGGCACTTTGAATGAATTTTCATAGAATCATAGAATTAGAAGAGATCTCAGAGGGTCATCCAGTCCAACCGCCTGCCAAGAAGCAGGAACACTACATTCAAAGCACTCCCGACAGATGGCCACCCAGCCTGTGCTTAAAAGCCTTCAAAGATGGAGCCTTCATCACTTTGGATCTAAAGGGATTTGCATCTCTATGGAAACAATAGTTCCCATCCTATGATGTATTCATATCGTAGCAAATTTCTATACATTGCCTCATAAAGCTTACTTGAGCATTTCATCATGAGGATAACTTCTAGGGATTACATTCCTCCCTGAAGGGAAGATTTATTTATCTCCAGTCCAGCTTAAATGTAATTAAGGAACTGTTTATTAGTCTTGAAAGAAAATGAATACATTAAAATGGCGCATGCAACAACTGATACTGTTTTCATCAGTGTTTACACATTTAACATTGCGGATCTAAGAAGAAAATTGAGATTTAATTAGTCTAAAAATGCTTCTACTTCCCTCTCCCTCTTTTTACAAGGAACAGAACTTCATTAAAAGTACAATTTGTAATTTTAGAGTGCTTTAGAGAACACCTTGGTTAATGAAGAGTGCTGCTGTCTGAAATTCTGAAGTACTTTAATAATTTACACTTCAACGATCTGAGTATAATAGGATGGCATTTGATGTTACTAATGCCCACGTTAATGGTTAGCTGGTCCACTCTGGGCTTTCTTTTCACCTTTGAAGGAGTTTTCCAATGTGGTGAATGTGTTGTGTGTAGGGTTGCCATCTCGTAGGCACCCATTGGTGCAGTGGGTTAAACTGCTGAGCTGCTGAACTGGCTGATCGAAAGGTCACAGGTTCAAATCCAGGGAGTGGGGTGAGCTCCCGTTATTAGCCCCAACTTCTGCCAACCTGGCAGTTTGAAAACATGCAAATAGGTACTGCTCCAGTGGGAAGGTAATGGCACTCCATGCAGTTATGCCAGCCACATGACCTAGGGGGTATCCACAGACAATGCTGGCTCTTCGGCTTAGAAATGGAGATGAACACCAACCCCAGAGTTGGACACAACTGGACTTAATGTCAGGGGAAAATCTTTAACTTTACCTATAGTTCCTTTACAGTTCAGAGTAAAACTCAGAATGGATTAATTGCCCCAATGATATGGAAATGACTGTTGTTGTTTATCCTCAGTTTATGGCAATATTATGAGTCAGAGACCTTCAAGTCATGACTGTTATCAATAGTTCTGCTCAAGTGAAGTGGCAGAGATGGACATTCTGACGGGATATCTCCAGTCAAAAGACCCTTCAGAATTTAGGAAAGACTGGGAACCCTTCAAAAGGTTTCTAGAAGGAAAGGCTATTTCAACATGGGGATTCCAAGGCTGACTAATACAAAATCCTGATTTTCATCAAATAGTTTGACTTCCTTCTGAAGAAAGAAATGATGAGGAATCCTTTGTTGCTCTTTTGGTGTGACTTTTCCATGGTATATGTGTTATAGTGGAACTCCTGAGATGTGAATACTATGTGGATGTTTAGGTATTGTTTTCAAGAAAAGAAAAGGAAGGGAGAAAAAGGGGAAAAAATAAAAGAGAAGGGAAAGAATTAAAATAAATAAATACAAAGAAATATGTAATACTATGTGAACAAGCTGGAATGCTATACAATAGAAAAAAAAGATTCCTGGAAAAGTTATATATGTTGGCATAATGCTAATGAAACATTTGATTATAGTTTTGGACATAAAAAAATAGTTCTGCTCAAGTCTTGCAGACTCTGGGTCATGCCTTCTTTGATGGACTATATCCATCTGTAAGGCAGTCTTCCTCTTTTCCTACTGTCATCTATTGACTGTATTCCTGAATGATTTGTTAAAGGCTGAGTGGAAATTGGCAGAAATCATTTTCTGAAATGCTGCATCAGACTGGACAATACCTTTCAACAGCTGCTTCAAGTATTTGCTGTTTTTGGCTAGTATTATGGTATCATTTGTGTATCTTAAATGGTTGTTTCTTCCACCAATTTTCATGACTCTTTCCTCTGAGTTTAATCCAGCTTTCTGTATAATATATGTATACATTAGCTTGGTAGGATGACCAACTGAAGTTTTGCTTGACCTCCCTTTGTCAATTGGAAACAATTCACACGTAGTCTCACACAGAGTGTTTTCAAATGTGCGAAAGGATGGCTGTTTGGGGAAAAACTAGAAGCAGATAAAGATGTAAGCCTTTGTGTAATACAAAGCAGCCATCCCAGTGGAGAGTTCCATTTCCATGGATCTATTTAGAACACTGTGACTGCTTTCTCTTTTGGATTTTATAATACAGATGTAAATGTTTTACAAACTATATTGAATGCACAGGGAGCATCAAGAACTCTCAGGACTCACATAGAGAGCACTGTTGAGGTCTTGAGCCATCAAACTGCAACTTTGTCAGTTAACCTTCCTCAACTTAGTGCATTTTGGCTATGCTGTACCAAGACTCATGGCCCTGGCTATCGCTCATGATAGAATATGAAGCCCCAAACATCTGGAAGATGACAAATTTTATAGCCCAAGTATATAATATAAGGGCAATTAAAGCTCATAATGAGAACCAATATGGTGTAGTGGATTGCGCCTTGAACTATGACTGTGGAGGCCATGTGAATCCTTGCTCAACCATGCAAACCCACTGGGTGACCTTGGGCAAGTCACATTCTTTCAGCCTTAGAGGGAGACAATAGTAAACACATTCTGAACAAATTGTGCCAAGAAAACCTTGCAATAGGTTCACCATAAGTCTGAAACCACTTGAAGCTACACAGCAACAACAAACAAACTACAGCGTTCCCTCACTTATCGCGGGTGTTACGTTCCAGGACCACCTGCAGAAAGTGAAAATCCACAAAGTAGGGGTTATATATATATATATATCACATTCTGAGGGTGAGGCAGAAGTGAGGAGAGATTTAAAGGCACCGCACATCTTTTTTTTTTGCTAGCTATAAGGAAGGCCGTGATTTACATACTGCTTTTTATCTCCCCCTCTCTTTTTTAATGATTGGATGAGGGGGAGGATGAAACCCCCTTCCACACTGCATCGTTTCCAGGAGAAAAAAAACCCGTGAAACAGTGAGTCCATGAAAAGTTAACCGCGAAATAGTGAGGGAACACTGTATTATCCATGTTTTGCAAATGTTTGGAACATTCATTTTCACATTGCCCTCCACTCCCAACAAGAACTTGAAAATGTTACTTGTTTTGGAAAACAGTTCCCCAAATTCTTCAACTGTTGCAGTCAACTGTTTGCTCCACAGTGTAACTTTTCCAAGCTCTGATTTCGTGCCAGTATTACATTAATGAGGACTCTTTCCTAACTGCTGTGCGATGTATTGATTTACACTGAAACTGCCCTTACCATTATTGATTGAAAAGCCAAAGATGCATCAATTAGTGAACTCTGTGTTCTTATTTTAAATAACTTCGGAGAGGGAGGTGAATTTTTGAAAAATCATAATGCAGCTAGCACCTTCAATTAATAAAATGTTGATAGTATGGCCTGCAGGCTATCCCAAAATAGAGAAAAGAGATTTCCTTAGCCTGGAGAAAAGGAGGTTAAGCTATAACATGACAACCCTGTTTAAATATTTGAAAGGTGTTCTATAGAACATGAAACAACCTTGTATTTTGTTGTTCCAGAGAACAGGTCACAGAGCAATGGATTCAATCTATAGGAAAAGAAATCCCACCTAAACTTTAGGATTTTTTTTTAGTGATGATAAGAGATAGTGGAATGTTTTGCTGCCTGAGAGTGTGGTGGAACGTCTTTTTCTGGAGATTTTAAAACAGGGCTGGATAGCTATCTCTTGGGAATGTCTTGAATGGGTTTTCCTGCATGGCAGTGTGGATTGTCCTTAAGGTAACTTCCAACACTATGATTCTACTAGGGTCTAACCCATTGCGCCACTGAGGGCTCCATCAGCAGAGCTGAAACCACATAACAAATTTATGGATTTGTAACCTGTACATCTATATTCAGTAACATTATGTAGTCTTTGATACTAGGGATGGATTCTCTCAGCTATTTTCCTGTACCTAAAAGCATCTCCATCCTCTTGTGCTCTAGCAACATAGAATAACTGTATTGGCATGTGTGTGTGTGTGCACTATTTAAAAGGAAGGGTTTTTCCCCCCAGTTGCATTGAGAGATGCAACTTTGTAGTTATGAGTGCACCCACACTGTAGAATTAATGCAGGTTGACCCCACTTCAGCTGATATAGCTCAAAGTTAGGGGTAATCATGGGAGTTGTAGTTTCAGAAGGTATTAGCCTTCTTTGCTAAAGAATGCTGGTGCCTCACCAAGCTACAACACTTGAAATCTCACACTGCAGGATTTCAGCCATTAAGACCAATGGTTTGGGAGCTATAATCCAAAAGCTCATTTCTAGTTGGGTTGCTGTGAGTTTTCCGATATGTTCCAGAAGCATTCTCTCCTGATGTTTCTCTGAGGATGGCAGCCATTCTCAGAGGTTGTGAGGTTTGCTGGAAACTAGCGGGGTTTATATAACTGCAAGCAGGGTTTATATAACTGGAATGTCCAGGGTGGGAGAAAGAACTCTTGTCTGCTTGAGGCAAGTGTGAACGTGGCAATTGACCACCTTGATGAGCATTGAGTGGCCTTGCAGCTTTGAAGACTGGCTGATTCCTGCCTGGGGGAATCCTTTGTTGGGAGGTGCTAGTTGGGTGGGATTGTTTCTCGTCTGTTTTTTGAGTGTTGTTCTTTGTTTACCATCCTGATTTTAGAGTTTTTTAAAAACACTGGTAGCCAGATTTTGTTCATTTTCATGGTTTTCTCCTTTCTGTTCAAATTGTCCACATGCTTGTGAATTTCAGTGGCTTCTCTGTGTAGTCTGACATGGTGGTTGTTAGAGGGGTCCAGCATTTCTGTATTCTCAATACGCTGTGTCCAGATTGGTTCATCAGATGCTCCGCTATGACTAATTTATCTGGTTGAATTAGTCTGCAGTGCCTTTCATGTCCCTTGATTTGTGTTTGGGCAATGCTGCATTTGATGGTCCCTATCCATCAAATAAGACTTGTCCACAGCTGCATGGTATGCAATAGACTCCTTCAGAGGTGAGATAATCCCTCTTGTCCTTTGCTGAATGTAGCATTGGTTGGATTTTCTTAGTGGGTCTGTACATAGTTTGTATGTTGTGTTTCCTCATCAGCTTCCCTATGCGGTCAGTGGTTCCCTTGATGTATGGTAAGAACACTTTTCCTCTGGGTGGATCTTTGTCTTGACTCTTGTGGCTTGTTCTTGGTCTTGCAGCTGATGTCTGTGGTGGAGTATCCATTGGCCTGTAGAGCCCAGTTGAGGTGGTTCAGTTCACCTTGGAGGAGGTGGGGTTCGCAGAATCTTTTTGCATGGTCTGCCACGGCTTTAATTGTGCTTATTTTTTTACTTGGGTGATGGTTGGTTTTTATGTTGGCATCTATCCTTGTGTATAGGCTTTCTGTAAGCTTTCTAGTTCTTGTCCAACTTGGCCATTTTTGATAGAATTTCACCATGTTTGGAAATCATGAAGAGAACAACATGTAGCTCCATTGCATCATTCTAAAATAATTCTCCTGACAAACATGTTGACATAACACTTCCCAAGTAATTAGGAGTCACATCTTCCCTTTGAAATTTAATTTTGGCAAGTCTGATGGCTGTTATTTATGAGATGTCAAAAATATTAAGTGTCATTCCTCAACTCATTCCATCTATTCCATTTCCATTCTTTTTGCATGAAGGCTGCTCCTTAATTTGAACTGACACATAGACAGTAGCTACAATCATTGAACAGTGACAGAAACTCATATTATATCTTTAATGGGTAAACAAACAGCAAATAATGTAGTTTTTCTCCACTTCCATAACA
This sequence comes from Anolis sagrei ordinatus, assembly GCF_025583915.1. Taxonomy (NCBI): domain Eukaryota; kingdom Metazoa; phylum Chordata; class Lepidosauria; order Squamata; family Anolidae; genus Anolis; species Anolis sagrei. Next base: position 178,641,004 of record NW_026847549.1, on the reverse strand, counting down.
TAGAAATTGGATATGCACCAAATGAACCCTCAACACCCCCCCTTTTTTTAAAAGATCTTGGTTAGTATACAAGCAAAGCAAGTAAAATCAAAAATTAAAACTTTTAGCAGCAGTATTTTTAAAGGAACAAAGTCCCTAACAACTACATTGCGTTGTTTACTACAACAGAGCCAGCAGGATATCTTGACTATCAATGCTGCCAATTTTGACATAGCATGTGGTTGTTTCTGTAGCATGTTCAGAGAGAACTCATTAAATAAAGTATGGTGAATGACTCATTCTCGTACTGGAGTTTGAGACTGAAGTGAAAAATATGTTATACGCTTTCCCCCTCAATTGACACACTAGTATACACAGCACACACACACACACATTAGAGCATAAGCATACAGCTTTTGGGTGAAATGAGTCAGATGAGTCCAGTGGCTTCTCCATTCCTCCCAACCCCACACCCAATTTACAAAGTCCATAAACATTTGAATTGGAAGTAACATGGGGCCCATTCATATTAGAAAATTATAGTGTTATGTTCTACTTTAACTGCCATTGTAACATCCAATAGAAAGCAGGGGATTGTAGTTTAGCAAGACACTACTAGAGCTCTCTGGCTGAGAATGGTAAACATTCCTCCATAGGCTGTTGCTTGCCATTTAAAGTGGAATATAGTACTATAATTGTATAATGTGCATGGTTCCACAGTCCTTGTCTTTGGCATTGTTGAGACATAATGTGGGTGTGGAATCTGAACCTGCTATATTACACACTACACATTTATAGCACTATTATTCCACTTTAACTGCCATGGCAACATCATATGGAATCCAGAGATTTGCAGTTTAGAGGGAGACATTTAGACATCTCAGTGAGAAAACTTTGGGGCCTCAATAAACTACAAACTCCAGAATTTCACATACTGTTGCCACGGCTGTTAAAGTCGAATAATAGTGCTCTAACAGTGTAGTGTGACAGAGACCGTATAGTTTGATATGGCTGAAAGTTTGAATGGCACTGAAAGAGAGAAACTGAGGGAAAGAAAGAGACAAACAGATGGACAGAGATCATACTGGACTTGGAATGAGAAATATCAGGTCTTGAGGGTATGAATAATTGTCAACACAGCCTTTTGAAATCATTTCTGGAAGTGCCCAGGTCATGCTGGTTCTACTGTCTGTGATATTATGGGAATTATAGTTCAACAGAGTATCATTTCCAAACTCTGCTTCACACCTCCTAAGTTCCCCGTAGAGCTTGAGAAACCAGTACAATAAATGGTTTGCTGTTTTTATGGCCCTGGAAAGTATTTGTCTTTTGTGACATTTGGAGGAACCATCAGCCTTGCAGTCTTCCAGTATGAATAAAAGAGACCCATAGCAGAATGAACAAATGGTGAGCAATGGATACTTTGTTTATCTGCTTCCCTTTAGTGCTGCAGGTGCTGTTGTAGATAATGTAGCCCATCACTTTGCCCACCCTTGATTTGTCCACAAAAGAACAAATAGCTACAATTCACTCCCACATGAAGTTGGCCAGAAGATGACAAACTCCACTAAACCCAGCTGTAAATTAGATTCATTTGTCTTTTGCCAAAATTATAGTCCTACATTTTGGTGGCTGATCCTGGCATTAAACAATGATGATCAATCACAATGGCAGAAAAAGAATGGGTGCAGCATTAATTATAGGCAGATATTGCATTATTACAATTCCAGCACCAAAGGCGTGGTTTTTGAGCAATTTCTCATTCATGAGAAAGCCAACAGCTGCAGGGATTGTGTGCCATTGCTCTCCTATGATGGACTGTAGCACAAAACATTGGAAATTCTATGGAGAGTTGGCAAAGGTGGCTGCCATGGACTATTTAGGAGCCATTTATGGAACATTTTGAGAAAAGCTGTATTTTTTTGGGAATGGCAAAAATCTGTATTTGAAAAAAAGTCTCATGTTCAAAAAGCAGAAGCTTCTATCTGGTGGGCAAGAAGGTCCATTCAAAAATGTATTTAAAGTCCATTTGTTTTAAAATAAAAGCAGTAGGATGAAATGCTTTGTGGGTGACTAAACCAATGCAAAACATATGGGGTATATGAAGTTGCTGTATAGCAGTCAGTATATTTGTGTGTTTTGCCCATCATTGTCTAGTCTGCTGTTATTTTTGTGGTAGACAGGCTTCCTACCTCCTGCCCCTTCAACCTTCTCACTGGCAATATAAGATATTTAGCCTGGGTGCTTTTACATGGAAAGTACATATTCAGCTATTAAAAAATGAACGCTTCCAGTGAAAAAAAATATTTTTATCAAAAGGGATTTATTAAGCTTGGAATTTCCTCCTGGAGAAGCTTGGATGTTTACTTCTGGACAGGGCCACAGCTTAATATCTGGGGGCTCAGACGCAAGAAGGTCAAGTTGGACCCTCTGAGTCTCATCTTATCTGCCAAGGTGAAGATAGGATTGGACAGGTGTGACAGGCATCCCATTGCTTAGGGGACTGAGAACACCTCTCTAATCACCTCTTCACATGGGGCATTTTTGCCCCATTTTCCCACTTTTATGTGCAGCAAAGATGGGGCCTGCCATGCACCATAGCAGATCCAACCCACATTCCTTCCCAAGTGGAGGGGAAGTGCCAAAAGCCGCTTTCTCCTCCACTATAGGGAGGAAAGTGTAGTTTGAATAGCTCCAATGGAGCTACCTGCAGTTTCCTCCTTTTTGATGTGTGATGGCAGAAAGGGTGGTGGGGCAATGCACGTTGCTGTGTGTTACTGCCCTTTCTGCCATCTGATGTGGACAGGGAAAGGGTGGCAAAGCATCCTCTCCTGTCCCCTCCATGTGTTGAGGGAAGGAGGGAGGTCATGTGAGGTGCTCTGTGCTACCCGACACACCTTCGCTTTCGATGGTGATTGCCAGTACAATGGCACTGCTCAAAAGGGCCATGTGAAGAGGTCCCTGGTCCAATTATTGATATGTTGGAAAGAACAGCCATGCTGTTTCCTTGTGTTGTATATTGTATTCCCAGATCCCAGGACTTGTCCCTTCCCAAAGGAATCTCAGGGCAAGAGCACTGTCTTGAAATACACACACACACACACACACACACACACGGTGTGTACTGCTGGTTCCCACTGCCAGAGGCTATGTTTGGTGTGCTCTTGCAGACAGTGCACAGATACCCATCACTTCTTTGACTTAAAGGTAAAAGTAAAGATTTCCTCTGACATTAAGTCTAGTTGTGTCCAACTCTGAGGAGTGGTGCTCATCTCTATTTCTAAGCCGTAGAGCTGACATTGTCCATAGACACCCCCTGGGTCATGTAGCTAGCATGACTGCATGGAGCACCATTACCTTCCAGCCAAAGCAGTACCTATTGATCTACTCACTTTGGCATGTTTTCAAACTGCTAGGTTTGCAGAAGCTGGGGCTAACAGCAGGAGCTCACCCTGCTCCCCAGATTCGAACCGCCGACCTTTCACTCAGCAAGTTGAGCAGCTCAGCTGTATCTTTCTCTCTCTCTTTCACTTATTCCTGTTTTAGGAACACAGTATTTTTTGCACCATTGTCAACATTAGTAATGTAACAGTATTTGTACTCCAGAAACAATTTTTCTCCCTCACTTTCCAATATTTGAGAACTTAATGTTGTATCCATAGATTTGCTTACTTAGCCCTAATGAGAAAATGCCAGAAAATTCAACAAAACTGCCAAGTTGCACTACTGGAAGAAGCTTCTTGTATTATAGTTGGCAATGGCGACACAAAGCTGTCATGGTCATCATAAAATTTGTGGCCGTATAATTACTTTAATCATCACAGCTTGGTACTGTGAAAAGATCAGACTTTTAAAAACTTTCTTTCCCGGGTTACCTTGCTATTTATAAAATATATTTGTTGATGACAGTGTTGCCTTTATTATAAAAGATAGTTGGGTCCAAAGTAATCCTGCTAAGGATTATCGAAATGAATAGCATCGCAGTTGTCTTCAGGATAAAATGTATTGCTTTTTATTTAATTCAACAGCAACAGTGAAATTATTCATATGCCAAGTTTTCCCTCCTGCAAAATTAATCTGTGAAAAAGGCAACAAACGTTGGCATTAAGAGAAGTGATAGCCCAGATTTTATAGCTTGTTTTCTGCAGGGCTCTGATGTATTGCCTACAGCAGGCGACTTATCATTTGTGCTTAATAATAATTAACCATTGTATTTTCTGGAGAAATAAAAGATTTTGTGCAGACCAACTTTTTCAGAAACAGTTTCTGCTGCTTGTTCCCCTTGTTTTGCCTATTGTTATCAGACCACTTATTGACTCAATCTGCTTCCCCTAGGGAGATAAATATTGCTTTTTTTACGGCATTGTGTGTATATGTAGTTCTTTCCAGCTATGATTTGTTTGTAAATTATTTTACAAATGATATTGTGCTAAGCCCCAAGAAAATACTATCTGATGCAGTTTCCAAAACAAGAATGACTTTATGCAAACATATAATGAAGCTGTGAAAACATTCTTCCAGACATTTGCCTTCAGTTTAAATATGTAATATCCTTTGATAGGGCTTCTGGATTTTGTAGATATAAAACTGAAATGTCTATGGAAATGCTTTAGTAAATCATGTCCCATTTAGGCATTATTTCTCCATTGAAAAGTAATACAGGAGCAGGGAGGGTGGCAAACAGTGAAATATTGTTTAGAGCGTTAGAATGGGAGTTAGGAGATTAAGTTTATCACAAGAGGCAGGCAAATCGCAATTACAGAAGGACAACAACATATTTGCTTTGGACTTATCACAAGACGTTGCTCCTTTACTGCTGCTGTCCTGTTGGGAGATTGTTGGAAGATGTTTCCTTTACAAAAGGCTGATTGTGTTTGTATGACATACACTTTCCGTTGGAAAGTGGCAAGAAAGGAGTATCATCATGTGATAAGTCCAAGGCAAAGGCGTACTACTGTAATTACAATCTGTAATTACTGTGTAATTGCCTGCCTCCTGTGATAAACTGCCTAGATTCAAGTTCCCAGTTAGCCATGATGTTTACTGAGTAACCCTGGGCTAACCATTCTTGTATGTGTGTCAGTTTTACCAACTTCACAGGGTTACTGAGAGAGTAAAGTGTAGTAGAAACTTGAATGACACCTTTAGCATGATGGAAGAAACACTAAATATGAATAAAACATGGGACACTTTGAAAAAGATGCCCTGGAAACAGCAAAAAAGCCCACTATATGGTTCAGATATGTGGATGACACTTTCACCATTTGGAGCCATGGAGAAGAAGAACTAAACAGGTTCCTGGACCATCTTAACAGCATCCACCCAAACATCCAATTCACCATGGAAAAAGAAAATGAAGGAAAACTGCCTTTTCTAGATGTCCTAGTCATCCGCAAACCAGATCAACAATTGGGTCACACCGTTTACAGAAAACCCACACACACAGATAGATATCTACAGAAAAACTCCAACCATCACCCAAGTCAAAAAAGAAGCACCATTAAAGCCTTGGCAGACCGTGCAAAAAGAATCTGCGAACCCCACCTCCTTCAAGATGAACTGAACCACCTAAACTGGGCTCTACAGGCCAATGGACACTCCACCTCAGACATCAGAAGAGCTGCAAGATCAAGAACAAGCCATGAGAGTAAAGATGAAGATCCACCCAGAGGAAAAGTGTTCTTGCCATACATCAAGGGAACCACTGACCACATAGGGAAGCTGATGAGGAAACACAACATACAAACTATCTACAAACCCACTAAGAAAATCCAACAAATGCTACGTTCAGCAAAGGACAAGAGGGATCCTCTCACTTCTGCAGGAGTCTACCATATACCATGCAGCTGTGGACAAGTCTACATAGAGACCACCAAATGCAGCATCCAAACACGAATCAAGGAACATGAAAGGCACTGCAGACTACTTAAACCAGAGAAGTCAGCCATAGCAGAGCACCTGATGAACCAACCTGGACACAGCATATTATTTGAGAACACAGAAATGCTGGACCACTCTCACAACCACCATGTCAGACTACACAGAGAAGCCATTGAAATTCACAAGCATGTGGACAATTTCAACAGAAAGGAGGAAACCATGAAAATGAACAAAATCTGGCTACCAGTATTAAAAACTCTAAAATTATAACAATAAATAAAGAACACCAGAGTGGAAACAATCAGGGACAGCTAATCACCTCTCAACAAAAGATTCCCCAGGCACTAACAAGCCACACCAAAAACACTGCCAGGCCATCAAATGCTAATCAAGGTGGTCAGTTGAAACATTCACACCTAGCTCCAACAGACAAGAGTTCTTTGTCCCACTCCTGGTCATTCCACAGATATATAAACCTATTTTCCTAATTCCAACAGACCTCACAACCTCTGAGGATGCTTGCCATAGATGCAGGTGAAATGTCAGGAGAGAATGCCTCTAGAACATGGCCATATAGCCCAAAAAACCTACAACAACCCAGTGATTTTAGCCATGTAAGCCTTCGACAATACAATGAATAAAATAAATAATAAATAATAAAACAGCAACATAGCATATTTCCAGATTATTATTATTATTATTATTATTATTATTATTATTATTATTATATACACAGCAAGATTAGCTTTTGTATTAGATCACACATTGGACACTTACCAAGTGTCTAGGACTTTCTGATCTTTCGGCGAGTGATGTGTGCAGATCCAAGTAGGGTGGTCTTTTAAGGTTGACAGATGGTAATTTAGTCAGCGCCGATTGTTTTCAAGTGCAGGCCAAGGTCTTTAGGCACTGCACCTAGTGTGCCAATCACCACTGGGACCACCTTTAATGGCTTGTGCCAGAGTTTTTGCAGTTTGATCTTTAAATCCTCATATTGTGTCAGCTTTTCCAATTGCTTCTCATCAATTCTGCTGTCGCCTGGGATTGCAACATTGACAATCCATACTTTTTTTCCATGATTGTGAGGTCAGGAGTATTATGCTCCAAAACTCTGTCAGTCTGAATTCTGAAGTCCAGAGTAATTTAACATGTTCATCCCACTACTACTACTACTACTACTACTACTACTAGTACCACCACCTCCTCCTCTTCCTCCTCCTCCTCCTCCTCCTCCTCCTCCTCCTCCTCCTCCTCCTCCTCCTCCTCCTCCTCCTCTTCTTCTTCTTCTTCTTCTTCTTCTTCTTCTTGTTATGTTGATTTAAATTCCACTTTTCCTCTCCATACGGAGACTCAAAGCAGCTCACAATTAAAAGCATTACAATACAACTTCAAATATACAAATATTAAAACAGTATTAAACATGACCAATATCAATGTTCTTTGCAAAGATGGATAATCTGGGCCAGTTCTCTACAACATCTATTTAACTAAGTATGCTTAATTAAATAACCTTTCCTGATCTACCTTGAATTTGGAGCAGTTATAGATGGGTATACTTAACTAAATAGCTCATGTAGAATGCTGGCCTTGATTTTTAAAAGATCCTTAAAAAACAAAAGCAAAACACCAAGCATGGCCAAGAAAGGAGACTTCAAGACAGATCCTCTAAGACAGGGGTCCTCAAACTTTTTAAACAGAGGGCCAGGTCGCAGTCCTTCAAACTGTTGGAGGGCCAGATTATAATTTGAAAAAAAATATATGAATGAATTCCTATGCACACTGCACATATCTCATTTGTCATGCAAAACCCCCCCCACTTAAAACAATACAATAATTAAAATGAAGAACAATGTTAACAAATATAAAATTATTAGTATTTCAATGGGAATTGTGGGGCTACTTTTGGCTGATGAGATAGGGTTGTTGTTGTTGTTGTATGCTTTCAGGTCATTTTAGACTTAGGTTGACCCTGAGCGAGGGCCGGGTAAATGACCTTGGAGGGCTGCATCCGGCCCCTAGTTTGAGGACCCCTGCTCTAAGACAACTGAACAAATTGAAATAATTTGTTGTTGGTGACCCTATGAATAAGGGACCTCCAAGTCACTCTGTCAGGTCTTGTGGATTCAGAGCCACACAAGTCTATCCACCTGGAATGCAGTCTTCTTCTTTTCTACTGCCTTCCTCCTTAACAAGCATGATAGTATTTTCTAAGGACTCATGTCATATCTTGTCATGACAAAATATAAACGAATACTTAAGCTGTGATCAACATTGCAGTTGCTTAAAGTTTATCCAGTATAGTTGCCCAGAGAGACAAAATGAGCAATGTTTTTAATTTTAGACTGCAAGATGTGAAAATTGTTATTCTTTTTCTAGAAGGCTATCCTTTGGTGGCTTTTTTGTTGGAATTCATTTTGGCCAACATGAAATAATGGCTATTATGGGAAACTCTTGGATCCCACACAACAAAACCCAGTGAGACTCATCACTGAAACTTGGTCAAGAAATACAAAGCATAACATTTTGTCGAATGCTGGAATCACTGGGTTTCTGTGAGTTTTCCGTGCTGTATGGTCATGTTCCAGAAGCATTCTCTCCTGACATGAAACAATCAGGGCCAATGAACACCTTCCCCCAGGCAGGAAGCAGCCATTCAATGCTAATCAAGGTGGCCAATTGCAACATTCACACTTTCCTCAAGCAGACAAGAGTTCTTTCTCCCACCCTGGACATTCCATAAACTCCACTTGCCTAGTTTCCAACAGACCTCACAACCTCTGAGATGGGAGCAAAATGTCAGGAGAGAATGCTTCTGGAACGTAGCCATACAGCCCGGAAAACTCTCAGCAACACAGAGCGCAATGCTTCTCAGTATTAATACTTAATGACATTCAGCTGTCTTGTAATATTAATTAGCAAAATAGAGCTTGAGGACACCAAGAAACATTTCTCCCTGCTAGAAAAAGACAGGAAGGGAGAGGGAGAGAGATTGAGATATAGTATATACTTTTAATTACATAACAAAAACAACAAAATTAATGTAATTCTTTTAAAAATGCATTTCATGTTCAGTGCATGCATAGTTCTAAATAACAGCTTACAAACAAGTGTTCTGAACATTAGGGGAGACATTCTAGGAAAACTGGAGGTTGGAAATCCCAAATCTAATTTTCCACCATGAAGCCTTTTAGATTAGGTGAATGGAGAGCTATTTACAACAATAATGTAGATGCCTAGATAAAAATGGAAAGTGAAAATTTAAATGTGCACTACATAAGAGGGCTATCATTCTAAAAAATTAAGTGTAGACATTTAAATCTAATACAACACATTTTTCTAAATAACATTTTCAAGAGGAGGAATAAATAGGGAGATAAACTTATGTTGACAACATGACTACTGATCCTGATTCTATATCATCCCTTATTTTATCATCAAGATACCTTTAGCTTCTTTAGAAGCTAGGAAGAAAAAGGATTATAAAAACTGCTAGATTTTTATATAGAAATTCCACATAAGCCTGGCAAAGAAATCCAAGTTCAAATAGTTGCAATTAAACTGCTGTGGATCCAAGTACACCAGGCGCTCCACTTTATCTAAAGAGCAGATGTGAAATTACGGGCACAATGTCCTCTAAGCAAATGAAAAATATTAACACAAACAAACAAAAATTAAAAGTGTAGTATTGAAAATGTATGATCTATTGATTGAACCATCATACCCTATTAGTGAGAAAGCACAGGATGCTGATCTACATATAAATGTGTCAAATGTAAGTTGGAAAACACTATAGAAAAGCCTTCCAATAAAATCTGTATTTTACCCCAAAATCTCTAGATGTTACTTATGCTTGAAGTTACTTTAGAAGTTATTTATGCTGGTGGCACAATGGCTTAAAGCCTTGTGCCAGCAGGACTGAACACCGACAGGTCAGTGGTTCAAATCCAGGGAGAGGTGTTGAGTTCCCTCTGTCAGCTCCAGCTCCCCATGCGGGGACATGAGAGAAGCCTCCCACAAGAATGGTAAAAACATCAAAACATCCAGGTATCCCCTGGGCAACATCCTTGCAGACAGACAATTCTCTCACACCAGAAGCGATTTGTAGTTTCTCAAGTCGCTCCTGACATGAAGAAAAGTATTTTTTTTAAAAAAAGCTGTAAGATCATTTTGACTTTTGAAGGTCCATGTTCAACAGGGAGAACAAGGACATTCATTACCTTATGGTGTCGACTGACAGAAGATGCAAAGAGGAAGAATAGCTTTGCTAACCCTTTGACTGCTTTGGGGAGGAAAATTCAATGTAAAAATATCATAAACTCTTTTGCACCTCCAGAAAAGGATATCCTAAAGCAATCCGATTTCTCTGCAACATTCTCAATATTTTAATGTCAGGATTCTAACAGTTCTCATTTTTTATAATGCACTGTTATTTCATATTCAGCATCTCCTTTGTCTCTCATAGAATCATAGAATCAAAGAGTTGGAAGAGACCTCATGGGTCATCCAGTCCAACCCCCTGCCAAGAAGCAGGAATATTGCATTCAAATCACCCCTGACAGATGGCCATCCAGCCTCTGTTTAAAAGCTTCCAAAGAAGGAGCCTCCACCACGCTCCGGGCAGAGAGTTCCACTGCTGAACGGCTCTCACAGTCAGGAAGTTCTTCCTCATGTTCAGATGGAATCTCCTCTCTTGTAGTTTGAAGCCATTGTTCCGCGTCCTAGTCTCCAAGGAAGCAGAAAACAAGCTTGCTCCCTCCTCCCTGTGGCTTCCTCTCACATATTTATACATGGCTATCATATCCCTTCTCAGCCTTCTCTTCTTCAGGCTAAACATGCCCAGCTCCTTAAGCTGCTCCTCATAGGGCTTGTTCTCCAGACCCTTGATCATTTTAGTCGCCCTCTTCTGGACACATTCCAGCTTGTCAATATCTCTCTTGAATTGTGGTGCCCAGCATTGGACACAATATTCCAGGTGTGGCCTAACCAAACAGAATAGAGGGGTAGCATTACTTCCCTAGATCTAGACACTATGCTCCTATTGATGCAGGCCAAAATCCCATTGGCTTTTTTTGCCGCCACATCACATTGTTGGCACATGTTTAACTTGTTGTCCACGAGGACTCCAAGATCTTTTTCACACGTACTGCTCTCGAGCCAGGCGTCCCCCATTCTGTATCTTTGCATTTCGTTTTTCCTGCCAAAGTGGAGTATCTTGCATTTGTCACTGTTGAACTTCATTTTGTTAGTTTTGGCCCATCTCTCTAATCTGTCAAGATCGTTTTGAATCCTGCTCCTGTCCTCTGGAGTATTGGCTATCCCTCCCAATTTGGTGTCGTCTGCAAACTTGATGATCCTGCCTTCTAACCCTTCATCTAAGTCATTAATAAAGATGTTGAACAGGACGGAACCCTGCGGCACTCCGCTCGTCACTTCTTTCCAGCATGAAGAGGAAGCATCTGGGTTCGTCCATTTAAACAATTACAGATCCACCTCACCGTAGTTTTGCCTAGCCCACATTGGACTAGTTTCCTTGCCAGAAGGCCAGAAGGGGACCTTGTCGAAGGCCTTACTGAAATCCAGGTACGCTACATCCTTGGCATTCCCCGCATCTACCCAGCATCTCACCTCCCTATGCGCTCTATGGTAGCTTGCTTTCATATAACTGTGGTCATTGATACACTCTTGATTTTATTCTAAACTTTATAGGTTCAGAGTTAAAAGTGCTTAAGGTCCTCAGTTCTAGCCACAAAATAGGTTTAGCTGCTTAGATATCTTCTTTAAGTTCAGACTAAAACCCAGAGCAGATTTCCTGCACAATATACCAGAGCCACCTCTCATAATACACAAGAACAACTGGTTAAGTACACAAGAACACAAGTATTCTAAGGAAATAACTATATATCCATGACATAGTTTTAGGTATTGCTCCAGTGAACTTGTGAGTGCTTACATTGTAAAACACACAGAGGTTTAGCAAAAGATCTTCAGTAAGCAAAGAGGCAACCTTAGCATTTCATTAGATTTGCAAACGATGTTCTAACCAAAGGTGACTATTTAAACTGCTCTTGCAAAGAAGGACTGACTCCACATAATCCAAGAGAAAGCAGGATTTTTCTTAGTAACATATTGTCATCTCAGCTGAGTTTTGTGACTTGTGTACATGCATTAACTGCTTCAGTACTAACAATTGCCTGAAGACAGCACATGGTAATGCTCCACCATCGAAAAATATGTGCATTATGAGAAGTTTTATTGAAATAAAGGCTGACATTTTGAATTCCATTTTTCTCCTTGAAAGTATTTGAAGCATCCACTTCAAAACAGAAAGGATGTGAACAATAGAATATGAAAAAGAACAACAAAAGCAGCAATTAAAAAGCTTCATGTTCGACAGTCCTTGTACGCTTTAGGAATCTGCACAAACATGATTCTAAATCACAAAGCCTGGAAAGGCTGGACTACAAATCCTAGAATCATTGAAGCAGTGACAGGAAGGTATTGTAGAAAGAAATAACCTTTTAAACCTTGATATTGGGTCGAATATCTCCAAATATTCCCAATATGCCCTAGAGTTGTGCGTGAAATTTGTTCCTACCATTTCTACTGTTTCTTTTATGTCTTTGGTTTCTTCAAGAGCACGAAACAGGAAGCTTCCACCCTGCACAAAAATCTGCTTGACACAAAAGCCTGCTTTCATCTGCAGCCGAACTTGCCTCCTTGCCTTGGAAAGAGAGTATGTTTGTGGCGGGGTGTGCAGGCAGGCCTTTAGATTCAGTTTGGTTATTTGGAGTGCTGATTCAGAAAATTGCATTGGATAGATCACATCAGCTCTAGTTTCTGATGCAGAACATATGCCATCCAATAGCTGCCATCTGCTCGCCCACAGAAAACCATATTTAAAAATCTAAAGCTGATGTGGTAGTATTAATCTCTCATGGTAGTCAGCCTCTCCCTCCTGACATTCCCGTTGCCTCAACACTATACGAGGATTTCACAAGACCTTGTTGCAGCATGGTTTCGAGGCAACAGTGTAGTAATGGTGAGGCTGTGGACCATATTTTCATTCTTGCAGACAGACCACAGATTGGGAACCACTGTTTTAGAGCAAGGGTAAGCAACCCATTCCCATCTAGATGACTACAGTTCCCATTAAATTCAGTCATGCAGGACTTATGGTCCAAGATATTGGAAATATAGTTTACGAATACACTGGACACCACATTTTGTCCTCTATATTGGGGTTACAAAAAACTGGATGTTAAACTATGTCTTCAAACTCTGTGTTTGGGATTACTATTTCATTTTCTAAACTAACAATCACTATCCCATAACTCAATCTGGAACATAAATGGGGTAAGAGTGTTTCTGTGACCATTTCTACCCATGCCTACGTTTCACTTATAGAGAATTTACCCTCCAAGGGTATTGGAAGTCAAAATTCTATCCAAGAGATAGTTTCCAGAAGGTTTAGAGTAACTTTCAAAGCCAGGATTCCAGTCCAAAATAATACCTCTCAGAGATATTTAACATTTGAAAAAAAAGAAAGAAAAAGTATATTGCAATTAGAGGAATAAAAGTTGTGAACCACTGTCACATTTATTCTAACTCACAGTTTGCACTTTCAATAAAGGTTATCAGTAATTCTGTTTTTAATTCCAATACATTCTTTGTCTTTGCTCCAAGGAATGCCTGTAATTAGTATGCATATGGTATATGAGATATTATACAATTGGGACATTGCCTAGAAGCTTTACATTTTGATTCTCCTTGGACATTGTTCTGCTTCAGCTCTTTCAGTACTGGAACATCTGGTAAAGTTACTTCATTTCCCTCCACAAAGCACACAGTTTTCATCTACTGAGGGTAAACGAAAAGATGTCAACTTAATTGATCCTGCAGCCTATGTCTCCTGAGCCAACAATTAACCTCCTCAATTCCAGCCTACTGCATCCAGTTTCCTGCAGACATGGGTACAGAACAATACATATATGAATTAATTTGATCTCTGTGGCAGATTGAGATAGTTCCTGCTTGCAAAGAGTTTCATGGTGTTAGGTGTGAAGACCTTTTCCAACAGTGTAATTTTTTCATTTGAAACCATTTTTATAGATTCTATTGCATTGAGTTCACATGAACCTAAGCTACTAAATGTTGGAATTTATCAAGCAGGTTTGAAAGCTTCCAACATCCCTGGGGTTATGTGGCTAATTGGTATTTCAACTATAGAGTAGCACAAAGTTCTCTTCACTAACTCCTGTGATAATACATTATGCTATATTCTCATGCAACCATCCTACTGTGAACATGGCTACAATCTTGCTCATGGAACCATCCCACTGAGTGCTTTGTTATGCCCTGATGGAAATGAGTTTGGAGAATCAAACTAACAAAATATCAAGAACAGGGAGCCATCCAACAGGTAGAGAATGTGTTGCATAGATGTTTTAAAATGTACTCTCCAGGTGGCTTGATCTACAATTTGTATCACCCAGGGACAGCATGATGAAAATATTATATCAACACATATCCAGAGCACCACTTTGGGGGAAAGGTCACTGTATCAACCTATTAGGATTTAAATACCCTTAAGGCACCAGATCCTAGTGTAATCTTGGAAGTTAAGCAGAGCTGGCTCTAGTTAGTTGTTGAATGGATGAATACCAGTTGCTATAGACTACATTTCAGAGGAGGGAACTGGCAACTGACCTCTGAATATCCCTTATCTAAGAAGTTTCATGGGGTCATGATAAGCTGACAAGCAACTTATAGGCATGCATATTCACTCCCATATATAAAGGTAAGAATCAGAGTCAGAGAATAAGGGTATTGGTTGACATATTTTTCAGTACCCTGGACAAATCCCAGGAAACAGGCTTGAACTGACCAAGCTTTTATACCAGCGGGCCTATTTGAGCAGATAGGAGTTGTAAGCCAAAACATGTAGAGGCCTCAAGGTTACTTACTCCTACTTTAGAGTTATATGTTCAACACAGAGTTTGGAAGAGTTACTTTTTATTGCTGCAGCTCTCTGAATTCCTCGGTAAGCATGGCTAGTGGCCACTCTGGCTGAAGAATTCTATGAGCTGTGGTTTTAAAAAAGTGGGATTTCCAAGTTCTGGCTGAATATTGCAAGCTTGGAGTACAAACAATGTAAGCTTTTCATGCAGGCTCCAAGGAACTGATAAGAACCCCAAAAGCCACCAGGCAATAAGGAGCTCAGGAAGGTAAAACACATAAAGAAAATCCTGTGTTATTAATGTAGATCTATATCAAACTATAATCCCACTCATAGTATTGCGGGCATTTTTGCTATGTGTTGAAGAATATTGTCATTAAGCTGGCACCCAGAGACTGTGGATGGAGGAAAGCATGAGGAAAGAGAGAACTGCAAAAAAGTAATTTCAGTTGCACTCAGAGATGAAGGCAGAAAACAATGCCAACCCTGTTAAACTGCTCCATGCAATTCATTTCCTCTGGGACACGGATAGAAAAATAACATACAGTTTGAGCAGCCAGTTCGGGACAAGGCTATAATTTCCTGTAGATGTTCCTGAGTGTAGGTACTTTAATGATCATTTTATGGATCAGGTCCAATTTCATTTCAGAAAAAGTGAAAGGGCAAGTTCAGTATAACTGTTTGTAATCAGATGAGAATCCAATCCAAAGTGAAATGAATGTTTATTGTTTGTGTATGTGTATCTACAGAACAGAAATTTCCAGAATGGAAGAAACTTTCACAGTATGTTGAGAAAACATCTTGAAGAAAACTGGCAGTATAATCTTATTTATTTCTTGCTGTTGTGTACCTTTAGCTGACATTGACATACGTTGATAGTTTTTTCTTCTAAAGCAGTGGTTCCCAACCTGTGGTCCATGGACCACCAGTGGTCCATAAGAACTAAAATCTGGTCTGTAGCTTCAACTTTACTACATAGTTGCAACAAGAGCAACTGGTCTCACAGAACCCTCTTATAGTGCCGAGGCTTATTAAATATAATAATAATAATAATCATCATCATCATCATCATCTTTATTTTTACCCTGCCACCATTTCCCCAAAGGGGACCCAGGGCAGCTTACATGAGGCCAAGCCCAGAAATACATTACAATGCAGTAACATAAAAAGCATAAGGAAACATCATATTAAAATAAAAAAAGCATAAAGTATAACAAACAATGCAAAGTAATACAATAGAAAATCAAACACAATCACAATGAGCGGGCCACATGTGCAAGATACAATGATAAAAACTCAGGATGAGATAAAAATAAAAACCCTTTATATTTGTAAAGGAGACTCATGAACGGAGTAGTAGTGACAATCCTTCATACAGTCAGGAGATAATACAATATGTTTTTTTTGTGGGTGAGCAGATGTGGACTACTAGATAGCATATGTTCTGTATCAGAAACTAGAGCTGATGTGGTCTATCCAATGCAATTTTCTGAATCAGCATCCTAAATAACCAAACCGAAGCTAAAGTTGACCAAAAACTGATTTGTAACCCTTTTGGTACTAATGTTGGAAAGTGGTCCCTGGGCAAAGTGGTCTCTGGTCAAGTGGTCCATGGTCAAAAATGTTGGGAACCACTGTTCTAAAGATTTATTCAGAGGAAGTATGCTGCTGCCTTCTTATGTGGTGAAGTTAATGTGACTTTCCCAAGATCCCCCATTAGATTTCCATGGCTGACCAACTATTTGAATTTTAGTCTCTCACAATTCTTCTCCAGCATTCAAACCATACTGGCTCATACTGGCCTTATTGTTTCCAGTGACCTGCTGATAACAATACAAATTACAGCCACAGGGATTTTCCCTTTGACTTGATCTAGTCTGGTCTGGTCTGTATGAAGCAGGAGGAGGGGACTGGATAAAGTTGGAGGAATTGATGCGTTGTATCTTGCTGCATTTTTTAAAGTAGCTGTAGTACTTTATTATCATAGTACAGTACATTTTGGCACTACTTTCAAATGATTTAACTCCTCTGAAACTGATCAAATTTCAGTGTGAATTGTATAGATTATTTTTCTGAACTTTTGCCGGATGCCACATTGGTCTTCTTGAAGCTCATTTTGGATAAAACAATTGCATGCAACATCATGGTCTAGTATGGTAGATGTAGCACAGCAGGTCTAGTAAGTTAACCCACATTTATTTTGTAAACATAGACTTGTGTGCGCTCCACGGGGTACTGCATAAAACTCTGATTTTTCAAAGTAAGGTCAGCTGCAGTCTTACCCTGTGTTAGAAAACTTCTGGCCTTATTAGCTGGCCTGCAGGTCTACATTACTTTTTCCCCCTTCTCTAGCCTACCAACTGTAACTACTTACTGTCTGATGTCACCTCTGAGATCTTGACTTGCTGGCAGAGTGCCATAGCTCAGTGGGTAGAGCTGGGAGATCTGGAAAAGCAATTTGCACTGTGTAAATTTTACAATGGCTTTTTCCAATGTGTGGTCTGAGGAACCATTTGTTGAAACATCTGCATATCTTTTTGCTTCTTATATTTCAGATGAAACCACACATGGGAGAGACTTTATTTTTCCTTTTTTAAATTATACAGCAAGAAATGTATAATTCATGGTGTATATCTTTGAAAAATGTGTACCAACACACAATAGGAAACTGCATAAAATGCCTACATTACGAAAACATATTTTAAAAAATGGCTGGCATCAAGCACTGTAGTTAAAGTTATAGATTCTTAACATAGAATTATGTATCCATAACTGTTCTGTATTCAGTTATGCTCTGTATTCATGATCATGGAAAAAATGATGAAGCTACAATTTAGAAAACTGAAGTGAATTAGAGACTGTGAGATTTCCCCTTCCCCAACAGAACACATAGAGTAAGTACTGTGTTCAGCCTCAGGCATTTCTAGGAAGATCTGGGAACAACCTCCTTCTCAAATCCTGGAGAGATTTTGCTAATTAGTGAAGGGACTGCAGAGCTAAATGGGCCACTGCTTTGATCCAAGTAAAAGCAGCTCCCTGTGTTCCCTTGGAAGAGACCATGCAACAAGGGAAATGGGTTAGGACCATTCTGAAAGACCATTCTTCTCTGTATGAGCCTGCCTGAGCATCAAGTTCTGTGGAAGAAAAGAAAGGAATGGGAAGATATGTATGTAGCATGATTTACCTTTTCAATGGGAAGAGTATCCATGGTTTCATTTATCCATGTTCAACAAAATAACAAACCAGGATTCCAAACAACAACAGCAGCAACACTTTGCAGAAACAAAAAAGAAATATCCTAAAGTGAAACTTGGATGCCATTGAATCATCTTGGAAATTAAGATCATCTGGGGAGGCCCTGCTCTCGGTTCCATCTCCCTCGCCAGTGTGATTGATAAGGACAAGAGAAAGGGCCTTCTCAGTGGTAGCTCCTCGGCTGTGGAACTCCATCCCCAATGAAATTAGATCAGCGCCCTCCCTCCAGGCCTTCAGAAGAAAAGTAAAAACTTGGCTATGGGACCAAGCCTTTGGGCAGTGAGCAGTACAAGGAATGATCAGGGATTATGTAGAATCATAGAATCATTGAGTTGGAAGATATCTCATGGGCCATCCAGTCCAACCCCCAAATATCATATCTATGTACAATAGATATAATATCTGGAATGGCCTGGACTACGATTGTTGAATTGTGTGATTTTAATGCTTATATTGAAATGTTTTTAATTCCATGTTTTAATGGTAAATTATGTCATGTTTTATGATTTAATTGTTAATTGTATGTTTTTGTCATTCTGTTAGGTTTCTGTATGTGAGGCATTAAATTTTGCCATAATTATGTTGGAAACAACTTTGAGTCCCCTGCTGGGGGGAGAAAATTGGTATACAAGTGAAGTAAGCAAGTAAATTAATAAATAAATTGAAGGTCTCATTTCAGAAGGTAAGATTCCCAAAGAAGAACCCCTGATAAAGTTTCTGTCTTCTTCAGTTTATGTCCTTCAGATGTCTCCGTCCAATGGCCCCCATAGCTGGGGATAGTAGGAGTAGACACATAAACATTCTTTTTAAAGAGCATGTACATAAAGCTAAATTAAAGCCAGTCACAACTGAGTGCCATAAGATGATGCTCTGGGATCCAGGGTACTAACTGTGACATCTAAGACTAGTTAAGGATGATTTCACCATGGCATTGTATCCATGCTTTGTTTTTACAAGATTGGAATACTAGATTGGAGGTAGTTTTTTGTTCTAACTCATACTATAACCTAGGGTTGTATGTGGAACTGTTTTCTTCATTTCATCGGTTATTTCATTACTTTCATTACTTTTGTTTCGTTCAGAGGATGTAACTGGAAGGCCTGTTCTGGTACAAAAATTAGCCTGATATAAAAGAAAGTGGGAACTGATCCCAGCTCCTTTCCTGCTTTTCATGAGCACATGGCGCTACAGGCCTCCTTGCCTTGGAAAGTGTGTGTGTGGTGTGCATGCCCAGAAAGCATGTACTCCTGCCTGCAGCCAAGTGCCTCCTCTGGAGTAAGAGAACTTGCCTCCTTGTCTTGGAAAGTGCATGTGGCATGGAGTTCCAGAAAGCCCACTGCCTGCCTGCAGCCAAACACCTCCTCTAGAGTAAGAGAACTTCTCCTTGCCTTGGAAAATGGGTGTGGCATGCTGGCCCAGAAAGGGCACAAGTTTGCTTGCAGCTGAGCACCTTTCCTATAGAGTAAAACAGCTTAAATGCCTAAAATGATGGGAAGGGAAGCCTGGGAAGCCCCTCGCCAAATGGGCAGATAGAAAATGAACCTTTTGGCACCCCAGAGTGAAAACAGGTATCTGCCCTCCTGATATTGGGAGGCTCCCAAAAAGTGGATTGGAGCCTCCACAGAAAGCCTGGGACATGAAACAGGTCAAAGTTTGCCCTGAATGCACAACACTATACCATAACTTCTGCATTGACTTGATATTAATAAGGAAGTACAGTAATTAAGATGAGCATGAGTGTGAGTACATGCTTGTGTTGGAGATTATGTGTAGTTGAAATACTTGCTTTAAAACAACAACAACAATAATAATAATAATAATAATAATAATAATAATAATACTTTATTTGTACACTGCCCTATCTCCCTGAAGGAATCCAGGGCAGTTTCCAACATATAAGGCAAAACATTCAATTGTCAAGAAGAAAATCATACAGACAGATTAAAATAAAAGCATCATAAAACTTACTAAACAATAAACTTTTAAACCAATTGCAATTGCAACTCCATCAGTCAAAGTTGGGCATGGTCAACTGTAAAAGGAGTGGTCACGGAAAGTTGTTTAGATAATTTTTCATTTGAAGAGCTCAATTAGCTGAGTCAAAGGATAGAAGTTTAATGAAATGTCATTCTGATTGTGGCTATAACTTCACTTCACTGCTGTTGTGTAGCCTTTAACATCGTCTTGATGTCTGATCTGAGAAGGATGCCATAAGGTTACAACTTTGCCTGTCCTTATCATTGCCTTCCCATTTCCTCTCCTTCATGCTCATGAAGAACAAGGTAAAATACAATTTTAAAAAGAGCTTCTTCAGTATATATATGTAGGTTTTAAGAGGCCTGTTGAAATTGATGGAACAGACCTAAAGAGCTGAGGATCACATCAGTCACGATAAAAATTAATATAGATTCATCCATTTGCTTCTCTAATTAACGAAAGGTCTCTTTGCAACCTCATTTCCTACTCCAAATCATTCACTGCATAGACCTTATCAGCCCTTTGAGCTTGCTGTGTCAAAGCCAACAATTAAGATAATAAAATAAAAGAAAGACAAACAATATTGCCTTAAAAGTAGACACATTAATTCCGATGATTAAAAAAAGAGAGAGAGAATGATTTGCATTTAATAACAGAGAAGGGACATTTCATCTCATGCCTTGAGGTGAAATGGCAGTAGTTCATTTGTAATTCAGCAGGAAGAATATACATATTGCTAAAACCATCAAATAGATGTTGCTGAAGCTGACTTCAGGAAAACCTTCAGATTTAATTCAGGTCATGCAATAGAATTGCTTTGATTTGAACAACGTCACTGGAGAAGGATATCAATATTTCATGCTCTGTTTGAAGGGGAAACGCTTGTCCAGTAGAAATTTTCAATTGTCATGAAAACATCAAAGTCAGGGAGACCTTGCCTACAAGAAACGAAAGATACCCAAAGTAATATTTTTGAGGACAAGATCACCTAAGACTGTGAAGATCTTAGAAGAAAGAGAAGGGTATGGGGATACAATTGGTATTGCTAGTAAGAGACAGGCAAGTCCATGAGCTTCATTTTCAGCTAATCCAAAATCATAAATGACCATATTCCTAAAACACAAATGCTGACAAAGAATAACAGTTGAAAAGCTTTGTTCATTGACTTTTAGTGCTTATTCTCATTATCATCAGATAAGAGTGGAACTAATCCCAATTGATCTAAAACTATGCATTGCAATGTTGATTTACCCTTGTTAATAGTTCACAACAGGGACATTCTGTTTCATTGACTTTTCTATAGGATTTATAAAACTGGGTGTTTCTAACCTTATCAGACCAGATTTATAGTTCATCAGCCCAGAGGAACACTCAGTCCTGAAGAAGCATTTCCAGTTTGAAGGAGGTCTTAGGGTGTAGCTACACTCGACTTGTGCATTCGGAGTAAACCTTTAGGTGAGGTCCCCAATCCATTTTTGGGAGCCTCCTAAAAGGAGGGCAGGTACCTGTTTTAGCTCTGGGGTGCTGAAAGATCTGTTTTCTGTTGGCCCATTATCAGCCCATTATGGTTTCCCACCCAGGCTCCCCTTCCCATCATTTTAGGCATTTAAGCTGTTTTATTCTAGAGGAGTGGTACTCAGTTGCAGGCAGGTGCATGTTTTAAGGAGGCTTCTTACCTGTTTCTACTCTGGAGGAGAGTGCTCAACTTCAGGCAGGCATTCATGCTGAGCCTGCATGCCACAAATGCACTCTTTCAAGGCAAGGAGGCAAGTTATTACTGTCTTACTCTAGAGGAGGCACTCGGATGCAGGCAGGTGTGCATGCTAGGCCTGCATGTCACAACACACTGTCCATTTCCAAGGCAAGGAGACTTGGAGCACAACGTGCTCACAAAAGCAGAGGAAGAGCCAATGATCAGCTCCTGCTTGCTTTCATGTTGAGCTGATTTTCTTACTGGGAGGGAGCTTCCCGTTATGTGCACTCAAAGGTAATGAAAGTAATGAAAGAACAGATGAAAGAGAAATGATTCTGTGCACAACTCTACACTATAGAATGAATACATTTTCACACCACTTTTTTTGTCTTGGTTCAATGTAATGCAATCATGGGAATTGCAGTTTGGTGGCA
This sequence comes from Anolis sagrei ordinatus, assembly GCF_025583915.1. Taxonomy (NCBI): domain Eukaryota; kingdom Metazoa; phylum Chordata; class Lepidosauria; order Squamata; family Anolidae; genus Anolis; species Anolis sagrei. The sequence continues at coordinate 178,618,830 of NW_026847549.1, read as the reverse complement.
CATCAGTATTCTTTGGCAAAAAGGCTAAAAACCTTGTAAAACTGCATTTCCCAGGATTCCATACAATTTAACCTTGGCAATTAAAATGGTGTAATATAGATCCAGACTACATTTCAGTAATTCCCTTGGCAACATCCATGAAATCCTAAAGTTTGTAGTTTGGTGAAGTGCTAGAGCTCTTTGGCTAAACTTTTTAAACTGCCAATCCTAGAATTTCATGGGAAGTTGCTATGGCTGTTAAATTGGAATATAGTATAATAATTGTGCAATATGATGGGACTCAAGTAACTTTGGTGGCTTATGTTATGATTGTAGATAGGATTGTCAATCATATCAGGAAAAAACTCTAAATGCTTGATAAACCCACTTTCAGTCTTGAGTATAACTTTTACAGTATAGCACTATATTCCACAGGGTGCATCTACACTGTAGAATCAGTACAGTTTGACATCATTTTAACTGCCATGGCTCAGTGCTCTGGAATCACAGGAGTTGTACTTTTACAAAGCCTCAGGCTTTTTATGCTAAAGCATGCTGGCATCTCACAAAATTATAAGTCCCAGAAATGAGCCATGGCACTTTAAGTGGTATCGAACTAATGATTCTACAGTGTAGATGCATCTTTGGCACTTGGGAAAAGATAATACATGTGAATGCATTCACTCAATAAAAGAAACTGATCAAAATATTGGTTACTACAATACAGGCACATCGTAAATCTTGTTTAGTACTTGCAGATGTTTCACTCCAAAAGTTTACACCATTCAGCAGTTGTTACTCTCCAGGCAATCCAAACAAGTTCCATTCAATTTAGCACTACATTTGTTACAGCCAAAATAAAAAAAACCCCACAGAAACGTGGTTTAAGTGCAAGTTTTTCCTCAGGCTGCTGCTACCCTTTCAGCTATCACAGGGTCAAAACATAAAAACAACCTCTTCTCTCTCTCTCTCTCTCTATCTCTCCAAGTCTGCCACTTGTAAAGGCCTTTTTAAATTGACCTTTCTCCTATTTTACTTCTCTAAATTTCTATTTCCACAAATTAGCTAGGTCCCAATAGCAGAATGCGAACAAAGTAGGCAATGATGCTTATTATGCTTTTTAACAAAGGTCTTGAAGTTATAGGTTGAACATTAGACACCCCACAGATCTCTGGATTGCAACCTAGAAAATTTAAATGACTTTTTTTTAAATGAGGGGGGCATGCTACCCCTGTATTCTACCTTGGTCAGACCACACCTGGAATACGGTGTCTAATTCTGGGCACTGCAATTGAAGAGAGATCTTGAAAAGCTGGAATGTCCAGAGGAGGGTGACTAAAATGATCAAGGGTCTGGAGAACTAGTTCTATGAGGAGTGGCTTAACAATCTGGGCATGTTTAGCCTGCAGAAGAAGAGGCTGAGAGGAGACATGATGAGGGCCATGTATAAATATATGAGGGGAAGACATAGGAAGGAGGGGGCAAGCTTGTTTTCTGCTGCCCCGGAGACTAGGATGTGGAACAGTGGCTTCAAACTACAGGAAAGGAGATTGCACCTGAACATTAGGAAGAACTTCCTGACTGTGAGAGCTGTTCAGTAGTGGAACTCTCTGCTCCAGAGTGTGGTGGAGGCCCCTTCTTTGGAGGCTTTTAAACAGAGGCTGATGGCCATCTGTCAGGGCTGCTTTGAAAGCGATTTTCCTGCTTCTTAGCAGGGGGTTGGATTGGATGGCCCATGAGTTCTCTTCCAATTCTATGATTCTATATACATATTGCACATATTTGTACTCATGCTTTGTGCACAGATGTTCATGCATATTGCAGGTATAAGTGCATTGTTTGCAGACACATGTATACATTGGATTGCACATTTGTTTGTGAAACATCACCATTCATGAACAAGGCCTGTTGCTCAACTACTGTATAACTCTTATGTATAGGATTTAATTGAATGTATATAGTTGTTGCCTTCAGTGTTTCCCAAACTGAGGGCTTCCAAGTGTTTTGGACCTCAGTTCCCATTGGCCAAAGTAGCTGAGGCTTCTAGGAACAAAAGTTTTAAACATCTTAAAGACTAGAGTTTGAAATTCACTGCCTGATTTACAATGTCCATTCCTTTTCTTTCCTTTGCGTTAAGAAGTGACTACAATTCCCATATTTTTTTAAAAAACCTATACAGTCATCCCTCCACATTTGTGTTTTTTACTTTTGTAGATTTTATTATTCATGGATTTGATGCTTATGTTCTCTTTAGGATTTTCTAGGTTCTCTAGTGTGGTTCTGTGGTCAACTTTCTTTGGTCAAGCTGAAGAGAGAGCAGCTCTCTAGGAATCTCTGGGTTTGCTGTGCTATTCCATGTTCATGGAAGTCAAGCTGGAAGACTTAATAATTCCTAAAGAAGTGTTCTCTCAAATAAAAAAATACCAATTTCTTTATTTGTTGTTTTTCACTTTTACGGGGGCCCAGTGCTCCTAACCTCAGTGAATGAAGAGAGCTGGCAGGTTGTTCTTGTCCTCATGCTGTCAACACAGGCATGAGCAACTTGTAGCCTTCCAGATGTTAGTGGGCTGTAAGCAGGGGCGGCTCAACCCATTATGCAAAGTAAGCATTTGCAGTATAGTTGATTTTGCCCAGGGGCGCTCTTGAGGCGCTCTTGGGGGAAAATAGACCTTGACATATGCAAGTTGTAGTCATGCCAGACTAATCTGATCTCTTTCTTCGATAGAGCTACAAGCTGGGTAGATGCGGGGAATGCCGTGGATGTAGCGTACCTGGATTTCAGTAAGGCCTTCGACAAGGTCCCCCATGACCTTCTGGCAAGGAAACTAGTCCAATGGGGGCTAGGCAAAACTACGGTGAGGTGGATCTGTAATTGGTTAAGTGGACGAACACAGAGAGTGCTCACTAATGCTTCCTCTTCATCTTGGAAAGAAGTGACAAGTGGAGTGCCGCAGGGTTCCGTCCTGGGCCCGGTCCTGTTCAACATCTTTATTAATGACTTAGATGAAGGGCTAGAAGGCATGATCATCAAGTTTGCAGACGGCACCAAATTGGGAGGGATAGCCAATAGTCCAGAGGACAGGAGCAGAATTCAAAACGATCTTGACAGATTAGAGAGATGGGCCAAAACTAACAAAATGAAGTTCAACAGTGACAAATGCAAGATACTCCACTTTGGCAGAAAAAATGAAATGCAAAGATACAGAATGGGGGACGCCTGCTGAGAGCAGTACGTGTGAAAAAGATCTTGGAGTCCTCGTGGACAACAAGTTAAACATGAGCCAACAATGTGATGTGGCGGCAAAAAAAGCCAATGGGATTTTGGCCTGCATCAATAGGAGCATAGTGTCTAGATCTAGGGAAGTCATGCTACCCATGCTCTATTCTGCTTTGGTTAGACCACATTCTGGGCACCACAATTCAAGAGAGATGTTGACAAGCTGGAATGTGTCCAGAGGAGGGCGACTAAAACATAAAAACATTACATACAAATATTGGGCCACAATAAGGTGTATTCTGATCAAGGAGCATAGTGTCTAGGTCCAGGGAAGTCATGCTACCCCTCTATTCTGCTTTGGTTAGACCACACCTGGAATATTGTGTCCAATTCTGGGCACCACAATTCAAGAGAGATATTGACAGGCTGGAATGTGTCCAGAGGAGGGCAACTAAAATGATCAAGGGTCTGGAGAACAAGCCCTATGAGGAGCGGCTTAAGGAGCTGGGCATGTTTAGCCTGAAGAAGAGAAGGCTGAGAGGAGATATGATAGCCATGTATAAAATGTGAGAGGAAGCCACAGGGAGGAGGGAGCCAGCTTGTTTTCTGCTTCCCTGGAGACTAGGACGTGGAACAATGGCTTCAAACTATAAGAAAGGAGATTCCACCTGAACATTAGGAGGAACTTCCTGACTGTGAGAGCCATTCAACAGTGGAACTCTCTGCCCCGGAGTGTGGTGGATACTCCTTCTTTGGAAGCTTTTAAACAGAGGCTGGATGGCCATCTGTCGGGGGTGCTTTGAATGCAATTTTCCTGCTTCTTGGCAGGGGGTTGGACTGGATGGCCCATGAGGTCTCTTCCAACTCTATTGATTCTATGATTCTATGATTGGGATGTATAGTTCACCTACAATCAAAGAGCATTCTGAACTCCACCAATGATGGAATTGAACCAAATATGGCACACAGAACTCCCACGACGAACAGAAAATATATATCAGTGATTGGTTGGGGGGGGGGGGGGGGCACCAAAATACTGTTTGTTTACCGTTGAAAATTACCTAGGACTGCCTCTGGCTGTAAGCTTAACATCCCTCACTCTTGACCCTACTGGCAAAGGCCGCTGAAGCTGCAATTTATCTCTCCCAGTTTGGAAGTGATGCGAATTGGAATCTATACAAGTCTGAAGATTTGGCTTGCTTTGACAATTCCTTCAAGGTTGAACCGTAAGCCAGAACAAATGACATTGAACCCAATACTGTGTACCCTGATTAATGGTAATTCTGAATATATCTCAGTCTTGTTGTTGTTAGTAAAGGTAAAGGATTCTCATGACATTAAGTCTAGTCATGTCCAACTCTGGGGGTGGTGCTCATCTCCATTTCTAAGCCTAAGAGCTGGCGTTGTCCATAGGCACCTCCAAGGTCATGTGGCCAAAATGACTGCATGGAGCACCTTTACCTTCCCGCAGAAGCGTTATTTGCATGTTTTGAACTGCTAGGTTGGCAGAACCTGTGCCTAACAGCGGGAGCTCACCTCACTCCCTGGATTCAAACCGCCAACTTTTCGGTCAGCAAGTTCAGCAGCTTAGTGGTTTTCTTTTAAACTGGGCATACTAGGATTAGACCTGGAGTTAGACCAAACATGGTACCCCTTGATCTGATCCCTGTTTCCTGCAATTAGCCTGTCTTAGTTCCTTGGGGGGGGGGGGGATACACAATTAAGGTATTAGAATGCAAACATCTGGTTGTGGCTTGGATAAAAGAAACAGCAGAGAAGAATATTTCTCCTTTGACTCCTGTGGAGAGATAAAACTAAACCCATTCTACCAAGCTGCACCAATCTTTTAATCTTGCTCAGTTTTTAAAGGAAGCAATTTATTTCATTTCCCACAATTGTGTTATAGCTAAATTATGCCAGCCTTTCATTCTTCCTATGATTACAACCCTGTGCCTGGTTTCTAACCCAAATTAATTCATGGGCAAATGAGTTCTTCTATTTTGATGTAAATAAGTAATGTGATAAAGGTCACAGCAAATCGAGGACTGGGTACAGGATAAGTCTCCCTTATCTAAAATGCTTGGGAACAGAAGTATTCTATTTTTTGGATTTCCCCCCCAGATTTTTGAATATTTGCAAATACATAATGAGATAATCTTGGAGATGGCACCCAATTCTAAACACAAAATTCATTTAAGTTGCATATACTCCTTATACACATAGCCTGAAAGTACATTCTTCAATAATTTTATGATGAAACAATATTTGTATAAACTGAATTATCAGAAAAGCAAACGGGACATTTTGTCGGCCACCCATGTGGACAATTCTGCAATATTTTGAACTCAGGGCAAGGAATATTCAACCTGGATTAATTTGTTCAGCTTTGCATGGCCTTCAGGTCTGTCTGCTGTTTAATGAATTTGACTTGCTATGCTCTAATGTGATCAGCAATGTCTGTGGGCCGGGATAAAAAAAGATAGGAAATGAAATTTCTGAAGAATACATAGTTCCAGCTCTTTGAATATCAGGGATGGGATAATCCATTCTCCCAGATGTGGATGTATTAAAAGCTTTGTGTTTTTCTTTAAGTTCAGATGGGGTGAGTACCATTTCAGACCCTTCTATGATTCACTCTACTTTCTGTTTTTGAGTGGAGTTGTTGTATCATAGGCTGTCTGTAGGAAGCAATGAGGTATAATTAATGCTTGTATAAAGTGATTAGTGGGAACAAGGAATCTAGATATTATCTGCCTTTTGTTTTAGCCCGATGTATCTTTTTTTGGTCTATGCATTCAAGTCTTTTGCTTCCTTCATACAACACTTTCCCCTTCTCTTAAGAAGTTAGTCTCTTTGTTTTCCTTTTATCTGGAAGAAGTATCCATGAGGCTCCAACCACGACAATGAATGGCACTATGATAGCCCACTTTAGATCATCAATTTCATTTGTCACTCTCCTTTACTATCCTAAAGTGGCTTTCCTGAGACAATACAATGTGTTTTCTGGAATACAACATTGAGAAACCCAGCCAACATGAACAGTTGTCATTCTGGTGGGGGAATACATGGATATTTAGTCTCTAGCCACATTGAGGTGAATACAAGGATTATCTGGAAAGTAAGGTTACAATCATTTTTAAAATACAAAGAATAAATATATTTTAATAAAACTTACATGGATTGTACATAGGTATTGCATTATTTTTCCACATAATCACCATTTAGTTCAATGCAACTGTTTTTATGGGACTAAATGGTGATTAGTTCATAAGCACCATTTAGTCCCATAAAAACAGTTGTTACTTCTGTGTGTGGCATTTTGCCCACATCTACAATAGTATAATCTTATAGAAGCAATAAACTTTTAATAAGGTGGTTAATATTGAACAGGACTACACTCCTAGGATGGAGTGAAACAGAAAACAGTTTAACATGGGACTTACTTCACATGAACCTGAGGAGAAATGCCAAGCTTTTAATCCAACCATATATTGAAGAATGAATTACCTCTTCCATCAAATATTAAAAGAGATGGAAAATATATACCCTTGAAACATTTCATTTTCTGGCTTTTTAGCTACTACTATGCCTAAAAGTCCAAGGTTAGAATAGTTTTTCAATGGAAGAGATGAAACACTGATGACAAATCGGTAGCAGGCTCCATTGGCAAAATTACATCAGCAGGGCAGTGCAAACAGGACTGAGATGAGACCATTGTGGCCATTGTGTAGTTATCTCACATCCTGTACTCCTTTGTTCAACAATGGAGACTCAACAATGGAACAGTTTTACACCGGGCGGGTGCATTCTGAGTCTGGTTTGAGTCTTTTTCCTCCCACTGAAACTAGCCGATGTTTTTCTTTTTCTGCTGCTACATATGTATAGGGGAGTTGATGGGTTACCAATTTTTCTAAGGACCACAGTGGAGAATCAAAAGACTCAACTGCTTTCAGTTCTCCCACATACATAATCATAAAGGAATCACTTCCATCAGCTTTTATAATTCGAAAGTGAAAGAAAAAAAATAAGACAATGTATCTTGAGATAATAGCGTGGAATTTGTTGGTACTTTTTGTTCAGGATGTCATGGCCTCCTCATGCAACTACATGTTCAAGAAATACAGAGATGCCGACATTGTACAAAATTGGTGATATATATATTTGAGTGTAAGATTTTGAGACAGAGGGACAGTATATCAGTCAAGATAAAGGTGAATGTTTCCCCTGACATTAAGTCTAGTTGAGTCTGATTGTTGGGGGGGGGGGGGGGTAGTGCTCATCTCCAATTCTAAGCTGAAGAGCTGGCATTGTCTGTAGACACCTCCAAGTTCGTGTGGCTGGTATAACTGCATGGAGAGCCATTACCTTCCCGCTAAAGCAGTACCTATTGATCTACTCACATTTGCATGTTTTTCAACTGCTAGGTTGGGAGAAGCTGGGGCCAACAACGAGAGCTCACCCCATCCCATGGATTTGAATCACTGACTTTCTGATCAGCAAGTTCTGCAGCTTAGCGGTTGAACCCCACTGCACCACCATCGAAGAATTCCCCAAAGATATGAGATATACATTTCAAGATGCTGAAAATCCTATCTATTAATTAGAAAGCTTATCATGTTTCATATTTATCACTTGGTGATTTTAATGTTGCCAGCAAAGAGGATTGGAAATTACTTCATCAGAATTTTCTCAAGCCTCCCCAAAGAAGGCTTAAGAATATTCACATGCTAAAATGCATGGAGTTTCTAAAGCAAATAAACCCATCTTCCAGCATCTTGAGATGCTTCTACACTTTCTCTTGTGGGTTTCACTGGATGGTTTCCAAAAGAATTACACACCCATTTGCATTTTATTTCTAATCTTTCATTCCCCAAGCTGAGGTTCCTTTTAAGTAGCAGGCACCAGGGATGAAAACAAAATTATTCTCTGTTTCTACCAGCCAAATGCAATATTGTTAGCACATGGAGGACCTGCCTGTCAAAATCAATGCTGAATATTGAGAAGTTTCTCTGAAAGAAATAGTTGAGGCACCCCTAACTCATCACTCTCATGAATGAATAGATTAATATGTATAAAGGCATTTAAATGGAGATCTTTTAGTGTTGATCACTGAACATCTTGGGCATGAATTGATGCATTTGGTTTTGATTTGCTCTATATTAATTGTACAACTCCTAAAATGCTAGTTCTTTCCATTCCTCAAAATGAGGATCATCCTGAATTTTAGCAATATTACTGAAAAGATAATATGTAATAATATCTAGAACTGTGCTTAGTCCTTAGGATTATGATTGCTTAAAGTGAGATTGAATCAATTTTTTATGAAGTCGTGATTTTTAAAGACTTCCATGTAATGTGCCTTTGACTTTGTGGCTTTGTGAGCTATCACTTGTGTCAATACTTGGCTTAACTGAATATATCCAGTCACAACACTGACAATTTCTTGTTGATGATTGCTTAGCATCCTCCCTGGGTGTTGTGCTTGTACAAACACGTACCATCTGTTTAACTAGAAATAATATCATATGAAAGCTGACTGCCACAACCTGGGGGTCACAAGCAGAGACAGTGAAAACATCTGCCCTTGCACTTTGCTACTGTGCTGCTGAGTACGCAAGGCCAGTGTGGAATACATCTCACCACGCTAAAACAGTGGATGTGGCTCTTAATGAGACATGCCACATTATGATTGTCTACACCCTACACCACTGGAGAAATTATACTGTTTAGCCAGTATTGTACCACCTGACATCAGCCAGGAAGTAGCAGTCAACAATGAAAGGACCAAGGCAGTGACATCTTCAGCCCATCCCCTGTGGGATATCAGTCAGCATGCCAATGTCTTAAATCAAGAAACAGCTTCCTAAGATCTACAGAGATACTTGCAAGAAAACCTCAGCAAGTGAAAGTCCAAAAGTGGCAGGCTAAAACCCAGAACCTCAATCAGTGGCTGAGAGTAGAGAAACTCCCTTCTGGGCACACAGAAGACTGGGTGACTTGGAAGGTGCTGAACAGGCTGCTCTCTGGCACCATGAGATGCAGCACTAACCTTAAGAAATGGGGCTACAAAGAGGAGGCCACAGCATCGAGTGTGGAGAAGAGCAAACCGTAGACCACTTACTACAATGCAGTCTGAATCTTGCCACATGCACAACGGAGGCCCTTCTTACAGCCACACCAGAGGCATTCCAAGAGGCTAGCTTCTGGTCAAAGGAAATCTAGTATAATGCCAAGTGTTTAACTTTGTGTTCTTTTTAAGATACATTATAACTGCACCCTCATTTTGCTTCTGACACCATAAATAAAATCTGCTTAACTTACTACCTGACCCTAACTGGAACCTTTATTTTCAAGATACTGCTCTGATCATCTTGTTTGGGCATCAGAAGAAGAACAAAGTCAATTTTATCCTGTGGCGCCATTTAACACTGAAAAGTAGCAAAACAGCCTGGCAAATATACTGACTTAAGTTGACACATTATTTGTTTGTATGCATGGGTAAATTGCAAAAACTACTTGAACATAAGTGGGCATACTGGTCTCAACTGGTTTCATCTAGCAAAACAGCAGGCATGAGAGCATAGGAGTGTCCGTGTGTCTTATCTTTGTTGTTTTGCATTGATGTCTCTCTGTGTCGGCATAAAATAGTATAGAGCTACAATCCCCAGGCTGTAGGTTTAAATGATACAAACTTGTTTGGACTATAACTCCTGGTCTGCCTGTGGCTATGCTTGATAGAGGATTCTTGGTGTTGTACTTCCAGAAAATAACTTTTCTAACCTCTGCCCCTTGTGGCGCAGCAAGTTAAACCGCTGAGCTGCTGAACTTGCTGACCGAAAGGTTGGTGGTACGAATCTGGAGAGCAGGGTGAGCTCCCGCTGTTAGGCCCAGCTTCTGCCAACCTAGCATTTCAAAAACATGCAAAGGTGAGTAGATCAATAGGTACCGCTCCAACGGGAAGGTAATGGCGCTCCATGCAGTCATGCTGGCCACATGACTTTTGAGGTGTCTATGGACAATGCTGGCTCTTCAGCTTAAAAATGGAGAAGAGTACCAACCCCCAGAGTCAGATGTGACTAGACTTAATGTCAAGGGGAAGCCTTTACTTTTACCTAACCTCTGTACACTTGGATGATATAACTTGACCAATAAGTAGTACATTACAGGATCCATCACTTGTGGGTTGGGTGGTGCCAGTCTTGGAATATATATCCTGTGGACATGGGGGGTCATGATTCAAATGTTGGTCTTGAATGCCCCTGACTATAGGTTTCTCAACAATCTCATTTCCAAATAATACACTATGGCACCTAGATGGTAATCTGTGTTTAGAGAACTGAAAGTGAACTATAAAAATGCAAATCAGGTTAGCTGTTAGCTGGAATCAATACAGCAAATCTACCCGGCTAGTACTTAAAGAAGTGAGTACATTTATTTTATACCTTATCCTCCCCCATTCTCTTTGTTGACAATGTTCAGTCCCACCAACAAACGTTTCTTTAAAAGATACAGTGCATAAACCTTCAAGGACAATATTTGTTTCATTCAATTTTGTTTTAAAAACATTTTGCTAAATGTTATTTTTCACATTTTCAGTGTTAATTCTAGGGTTAGATTTTCCTGTGAGTATTTCAGTGAACCATTTTCATGGGACAAGTGGGTGTCACCACCTGCAAAACAGTGTGAAAAAACCCCCTGAAAAATGTTTACACATTTCTTGCCGAATAACACCAGACATACATTTCTTTTGCATGATAGCACATTGGGAACATTAAGTAAACACATTAATGCCATAGGCCATAAAATATTATTAAATGTACTGCAGAGGGCATTAAAAAACAGTTTTGCCCTGTTTTGAAAGCCTAGATGGAAGTTGGGGAACTTTTTTCCTCTTGAGAGTATTATAAGATATTCTTTGATGAGTAATGGAGCCATTTTAGACAGAAATGGCAGTGCAATTATTTGACTGTAGCAGTAATTAGCCCCCTTTCTTATATGGAGTACTTGTCTTACACTTGTAAGGACACAGGGCGGAATTTGCTACTGTAATTATGCCATCGCAAATTCTGAGATAGCAAAAAATCCACAGCAAGTTGAGGAAGGAAGAGGGTATATGGCTCAGAATAGTGTAGATCTGTATGAAGATTTTTACACCAATATTAGACCAAGGCTTTTCCCAGCATTGTACTAACACATCTTTTATTATCAACAATAATATTTTTGTTACAATAGAAAATATACAACATTGAAATGGCAGCAATGCTTCTGGAACATGGCCATACAGCCCGGAAAACTCACAGCAACCCAGTGATTCCGGCCATGAAAGCCTTCAACAACACAACATATAATAAATTAAGATTTGATACTATACATCGTATAATATATTTTATATCATTGCCACTCAAAGTGGAGATGCTTCAATCAATGCTGATCCATGGAACCACCAGTTGCTGATCCCTGAAGTGTTTCCAGGAATTAAACAAATGGTTGAAATCAATGGGCACAGGTATTTAAAAAATAAAATGCCATTGCCACACATGGGGAACCCTCGTGGTGCAGTGGGTTAAACTGCTGAGCTGCTGAACTTGCTGACTGAAAGGATGGCTGTTCAAATCCAGGAAGTGGAGTGAGCTCCCACTGTTAGGTCCAGCTTCTGCCAACCTAGCAGTTTGAAAACATGCAAATCTAAGATCAGTACATACCACTTTCTGTGGGAAGGTAACAGCACCCCATGCTGTCATGCTGGCCACATGACCTTGGAGTTGTCTACGGACAATGCTGGCTCTTTGGATTAGAAATGGATATGAGCACCACCCTCCAGAGTCAGATACGACTAGACTGAATGTCAAGGAAAACCTTTACCTTTTTACCACACATACTTGAAAGGCTTACTTATTATGATACGATTTTCTCCTTTGGAAAATTTGCAACAGTGTTGCTCATTCAGCAAAAGCATTGATATCTATGTGCCAGAGGATCTCATCACATTGAAGTCCCTAACACAGGTGACAGTGGGAGAATTTGCTGGGCAGCATGTGAATCCATGGGGTAGCAGGGGAAACCATCATCCCATGCCCACATTGCCTCCATTGCTGCCTTCCTAACCACACAGGGGAAAGCATTGCTGCCTGGCCCCATTATGGGCTATGAGAACATGGGTAGCCACTTGTGTTCTCAGGGTTCTGTCCTAGGATGCTTCCAGGATGGAGCTAGGATGGAGCCCCACCAGAAGTAGCTCTGTGTTGTGTGAAGGGCTCCATCAGGCTCCTGGAAGCATTGTAGGGCTGAGCCCAAGACCTGTGTGATGAAGTTGTTAGTGCCTGGGACTAGATCCATACAAACCAATTGTGCATTATATTTGCCAAGTATGAGTATAGTTGCCAAGGATGAGTCCGAGTCCCCACCCAGGGGGTTGAGAAGGGCGGGGTGCAAATATTTAAAATAAATAAAATAAAATAAATACAGCAGTGGGGGGCTAGTCCTCGTGTCATATGGAGTGAGGAAAATTCAGCCTGACTGCTGTAATGAGTGACAGCAGTAGCACACCCTTGGTATCTTGGAAAACAGACTACTATTTCATGCTACTTTTTGAAAAAGTATCATTCTGTAAGTGGAATTAAAGACACCTTGTTCTTCACTTCTGTCAGATATTGCAGTGCAATAAAAATATTAAATTTAAAAACTGAGCAAAATGAGGGTGTGTATATGGTACAATATACCACCTAAAGAACGAAAATCTGTGTTTTGTGACAAGCGGGTAGGAAGCTGCCCAAGTCTTCTATAGAAATAGCACCAGATTTGCAATCTTGTACTCAGCCCATGTGGGCCTATATGAGCTCAACATAAATGATTTCTGCACATATATACAAAAGAATGACCTATAAAGTTGCAATCCTCTAGTTGGAAATAAATTCTACTGAATTCAATAGGCTTTAGAGCAAACATTCATTGGCTAAGGCTCCCTATTAAAATGATTGTGATTATGTCATTTCAGATATAATGATATATCTGAAATGATATAATCCATACATTTTAGTGAAGTTCCCATACATTTTAGTGAAGTGAAATCCAGTTTAGTGAAATCCAGTTCTCTTGAGAGGAAAAAATTACTCCAGAACATCTATTATTTTGTGTCCAAGGATAGTCATAAAAAGAGTGTATGTCATGGATGGCGTGGATAGCGATGATGATTGAGTAGCCAGAATTGGAGTCAAGTAGTTCCCAACAGCTTCCTCAGCCATGCTTTGAAGTATCACCCATGGAAGTACCTAGCTACCCCTTCTCAGCCTGAAGAACAAGTGCAGGCAAGCTCCTTTAAGCAAGTAGAGGATGGATTAAGTGTTCCAGCTTTTGTGGACCTGTACAGAGAGAAGGTTCAGCTTCACAGGTCCTGGAGATTCAGAGACACAAGCCAGCAAAAGGGAACACCTGGGTACTTAGCATTTAAGGAGTGTGTGGCACCTTGTTGCTGGTTGCAATGTCAATACTTGAAGCCATGCCCTTGTACTTTTGCTATATTTGCTCTGGACTTACCCTTGGATCTTGGCTTGCAGATTCTGATTTAGCCTTGGACTTTGGACTCTCTTGCATTAGGCTTTCAACCCTAGAACGGACATCTCTGTTGTGTTATCCTGCTGTTGTTTCCTCTCATTTGAACGTGGACTGTTGGTTAACTCCCTGCTAGCAATTGGGGTCTAGGCTTCTGACAGTGTAATTCAGTCACCCAGTCTCCAAGTGAAAAGACAAGTGGTTGCTACCACAATGTTTTCCATTTTCTTTTTATATATTTCATTTTCACAAACCTCAGAATATTTCACAAATGACTATTTTCATATCCGGAAAGCAAATTCTGTTTGTCCAATTATATAGTTCATTGAGCACTCTTTGCAAAGATTAACTGCTTGACCTGCTGCACCTGAGACCCTGAGAAGTTATATTTAGGAGAGCTTAGCATTCAGCCCAGGTTGACTGCAGTCAGCCAGCTGACCATAGGCAATTAGAAACTGTATCTTTCTTCCTGCAAAAAACAAAATTACATTGAAATCCCGTCTTTCCTCCCAGACCCCCCCTCCTTTCCTCCCATAAGCCCAAGACAGAGTACCTTTACAATAAGCCTGTAAAGAAAGTCAGCAGAGAGAGAACATGTGAATGGTCCAAGGATTGATTTTGTGGCTCAGTGGGGATTACAGCTTTATGTCGTGTGTTCAGCACTCTATACATGCTATTAATTGATTCTCGTTAATATTACCTATAGTTAACATATTTATAGTATATTTACTTATACTAGGCTCTGTAATTCATCTTTGTAATGGGTTTCCAATTCTAAAAATAAGAAACCTGAACACATTTGATAACTTTTCCTTTAAAGCAACCCATGGTTGCAGTTTTGGATTTGCCATTTCTTGAAAACTCTTCAGTCAAATTCACCTTCATTTATTCAGAGACATAGCCTTATTAGTCTCAAAGGTGCTACAAGATCCCCCCAATCTATTTAATCAGCCTGTCCCAACCTGTCATTATCTGCAAGAGGTGGATTAGACTCTAATTATTTCTGGTTGGGATAATGGAAACTGCCAACTGACACATCTGGAAGCATTAGGTTAGGAAAGGATGACCTTTCCTAAGGAAAGCAGTGGGAAATTAGTTACACCTTGGGAATGTGTTACAACATTGTACACAATATTATGAAGAAACATGCCATTTTGAAGAGCAAAAAGATAGGTCCCCACACTGGGGATTGTGATAGGAACTTTGATAGGACAGAACAGTAGGGTTTGAAGGTACATGATGTGCAGTAGCCATTCTGCTTTTTTCCGTGTCAGGAGCGACTTGAGGAACTGCAAGTTGCTTCCGGTGTGAGAGGACTGGCCATCTGCACAGACATTCCCCAGGGGATGCATAGATGTTTTACCATCCTGTGGGAGGGTTCTCTCATGTTGCTGCATGAGAAGCTGGAGCTGACAGATAGGAGCTCACCCCGCTCCCTGGATTTGAACTGCCAACAGTCCTGCCAGCACAAGGGTTATTGCATCACTGGGGACTAGCCATTCTGCCAAACCTATGCAGGCATGGATGGAATGGTAACTAGTGTCTCTCATGTCTGTTGGACATTGTATCTGCTCTGATTTTTAGTCCAATTTTTTAAATTATTCAGGATGCAGAACTCTATCTGCCCAAAGGTTTCAACACCCTGGATTCAAAATTTCTGAAATGGGAAGTGAATGGACTTGCTATTTTGAACTTCTCACATTGACAGATAGCCGTGTACATTAAAGATTCTGAGAAAGCTACTTTTTAACTCCAGCTTCCAGAATCCCTCAATTAGCAAAATCATTTTTTCAAACTCTGGTAGGTGAAACTAGAAAGCACATCTTCTCCCTCTGTAAAAAATTATTTAACCCAATGTACCTCAAGTGATTTCTAGGGCCCTTTCACACAGCCATATAACCCAGAATATCAAGGCAGAAAATCCCACAATATCTGCTTTGAACTGGGTTATCTGAGTCCACACTACCATCTAGTCCAGTTCACAGCAGAAAATGTGGGATTTTATTCAGCTGTGTGAAAGGGGCCCAAGATGACACACAGACTCTTCCCCCACAATGTTGTTGTTAATACAGAAACTTGTGGAATAAATCAGGTGGAGAGATCATGGCTGGCCTAAGGGTAGCCTACGGGTTTCATGGCTCAGTTGGTACTACACCAGTTCACATGTCTGTATTTCTAAATTAGGATAATGTCTAAAAACTAATGGGAAAATAGATGAAGGAAGACAGGGCCAGGAAAGATCTCACCTTGTATAGACAAGGAGAGCAGCTGAAAATGAGGAAACGTAATGAGTTCTTTATCAGTGGAGGTTTCCTTCCTAGTTTAGTCTTTTTCTGGCTTTTAGACATCATTTCATTTTTAATGAGTTTACCTGCAAGAGGCTGATATATCTAAGCAAAGGTTAAACATGCTGGCCTGTTGCAAATGTTGTAATAGTTATTACTGTTGTTATTAAACAATATTTTACCTAATTATTAGAGCAAAGTTTTGCTCTGCAATTAGCCCCATTCAAATGGAGAATGGAGATATCAATTAATCAAAAAGAAGAAGCAAAGAACAAAATAATTTCTTTTTTTTGGGGGGGGGGTGTTTGCTTGTGTTTTTGGTTTTATTTTGCTGTAATTTGTTGCTTGGGCTTGGCCTCATGTAAGCCACCCTGAGTCCCCGTTGGGCGAGATGGTGGCGGGGTATAACTAAAGATTATTATTATTATTATTATTATTATTATTTATTGAACAGGGAATAGCATTCTCCTGTTTCATCTTTAATGATCTAGTTATTTCACATAGCACAGAAAGGCAAACCTAGAACTTTATTGTTGTTAGCTGCCATCAAGGTGATTTTTGACATTTCACATTCTTACAAATCAATGGTTCCCAAACCTTTTTTTGACCAGGGACCACTTTGACCAGGGACCATTTTGATCAGGGACCACTTTGTCCTGGGACCACTCTACAACATTAGTACCAAAAGGGTTATGAATCAGTTTTCAGTCAACTTTAGATTTAGGGTGCTGATTCAGAAAATTGCATTGAATAGACCACATCAGCTCTAGTTTCTGATACAGAACATATCCAGTAGTCACCATCTGCTTGCCCACAGAAAACCATATTTAATCATCTAGAGCTGCAGACCTTATTTTAGGTCTCACAGCACACAGGTTAGGAACCACTGTTATAAGTGAAACATTGTTGGGTCATCCTGCCATTAATAGCCCTGCTGACTCCTTGCAAATTCAAGGCTGTGGCTTCTTTAATATGAGTTAATACACTAGTAACAGGCTCTTCCTCTTTTCCTTCTACCTTGCTTTTTAAATGAACAATGTTTTATTACAATATGTCCAAAGTGTGACAGTCTCTGTTTAGTCATCTTGGCTTCTAGGAAAAGTTCAGGCTTGATTTCCTCTAGGAACCTTTTATTTTCCTATTTGGCAGTCCATGGTCTCAGCAGCAAATACAAGGTGCGGAAGCATAGCGTCCTTTTTTAAAATGCACGCCATTCAGTTGGTTGAAGACGTAGCGGAGCGCTACTGCTCTCGTCCGAGAGGCGGGACTATAAAGTTTTGTCCTGACACAGTTCAGTCACCATCAGGCGTTGGAACAGTGAGGAACGTGCTTTTGCCATTGAGGCCTACTTTTCGAGCGGATGTTCTGTGATCGCAACCCGGTGCGCCTTTCGGAATCGCTTTAATTTAGCCCCATTGGCCCCTGTCCTGGACCGGAAATCAATTCTGACGTTGGTCACTACATTCAGACGAACTGCAAGTGCAACAAGATGAAGAACTGGAGTCCCTAACTAAGCCCATTAGATCACTTGAGAACATTGAGGCAGTGAGAGCTTCAATGTTGCAATCACCACGGCGTTCTACACACAAACATGCGTCTGCCCTTGGACTTTCCGATCGTTCTGTGAGGAGAATTCTTCATAATGATCTTCATTTCCATTCTTACAAAATGGCGATTGTGCAGGAACTTTCTGAAAATTGACTTTAATTCTCGGAGGAATGAATGTGAGGTTCTTCTTGAAGTTGTTCCTGAGGACGCTATTTTTTTTTTTAGTGATGAAGCCCATTTTCATTTGTGTGAATCCATCAACAAACAAAACATGTTCTACTGGGCTGACAACAATCCTCGAGAATTGCATCAAAGGCCTTTGCATTCACCTAAAATCACAGTGTGGTGTGCAATTTCCTCAGCTGGAATTATTGGTCCCTGCTTCTTTGAGGAAAATGAAGTCGAAGTGACAGTGAATTCAGACCGGTATGTAAACATGTTACAGGAATTTTTCCCCCCACGGCTAGATGGGTTGGACTTAGGGGACATTTGGTTCCAACAAGACGGTGCAACTGCACACACTTCAAGAGCATCGATAGCTGTTTTGAGGGAACACTTCCCAGAGCGCCTCATCTCAATTAGGGGGAATTTGGAGTGGCAGGTCCGCTCTCCAGATTTGGCCCCTTGTGATTTTTTCTATGGGTTTTTTTTGAAATCCCGTGTTTATGTGAGCCGTCCAAGGACCCTACAAGATTTGAAGACCAACATCCAGTAAGAAATTGACAACATAATACCTGCTATCATGGCAAAAGTCATGACAAATGCCAGAAATCGGTTTACTCAGTGTATGGAGAATGGTGGACGTCACCTACCTAATTTGATCTTCAAAACTATGTAAAACAAAACTTTAGGTATGCACCTACATTATATATTTTTTTCTGATTCATACAATGGTTTTATTAAGTTTTGAAAAAAAGGAAGTTATGCTGCTGCATCCTGTATCTTATAAAGGTATTTTATTTTTGAAGGTGGGGGAGTTCAACATTTTGATCATCAGCTTGCATTAGCTTTGCTTAGAATGGAAGAAATAATCAGTGTAGGGTGTTGAAACATGCATTTATTTTTATCATTTTTGGTCATTTCTCCAGTATTTTAGAATCACAGTATGATGTGATGTTTTCCCTCCAAATACCCCCTACCATGTTTAAATTGCTAAAATGTGGCTGAAAAGGCACCTACCCAGAACATTAAGCGAAAAGAGAAATCAGCCTCTGGTCATTTTGGCTTTCATTTTCAGCCAACGATAATTTGGAAGGGCAACTTTCCATGAAGGCACTGCGCGAAAAGTGGCCCCACCACAGCAGTTCACTTCTGTTCCACAGCAGCCTTCACTGATGTGGCATAATCGCAATGTGTGCAATTATATCAGACTTCGGAAGAGTCACTTTTGAGGGATTTGCAAAAAAGCACTCACACTGGCTATGAGATTCTATGAGATGTTATCCAAAAATTAACATTTTTGAACTCTGGTATGAATTCCTGTTCTGGCTCATTGGAGACATAAGCTTGGATCCTTTTGCTTAGCCTCACTGTAGGTATACCCACTGACTCAATTACTAATCCAAGCATCTCTATATAGGTAAATACTATTTGGGGGGGGGGGCTAAGGGAGGCATTACCCACCAACATGAATTCTGCCCCTTCCCTCACATGAGATTTTCCTACAGTCCACAAATTTATCATATTGTAATTCCTTAAAACCGAAGCTGAATATTTAAAAGTGGAATTTAGGCATTCACATTTTTTTTTAAAAAAAGATAAGTCAAGTTACTAAGGGAATAGGAACATAACAAAGTTAAGAGTTCTAGGTGTTGAGACTGATAATAGTTTGGATTGTCCTTGGAGCATATTTTCTCCCAAACTCTAAATGGATTGTCCTTGGAGCATATTTTCTCCCAAACTCTAAATGGAAAGGTCTGTTTCTTTTGTTGTGCCACAAGCATCACTTTTTATTCAAACCGTCCCTGATGTAGTTTGAAAGCCGCAAGGGACTTCATTTCCATGTGTGCAGCAGAACAATCTTATTATTATGACATTTTATCCAGGCAATGATTACAGAAATCACTAGTAATGAGTGCATGTACAGGCTGATAATTACTAAAGATAAGAGAGAGAATAACCTTCAAAACCTACTGTTGATTTGCTAACCTTTGAAGAAAATGACAGGACTGATTATAGTTTCCCTGATATCTGTTCCAACCTCTATTAGGACTAGATTCATGATCCAATAGATTCTGTGGTCTTGGGATGTAATATTTGAGTGTCATGGGGGTGGAGGTGGCAGTCAGAAAGACTGTATATGAATTTATAAAATGAATAAATACTGATAATTAGATAAATATTTACTTTCCTGTGTAAGCTTTTCAGTTCCAAAGTTGAGTGTGTGTGTGTGTGTGGGGGGGGGGGGGGGGGGAGAGGATATAAAGCTTTAGCTGTATAGCATCTATGTCCCCCCCCCCCGTGTAGGAGTGACTTGAGAAACAGCAAGTTGTTTCTCATGTGAGAGAATTGGCCATCTGCAAGAATGCCCGGATGTTTGATATTTTACCATCCTTGTGGGAGGCTTCTCTCATATCCCGACATAGGGAGCTGGAGCTGACAGAGGGTGCTCAACCCACTGTCCCCGGATTTGAACTGCTGACCTGCCAGTCAGTGGTCCTGCCAGCACAAGGGTTTAACTCATTCCGTCACCGGGGGCTCCGACTTCTATGGTTAGCCTGTGACATTTGTATGCTTCTCACTGTAAGCAAGGAAATAAAAACTTAGGGACATTTCCGGTTCCGGTTTGGTGGCCGGCAGCAAAAAACGCTGTGCTGCTCGGCCGCATCTAAATCTGGAGGAATCCTGAGCCTCCCCCTCACCCACCATCCTCAAATTGAGGGGAGTGGGGAACCCTAGGCCTCAGGCTCCCGATTGAGGGGTGGAGAGCCAGGAAGGCCCAGAGAAGACGGAGGAAGACGGAGGAAAGGCGGAGACGGTGAGGGGAGACGCCCGCCGCCATTTTACCGCGGCCCGGCCTACCTTACAACCAGCTGCTTCCTGGCGCCGACATTGCCGCACTGCCGCCAGGTCCGGGGGCTTGGCCGGTTTAGCTGGCGGCCGAACCACCAACACTGCTGCCCGGCCCCCACCGCCGCCGGTCGGGGGTGGAGACCATCGTTGGGGCCGCTGTTGTTGCCGGCTGACGCCGCCGCCCCGTTGCCGAAAGGCGAGGCCCGTTGCCGAAAGGCGAGGCCTTGCGCCCCGTTGCCGAAAGGCGAGGCCTTGCGCCTAGCGAGGCCTAGTGCCGACGCCGCCAAGGGGCCGAGGAGACCAGGCCGCCCTTCGCCGCGGCATCGCCAAGGAGACCGGACCATCGCTGCGGCTGCTGCCGGACCGTCGCCGCCACTGAAGGGGAGGCCGAGCACCGGCGCCGCCGAGGAGGCCGGGGAGGCCAAGCCATCGCCAAGCCATCGCCAAGCCATCGCCGCGGGACCCGTACCGTCCTCCGGGCTGCGGAGACCCCCCAGGCGAGCCGCCCCCCCGCCGGCACAGAGGCCAGGATCCCGCTAGGGCCGCTCTGGTTAAAATCGCCGTTGACACCGCTCTGAGAGAGCCTGCTGCTGCGGCGGCAGAGGCTGATCTACCGCTGGGACCATCTGAACGGCTGGCTCGCCCCCGCTGGGGCGAAGTGGTGAGGCTGCGGAGCGAAGGAGCTCTGAGGACCCTTCCATCGTGGTCCCAGCCTGGGTGGGCTCCCGCCCCCCTCAAGCTCCTGTTGAGTGGGCTGTTACTTTGTAGGAGCCCACAGAAACCTGTGGAGCTGGGCCTTAGCCCGCAATCTTTTTCCATCATTAGGGGCCACCAACACTGTGTAGACCTGGTGCTGACCATCTTTATGTTGTTCCTCTTGTGCTGACCGCTATTGTGTAGATCAATTGTTAGACCAACTGCGCTGTCCACCGCCGTGTTGACATCTCCGGAAACTCATCCGCTATTTGACACCAATCGTCCAATTTACACCTGAATCATAACGGGTTGTCAATTGTCAATCTTGGAGTATTGTGTTTACATATTGTGAATACTGCACATCTAGTTCCGCCATACTTTGCTGTTTAATGTGGGAATAAGATCATTATGTAGCACTTTAATGGCGCCTGCCTTCATTGCCGACTGAGTTGCACTTTACCTTCCCGTTACCTCCTGCTGCACTTTAGTAACATTGAGGACTAAGTTTTGGCTTATTGCACTTTAACATTTTGATGCACTTTAAAACCTGCACACTAAACTATTCTTGTAACTGTGGAATTTGCTACTGTTATGATTGCTGCACTTAAGCCCCCAGCACTTTAGGGACCTTCTTGTTCTTCGGCTGAACGTTTACTATCTGTTCTTATTATCTACCGAAGTGTGTTGTCGCCATCCATGTGGTCCCCTATCCTCCTATGTATTCTGTCTCTGACACTATTGATTGGTGGAAGGAGCAGGGGAGGAGGAGGGCTGGAGCCGGTGAAGCAGTATGAGGAGGGGAGGGGGGACAAAGGAGACCAAAACAACTGGCAAGAAAAAACGCCAACGTCTCAAACATCTGATGGATTAGAGATTAAGTCCCGGGTCATGAACTGCGGCATGGAGGAAGGGAGGTGTTCCGCTAGCCGAGGGGCCCCCATAGAGGTCGTGGTGGGAAGGAGGAGATGTGGGAGAAGGAGACCTCGAATTCGGCCGAATTCGGACCATTTATCCAAAATACTAACAATTCCTAATCGGTCTCCTAAGGTAAATTGGTGTAACCAGGTGAGCGGACCCTCTGGACTGAAGGTGGTGCTGTTGAACGCCAGATCTGTCAAC
>NW_026847549.1:178570055-178595453 GCF_025583915.1 Anolis sagrei ordinatus | reverse complement strand
GGAGCCGGTCATGGGGAAGGGATCGAATGCGGAGAACGATTGAGCGCCGGCTCTGCTCGCGCACCCGGTGGCTGGGTGGAGTAGGAACGAGAGGGGCTAGGCGAGGCTCAAGGGCCCGGCCCCTTTGGGAAGAGGATCACCTGGCAGGGAGGCAAGAAAGCCGAGGCTCCCCCGGACTGCTAGGGCTGTTGTGAGCTGAGGGGGCGGTCCTCAAGTGGTGGTCGAGGGGCATTTACAGAGGTGCCTCTGCGCCCCTGGCAAAAAAAGTGTTCTGTGACAGCTTACTTCGCATAATGGACGAGCCACCCCTGGTTACTGTTCACTATGAATATATGGAATTTCAAATGTGCTGAGAATAGTAATTGTTTGAAGCACATCCTGCCTCAGAAACCCCTAGATAAAACCATGTGCATAGTTAAAGAGGCACAGAACTAAAAGTATTCATATTTGAAAAGACGTACGTAAACAAACTTTGCTCAATGGGAAGATTTCATGCAACAATGCATAACTTGAAAACTAATTACATATGCCGGAAGGCAATGGAGGGAGGGTGAAGACTTCCTACCCAATATATGACACAAATACTAACTACAACAAAACGTATAGAGACAAACAGATATTCACAGTCTTCCTTGCATTTGTGTGTGCGTGCCTTCAAGTTGCCTGCTGATTTATGGCAACCTCATGAATTCCATATCTTAAAAAATAAATGCAAGCAATGAAAGAGTGTGGTACAAAAACACAGGTTGATTGTTTGCACGAATGTTCATCCTTTCCGATTTAGTTCCACACACTGCTACTGAGTCAGTGAGCAGTCACCTACGTGCTTCATGAGTCATCGTACTGCTGCTCAAGATCACTACTAGCAAGATAAGAGAAAGGCAATGTTCTGAAGGGGACACATTATGGCCCGAACTAGGAATGTGCTTTTTAAAAACATCTCCCACACACTTGCTCATGGCAGCCTACTACAAGAATTTCTCTCTCAAGTAATCATTCATTTGGGATTCACAGTAAGGGAGCAGCACAAGCAAAAGTCAGAAGCATAAGAAGCCTTATAGATTATGTATCTCAGCTCTGACTTGTAACAGAAAAACAAGGGCTTGAATAAGAAATGAGTGTCCACCTTTTGTTCAAAGACCTCTAGCAAGGTTTTGTAACAACTCCTCTGATTCTTGTTACTGAAGTGTTTCTTCCAGGAACATAATTCCTTGCTGATTTTGTTCTCAGAATAAGCAGCAGTAACCTCAGTGATTTCCACCTGTTGTGAGAGAATCTTTGAAACATATAGGGAAAATACAGTAGCAAATACAATATTTAATCTAACATTGCAATACACAACTACAACTATCATATAGAACAATAGAAGGCACCCACCAATATAAATAAAAATATAATGTTTGTTTGTGGGATTAACATAATTCAAAAACCACTGGACAAATTGCCGCCAAATTTGGCCACAAGACACCTACTAACTCAAGGAGTGGCGATCACTAAAAAAATGATTTTGTTATTTGGGAGTTGTAGTTGCTGGGATTTATAGTTTACCTACAATCAAAGATACATTTTGATACCTTTCCGACCGCATCTTGGCCTACGAGCCCACGAGGACCTTGAGATCGTCTGGGGAGGCCCTCCTCTCGATCCCGCCTGCGTCACAGGCACGACTGGCGGGGACGAGGGAGAGGGCCTTCTCAGTGGTGGCCCCCCGGCTGTGGAACACTCTCCCGGCACACATCAGACAGGCGCCCTCCCTTATGTCCTTTCGGAAAAGCCTTAAGACCTGGCTGTTCGAGAGGGCATTCAATTAAGTGCGAAGCATCAACATTACGGCAATGAAAACTGGTATGGCATAAGGAAGATGAGATTGGTTATGATTCTACTAAGAGACGAAGCGGATTTTTATGTAGTGTGTATTGTTGTATAGTTATGTTGTTGTTTACCGACCTTTTGTAACTGTCTTTTTATGTGTACTGTACACCGCCATGAGTCGCCCGTAAGGGCTGAGAATGGCGGTCAATAAGTACATCAAATAAATAAATAAATAAATATGCATACAGATTTCAAATAACCACTTTTGCTCTTCCTTAGCAGCTTATTCAGCAATGTAAACAGGAGTAATTTGGAATCTCAGAAATGTAATATGAACTTGACAAATGAATGAGTTTAAATCAATTAAGTTATCAATTAAATTGGAAATGTATTTTAAACTAAAGTGGTTGATTAGGACTTACACCATAGTATTAATTTTTTAAAAAAATAAGACAGGTGTTCAGTATACCTAGAGTTATGGATCTGCATCCAATCTGTATTCAGTAAGAGTGATATCAAGAATTTGGACTCAAAATTAGGAAATGAATAAAAAAATATGAATTAAGAGACGTAGCTTCATTGTGACTCATACTGAGCATGTGTGCCCTTGCCTTACATTAATCTTTTGTAATTAATTATCTCTAGAATATGGAGCCCCCAGTGGCGCAGTGGGTTAAATCCCTATGCCAGCAGGACTGAAGACCGACAGGTCACAGGTTCGAATCCGGGGAGAGGTGGATGAGCTCCCTCTATCAGTTCCAGCTCCTCATGCGGGGACATGAGAGAAGCCTCCCACAAGGATGATCAAAACATCAAAATCATCTGGGCATCCCCTGGGCAACGTCCTTGCAGCAGTTTCTCAAGTCACTGCTAACACAACAAAATAAATAAATAAATAAATCTCTGGAATATTGTCTGAACACACCGGACCTCTTTCTTCAATTTTTCAATCCCCTCACAATGGACTATGAGATGTGAGTGGAGCACAAAATGAACTGACATCAGAGTTTCTGGATCCGGCTTCCCTTGGGCTATCAGGGCTATCGGTGAGAATGATTTGTCTCCTGCGCCCCAAACCAGCCTCAGCCATTAAAATGGCCATCTTCTTCTGGCATCCATTGTGCACTTCAGATTACCTCTATTGTTTCCACCAAAGTCCAACCATTAAGCTCAACACGAGCTCATAGGCCAAATGCCACACCATATTCCTGTCTGATCACGCTTCTCTCTGAGGTGGACTGATACCTCAGATGCTCCAATGACAGTTTATTAAATTTTCCACAGTCAAGGAGAAGCCAAACAGTGATAACATTGCAGTGATGAACCAATCAGGACATGGATCCTATCTGAAAAGCTTCTGGATCAACCAGGAGTAAGTGCAAGTTTCTTGAATAGCTATCAAATGAATATAAAATGCTCAGTATTTTCATTTGTGGTATGCCAGTACTTTGAAGTGATTTCTCTGCTGACATCCTCTTTGGCTATTGAGAATAAACCTCTGCTTTTGCCTTTGACCCGTCTGTGTCTCATTTGGTCTTCTAGAAAGCTTGACATGCCAGACAAATCACTTCTGTTGTGAGAGAATTGGCCATCTGCAAGGACGTTGCCCAGGGGATGCCCGGATGTTTGATGTTTTACCATCCTTGTGGGAGGCTTCTCTCATGTCTCCGCATGGGGAGCTGGAGCCGACAGAGGGAGCTCATCTGTGCTTTCCCCAGATTTGCACCTCTGACCTGTCGGTCTTCAGTCCTGCCATCACAAGGGTTTAACCCATTGTTCCACCAGGCCCATAAATCCATGTTTTAGCAAAGGTGAAATCCCTTGACAAGACCATATAGTTGTACTATTAGGTTACATTTATGCCAGCCCGGTCCACCCTATGAGCCATCCATTGGAGCAGCCAAAGGAGGTCCACTCAGCATTTGAATAGCAGAATTAAAAATATAGGAAAAGAAACAACAAAAAAAACATCTGGTTGTGCACAGAGGGCCATATCCTGTGGTAATAGCTGAATTTGTTCCTCTAGAATGACATATGAAAAAAAAGTTATGGCAAGACAACATGGATTAATATATAAACCAGTCATGAAAGAGTATGTGAGGATCCAGAGATGGATGGCAACTAATGATTCCTTACTATTAGCTATGCTGGCAAGGGCTGATGAGAATTGTAGTCCAGCAACATCTGGGGTGACACATTCCTCCAATTCCTGGAAGATTTATCTCAGAGAACCTTTGTGATTCATTGCTTTGAGGTTTTTCATTGTTGAGGTCCTCTGGGACCCAGTATGAATGATTTTCCTAGATGATTGTACTAGCTTTTCCTTGAGAATAACATACTATATTTATAAAAAAGTGAATTTCAGGCATTTGGAATAGGTACTTACATTATACCTTCAGAGACATGGAGAAAATATAATATCCTTTGAGGTAGACAGCCAAACAAAGCTGTTATTTAGGGGTGCTCCCTGCTTCATGTTTGAAATGATTTTTTTCCTTTTTTCCAGAGGTTTAGAATGTATTGGATAACCATTTTCCCACTTCAAAAATTGGATTTTTATTGAGCTCATAAGAATAGAATAGATTCCATTCATTAAAGTTCTGAGGGCCTGTTTAAACTTTCAAATAGAGATAGACTTTATAAAATGTTTTTAGGTTCAAGGTTCAAATTCAGAAGGATCTTTTAATGGAATTTCATAATTTAAGCATTCTTTATAACCTGTTCCCCACTGTTTAGACCACATGTCCCATAATTCTTTTCTCATAAGGCATTCTGGGAATTGTAATCCAAAATGTAATGTGGAGAACTGATAGTTTTTTTTCATCCATAATGGGCTTCTTTCCAATCATGCAAGATCCTGAGCTAATACGGACTAGGTTCTTGTGGGTTTTTTCGGGCTATATGGCCTCACTACCTCTGAGGATGCTTGCCATAGATGCAGGCGAAATGTCAGGAGATGACAGACTTTGTATTTCTAGGGGCAAAGATTACTGCAGATGCAGACTGTAGCCAGGAAATCAGAAGACGCTTACTTCTTGGGAGGAGAGCAATGTCCAGTCTCGATAAAATAGTGAAGAGTAGAGACATCAGACTGGCAACAAAGATCCGCATAGTCAAAGCCATGGTCTTCCCTGTAGTCACCTACGGATGTGAGAGCTGGACCTTAGGGAAGGCTGAGCGAAGGAAGATCGATGCTTTTGAACTGTGGTGTTGGAGGAAAGTGCTGAGAGTGCCTTGGACTGCGAGAAGATCCAACCAGTCCATCCTCCAGGAAATAAAGCCCGACTGTTTATTGGAGGGAAGGATACTAGAGACAAAGTTGAAGTACTTTGGCCACATCATGAGGAGACAGGAAAGCCTAGAAAGACAATTATGCTGGGGAAAGTGGAAGGTAAAAGGAAGAGGGGCAGACCAAGGGCAAGATGGATGGATGGCATCCTTGAAGTGACTGGACTGACCTTGAAGGAGCTGGGGGTGGTGACGGCCGACAGGGAGCTCTGGCGTGGGCTGGTCCATGAGGTCACGAAGAGTCGGAGACGACTGAACGAATGAACAACAACAACAAGTGATCACACTGCCATGGAGTTACACCTTCATGTGATAAAGTCCTAAGTAAACTTTTTTTCGTGTCAGGAGTGATTTGAGAAACTGCAAGTTGCTTCTGGTGTGAGAGAATTGGCTGTCTGCAAGGACATTTCCCAGGGGACACCTGGATGTTTTACCATCCTTGTGGGAAGCTTCTCTCATATCCCCGCATGGGGAGCTGGAGCTGACAGAGGGAGCTCATCCACACTCTCACCAGATTCAAACCTGTGACCTATCGGTTTTCAGTCCTGTTGGCACAAGGGTTTAACTCATTGCATCCTGGGGGCTCCTAAGTAAATTGTCCTGGCCTGATTCCTGCCCCTTCTCCTTTAAACTGACAGAAGCATCATTCAGTCATGTTCTACTTGCTGGCTGAATGGATCTCCTTCTCCTCATTCAGCTATATTTATTTATTGCGTGAGGAGCAATCAGACAGTTGTATTACATTTTTAACAAAACAAACAGACAAAACACAAACTTTGCAAGCTTGGTAGTTGATTAAATGTCCTTTGACCAGTAGCTGGCCACTTGGAGTGCCTTTGGTGTTGCTGCAAGGAGGTCCTCCATTGTGCATGTAGCAGGTCTCTGGTTGCATTGCAGCAGGTGGTCAGTGGTTTGCTCTTCTCCACACTCGCATGTTGTGGATTCCACTTTGTAGCCCCATTTCTTAAAGTTGGCTCTGCATCTCGTGGTGCCAGAGCACTGAGGATCAATGAAGGTTGGGGGGGGGGGCGGGTTTACAATTGTTACAGTGGCGTAACAAATTTAACTACCTTGCAATAGTGAATACAGATTACAGATTAGTAAATCTTGGTAAGTACAGTAATTATCCTGTATTCACAATCAGGACAACTCATGGTATAGAATGCTGGCCATAGGCAGTTTCTTTTGGCTGAAATATTTTCACCAGTACATAGCATAAAATTACACCAATGTAGCTAATGATGGAATTAACAGATAATGTCATAGCATAAAATTATTCCAGTGTAGCTAATGATGGAATTAACAGATAACGTCATTGTGGGACAAATGCTAGGGCTGTATCGACTTCTGTTGCACTCCGGTTAATCTGACTCCTCACCGGCTGTTAAAGATCACAGCACAACCACTTGCACTATAGTTTATGTCAGTGTCACTGGGAATACACATCTCTGAATAGGGCACCACCTTTTTGCAACATCTGAGGAAATCTAACCACTTGTGTAATGGCATTAACATAATGTAACCCTGATGTACTGAATGTAATCCTTTTCATAACCTTTACAAAACTTTTCTAATTTGACCTTACAGCAGGTCTTTAACAGTGTTCTTGTCTCTTTTTATATATTTTCTTATCCTCAAGCTATTTCACATCCTCTTAGGCTTAAAAAGTCTTCCTTTAGAAACCATCTGCCCCCTCCTGGTTCTATTTAAAGGCACGATTAATAATTTATCTTTTCTCTCTTGAATTTTTTTTCATATTCTATTTCATATATGGGTGGACTTCAGCCTGTCTTCTAGCTTTTTATTGGAATCCCAAGTTGTGTCCAAAGATCAGGATAAAATAGTTATGTGATGTCAGCATTAAAGAACAGAGCATCTGCTATGTCATGAAAATTGTTTTTCACTGGAGATTAAGCTCCTAGGTCTTTCACACAGAAGTCATTTCCCAGCTCTCCCTTGCCTTTTTTGGTTCCAGCAACCTAATTCTTTTTTCAGCAACTAGCATAGGGAATCCTCCCCATGTAAGCATTTTTGTTAGCTGGCATTCATTGTTGTTACATATTTGTAGCCTAGAATTGTTGATCCATAACTACTCTGTGTTCAGTAAGACTACAGTAGACTGCACAAATGATCACTCAGGGCCCTTCCACACAGCCATATAACCCAGAACATCAAGGCAGAAAATCCCACAATCTCTGCTTTGGATTGCATTATCTGAGTCCACAATGCCATATATTCCAGTTCAAATGTGGGATTTTATTCAGCTGTGTGGAAGGGGCCGTGGTCCATCTTAACAGTCAGCAGCAGGATGAGGCAATGAACATGTGTTCATCTGGTGACTTGAGAAGCCAGAAGGAGGATGTTTTCAATCCTCTTCCACCAGTGAGTGGAGCTGTGACTACAACTTATGACAGGAGTCCTGCTTCTGATTGTTGCAGACTTCCGTAATGGAGTTGTTGAAGGCTTTCATGGCCCAAAGCACTGGGAAGTAGCCAGGCTTTGAGGCTGAAAGGCCATTCAGTGTTAATCAATGCGGTCAATTTCAACATTCACACTTGCCTCAAACAGACAAGAGTTCTTTCTTCCACCCCGAACATTTCACAGACATACACACTTCACTTGCCTAGTTTACAACCTCTGAAGATGCCTACCATAGATGTGGGTGAAACATCAGGAGAGAATGCTTCTGGAACATGGCCACACAGCCTGGAAAACTCACAGCAACTCACTTACTTGATGGAGTTGGAAAATGGGATTTCAGAAAGTTTAACCACCCCACCTTAACACTACACAATCATAGCACTATGAGTCCACTTTCATTGCTGCAGAATTCTGGGGTTTGTTGTTTGAGGAGGCACTAGAGCTCTCTGACTGAGACTTCCAAGTAGTCTTCCTTAACATGCAAATATCAGGATATTACAGGATGTTTCCACAACAGTTCAGGGGGAATCATGATATAGGCAGTCTGCAAGTTATGAACAAGACAGCTTCTGTAGGTTTGTTCTTAAGCTGAATTTGTTTGTAAGTCAGAACAGCTACATTTTAAAATGTAACTCCAGCCATATATCTATCTTTATCTCTCTATGTATCCCTCTATCACATGCATGGGCAAACTTTGGTCCTTCAGGTGTTTTGGACTTCAACTCCCACAATTCCTAACAGCCTACTGGCTGTTAGGAATTGTGGGAGTTGAAGTGCAAAATACCTGGAGGACCAAAGTTTGCCCATGACTGATCTATCATCTACCTATTTATTTTTCTAAGCTTTGGATAGCATAGGGAAGGGTTAACACCTTTGTGGTAGTTGTTTTGCTGTCTGTTCTCCTGTTCAGAAGATTTCACCTCACTTTCTGTCTCTTTGATAATTGGATTTTGGGGGAAAAAAAGGCTTATTGTGGAAACAAAGATTGGTAATAAAGCTTCAGTTGAGAGACACCTTTCCTCCATGAGAACTCTTTCAGGAGTGAATTTCCCTTCTGAGGGGTAGATTTCTCTTACTTCCTGTTGTTTCACCTCCATTTGTAACTATGAGTTGTTTGTAAGTTGGATGTTTGTAACTCGGGGACTGCCTGTACTGCAATTTTGCAGTCTGAAAATGCCTTAAATCCAATGCAGCTGGAGAACACTAGGTTGGGCAAGGTTGCAGTACATTAACAAGGCAGCACATAACATATTTGCAATACATGGTCCTTACGGTTACCATGACATCTAGGATTATGGGCCTGTCCGCCAAGGCAGCAATGCTGTAGTATTAAATGTTAGAATATAGCATGTATAAAAGTGGATGATTATAGCATATTTCAGTTGCAATAAAAAGGCTATAAGACACAGACTTTTCTTTCTCATTCTTTTTACATGTTTCACATTTGAAAATACATATACTTTACAAAATATTATAATATGAAACCGGTCTAAACAAAACTGTCTGAAATTCAGTGAAAAAAATGCCCTTGCAATGTACACACATTCATGTTTATGATTTTACTTGTAAAACATGCTCTTCTGAATTCAGTGTCCTCTGGACTTTGAGGGCAGCTGGTGAGTTACATTTGATGGCTGGAACAAATTGCCTTAATATAGGGCTTTAAGTGCTGTTCTTTACAATAGTCTGTTACAAATTGAGCAATCTGAACCAATGCGTTTGGCACAAATACTAGCAGGTTTGCTGATCTGCTTGAAAGCCACAGAAGATTGAAAACATCAAAGCATTAGAAACACTCTCCACGAAAATAGATGCCTTGTTATTGATGTGGTAAGCTGTATGAGTAATGCTGAATTACACCAATGGCGAGAGCCTGGCAGAAGTAATCTCAGAAGCACCGGCAATAACCTTTGAGAATGCCTGTAGAATGGAGAAATCCCAGCAGACTGGAGGAGGACAAACGTTTTCCCTATCTTCAAAGACAGAAAGAAAGATAACTCTGGGCCCTTCCACACAGCCCTATATCCCAGAATATCAAGGCAGAAAATCCCATAATATCTGCTTTGAACTGCGTTATCTGAGTCCACACTAAGATAATGTGGGATTTTCTGCCTTGATATTCTGGGATATAGGGCTGTGTGAAAGGGCCCTCAAAGAATGACTGCCCAATCAGTCTAACATCAGTACTAGGAGTGATTCTAGAGAAGGCTTTTAAACAGACAGTTTGTAAGCACTTAGAGAAGAATTCTGTGATCACCAAAAGTCAACAAGAGGTCCAAAGACAAACAAATTGGCTCCCATAACTGTTATCCATGCCTGAATTACACCATAATAATCTAGACAGCGCAGCAAATTAACCTATTCAGCTCCACTTCCTGCCGGTCCGCTTCCGAGCTAAATCAAAAAGGGCTAGTCATTACCTATAAAGCCCTAAATGGGTCGGGTCCATTTAGTTTAACTGCATCTCCCTATATAAGCCACCATGTGCAATTCAATGAGCAGAGGAGATCCTTCTCTCAGTCCCACCCCATCACAAGCATGGTTGGTGGGAACGAGGGAGGAGGCCTTCTCTGTGATCACTCCCTGCCTCTGGAACTCCTTCTCTAAAGAAATTAAAATGCCCCCCATCCTCCACTCCTTGACAAATATTCTGAAAACACACCATTGTAATTTAGCATATGAAGAGGAGGAGGACTAGCACAATCTGCACTTTATGGCTGCTATGGACTGTTTCGAATTACAACTTGATGCTTGGCTCATTTTGCAGTTTTGTTGTTTTCTAACTGTTTAGGATATATGTTTTTGTGCAATTATGTTTTATTGGTGTAATTATGTTTTATTTAAATGTTTGTATCTCTTATATTTTATTTTTTATGTTTATAAAAATGCTAATGTTTAATTTCAATATTTTGTTATTGTGTGATCTTAATTATGGCATCGAATGTTTGCCTTTTATATGTATGTGAATTGCCCTGAGTCCCTTTGGGGAGAGAGGGTGGTCTAGAAATAAAATATCATCATCATCATCATCATCATCATCCACAATTCCACTGAATTCTCTTTACTGGCTGTTTTCCTCTAAAGGAGGAGATGGAAGACAAGAAACAGAATGAACATGGACTGTTGCTCCATATTGCACCAGCCAATAGCATTCTACCTTGAGTTGAAAAATAAATCTTACTATCTAGAAGTGAAGCTAATGAGAAAGACATCAGCTGAACAAATGAGTTCATTATGCTGAAAAATGACTCTTTCTTCTCTTAGTCTGCAAGGTGAATATATTCACCATCACTTCCCCCACCTTTAATATATACATCTAATCATTTAGAAATTCAAGTCAGTACAAGCACATGCTGTTACACATAGGAATATTTCGGATGTTCAGAATTTCTCCATACATTAACTGCTGCAGATGCAGTGATGGAGAAGAAAAACAACAAGGAGTCTTATGGCATCTCAACGACATTATGGCACATTTGCTTGTGGGCTACAGCTCACTTTTTCGGTATTATATGTCCAGGTACTGCTGCCCATTGATGATCTGCATAAGCATGGTAATCCACTTTCTTCTGCCATATTTTGTATGAATTGCTGTTGGGAATTAACAACTACTTTTGTCTGTGGATGTAACAAGACAAGTCCATATGAAGAAATTCTAAATGTCTCAAGCAACCACTACATGCTCTTTCTCTTAAGGCATTGTGCAGGCATCTGTGGCCATTACTCTGTGACTTCATCTTAGTAGAGTCATACTGAAAGCATCACATGAGCATCATGGACTTCATGCCTCATAATCTGATGGCACATACTTTTTTTGCCTAAATTATTGAATGCTGAAGACATAAAACTGATCTGCTTTTACTCAAAATGTCCGTGGTGATCTTGGAATAATGAAATTAAGGAGGCATCAATGGGAAGAACTTTTATGGAAATTGTTGAATTCATCTTCCTTCACATAGATAGAGTGTATTCTGGTAACTGGAAGAAGCTATGCAGAAAAATAGCAGCCATTCTGTTGGAAGATGCAGTTCTCCTTACATCCAGTTGTGTGGAAGAGAGATACCAGTTTACTAATTATGATGATTTTAAAACGTTGTTACACAATAAATATTAAAAATAAACCTGATGCTTGTAGAACTTTTATGCCATTCTAACACATACCATGTAAAACCAAGCAAGTGCAAGAGTTCCAGATTAAATGTCCACCATACATATTGTGATTTTATTGGCTTGCATCCAGATCAAATGAGCAATAAAGGAGACTATAAAATTAGCCAGAATCCACTTTATGAACTGATTTTGGAGAGCTCTAAATTGTTCTGAATCCAACCCATTGTGCACAATTTCACATAAGCATTCAAATTGACAACACAGCAATATGTTATTATATGGACATTAACAGGTCTCAGTCTTTGCCTTTCCTAAAGCATGAAGACAAATTGGACCAAGGAAGACTTTCCATGGTCAATTTGTGGCTCCACCCTCTGCTGATGTTGTTGGGTTGCAATTTCCATCACCTTTAGCCAACAGTGAGGGATCGTGGCAGCTACAGTCCAACAACATCTAAAGGGGGTTACATTTCATATCCCTGATATAAATAATTATATATACA
This sequence comes from Anolis sagrei ordinatus, assembly GCF_025583915.1. Classification (NCBI taxonomy): domain Eukaryota; kingdom Metazoa; phylum Chordata; class Lepidosauria; order Squamata; family Anolidae; genus Anolis; species Anolis sagrei. The sequence continues at coordinate 178,583,320 of NW_026847549.1, read as the reverse complement.
TGCAATCAGGACTCAACATCTGAAGTTGTGGTTCACCTCCAGAAGTTCGGATGTTTGGTTCTAAGGCAGAACAGCACTGTCTCATTTAGTTGCAATACTCTGTCCTCTCACATCCATAACACAATCCTCGTAAGGCTTTAGGAATACTCATCCACTGACGTATATGGAGAGTTGATGTAACTTGACATTGTTGAAGTGGCTTTGGAGCTTCTGCGGGAACAACCATTAAGATTCGCTTCCTGTGAAGGTACTCCTTTCTTGCGAGTGGATCTGGTGTTTTCTCCATCGCTGTGGTCATACACTACAGACATGCTGGATTCCATTCTGGAAACAGTATATAAGCTACTCTGCCGGGTAGGATTGAACCTGGTTGTCTTTAACTCCAGTTCATCATAACTAGATACTTCAATGAAAGGACACCATTTGAAAGCTCTCTTGAAACCAGCTCGGAACCTAAAACAAAGACATTTTTAGTAATGATATATTATATGCTATGATGCCTGAAAAAATTAGGCAAAGCTCATGATACAAAAGTTTTCATCAACAGTAATCACATAGAGTAAGATGTCCATTTTTCGTTACAGTTTAAGAGGCACATATATGAATTGGAATGATTCAAAACAGGGCAACAGGGATGGTGAAAGGGTTAGAAGCCAAATCTTGTACAGAATGGTTGAAAGATCTGAATTGTTTTATTTTGGAGAAGAGAAGATGAAGGAAACATTACTGAAGTCTGTTGTTCTAGACCAGGGGTCCTCAAGCTAAGACCCAGGGGCTGGATGAGGCCCTCTAAGGTCATTTAATCGGGCCTCGCTCAGGGTCAACCTAAGTCTGAAACAACTTGAAAGCACACAAAAACAACAACAATCCTATCTCATCAGCCAAAAGCAGGCCCACACTTTCTATTGAAATACTAATAAGTTTATATTTATATTTTTAATTATTGTATTGTTTTTAAGTGTGCACTACAAATAAGATATGTGCAGTGTTCATAGGAATTCATTCATGCTTTTTTTCAAATTATAATCTGGCCCTCCAACAGTTTGAGGGACTGTGACCTGGTCCTTTGTTTAAAATATTTGAGGACCCCTGTTCTAGAGCATGGGTAGGTGGTTGGCAAGGATATGTTTTGGTAACCTCAGCAGCTGTGTGGTAGTTGGGGACCACAACCTGTTGCGATCACTAAAACAATATCTGTTCTGTCAGCAATATTCTATCCAAAGTGATGGCCACAAGCAATTTTGCATCACTTTAAGTAACCATTTTGGCAATGATATGACTCAAGGAGTTCTCTCCCTCCCCCTCTCCCTCTGTGTGTGTGTGTAGATATTGAGAGGTGCTTAATGTATGTATACATTTTATGACTGAGTTCTGCAATAGAAAATTAAGAGAAATATGGGTTTAGGAGCATGTTTTCATGGCAATCGCAGGTTAAATGTTTTTATTTTCTGTCTAAGATAATTTGAAAGTGGCTATGCCAAAGCCTGATGAGAATAAAAAAAGAGATCAGAGGAATTAAAAATGAACATTCTAAATAATGATGTTGCAAGAAGCAAAAGGAGCAAGGGCAAATATCTTTTGTGCACAGATCTCACAATTTATAATACTTTGCATCAGGGGAGTGCAGAAACCATGTTAGTCTGTTACAGTAGTCAAAAGAGTACCGTGAAGACAAATAGATAATTGTGATACAAGCTTGCTCTCCAATACATCTGTTTCAGGTGCCAGCTTAATCAGTGATGAAGAATGGCTGTGCCCAGAATTCAAAATAGCTTTCAAATGGAGACTCCAGTCCTTTGCTGAATATTTGTTAGCATGGCTAAAGAAAAAAGCACTCTCCAATCATATAGAGAAGTGGTTCTCAACCTTCATTCCTGCGTGTGTTTTAGATACTGGCTTCTAGAATTCCCAATAGTTGTCCAAACTGGCTGGGGATTCTGTGACCTGAAGTCCTAAATACCTGGAGGATGGAAGTCTATTTTTCCAAGTATTTAGAGATGGTTTAGTTTTAAATGAACAGTGAACACCCATTAGCTTTACCAAAGACCTCTTCCTGGTAGAGCTGGAAGCTGTCGAACTAGTTTGTAACATGATTTGCAACAAATGGATTCTACTCATGGATGCTACTATGAGAATATAATGTTCAGGATTTGTATTTCATAATTTACTCCTATGTCACTGATTTACAGTCAGCTCTCCATATTCCCTGTGAAAAAGGGAATATGAAAACATATATCCACATATATCTTATGGCCAACTTCTGGCAGAAGTTGGCCATAAGAGTTGCACTAGAGGATATAGAAATTTCTAGAGATAATATTTTAATCAAATCTGGAAAAGTGAAATCCACAATTGTGAAGGGTTAGTACTTTCCTCTGCAATCTGTCTATGATATTTCACCTCAGAGGATAATATTTTATTATTGCACTGTACTTTTGATGTACTAAAGACTTGACAAATTTGTTGCTGGATTCCTCAATTCAAGCCTATTGTTCCAAGTTTTTTTTGTCATGTCAGGATCGTCTTGAGAAACTGCAAGTTGCTTCTGGTGTGAGAGAATTGGCTATCTGCAAGGATGTTGCTCAGGGGACCCCCCGGATGTTTTGATGTTTTACCATCTTTGTAGGAGGCTTCTCTCATGTCCCCGCAATGGGGAGCTGGAACTGATAGAGGGAGCTCATCCATGTTCTCCCCAGATTCAAACCTGCGACCTGTCTGTCTTCAGTCCTGCCAGCACAAGGTTTTAACGCACTGCGCCTCCGGGGGCTCCTGTGACCAGCAGTTGTTGCTGCAAGTTGTCTGAGGGTTCAAGCAGCTATCCATGGTACTGAATGTACTGGGAAGACAGGATACCCCATTCTAAAGTTCAGTCCAAAGCTGGTGTAGATTCATTGTAGCCACCAGCTGCTACTGAGATAATCTTAGTTATTTGCAAATCAGGAAATCTCCTGTCAAAGGCAACTAAAGTCCTATTCCTCAAACATAGAGGGAAAAGAAAAAGAAAGACATGCACTATGTTTCTGAATTTGGAGAAAACAAGTAGATCATATCACATGGAAACTAGCACTATTCACAGTTCTTAAATCTTGTAAAGTTGATTTTTTTTAAAAATATATATATATCCTAGGCTCTAAATGAAATCCAAACTGAAACTAGAAAGTTGTTGGTCAATATGCCAGGAACATGACTCTGACTTTCCTGCTGATGAGTCATTTTGAATGTGTTTTGTTATTGCTGTTATTTTTCTTGTGTGTAGCAATCCACACTTGCAGCCTGGTCATGTAGGAAAACCCTTGTTTATTTTGATGAATGCAATAAGCTAGTTCTGCATAACAAGAATAGCTAGGTAGTTTCAAATTCCTATTGAGGAAGATCTTCTCTGTCTACTGCTTTAGTTATTGCAAAATATGGCAAGCTGGCTTGGTTGAACTTGAGGTTTTGTTCATTCAGCTAAATGATCCACTATGATAGCACCATTAGGAACACATGATAATTTAATTTGGCCTATATTTTAAGACATAATTACTAATCTACACTTTTTGATTTAATATGTTGATCAAAGCACAGTAACTGATTGTGGATTGTGTACACCATCAAATGATGCAATGCTTATAAAGTTCCCATTCTAGATTTTAGGAGTGACATGTTAAAAATGCACATTGTAAAGTGAAATGCATGAAATGTGTGTATAAATACATAAAAATAAATGTATGCATAAAATGTATGTAAAATATGTATTGTAAGTTTGAAAGATGTACAAAAATATCAGAGGAAAATGCATATAATTTATTCACTGTTAGTGTGTCTGTGCATGTCTAAAATATTGCAGAAATAGGATGAAATGAAGCTATCACACTGAAAATTGAAAAACGGATATGCAAGTAAACAGATCTCTCTATTCCCATAACCGTCTGTGGAGTGTTGCACTCAATATTCAAATATATTATTATAATACATTGAATGTGTGTAGCACTGAACAAGAATGCAATGCTTAAAAGAACTGGTTGATGAATTTCTTTGTGGTTGGAATTAATGAGAGAATAAACTCATCATGAATTTTTCATATACCAGTACATAGCAGAGATGCTTAGGGATTTACTTTGTTTTGATTAGGAAACAGAAGGAGCAAGAGATTAGTGCTCCTGTACCTGATGAAATCCTGATGGGAGTAGGTATATGTTCAATGAGACCTGCAGCAGACAGGTGGTTGATTAAGATGCAAAAAGATGGTGAAGTATTTGTTCATTAGACTCCTGCAATCATCTTAAACTATTTACATACATATTGTAGCAATTAGAACGTGCAATTTGGAACTCTTCCCAAAGAGGTTTCAAAATAATATTCCATAATAGCTGCTTGGTATTGAATTAGATGCTGATTTTGAGCATGAATTAATATTTTTATTAAAGAAAATACTCTTAGGTAGATTTCCTTGGAAATACATTCCACGGTGTTCAGTCCATGTTGGCTTCAAGGTATATGCAAGTTTAGGTTTAAATTTGTTAATAATCTCAAGAAGTGCTACATAACATTTATATTTGGAAAGCCAGAAGAAATGTGACTGTGTAAGCATAATGATAGTATGGCATGGGCTTTGATTTTGACATAATGATGCCCTGTTGCAGTGTGCCCTCTTTTAGGATGTTCTGTTGTAATCCCTCTGTAAACATTGGCATATTTACATTCAGTGCTTTATATCAGACATAATGATGCCCTGTTGTAGTGTGTCCTCTTCTTTTAGGATACTCTGTTCTAATCCCTCTGCAAACATCAGCTTCTTTACATTCAGAGTTTTATATCAGGGTGGAAACATGAGTGGGAAATGATAGACTTCTAACTCTCAGCATTGGCCACATTGGGTAGGCCTGATGGGTGTAGGAATTGAACAACATCTGCAGGTTCAAGATGTCCTCATACCAGCTTCATACATTTGTAGCCTAGTCTAGTCATAATTCTCTTAATTCAAGGCAGTTTTGATTCAGGGGAATATTCAAAACAAGAGATCCTCAATCTGTGGTCTTCTGTGATGTGACACACAGATAGATTGTGCTGTGTAAACCTGTTGAACTGGTGAACCAGCTCAGAGGCTTTGTTCAGTCATCAGACACTGCATATATTAATACCATTTGCATGTATGAATGGAGGACGTTATATAACATTTTGTTAAACTTCCTCTGAAATCATTCTTCTCCACTAATCACACCTCCAGGAGGCATATACAAAGGGAATGTTTAAAAAGGGAAGTTTTGCTTAGATGTCAAGGGCAGGGTTCCTTGAGTGCTGTTCTATCCTTTTGATGCATTGAGTGTTATATCCTAACCTTTTCCATTTCATGTCAGAAAAGACCCTTGTGTGGTATATCCAACTTGTGTGAGTGTGGGAAAATGACAAGGAAGGAGAAACTGTTATGGTCTGGTGAATCTGGATAAGAAGGTTTCTGCAAACCTTGGATATTTTACTTTTTGTAGTTGGGGATTTACTTGCTAGTTGATGGATGTTGAGGGTTACAGTCAAAAATAAATTTTCCAAGCACAATGCAGAGTTAACCCTGAGTAGTCTGGATAACCAAGGTTTACAGAATGGAGGCTCTATTGTAGACACTATCTCCTATCTTGATCTTCCTTCTCTTGATATGTACAAGTGAAAAGAGGAAATGCCCAGAATTTGGTACTTACGTTTTGTGATACATACATAAATACTTGAGAGATCTGTAAGACACCCTTACCTTTTATTGAGACAGCAGTAGATGATGGGGTTGTACATGGTAGAACTCATGGCCAACCAAAATGTGGCCAGGTAGATTTGTTGAATATATTTCCACCGGTTCAAATTCTCATAGATCCCAGTAACTATAAAGTAAATGTGATATGGCAACCAGCAGACTGCAAACGTCAGGACGACAACAATCATCATTTTCACCACCTAGGAAAAGAGAGGTGCTATTTTTACTGCCATCCAGACTTGAGCACCTGACATATTCTTCCGGCACTGAGATGTTGACGTGGCCAAATTGTAGCTATCAACATTCCATTAAAACATTCTGGACATATGGGTGACAATGCGAAGGAGTGAAACAGGGTGTTAAAAGGAGAGCTTGCAATGGTTTTGTTCTGTTTAGGCTATTTTCATATGGTACTGGGCCATAATATTCAGTTTGAATCACCAATGTTCAACCTATTTTTCTTATAAGTATGAGCAATGACTTTTCTGCAATGTACTTTCTACTTGTGACATACTGAGGTCCAAATTGCTAAACCTGATCTGTGAGGCACAGGTGGACAAATGGGACTGCGTTTTCATGAGGGTCCAAACAAACAACTTTGTACTTATTTTCTAGAACTTGAAAAAGTTAATTGTTTGGACTACAATTTTATCTTCCAAATCCCATACTTCCACTGGGTATATCGAGAGCTGATGACATCTCAAATTGTTATTAATGGGTAAATGGCTGCAAAAGAAAGTAAAATATTTTGATATTCTTTCTGAGAGGGTAGAAAGAACTGTTCTCATTCTGATTTGGCTTTGAGATATACTCAAGTAGACAAATCTAAGGGAGTAAACAGTATCATTATGTTATATACTGGATGACTACATAATTTGTGTTTTAATTTATTTATCCAAAACAGATTAGGATTACCGTTCTTACTATCAAGACACTATCTTTATATCGAAAAATAAGACATTGTGTGCAATGAAAATGAGTCAGCAGGATCAAATACAGCATTAATGACAAAGGCAGAAAACTGAAACTACTGGCATAGTATGGCTTTTTTTCTAGACTTGGAAAAAATAGTTTTTGGACTACAATTTGTGGAATGATTCAGCCAGCAGAGCTTCTTGCCATGGTAGCTGACAGAGATGCACTATTCTTCCAAAAGGCATGCCATTTCAGGGTCCATTTTCAGCTAACCCCTCATTCTGTTTACTGGGAAGTTATTCAAATTGGGAGGAGTGTTGCCATTTTCATTTGGCAAAAATTTGGCTCATTGGCTACAATGGGAAACTTTAGAGGCTCCAACCTCAGTCATTTTAAGGTCTATCTGCACGAAATTTACCTCAGTTTTAGACTCCATTTACAACTGCAGGTCTGCCAAGTTTCAGAACAATTCACCAATCTACTGATTTTTTAAGAATTGTTTTAGGTTTTTTATCATCACATTTTTAAAAATAAGACAAACCGCAAGAAAGGGTTCTGGGAATTGTAGTTGCTGGTTGTGTTCATTCTCAGCCAATCAGAGCATAGACACAACCAGGCCTTTTATTTGCTGAGAAAGAGAGAGAGAAAAAAACTCCAATTCCCATCATGCTCTGAGTGGAGCTCAGAGACTTTTCAATTCCTGCCCCATGCAAGTGCTGCTGGGAAAGTGAGTTCCATCAGAGCCCTCTTTGGAGGAGGAGCCTAGGGAACTTTTCCAAATGAAATGGGCACTTCACTGCTGGGGAGGGATAAAAGATGCTACAGGATCTTCTCCAGGAGACCCCTGCCTCAGGTATAAATCAGACTTAACTTCATCCTTTCCAGTAGCCGATAAATCTGGCTCTCTTGACCCATTTTGCTAAGCTTTTTGGTTCCCTCCTCTCATTCTGTTTTTGGGTATTACATGAAACGGACCACTGAATATTATAAATCACTTTTGGTCAAACTGATTCAGGTACAAGCCTAGTAGCTAATATGTTCTGGCAATTGTAGTCCAGAAATAATGTTTCCAAGCAGTTTTTCTCCAGTTTCGTCATATTGCCTCAATATGTTTTGAGGACCTTGTATAATTAGGGAACAAAGAAATAGGAGAATATTTAAGTTAATTACAACCACTACTTGCCATTTTGTACCATGGTGTTACCAAAGGGAATTAATTCTCTAGACAGAGAAGAACAAAACATCATTATAGACTGAATGCAACACCTAGAACTTTTCTAAAAAAAAAAATTGGACATCAGAAAAGATACAAAAAATAAGATGCTATGGGTTTACTGCAAGAGCAATTTAGTCCTTGCAATGCCGAGAAGATATTTCTGGAAGTGGAATGGACATTCTGGAGCAAAGGTCAGCAGCATGAGATACGGTTTGAAAAACACTTTAAAACTTTCAAAATCCTTCTGACAGTGTAGCTTGGGCTTGCATTCTTGTTAACGTTTATGTTCTCAGTTTTATGGATAGAATTCAGGTTTTCCGCCAGCAATTGATTGTACATTGTTCCCCATGTCTTACAGCTGTTATCATTGTGTAGCATAATTGTGTATACCCTCAGGGAAAAGGTGAGATATAAATAAATAAACAAACAATCAAGTTTTGGGGAAATGCCAGAAAACACAATAGCAGACATACTGGCACACAAGTCAAGCAGAATGATAGCTTGGCGGTTGCAACAGACAGATTGCTGAAGAAGAAGGACTTGAAGAGAAATATATAAGCAGCAATAGATGCCAATTTAGCAGTGGCTGATAACTGCATGGCGAGCCATCATGGTGCAGTGTTTTTAAGGGTGGGCTAGGAAACTGGGAGACCAAGGACCTCATCTCATTGAGGTTTTTCCCACCCAAGAACACTTCATATACAGTTAATGGATGAAGAGGCACAGATCCCATCACACAATGTAAGCTAACTTCCATCCATCGTCTGTGCCCTTCTGGCCTCAAAATGTACATGTAGTATCCTGCAAGGAGAGAGCTCTGAACACAGGTGAGCAATTGTGTTCAGAGCTACTAGTTTACGTTAGATCTGTAGTTCCAACTGGGTGGGATAGAAAGTGTCTTAACTTGTTTGTCCTGTGTTGTCATTGTGCAGTGGTGTTTTGAAGGGTGGTCTGATAAGCAGTCTGATGGGTGGTCTTTTTTGGGGGGGGAGGGGGGGCTTAAGAACAGGGCTTGGGAAGGAAAGCAGACCATAGAAGTGTCTTACAAATGTGACTTAGGAAGGAAAGACGCTCACGGGAGTGTCTTAAGAATGGGGCTTGGGAACGAAATCGGTCCACAGAAGTGGTGTCTTAAGAATGATGCCTTGTGTCTCTTCTAAGTGGGTGACTGAGCTAAAGGTGGGAGGAGGCGAGCCTGTGTGATGGGGGTATGTAAATTCTCCATCTTCTTTGAAGAGAAGATTTTTTCCTTTATTTAAAAATAGTGAGATGGAGAGGGGGGAGAAAAGGCTTCCCATGTGATGGTTTGGAACCTGGGCAACAACCAGGGGAAAACTGAAGAAGAGGCAAACATGTGTGATAGGAACTTGAAATGGGACTATTGGCATTTGAAAGGGGAATTGCTTTCGCTAGACATATGGACCCACATGCTTCTCATCATTCATGGGATGAGGTCTTAAGATTCAAATCCTGACTCAGCCATGGAAACCCACTGGGTGATGTTGGACAAGTCATACTCTCTTGGCCTAAGAGGATGGCAAAGGCAAATCCCATTTGAACAAATCTTGTAACTGAAACAAAATGACTTAAATTATAAGTTGCTTCTATTGACAATAAAATTAGTGAAAAATTACATATCTAATGTTTAGGCAATAATCTGAATAAGGACATATACACATTACGTAACTGTAGCGGTTTCACACCATTTTGCTCTATGTGACTGCATCATCTCTGGGTGGGGAGGTACATCTACTAGAGCTCTTTGACAGAGAATTCTAAGCACTATTTCCCAAACTACAAATCCCAGAGTTCCCTAGGATGAAGCAATAGCAATTACATTGGTACTGAAATGCTTTAATGACATAGTGTAAATACACTCCAGTGTATACTTCTGCTTTTTTATTGCATCAGTGACTTTGTAGAATCTTTTCATCTTCTTAATTTCCAGAAATGCTGATTTGTTTTTCTATAATATGTCATTTTCACTGGGTTTAAGAGCCATATCCAATGCTACTGGAAATTATTATTTGGTCATAAATCATATAGTAATTTTCATGGCAAATCACATTTCTTCACTCCATTACCCCTTTTCCCACTAGGATAGGTTGTTCCTTGTACATTGCTGCCAGACATAAAACCTCATCAGTCAAAATGATCAAGCTTTTGACAATAAGTCAAATGTAGTCACTGCAGCTCCTGAATCCTTCTCCAATTTGACTTCTTACAATGGGTAAATGACTTTTTGGATTAGACATGTGATATATGTTACAAAAGCTTCTAAAGCCAGAAACCTGTTGTATCACCCAAGGAAATGCCTATAATTTTCCTCTGATGCAGAATGTCCACATTTAGATCAAAGTTGTTCAGGTGAAGTTACACATGCAGGGCCAGAGTGCATAAATGGGCGTTTGTGCATGGATGTGCAAAACCTTATTGTGCATTCAATTATATATTTGGTGTCTTGATGCAATTTCACAATATTGTCACCCATTACAAAGGCTGCATAGAACAACTAGTATGGCATTTTGCATGTGTAGATTTATGCTATGCAGCCTTGATGTAGCATATCAGCAATAATATGCAAAACAGGACACTTTTGTGCCATTTTTCTTCATTCAAAGTTGTTCCTATCCCTTTCTAGTATGTCTGAATTGGAAAAAGTGGTTAAACTAATTGGAAGAATCTAAATATAATTGGGGAAGTGATTCAAAGAAAGAAACAAGAGAAACAAATACCTACTGAGCCACAAAACTCAGTGGGTAACACTGAATGAGTCATTGTCCTGAACCTAACTAAGGATGCATCTGCACTATAGAATTAATGCGGTTTGACACCACTTTAACTGCCATGGCTCAATGCTATGGAATCCTGGGAGCTGTGAAATCTTATGAAACTACAACTCCCATGACTGCATAGCACAGAGCCATGGCAATAAAGCAGCATCAAACCTGACCCCTTTGTTTGTTCCTCTGAGCTCCCACATTCTCCCACTACTTATCTCATCCAGGGTTTTATCAATTTTATCTTAGTGAATTTGGCCTGCTTGTTGTGTTCTATTTCTCTAGTATGTTATTTTGTAACTGTTCATTTTATTTTGTTATTTCATTGATTTATTTTGATGTTATTTTCTGCCTCTTTGTATTTTATTTTGCTGTACTGTAATTTTGGGTTTGGGCTCATGTTAGCCGCCCTGAGTCCCCTTTGGGGAGAGGTGGTGGGGTACACATAAAGTTTATTATTATTATTATTATGATTGTTGTTGTTGTTGTTGTTATTATTTATTCTGCTTTGTAGATTTACCCTAACTCACACTTAATTCAGGGATAGAAAAATTGTGCTGTGCAGATATGTGGTCCTTGGGACGCTTGAGTGAAACTCCAGAAGCCTCCCAGAGGCCACCCCAAAACCCCAAATATTTTTTTTTCGAAGTGATTTTCAGGCCATTTTCTACCCCAAGCTAGGCAAAATCCCCAAAGCCACGTGCAAATTCAGCGGTTTGCTTCCCTCAGTTCCTTAGAGTTCCCCAAATTAGAGAAAAGGAGGGGAAAATAACCATAACCTGACCAAAAAGTTGCCTAGGAATGAAGCAATACCACTACTAGTGCACTGAAACATACTTGTTTGCCCCAGCAAGTGGACACAGAAGGAAATTCTCTCCCAAACACACAGTTGCTCACTCCTGCTTTACACTTATCAAAGGGTTAGAAGTGTTCTCTATTTGCCACACTTTGGCAATGAAAAAAGGCCCTATGCATTCATATTGACAAACCCACAGCAAAACTCTTGACTAACATCAGTCAAGTGACCCTTCATATTATCAGAACATCTCCGTCTCAAGATCGTCATAACAAAATAGTAAGGTTTTTGTTTTTTGAGAGCATTCCAGCGATAAAGGCTATTTCATTGACCTCTGAAGTTGCTGTTGATTTTTTAATAGTCTCAATAAACTTACTGCAGACATTGGGATTGATGAGACAAATAAAATACAGAATGCTTGCAAAAGCTAAGAACTATGTATTATCTGATTTTAAAATAAGTTTCATACAAGGAAGGCTGATGAATAGTCATCCACTGATAAGAGTGACATCCTGCCCACAATCAAATATTGAAATTAAACTGCAGAAGCAACAGGAATATAATTAGAAAAAACATGGTTACAATCAGGTTTGTAGTGATAAGAAAAAATGGTTCACCTTTCTCTAACTGACTGTTATTTGAAAGACGAGATTAGAATAGTGAATGAAAAGGTCTATTGAGTCTAGCTGGCAAAATTGGGTCAGAGACGCACACAAATATCTAAGAAAGAATCAGGGATAGATGTGAATTAAAAGATTTTTCAGTGATACTTGGCAAGAAATTGTTTATCTCAAAGGCAACATATCACTGAGGCATTTCCCTTCTCACTACCAAGTCCTACTGAAGCCAACACACATTGGAACACGGCAATATTATTGAACAAGTTTCAATAGATAAACATCTATTATGGATAAACTACAATGAAGGAAAGAAAATAACTTCTCAACCAAATTCTTGGCAGAGTCTCACTGATGCTAGACTAGAAGCTTTAAAGACATGTGCTGGAATACTGCCAGCTAATATCAATTAGATGAGCTCCACTGAATCAATTAATAAATGGTGAGGCAATACACAGGTAAATCTGTTTCAGTTGTGGCCCTAACAGTAGGATTTAGAACCAGTGCTTTAAAGCTTTTACTTATTTCATATCAAAAACATTGCATAAATAAGTATAAAACTGATAAAAATAGAGGTAACACAAGAGGTTAAATAATTTTTGACCAAAAACGGGCAACAGCGACCGCATTGTCTGTAGCATCAAACAATTTTTCCTGTGTGCATGAGGCAGGGCATTGTGGACAAGCATATATATGTGGAGTTGTATGTTCTCCTCCACAGTCACACAAGATGAAGGATTCTTCTAGGTGGAGCCATTTTGCCAGGTTTTCTTTTGATCTGCCCACTCCACTTCTGAGACTGTTCAGGGTTGCCCATTCTTGGTGTGCTCCTGGAGGCAGACACTCAAGAGCTGTCCAGAGGGATGTTCTTGCTATTTCTGGGGGAACATTAAGAGGAGTGGTGGTTCTCATGAAGCTTTTCCTTGATTTGAGTCTGCTGGGCTAGAATTTATCAACAGGAGTAGGTTTAAGACATCCTGTGATTATTCTGCATGTTTCATTCAGTGCTATGTTCACCTGTTTCGCATGGACAGACTTGTGCCAAACAGGGCAGGCTTTAAAGCTGACCAAGTTAGAGTTTGGAAATCTTAATCTTTTGGTCTACAATATTTTTATTTATTTATTTATTTGCTTCATTTTTATACCTCATTTTTCAGCCCTTAACAGGCGACTCAATGCGGTTTACAGTGCAATTAAAACATAACAATACAACAACAGG
>NW_026847549.1:178506864-178567600 GCF_025583915.1 Anolis sagrei ordinatus | reverse complement strand
TGTGGGTGGGGCCAGATACCTGTTGGGACAGCCCCATGGTTGCCATGGAAGACATGAAGTCCTGAGCCGCTCCTCCTAGGGTAGTCTCGGCGTGTACATTGAAGTCCCCCAGCACAAGGAGCCGCTGGGACTCCAATGCCAGGCTCGAGACCACCCCTGCTAGCTCAGGTAGGGAGACCGTAGTGCAGCGAGGTGGGCGGTACACTAACAGAATCCCTATTCTGTCCCGGTCACCCACCCTCAGGTGGACACATTCAAAATTAGTTGACTGCGGAATGGGGCCTCTGGTGGGATAGAATTTTTATAGACTACCGCAACTCCGCCTCCCCGCCCTCCAGGTCTTGATTGGTGCTGTACGGAGAAGCCTGGTGGACAAAGCTGGGTTAAATTTACTCCTCCAGCTTCGTCCAGCCAGGTCTCCGTAATGCACGCCAGATCTGCCCGTTCTTCCAGAATTATATCTTGGATGAAGGTTGTTTTGCCGTTGACAGATCTGGCGTTCAACAGCACCATCTTCAACCCAGAGGGACCGCCATCCTGGGTACACCAACTTACCACGTCAGGAGACCGATTACAAGTAGTTAAATTTCTTCTTCTGTCCCTAGGCCGAATTTGAGTTATTAGTTTTCTGCTATTTCTAGGCTAAATTGACGGTCTCCCTTTCCTGCATCTCCTCCTCCCCGTTATGATTTCTATGGGGACCCCTCGGCTAGTGGAATACCCTTCTTCGTCCATATTGCACTTCAAGACCATAACTTCATCCCATAATTCAATCCAAATTATTTGCTCTATTGATCTCTCTTTTTGCCATACTACCTCCTTCCAGTCCCCTGTTACGCTATTTCTAGGATTTTCCCATCCGCTCCACCCTCTATCCCCTTCCCAGTCTACCAACAATACTGTTAGCAGGTACCAAGGGATGAGAGCCGACATGGATAAGCAGCGTTGGTACAGCGTTGGCATAGACTGCCAGAATTCAAGTATCAATAGGTACTAAAGTGCAAGATGTTAAAGTTAGGAGATTGATTAAAGTGCTCTAGCCTATTACGTTGTTCAAGAGCTAAAGTGCTATAGTGGAGGCTTACTAATATTAAAGTGCCTGGAATTTAAAGTGCAGATATGTGCAGATATGTGAATTTAAAGTGCAATATGATGAATCAGGGATGCTGGAAGTGAAAAAAGTAACATTTTTAAGCTCTGAAAAATGGCTTGAATTAAGTGAGAAAGAAAAGTCTAAGTCAAATACAAGACAGTGCCAGAAAAAGATTTTGGGGAAACCTTGGAAGTCTCCCCTGCACTCTGATACTGGAGACCAAGCCAAATGGTGGCTGTGTTCCTCCTCTTCATTTTTCTTATTGGAGAGGGATAATAAACAGATACTGAAAGTAAGATGAAGAAATAGTAAAACTGGGATGCTTCTGATGCTGACTTTCACATGATCTCCTCCGTGTCTTCCTTTTTGCTGAGTTAGATGGTATTTCTATTTTAATGATTTCCAGATGTTCACCCAGTAGTAGCTGGCGACTTGCATATCAGCAGAACAGTGACTCTTCTGCTGAACAAATTTTGGATATAGGGGTCGGCACTTTGGAAAGCTCTTTTAAAGAATGGACTAAAACACAGAGTGGATTCACTACCTAGATAGATGACTGGATTTTGGATATAGGGGTCAGCACTTTGGAAAGCTCTTTTAAAGAATGGGCTAAAACACAGAGCGGATCCACTATCTAGGTGACTGGATGACATGTTCCAATGTTAATTTTATATAAACCTGTGTTCCCCTTTCTGCTATTTTGCCAGGGGCTAAAATGACTACATGAGATATACCTGGTATATGAAGGCTGAGAGGAGACATGATGAAGGTCTTGTATAAATTTGTGAGGGGAAGTCAAAGGGAGGAGGGAGCAAGCTTGTTTTCTGCTGCCCTGGAGACTAGGACACGGAACAATGGCTTCAAACTACAGGAAAGGAGATTCCACCTGAACATTAGGAAGAACTTCCTGACTGTGAGAGCTGGTCAGCATTGAAACTCTCTGCCCCAGAGTGTGATGGAGGCTCCTTCTTTGGAGACTTTTAAGCAGAGGCTGGATAGCCATCAGGGGTGCTTTAAATGTGATTTTCCTGCTTCTTGGCAGGGGGTTGGACTGGATGACCCACGAGGTCTCTTCCAACTCTATGATTCTATCTTTCTATCAGTATTAATAAGAGTTACTCTTCTTTTCTAGTAGCAACATAGCATGCCGTTTAACACAACAAAAAACCCTAAGAGTTTCAGTGACAATGCTCTTACAGATCAACACTGAAAAGACTACTCATGTGACACAAAATCCTCATTTATTTTGAATATTGAATAAATATGAAGACAAGATCAGTCCGGGTTCTTCTGCTTTGTCTTCTATTATTTGGCAGATGGAATTTAGTTTGAATAAATCACTAGGAAATGTCAAAATGCTGGAGCTTATCTGCACATCTATGCTTGAATCTATTCATTACCAAGCTGTGCATCAGTGGCACTTTATGCACACAGATTTATAGATCATAAATCAAATCCACAAAATTTAATAAATTGAAATTTAGTTAGTCGTGTCAAATGGCACAGGACAAGGATGACTCATTTCATTTGGTTGTGAGGCAAAGGGTGTGCAATTGCTGAAATTCAGACATTAACTAATAGTTATTGGAGGAAGAAATAAGAATACAAATGAGATGGATGAATATTACTCTTCTATTTTTAAGGTGCTTGAATTGTGAATTGTGGAGAGGGATTAATTACAAATCTATGTCCTCACCTAAATAGATACCAGGTTCTACTTTTATGGATTTCTTTTACTGCTGGCACAAGAGACTTTGAGCAGGAGAAAAATCAAATCAAATCGTTATCATTTCCAGGGGTGTGCACATTCAGAAGTATTGAAAACACTCCTGATTGTAGGATCAATGTTGTCAATACTACTAATCACACAATATGGAACATGGAGCTGGACTACGTTGGAAGCTTTCTCCCCATCACTCAATCAACTTTCTTAGATCTAACAAGAGCTATTTGTTTGGAAATTTGGGAAGCAGGGATGACAGGTGTCCAAGTGCATCATCCCATAAGAAGAAACGACACATGTACTGTCAGCATCCATTGGAGCTTGGTTCTAGGACACCCATGGATATCAAAATCTGTGGATGCTCAAGTCCTATTATATACAATAGCATAGTAAAAGGGTGACTCATATAAAATGGTAAAATCGAGATTTGCTTTTGTCCCCCCCCCCGATATTTTCAAGTTGTGGATGTTGAATCCATAGATACAGAATTGATTAATACGAAGCGATGACTGTACTAGTCTAAGTTTATAAACATCTCTATAGTTCTCACCAGTCTTACTGATAGGGACAGATAGAGAATGAAGAAATTGTGGTCCAATGTTTTTGAACTGTTGCTCTAAGTATCTCCTAGTCCTACTGGTGGTCTGACTATATTGATAGCTCACTACAGTCAGCTCTTACCAGAAGTAGTTCTACTGGGATTTCAGGCAGGATTATTTTCTTATCTGGAGATCCCTGATATTCCCTCATCTAAGTACTAAACAGGGCTGTAGCCAAGGGGGGGGGGCTTAGAGGTTCAACCCCCCCCCCCATTTTTCAGGTTAAAATTGGTTTATTCATGAATTTTAACTGGTTAACCAAATTCCCATGCTAAGTCTAAGAGAAAGAAAAGTAAACAAGTCCCTCCAGCACTGCAAGCACTATCTCAAGCAAATTTTGACAATTTATTCACACTGTCATTACTTGCAGCAATAGCCAATATAGTGGAAGCAACCATGATGGCCCACTCATAAATTGTGGGCAAAGCCTAAGGCATTGGGGGAGGGGGGGAAATTTGAAGGCCATCATGAAGGAGACCAGATTTGGTGGGGGCAGTTGACAGGGGCGGAGCTGCAGGCTATTTGCTCTTTGCTTCAGCATGAGTTAGGAGGCAGTTTCCTAATGGAGAACTAGGCCTTTTCCTCCTTGCTCCCTTTCTCCTTTTCCAGATAGTAGGGTTCTCATTGCTATGCCTAAATATAGGTCATTTTCAACTCTTAAACATTTGAAAACATATATCAGAAGCACAATGGGGCAAGAAAGACTGACTATACTTGCACTCTTGAGTGTCCACTGAAGTTTATCCGTGGAGCCTGATTTCTGTCAAAGTGTATTGACACTGTTTTCAAATGTTTCCAACAGACATGGTATTCTTTTGTAACTATACATTACCCATTAACAGTCATTTTCTGTTATTTTAAGATTTGAAACTTTGTAACTAAAATAGAACATTGATTTAATTAAGTCTATATAAAAATTGAGAATGAAACATAATATTTAAATTATTTTGTGTTATGCAACTATTCTTCATAATTCATATCTACTCTTCATAATTTGCTAAAAAAGTGTTTTAACCCACCCACCCAATTGTTTTTTCTGGCTATGGCCCTGGTACCAACCATACTCAGTCCTGATAAGTTTCTGAAATCTGATGTGATAAGGTCTGTTCTGGGTAGAATGGTGAGTTCCTGTAGTTCAAAACTAGTCCAATTTCTTGGTCTGAGGGAGATCCAAAAGCAGAACTGCAGTATTTAAAGTCATTCCAGGGCTTACACAGGCAGGGTAAAAGAGAAGGCTTGTCAACATCCTAGCCTTTTCCCTTCCTGTTCTGGTGTGTGCGCATATGTGTGTGGTGCACCTGTGCATAGGAGAAAGAGAGGGAGAGAGAAAGAAAGGGGGGGGGGAGAGGTGTTTTATGAATATATGGTATGGAAATTGTTTCCCTTCCTGGAACTGTTGCATCTTTGCTTCCCCGTAGTATGCCTATGCTAGAATAACTATGTTTGGAGAAATACTAGAAAACATTGAAGTGTGGGAGCACTGACCTACCCCCTTTTGATCTGTACAATCAATAAAGTTCAATTTCTGGAGGATCTTGGAATTGTGCACTTAGAATACCTGCTGCTGGAATTAATCTTGTCCAACCCAGTGACACAGCATCCCTGAGAGATGGTGATCCCATCTCTTTGAATATCATGCTAAAATAAATGTGAGTTACTCTTAAAGATCCCGCTACACTCCTTCTTTTCCCAACTCCTTTTTATTTCTGCTCTAAACATCCAATGCAAGAGCAACCCTCATCCATCACCCAAGCTGCTTCACTCCACTGCCAAACAGCTGCCACCATCTGGAAGTTTTAATTAATGTTTAAACATGTTTTCCTTTTTTGTAATTTGGTTGGATTTACTATCTGGAACAGCAGAAAACAAGCTTGCTCCATCTTCTATACTGAAGCCCCTAAGATACACAGCTGCTATATCACTTCTCAATCATCTCTTCTTCCGCCTATACAAGTCCCCTCAACAGCTCCCCTACAGGGCTTGCTTTTCAGATTCTTTATCATACTAATTATTGTAATCTGGATGCAATGCAGTTTGCTAATCTTCTTCTTCTTCTGTTGTGTCTAGAACTGGGGCGAGGTCTGATCAAATCAGAACAGAGTGGTACTATTGCCTTCCTTGGTTTAGACAGTGGATGCAGCCTAAGTTTCCATTGACAAAAGACTTTCCCAAAGAACTGCTGTTGGCAACTTCAGACCACAGATATTTTTAGATTGTGGTCCCTTCTACACAGCTGTATACAATTCAGATTATCTGCTTTGAACTGGATTATATGGCACTATAGATTTGGCTAATCCAGTTCAAAGCAGATAATGTGGATTATCTGTTTTGATAATCTGGATGATATGGCAGTGGAGAAGGGACCTGTAATTTCTCTAGTCCAAAACCACTGATTATTTTGGATAGAGGTTCTGGGACCTGTAGCACATGTCTCCTCTCGGCCTTCTCTTCTGCAGGCTAAAAATGTCCAGCTTTTAAGCTGCTCCTCATAGCACTTGTTCTCCAGACCCTTGATCATTTTGGTCACCTTCCTCTGGACACATTCCAGTTTGTCAACATCTCCCTTCAATTGCAGTGCCCAGAATTGGAAACAGTGTGATTCCACGTGTGGTCTGACCAAGGCAGAATAGAAAAGTAGCATGACTTCCCTGGATCTAGACTCTAGACTCCTATTTACGCAGGATAGCCATTAGCTTTTTTTAGCTGCTGCATGACATTTTTGGCACATGTTTAACTTGTCCATGAGGACTCCTAGACCTTTTTCACATGTACTGCTGTCGAGACAGGCATTGTCCCCCATTCTGTATCTTTGCATTTCATTTTTTCTGCCTAAGTGGAGTGTCTTGCATTTGTCCCTGTTGAGTTTCATTTTGTTAGTTTTGGCCCATCGCTCTAATCTGTTAAGATGGATTTGAATTCTACTCCTGTCCTCTGGAGTATTGACTATTCCTCCCAATGTGGTGTCGTCTGCAAACTTGATGATCATGCCTTTTAACCCTTCATCTAAGTCATTAGTAAAGATGTTGAACAGGACCGGCCCCAGGATTGAACCCTGCTTATGGCACTCCACTCGTTACTTCTTTCCAGGATGAAGAGGACGCCATAAAAAAATTGGGAAGCATCTAAGGTTGACTTGGCAATCCCCTCTAAGAGAAGGTCTCCCTTTCTCTGCCTTCAGTAAACAAGCCTAAGGATATCCTTACACAGACCCCAGGATTCTAGCTTTAAAACTTGGAATAATTACTGCATCATTTTATAGGATGGGCAGATGTATTTTCATATACCAGTTGGGTTTATCCTTGTTAAAAAAAAGGAATGCCATCTGGTATTTCAAAGAGGTCAGAACACAAGGCATTAGAATTCACAGTGTATTTTCAATGGAATGAGCATTTGTGACCTGTGATCTCATTCCATCTGCACAATCCATGAACTCGAAAGTGTTGAGTAGTGCTGGAGTATTTTGCTCTTGTTTTTAAAACACTAATGTGTTTCAGTTATGATGTACTTTCTTTAATACCTTATCCACTTGCATAAAATATAGATTCGAGTATCTCATGCTGGGTGGCTCTTTGCTTTTATAACTGTAAGAGAATGCCTAATTATGTCACATTCACTTGTTAAAATTATAAAACAGTCAGATGGACAGCCCATAAGAGGATGGTAAACTACCTTGCAATCCAGGTAATGGGAAACGGTTACAACAATGGCAACAATATTCAATCACAAGCTTGGAATAGACCACAAGGGCTGACAAGTCCAGTCTCCTACCATTCTCCTCTCTGCACATTTGATCCAGAACAATAAAGAAACTCCTGCTGCTTCAAACCAAAGTTATTTAAGGTTTTCTATCCCATTTCTCACCATGGCCCAGGAATTACCTCTTGTAGATTCATCAATATAGCATTTCTCTGAAATTCTTGGTCAGTAACTAAACTCTCATACTTTGTTCAGTTCTCACGTGGCATTATGTGTCTGATTCTGGATGGATACTACAATAAGGTTACATGGAGATATTTTGCTTAAGGTAGTACATCCAGTTAGTTGTCTGGTAGTGACCTAAAGATCCCTTCTATTGACATCCTATAAAGTAGGTATCCCATTGATTATCAGAGTTAACAGAGTAGCCACTGATAGCCTTACAAACCACGAATTTGCCTAAATTTTAACCAGTGTGGTCTAACCTAGTAGCAATCAACTCATCAATAAACACGATTACTAATAATAACAAAACCATATAGATTATTGGTTAATTTCATTTTCAGCTAGGATACCCAATCATATTCAAATGGTTCAAGGCATTCCATGGTGCTCTGAGACATCAAAGCCCTGTTTGGAAGATGGATACAACTCATCATTACTATCATCACAATCACTGCTGCCACCACCAACCATGCTATTGTAACTACTCCTTGATGTTGTTATGTGCCTTCAAGAAGTTTCCAACTTATGGCATCTATCAAAGGCTGTATCTTTTTGGAAGATATATCCAGAGATTGTTTGCTTTTGTTTTCCCCTGAGGCTGATAGATTTAGATTTGCCTGATGTCATTCAGTGGGATTCTATGACTGAATGAGGATTTGAACCCTGTTCTCCAGAGTCGTAGCCCAGGATTCAAATTGCTCCACTAGTTTGCTAGTGCTGTCTGTTACATTTATGTATTTCCACCCAAGTTATAGTAATATAATTCCTACATTATTTATACAAGTGGTTCTCAACCTGTGGGTTCCCAGGCTGGGATTTCTGGGAGTTGAAGGACAAAACATCTGGAGACCCACAGGCTGAGAACCACTGATTTAGACAGATTTTAATGTCAACAGGCAATGGTATATGACAGTGTTTCTCAAACTGTGCTCCAGGTGTTCTGGACTTCAGCTCCCAGGAATCCCAGCCAGCTTACCAGCTTTTAGAAACTTTGGGAGCTGATGTACAAAACATCTGGGGAGCATAGTTTGAGAAACTCTGCTATAGGGAAAGTAACACAATCTGTGGAGACATGAGACATGGATTTAAATGATACCAGTGAAGAAAACTGTTCCCTCCAAATTCTATAGGATTGTATCTGTGTTTCACCAAAAATAGCACTGGCAGAGACTAGACCCATATAGCAGCTCAAATATAACAGAACCTGCACTCAGAGGAGAAAAAAAAAGCATCATGTCTCTAAAAAGGTCTCACATGAAGTCATCATGCAGGCTTCTAGTAATTAACAATGATTAACCATAGTTCCAGTTAATTTGTACCTTCAGGTTTTACCTGAGTACATCATGCCTCACATAGAGTGCCACAGTATATTTTCCTTTTGTACTCTAATGCAGAATCACATGCTCTTTCCACCCCCATTGGTACAGGTAATTACACGTGTTAAAGAGCATGCAAAACAACACTGTGGTTCACCTGATTAAAAGCTATTACTTATTACAGGAAAAAGAACAATAAACCAATCTACGTAACCAGTCATTAAAGTAATAAATCAAATGGTAACTTCCTTTCCTGCGAAGTGCTATCCTAAGTGGCAAATATGACCAAATGTCAGCAGAGCTCACATAATCTGGCTGAAGTTGTGCTAAATCCAAATCTAAATAGTTCCTGCCTAGGAGTGTTGGAAATTACTTCTGGATGTCTTCACCTGAATCTACATACATCTGAGCTGGAGGGGGTTGGGATCTGGTGGTGTAGCAACTCTTTCCTCAGTCTCTCTATTCTCTGCTCACTTTCTGGCCATTCTGGTAGTGAATTTCAGCTAGCAGAGCAGCTCTGTTTCTGGTAAGTGTTTGAGATCTGGGAAATGTATGAGATTGTCTCATGTGCGGTTGGTGGGGATGAGAGAGAGGGCCTTCTCGGTGGTGGCCCCCTGGCTCTGGAACTCTCCCCCCAAGGAGATTAGATTAGCACCTACCCTGTCCACTTTCCATAAAGACCTAAAGACTTGGAAGTTCCATTGTGTTTTTGATTAATCCGGTTCATTAGATGATACAGCCCCAGCTATAATTTAATACTGGGCCCTTGGACATTTTTACTGTCTCTCCTCTTGCAGTGTACTCTACTAATTGATCTGACCCCTCCAAAATCCAGATCCAAAACACTTCTGGCCCCAAGAATTTCAGATAAAAGATACTCAAGCTAAAATGCAATCAAGATATCAGAAGATTTCCTAAAAAACTTAACTATATGAACAAAAATATATAAAGTTTCTTGAAGAGTTCTGATATATAATACCTTCGTTTCTTAATGAAGGTATTATATAGGCAGGAACTATTTAGATTTGGATTTAGCACAACTTCAGCCAGATTATGTGAGCTCTGCTGACATTTGGTCATATTTGCCACTTAGGATAGCACTTCGCAGGAAAGGAAACTATCATTTGATTTATTACTTTAATGACTGGTTACGTAGATTGGTTTATTGTTCTTTTTGTTGTCTGCCTATTTATCTACTGCTCAATATGGCACCAATTTTTTCTTTCATGGCTCTCAAGCCATTGCGGCTCCTGTGAGCATACATTTCACCACCAATTTGGGTTATCCTCTTTTCCCTAATGTGAGAATAAAAGTCTTCTTTGTTCCAAGATTTGCTTTGAAATAAAATTTCGTCTACAGTTGGTTTCTGTCACAATGAATGATTTCTTGCTTTATCATCATAATCAGACCTCTGGCAAATCCTTAGAAGCAGAAGGTCTTTTTCTAACAGAAAAGGTGCTGGTAGCAATAGCCCAGATAATTGCCTATAAAGCATTTTCCTGTCTTTTGTTTCGCTGTAGCATTTGCCTTCGAAGCTGGAGAGCGCAGGAAATATTTTAATGGCTGACATCGAACGAAGTATTCCTACTGCCATTAGCTATTCATGCTAATGGCAAAACATGGCACTCCTGAATGGTAGATTCAGCATATATTAAAACAATTTCGAGAGCTCATCTTCTTCTTGTAATTACATATGAAGTATAGCAAGCAAATCTATTGAACAAAATCCCGCTGGTCTGTTACCATCACTTTCTCATTTTTGATATAGGGAAAATTATTTCCTCCATGCTAATGTATAAACAGCAACTCCAAGTATATTTTGATATTCCAGTAGATTTTAAAGACATATTCTTCCATCTGAGCTTTTGTGATCTGATTCTGGAGATACACGCACAAACCAACACTCAAAAGATTGATCTCCAAGGCTACATGAACTACAGCAGGACAGAAGTCCCCTCTGTAAACTATGCAGAAGTATCCAAATATCCAATCTTTTATTTATTCCAACTTGTAGTCTGCCTTGTGTTAGAAGCTCACAACTAGTTTTTTTAATCAAAACAGCAAAAGAAAGAGTCAGATGAAATACATTAAAATTACATCCATCCCAAATAATGTTGGAGCATGCAAGAAATCAGTTTGTGTGTGTGTGTGTGTCAACTGTAAATTAAGATGCACAAAGCTGATTAGTTGAGTTTTGTGTGAGGAAATGGCTGAGACCCAGACTTTTGGTTACGGTTACATTTTTCACACTTGAGCTATGCAGGTGCTTAGAGAAGCAGAGAGAGACAGAGTTTGGAGTGTGCTCTTGCTTCATGAGTTGCTGAAGGAGGATTATCCATGTGGACAAAGAAAGACTATTTTAATTCTCTCATAAAAGGACATTATATGAGTTGATGCAACTGATCACACTGTACATATGTTGTTCTGAACTAAGAAGAGTAAGCTACTTGTTCTTTATTGTTCATCTGTGTGGCATATTTTCTTTCTCTGGCAAGGCAGTGTGTGGGCTGACCAAATGTGAACTACACATGGTTTATTTTACATTATGCCACAAATAAATATACTCTGTTCCCCAAACATCAAACAGATGCTAACGGCACAAATGAAATTGAATAGAAATGAGGAAATTCAGCAATTAATTTTTGTTCTTAGGTGCCTACAAATTCATGGAGATTTCTTGATCTTCACATGGATTCTTATTAACAACAACCCTCTCATAAGATTTTTTTTTGCGTGGGGGGGGGCACAATTTATTCAGAGGAGGTTCTGCCATTGTTTTCTTCTGATGGAGCTTGCCCAGGATTATCCAGTAGATTTTCATGGCTGAGAAGCGATTTGAACCTTGGTCCCACACATTTGCAGTGTCTCTAAATATTATAGCAAGTAGAAGAAGAGATAGCATAATAGCTTCTGTTCTCTGTAAAATTAAAATTTTAGCTCAGTTGACCATGATCTTAGCTACCATGAATAATAGCACTAGAAATGCACACTAAATGTATCCAGCTATGTTTTATAAAACTGACTGGAATTGTTTTATAAAACTGGCTGGAACACAAGTGGATGTTGTACGAGGAGATATGCTCCTAAAGAGCATAGAGTTGTAGCTATGCTCCTACCACTGATTCAAATAAATACAGAATGGATAAATGAAGGCTCCCTTGTGCCATCAACTGACTGGCAGCTATTGTGATCCTGGACCTCCACTGTCAAATATGCTGTTGGAACATTATACATTCCATCAGCATCAAATTAGATTTTGGTCTCAGTTTTCCCAAATTTTCAGGATAATTTTAGCCTTTATACATATGTGTTCACCAGCATAGCTATGCTTGGATTGTTGCATTATTAACCATTCTATTTTAAAATGTGTTTAATCTAGTTTTATGTTCTAATTGTATAGACATTCTAATTTGAACTGCATTGTTGTTAACAAATCATTGGTTTCTTGGGTACTATTTGATGCCAGAAAGGTGGCATATTAAGCATATACACATATGATTAAATAGATTTAACTTTGCAAGACCAAAATGCTGAATTACATGATAGTTAGACAAGAAATGAGAAAAGAAACAAAACAAAAAGTAGTCCATGGCAATCAATCATTTTACTTAAATCCAATTTTATCATCTGTCTTCATTTTAAAAAATGCAACAGGAATTATCTAGCATTGTCTAAAATGTCTCAGTATTTTAAAAACTAATAATTAATTGGCAATCACAACAAAAAGCGAGAGACTTTCAGCTGCTATCAACTTAACAAGACATAAAGGTACAGCACCTTCCGTTTCGCTTTCAACTGTTCATGGTATTTGTCAGATGTGTCGCCTGGGATCTCTCCACCCCAAAGGGTTATTCCAACAATTGTATACGTGATGCCCATGACAAGCAGTGGAAAACAATAGACCAGTGCAATTACAATGACATGGTACCTGTGAAATTCAAAGACATAGTCATGTCAGTCTGGATGAGTATGCAAAGGGATTTTGGAACATCTTTGAGACTGAGAAAATAACTTCAGCATAAACATTTGTAAATTTAAGTCTATTTAATCAGATGCAGGTGCAAATGTTGTATCTGATGAAATAGACTTAAATTATGCTATAAATGTATTTTTCTTTGTCTCGAAACTTCTCTTGACAGATGGTACCTATAAGAATGAAATAATGAAATGACAAATTCTTTTGGAGAGAAAACAGAACAGAACTTGTCAAAGGCTTTCATGGCCAGAATCACTGGGTTGATGTGAGTTTTCTGGGCTGTATGGCCATGTTCCAGAAGTATTCCCTCCTGACATTTCACCTACATCTATGGCAGGCATCTATCAAAGACTGCCATAGATGTGGGCAAAATGTCAGGAGAAAATGCTTCTGGAACATGGTCATACAGACAGGAAAACTCACAGCAACCCAGAACAGAAGTTGCAGTGTACTGCTAAAAGGAATACATTTTCTGGGTTTTTGTATGTTTTTTCGGGCTATCTGGCCATGTTCTAGAGGCATTTTTTCCTGACGTTTCACTTGCATCTATGGCAAGGATCCTCAGAATACATTTTCTGTTCATGAAGAATGGGTTGGCTTGGGCAATAGCCCTATGGCCATTAATCCATAGGAATATTTTTATGTGTTGGTTTCTTTTTTGTTAGTTTAATGTATAGCTCACTTTTCTCTGGACATAAGACTCAAGGGGACTTATGAGAAAGTTAAATCAAACAAAATAAGCTAAAGGCCTAATGTTAATGTAGTTGAATGTAGTTAAATAAGACACCCTATTAAACCATGCACAATTGTTTCATTATTAAATACATTTTTCTTTCCCTCTTCACCACATCCCTTACAAAATCCCCTGCACGTAGTTGGATGGGCACTAAGACGAAGGTAACATGCACTTTTTTTTGTAATGAGCACATTTATAGTGTGTATTATATATACACACACACATCTGGCAAACAGAAGGTATGGCCAATCGTTTGCCCTCAAATGATGCATACAATGATTGATATATGTTGTGGGAAGGTCTGGTGTTCCTCTTGCTCAGAAATAACAAATTACCCATGAGGCCATTATCTGTAACAGATTTTGTGCAGGCAATAAGAGTGCAGTGAAAACATATTTTAGAACTGACACAATGGCTGACATTCTGTTACTGGCACAGGCAAGGCGCTCCGAGTCCATTTGGGGAGATGGAGCGGAATATAAACAAAGCTTTATTATTATAATTATAATTACATTTTACGCTCGTGTATATACTTTTTTTTATCATTGAGGAGATTGGCATTACCTCCTTGCATCCGAACACCCAGAGCCTACCAACAGGCTTTATTGTTTTTTCCTGATAACCCCAATCCAACAGCCATTCTATTGCTAAAGGAGAGTGGAAGGAATTGGAGAAACATTTGGCTATGTTCCTATAGCTGATAGAGACTGATTACATCATCTCTTGAGATCTCTGGAGGACTTCAGCAGATATTAGCAGAAGATGTCCTGGCTGTGTCTGACTATGGGACTGAGGACATCTTCTGCCAGGATCTGCTTGCCACTCTCCTTCCTATGGCATACTGTGTAATATGTTTTTTTCAAAACCAGAAGTAGCAAAAAATGGCTTCACAGACACTGCAGTAGTCCAATTCTATTCTAAGGCAATAAAAGATGGAGAAGTAGCTCATTCCCATTGAAACTCTGACTTACAGAAATCGCTGTCTCATACCACCTGGCCAGAAAACGTAGCACAGAGTTCTTCCAGGCATCACTTTAGTCTTTGAAAAAAGACACTGAGGAAAAGCCAGTAGGAATGCCAGGATCCATATGCTTGCAATTACCACTTTGGTTGCTGTGGCAGAAAGTCTGGGCTTCAAAGGATCAATAATGGCCATGTATCTGCGAAAATGAAATGAAACAAACAAACAATATTATAGCAAATGTTATAAAATTAGAAATGGTGGAAAAATTGCAACTAGGAGGCATCTGATTTCTCTTTCAATATAATACAGGAAATGAAAATCACTATCGAACATTGCTGTCATACCTCATTTGGGGACAATCAATTCTCAAGAAAATGGCTACTGTGCCATAGGACATAAATTAAATAATTGGAAACTCAGTCCAAAGTTATCACCCACAGAGCAACTGTTCACCAAGTTCACTGCATGATTTATTTCCCTTGCCTTTTATTTTTCTAAGCCATTTCCCCAGGGAAGTCGTCATTCTGATTTGTCTCCATGGTTCAGTGTGACTGGATTCCTTTTATGCAGTGGAATAGTGGGCATTAATGGGCCCATGGGGTACTGTACAAGACAGATACTATGCAGTTTGGAATGTGTGTGTGTGTGTCTACATCACACTCACAATTTTACCATCCCCTCTCCCTAAAGGAAAGAGTGCTCAAAACAAATCTATGAAGGGCAGTTCTGCTTGATACAGTTTGCTAGGTATGTGTACAATGAATACACTAGGTTGTTGTGAGTTTTCCAGGCTGTATGGCCTTGTTCCAGAACATGGAATACATAATAATAATTATTTATTTATTTGACCAGTTGTATGGCCATACAGCCCAGACAACTCACAACAACCCAGTGATTCCAGCCATGAAAGCCTCCGACAATACATAACAATTATTTATTTATTTGACCAGTTATATGACCATTTCAAAATACAACATTGTCCTTTACTCATGGACCACAGGTTGAGAACCACTGTCCTAGACTATAGAATGACCTGCTGGAAGAGATTCGACAGCAAAATGGACTGCCAGAATTTTAAAAAGAAGTAAAGGCCTATCGTATTTACTCAAGTGTAATGCATTATCAAATCTAAAGTGTGCATTACAAAGGAAAAAGTTTTGCCAGTGAAAGTAATGCAGAGGTGAAGGGGCTTTACTTTTCATTGCTTGTTGACCTGCTGACCATTCTCAATAGTCTATATGTTGTGTTTTAAATGGTTTTAGGATTTTATCTATTGTGTTCTAATTATGTTGTAACTGCCTCAAACCTTGGGGAGAGGCAGTTAAAAATAGTGTTGTTGTTAGAATTGCAATCCCACATGGCCACTCTTTCCTAAACTCAAGGTCAGTTTCAGCACTGATAACAGGTGCCATTGAGCTCCAGATTCGAAGACTATAATTTCTAGATTTCCATTTAAATAGCACAGCTACATTGAGGGGTTTGATGTCTGTGCATTCAGTGGGATAGGCATTAAATCTAAGCTAGGAGGCAGGTGTACTTGTCTAATATTGAAAACTCCATGCGGACAGGCTAATACTATCTTATAAATATATATGGGATAGATCTTGACAGCTCATAGGATGGTAAGTAGGGTTGTTGTTTTTAATCACAAGCATCTGTGTGACTTGACTTACTGAAGTGCACAATGCTTTATAATGCAAAACTGCATAATGAGCAGTTATTATGGCAGCTGAACTATAATAGAGCTAAATGTCAAACCACTTTGAAATATAGTAAGACATTTAAAAAAATAGATGAGATATCAAAGATAGTACTTAGAATTCTCTGGTAGAAAACTCTAATACAATTCTCTGCACTGAGCTATACTAGATTGCACTAGAGCTTTCTAGCAAGTAATTCTAAGTATTGTCTGAATCCTGAATCTCTGGTTTCTGTAGGGTGAAGCCATGTTATTTAAAGTGTATCAAATGGCTATAATTGTACTCTCTATACTCCCCAGAACTTAGAGGCAAAGTGAACAATTTGCTCACAACTTGCCAGTTTAGGTTCCTGGCACTTCCAGCTTAAAGCAACACTAGCAACAATCAGGTAGCATGTCAAAGACTTGGAAAAGCTCCTGCTAATCAGGGTAGATAGTATGGTTATGCAAAAAGTCATTTGTACCTTGCATGTTGGATCTATTTCATAAGATTTGTACATACGATGAAATATTTAAAAAGTGGGCAAAAAAAACTTAAGATTCAAAACACTGACATATGATTTTTCAGAAGTTGTGTAAGTCTCATAAGTGGCTCCAGGTCTGTCGTGGGCTTCATTTCTCCCTCCAAAGGGCCCTGAGGCACTTTCCCCAAAGGCGGGGGGGAGGAAGTCTGGGTGGGAGGAAGGGAAAGAGGGATGCTTGGCTGGATGGCCGGGCAAGGAAAGAGTCCATGTGGCACGTGGCTGGCCCAGAAAGAGACAGCCAGAAACCATCACATTGAGACTTTAACGAGGGCAGTCCTGGTGTTTTGAAGTGAGTAGCATTCTGGTAAATGTAGTTTAGGGCAGGGCCTTTTGAATTCTCTGCCACAGGGGTCCTTGCCTTCCCAAACTACATTTCTGAGAATTCTGTTTACCACCTTGTGCCTCCTCCTCCTCCCTGAAAGTTTTGGTGAGTGGAAGCCCATGTTCATTCTCTAAAAGGATTTTGAGACAAAAGGGGATTGTTAGGAGTTGAATCAATTATGTGAGGTAGGCAAAGTTGAGAGGCAGTGACTTCAAAGTTTACCTAGTAAGTTTCTTCTTGTTGTTGTTATTATGATTTCAAAAGCTGGATTAGTATTTGTTGGGGATGCTTTGACTGTGCTTTTCTTGCAGTAGGGGGTTGGACTGGATGGACCCTAGGGTCTTTCAGTGAAATAGTATTGTTATGTTGGTTTAAATTCTCTAAAAATCAGTGGTTCTTCGAATCTTTCTGAAACTCAGGGGATGGTGCCCTGGTTATGTTGCATCATTGAAAATAGAAATTCAAGGAGACAGCTCTTACAGCTTTTTTTAAAAAAATATTGTTCATAAAACTTTCTTAATTTCCGAAAAAATAGTGGATGTGTGAAATGTGCTGAAACTGTGGGGAGGGGAGGTGTAACAGTGGCAAATGTGTTCTACAAATGTGTTCATCCCAATAGCTCTAAAATGAGGGATAAAGGAGCCCCAGAAGCTTCTCCACTTGCACAATTACTTAACAAAAAAGTAGCTGTCTGCTGCAGGCTGCCTTTGACCTCAGCTCCTGGGGACTGGCTCCTTAATGCGGGTTGGGAGGCACTGCCTTAGGATCAGGGGGAAGATTGGTACAAGTGTTATTTGTGTATGGGATTATTATGGTTCAATGTGTTTAACATTTTAAATGGTATTTATGTGCTTATTGTTTCTAGTGATTTTATGTTATGTTTTATATGGTTTGTATAATGAGGCACTGAATTTTTGTCTAGATGCATGCCGCTCTGAGTCCCCTGATAAATAAATAATAAATATTTTCTTCAATGATGCCCATACATTTGTCTGTTTTTGTCACATGATGCTTTAAAACAGTAGACCGTATTACATCAATATCATGTCTTAAATGGTCCTTCACAGAAGAAATAACTGTTGATGGAGATTCAAAATCTACCAAAAAATACCCTCCTCTGGTGTGATCTTGGCTATGTTTTGTGATCCGATATGGCAGGGCTCTCTCTCCCAAGTTCTCCAAATTCCTCACAACTGTTCCCTTTTCCATCAATGCTTCCACTGAGCATTTTAGTGTTGCAGCTGTCTCTGGCCTTTGCATGACTTTCAGGATCAACGTCAGTTCATAGCGGGGCATTTTGCGCATTGAGGAGAGGAGGAGGAAGAGGAGGAGTGGCTGGGCAGCTGCAGGAAGAGGAAGAGGTGGCAGGAGGGAGGACGTGGTGCTTAAAAGGCCACACATGGAGGCTAGGAAAGAGGGCTGCTTCTGCTTCCCCCTATTGACCCCTTACAATATTTTAGAAACACTTTAGAGATGATTCCCGCCCCCCCAATTTAGTAATGAGTATTGAAACATTATTTTCTAGTCTTGTGTATTTGTACATAATCACTATCAGTTTGTTTGTTTGTTTCATTCGTAAGGCCTCGTTTCATTTTCGAGCACCTCCCATGAAAATGGGCACCTTTCCGAATGAGCTTTTAGATCCTAGATCTGAAAAAACAAATATTTTCATCAAATTGGCAGCAATGTGTGGGATTCCCACATTCCCCTTAGTTTTAGGGCTAGAAGGTTGAAACTAGCCAGCTCTGCTGTCCTTTCTCCCTGCCATTTCCCTTTTCAATCAAGAAACCTAACTTGTGCCACTGCTGAGGTCTCTTCATTGGAGCTCTGCAACCATGCCAGTGGAAAGAGAGTACATATGTGGAGTGCAGACCCAAAGTGCTAATGCCTGGCAGGGCCTGCAGCCGAGCACCAAAATTTTCATTTCACTGATTTTTCCATACTGGTGTGTGTGTATCATTTTGTGCTATCAGAATGAAACAAACTGTATGAAAACCTGAATTAAATGTCTGAAACAATTACCGGGCCCATGACTATTATTTTCATTTATCACACAGGCCTAGTATTGGGCTAAATTGGACCAATTACTTGATATAAGTTCTTATGATTCTCTTTAATAACAGTAATGCTCACCCACTAGGGCATTTTGAGTAGAAATATGTTCCAATATGAATGGGTTTGGGCATGCAGATACCTAGGCTGGAAGCAATAAAATATTTCATTTTTCCACTTTATCCTCTCCATCATTTAATGGTGTTTTTAACTTCCTACTACTTTACATTTACAATTGCATTGATCAGATATATATTTCTGCAGACGCCTTCCCCTTGTTGTTATGTATCCTTTCAATACCTTATGTACCTTCAAGTCACCTGCTAACATAGGGTGAACCCATGAATTTTATAGGGCTTTGATTAGGCTAGAAATACTGGAGGGTAGTTTTGTCCATTCCTTCTTTTAAAATAAAGTCCACCGCACCGGACATTTGTTGGTAGTCTCCAATCCAAGTACTAAGAAGGACTAATCCTACTTAGCTTCAAGGTGAGATACTTTCTGACTTTTTTCTTACTGGGATGTACCCCACTTCTGAAGAAACAAGATCTCCCCTCTGACTTTGGATATATGACTAATAAATTTTATGTATACCTAACTTTCTTATTCATTGCACCAAAACAGATCACGTGTGAATTAAATCAAAATACATTAATTTTAGTGTGTGAAGTCAGACCAAATCCCGAAACCTTTGAGTTTATACATGGAAAACAGAAGTCAGCTTTTAAAAGAGCTGAGAAAATTAATTAACCTTTCTAGTTAGTCTGCTAATTTGTTTTGATTTGAGGCTGTACCTCTTGGGACTAATATGCCAGCTGAGTTGTTTGCCAATTGGAAATTTCATTGGTATCCAGAAGTAATTAAAATTCCAGTATATTGATTCCTTGGGACATTGCTCAAATGAGTCAAATTAAATGGCTTACACTACTTGCTGAAATATCTGTTGTTTTTGAATAGGTGGGCATAACTGAAATTAAGTATTTGGGATAAGATGAATATATATATATATATATATATATATATATATATATATATATATATGAGAGTTATTTCATACCTTTCAGGTTTAGATTTAGAAAATCAATACTTTACTTAGGAAATTTATGTGGAGGCTGTTGATATCCCATTTTTCATTCAAAAGGATGGAACTACTGCATTCCAAAAGCATATTTGAATCATAAAACATATTTTCTTAGATTAAATCTCAAACATATGTTAAAAGTAGTTCAGCTCAATCAAACCAACATTCTTCCCAGTTCCGAGATATAATTATTCACTAAATTATTAATACTACTTCACTATAATATCCACTGGGAAAACAGAAGGAGCTCATGTAGGAAACTGACTCAATTTGATGTTGTGGTGTATTATGAACCTATGAAAATAAATCCAAGAATGGTGAAGACCTCAGATAATGCCAAGAGACAAACAAATGCTGCAACCTCCCTATCATAATATCATTTAGTGTGAACCTTTCCATCAGGATGAACATAATCTCTTCATGCATCCCAATACTAGATATTCCTAGCATTAGGGATACCTCTACCATTAAGTAGAACGAGGCAGCTGCCTCAGGGAAAAGGTGTTGGGTATAATGAAGGGAACTGTTCATTACACAGAAATGAACTGAATATTTAATAACTGCAGAAATTAGAAATAAGAAACATCCACCAAATATAATTGTATGTTGTGCCCATTCCCCACATGCTCAATCTGTTCACTGTCTGGATGTCCATCTGCTCCCACAGTGGCCAGAGCAGGATGGGAGAAGGAACATGATAGCCAGCCTGGTTCTTTCTTGCAGAGGTCCAGGAAAATGTCTTTTGCTCCCTCCAGGTGACTGCAAAAGCTGGTTGCCTAGTTGTCCCCTGTCATCCTCTCCCACTACTGTGGGCAGCCAGCCAGAAACAAACTCAATGATGGAGTTGTAGCAGATGGAGTTGCTGAATTCCTCCATCTGTCACAACCCTGAAGTGACTGTGTATGTTACTAAACAGATGCCAGCCAGATTCTTACTATATTTTTAATTGCTGTAAAAGGTGTTTGTGAGATTTCTGCCTGAGGAAGGGGCAGCTGGTAGCTTTCGTGTCAGAAAAATGGCAGATCCACTCTGTGTTCTCTTGCCAATCTTAAAGGAAATATCTGATGTGTTGAAATTAGTTGGAGGACAGGATTTAGCACCTTGGACAGCTCTTTAAAAGTCCCAAAACCCCCCAGAGATTTAGCATTTATACATTATTATGTATGCTGTTTTTACTGTAAAAACCATAGTTTTACAGGTGACTTGAACTGCATTGTCTATCATTCCTCACTAGCTAGAGCTGATGACAGTTGTAGGTTCAAAATATCTGACTTTTTTCACATCTACAGTACCGGAAATGTATGCCTCTAGATGGGCGGTGAAGTAAAGGTAATATGGGACACATGGATACTGATCTAAGAACTCCCTCCCTAAAGAATTAAAAATGGTTTCCTCCCTCCTCTCCTTTAAAAAGTTACTAAAGACACATCTATGCAATTTAACCCATGGAATGGAGGAGGATTAAGTCCATCTCTATCCACTTTTGGCTAGCTGCTAATTTCTGCCCTGTCAGTCTGCAGTTTACCATCCCCCTGCAACAATTTTAGCTTAATTTTAGAATTTTTAATGAGGTTTTAAGGATTTAATATGTTTTTAATTATGTGTACTGTGTCACATTTGGTTTATTTGAATTATTTTGTCATTTATTGAGTCATTCTTGATTTGTTTATATATTATTGTTGGCACTGAATGCTTGCTACTGTGCATTTGTTGTAAGCTGCCCTGAGTCCCCTTGGGGAGAGAAGGTGGGCTATAAATAAAGTTTCATTCATTCATTCATTCATGTATTTTCAAATGCTTGCAAACTATATAATGGTTTTTTGCTTGTGCAGGTAGTTAGATAAATCTCAACCTGTCCAAATATTCTGTTTATACCAGAATTTATTACTTTGATCCAGATATGGCAAAGCTCAATAATCTGGTTTATTGGAAATACACACCAAGACAATATCTCACCTACACTTATGAAATGTCAGCTATGAGACAGAAAAGATTAGTCACACCAAAGAATTCAGTATTCAGGACAAGGATGACTAATAAGGTGTGTGTAGAGATTTATCTCTATATTTTGTGGGGAAACATTTATATATGAAGTTAGAGATATTCTTGTTACCTTCGATATCTCAAGTTTTGTTCAAAAGGAACTGAACAAATTAAGAATTCAATATTTTGTATGTATCTAATATTGATTTTGGAGTTCTGTGATAAGATCTGTGGGAAAGGGAATGCTCCTTTCCACCTTCAGCATCCATTCCTGGCAGAACAGCTCTACACACCTACTTAGTTACATTAACATTCAAGCTGGATGCTGAATTCAGTTGAAAGGAGTCCCCAAAAAGTTAGAATGACAGGGCCACTTGTTCTACATGAATCTTTGCCAAAAACCTCTGAAATCTTAAACTTTGAAAGCCATTCTTTCCTTATAAGTAATTTGGACTGAAACAAGGGGAATACTCAAGAGTTCATACCAGCTAATGTCCATGCTTATATATTTATTTTGAATCAAAAGCATAGCATAAATTAGTATAAATTAGTATAAAACTGATAAAAATAGAAGGAGCACAAGTGGCTAAATTTCTTTTGACCAAAAACGGGCACCAGCAACTGCATTGTTGATGGAATATTGTGAAAGTTGTAGTCCAAAAAGGTAACTTTCTCAAGCTCTAAGGAAAACCATATACAATCTGGTGAGACAGTTAATGGAGCCACCACAGTGTGCTCAGTACTTTTCTTATTCTCCCAGGGTTGGACGTACTTAGAGAGACACAATGAAGACATGGGGCTGGATAATTGCTTCTCAGTGGCAGATAAAAAAAGGCAAATTCAAATAGAAACTGATAGCTAGCCTCTCAGCAAGGGTTGATCAATACTGGAGATGAGTAGAACCAACTCAAACTCATTGGCAAGGGCTCTCTCTCTCTCTCTCTCTCTCTCTCTCAATGCTACTATAGTATAAAACCATGGTGATAAATTTAAGCGAACATGACTCCTTGTGTGGCACTGCTATAGTGGCAAATGTAGCAGTGGCAGCAAGGGTGAATTAAAGTAGATACAACTGATTTTAATGTTTGTTTATGTCCTGGTATTGTTTGTCGTATATATGTTGTGCCCTGCCCTGAGTTCCCTTCACGGTGAGAAGGACGGAATATAAATGTTTTAAATGAATGAATGAATAAATAAATAAATTGGTGCCTTAAAGGGATATGAATTTGTTTCTTAATTCAAGAAACATTTTCTAGCAGATCTAGATGTGTTCATTTTCCTCAGATTTCACAGACAGAATCCCGAAAGAGATAGGCTTGCTCAAAAGGACACAGTGTTCTTGGTGAAACCTGGGCAAACTTTAACTGAACAAAAATTCAACTCATCCAATTGCTTCATGTCAGTGAGTTAACAACATCCTGACATTTCTGTTTCTAAAATATCCCTTTGCAAGTCTCATCACACAGTGAAGTTGTAAAATTGTTCCAAGAAGCCTACAGAGGAACTAAGTGTCCACGCATGGTGCACTTTATCATCATTTGCAGAAGGACAGAATTTGGTGCTCTAGCGTGTTACAAACTTTAGGTTGTTCTTTGTACAACATTCTGTCAGTTACTGCTTTTTCAATACCTCTACAAGTGCTGCATGCAAAAACTTACTAAAAGGCTTTTATTAAGGGTCTATGAAAATAGCTGTAGCAAAAGCAAGAATTGTGGGGTTGGTTTTGATATGTCAAGTGTAGGTTTTCAGGAGGTGAGCAGTGATGTTGAGCCCTGAGTAATTTCATATTGGTTTAAGTTTCAAGCTACCACCCTTTCATTCTGCTTGCACCTGCAGATCCATTGAAATCAACAGAAAAAGCAATCTTGTATCACCTAGCTTTCTGAATTGCAAAAATCTGTCAATGTAATTTTGTCCTACATATAAAAAAGGTTAGACCTGTAATATAAAGAAAAATATGAATGCCAGTAGTCTTCTAAATATCAGATATTAAAATGATCATATTCTTGGGATTACCAAATGCATGTTATACAAACAGCCTGCCATGGAAAAAGAATGGCAATCAGAATACCTCAAGAAAGCAACCTGACTTGTGTGCCTCTAACTGGAAAAACTGCTTTTATGTAACAAAAACATCCCAGGATGAAAAAAAAAGCTTTGGAAAATGGCAAAACCTTTCATAAGCTCACCCAGCAGTGGGGAAAACCTTGAAATAAATTCTTTTGAGATGTGAGAATAAAATATGAACATATTTACATCCTTGCCTGAAGGTAATTCATATTAACTCCAGGAGATAAACCATGTAAGTAGTTATACATCTGCAATGCGGCACATCCATACAATCCACATAGTATTTTAATATATGGACATGATAGTGTGTGAAGCAACTTTGAACTACTAAATATACTGTAAGACTTGAGAAACAATAGCAACAATACCAAAAAAGTCTAATGATTCTACATGGCTTGTATTTGAGATAAATGGATGAACAGGCATGCTCTTTGAATAGACCATATACCTTTGAGACAAGTATTTTCACTGATGAGGTTGGCATTCCAGTATTTTATTGCTGAAAGATCAAATAATTGGCTCTATATTCTTAAAAGAAACAAACATAAAACCACAAACAAGTTGCAACTGGTGACCTAAAGCAGAATATCTGAACTTTATTTCTATTAGATAGCAAAAAGCTATTCAGCTCCATTACTGTAAAATCAAGAAATAAACAGTTTGCAATATGCTATATATACACTGGAGACAAATAAAACTAATTGTCCATAAAATAGTTTCTTGCAAAGGAAATTATTCTTTTTTTAAGGAAGAAATATCTGAAGGAAACAGAGTGTATTCTAATCCTCTTTAGAAATGTCATTTTAGGACAACACAAGAAGAAAATGTAGAAACCTAGGCAAAAGAATCAGTTGAGATTTTCTGCAGTTTTTGCAAAATAAACATCAAAAATGTCTAATATAGGATACTGTTTCAATCCTGCCTTACCAATGGTTCCCAACCTTTTTCGACCAGGGACCACTTTGACCAGGGACCACTTTGACTAGGTACCACCCTCCAACATTTGTACCAAAAGGGTTACAAATCAGTTTTTGGTCAACTTTAGATTCAATTTGATTATTTGGGGTACTGATTCAGAAAATTGGACTGGATAGACCACATCAGCTCTAGTTTCTGATACAGAACATATGCCATCCAGTAGTTGCCATCTGTTCACCCACAGAAAACCATATTTAATAATCTAGAGCTGATGTGGTCTATTCAATGCAATTTTCTAAATCAGAACCCCAATAAACCCCAAGAACAGGCCTAAAAACAAAGACACAAAGGTGCTCCTGCTTCCAGGTGCTACATGGAATGGTTCTGCTCAGGTGGAGGGAGGAGGAAAAGCAGCTTGTTGTCACGCCTTTCGTGAGTAGTTAGCCTCTTCCCTCCTGACATCCCTGATGCCTCAGCATGATAAGAGACCATTCGCTCTCGTTGCAATGGTCTAGTAATGGTGAGGTCATGGACAACATTTTAGTTCTTGGGGACTACTAGTGGTCCATGGGCCACAGTTAGGGAACCACTATGCTACACTCACATGCATAAAACTATGTGTGAGTATACATGGGCATGATGAGATGGAATGGTGGGATCCATTTAAATTGTGTTGCTATGAGAGAAATGCTTAACATAACTTAATGAGAAAAATAGAAAAAAAATTAACAACTCTGCAATACTTCAAAACTGAATAGCAAGGTTGTTTTTCTAATATGTGTCATACACTTATTGACTGACATTCATTCAGTGTGCTAAGCACATTTAAGTTAAGCATATGTTTATTTTTGGTTGCTACAAAACAGTATTCCCTTCCTACCCCTGCAGCAACCAAGCCCTCCCCTGACCAACTATAGAGCTGCTGATGTACCTGCTCTTCTATGATCATTCATGACTGGAGAAGAACTGGGGATGGATTGCAGATGCATCTGGCTATAACCCTGTTGCCTGATGCAAAATTATTAACTCAGATGCTGAGATCTCCAGAGGACCTTGGTAGGCCTCAGTAGATGATGTAATTGCTTCACATCTGCATTTAGGAGCATAGCCAGATGTTACCATAGTTTCACCTGTACACCAAGTATGAATAACCATGAATGACCATGTCCACCAGGCATGAATGACCATGGATGACTTTGGCAATTCTATGGCATTGTTTTGGAAGGGTGGTGGGATAAATGGCTCAGCGTAGAACTATTACACCGCATTGCGATTGCAGGCATTGTCTGTTTTGGCAATTTTCAATGTATGTTTTCAACATCTACTGCCTGAGGTGGTTGCCTCACTCTGCCTTGTAGTAGGACTGGTCCTGGGTTGCCCTTACTACTGGCATATTTATATCTGGCTTTGTTACACCATACGAGTTCAAGTGTATCTAGCTTCCATCTAATAAGCAGCCTGGTTATTTCCTTTATCCAGCAGGATGACCCCTGAAGCCCTCAAACAAGATGTAAGATACCATTTTCCTTCTCTGCTGTTGCTCCATAAATAAGCAATTTGTGCTGATTCTGAATCCAAAGGCTCTCATCTTGGGAGATAGGTAGAAATCCAATAAAAATAAAATTTATTTAATCAACAAATATCTAACATGTCAATAGTCACACATTTTCAATTACTTTTTCTAATCCTCATTTCAAGCAGTTTAAACTAGCAGCTACCACATTTAATGGCAACAAATTCTCATTACTGACAAAGGACCATGATTGCCACCAGCAGCTTTCATGATTTTTTTCTCCCAGGGCAAGTGTGGAAATAACCAAGTAGCAAGCAGCAAATTCCCTTTCCCACCAAGGTATCAGGTATAACAGTACTGCACAGAAATCTAATATTATATCCTAATCTGCCTGCCCCTACCTTAGCAGTAATATGTCAAATCTCTGGCATAGACACTGAGAACTGGGAAGCCCTGGCCCTTGAACGCTCCAGCTGGAGGTCAGATGGGACCAGCAGTGCTGCAGAATTTGAGGAGGCATAAGTGGAGGGTGAAAGAGAGAAACGTGCCAGGAGGAAGGCACGTCAAGCCAACCCCGATCGGGACCGCCTTCCACCTGGAAACCGATGCCTTCACTGTGGGAGAAGATGCGGGTCAAGAATAGGGATCCACAGCCACCTACGAATCCACAAGGAAACCCATCATGGAAGACCATCTTACTCGTCCAACGAGGGATTGCCTAAGTGAAGTGAAGTGAAATCCCAAATGGGGCTCATGGCCTCTTACATCTGCTTTGCTCAATGGTGGATTCCTAGGGTGTCTGAAAAACTGAAATACGAGCTTCAGTGGAAATGCAGCATCCCAGCATACTATTAGTCACTGTTAGCAATCCCTTTGTCTTAAATTGATCTTGGATTGTGTGATTTTAATAATGTGTTTTGATCTTTATATGATTTTAAATTCAAGTTTTAATGTATATGTTTGTTTTATGTCTGCTGTGAATATGGCATTGAATTGTTGCCTTTGTAAGACTTCTCTGAGCCCCCTTCGGGGTTGGGAAGGGTGGGGCATAAATAC
The DNA here is from genome assembly GCF_025583915.1 of Anolis sagrei ordinatus. Classification (NCBI taxonomy): domain Eukaryota; kingdom Metazoa; phylum Chordata; class Lepidosauria; order Squamata; family Anolidae; genus Anolis; species Anolis sagrei. Next base: position 178,540,054 of record NW_026847549.1, on the reverse strand, counting down.
TGTAAATAAATAAATAAATAAATAATGGCTACATTAAGGTGCACATGGATGTGTCTTTTACAGATGCCTACTCAATGAGCTTTTGTTCATAAATATGGTCAGCTTCTAGTAATATGTATATCCATTCAATTGTCCCTCTCTATCCACAGATTCAACTACCCATGGCTTGAAAATAGTCTTTTAAAAAAGAATCCTCAAAGGCAAATCTTGATGTAAAGGACACTATTGTAGTAAGTCCTTGTATATAATGGGACATGAGCATCCATGAGTTTTGATAACTATGGGTATCTTGGAGTTGGCTTTCCTGCTTCTTGCTGGTAACATGGGTGCTCTTTTCTGACATCAATAGGAATAACTGCAGTGGGCTAGAGTTCTGTGGCCAGTGGGGAGTGGTGCCAGTGTCAAGAGAGATGAGACATCCTCTTACCCTGTGCTAATCAGCTCAGGGAAAGGAGAATGGCAGCAGACTGGGCCAAAGTGGATCCAATCCAGTCATCCAGACTGTTGCAGAGCTCCAAGATACTCCAGAATTTCCCGCAAATTCCATAGTATATAATATTATATATTATATGTTAACGTTTAAATGTTTTTAAATGCTTTATGTTGTTGGGCATTGAATCTTGTCTCTGTAAACCGCCTTGAGTCGCCTACGGGCTGAGAAAGGTGGTATACAAATATGTAAATAAATAAATAAATAAATAGTACCTAAAGTGGGATGAAGTTAGATTGAACTCTGAAAACAGAGGATATTCACTGGAAGTCACTGTGCATGATGGTGAGACAGTGGTGGGTCCATACCTGGGTGTTCTGGCCAGTGTAGACTTTTATCTTTCTGTACTCCTTTTGGTATATTTATTTTTGAAAATGTATGTCCCACCCTGGCAAATGTAAATGACCTGATCTTGAAAGCTATTCAGAATCAACTCTGCTTAAATCTGGGTGGGAAACCGCTGGGTCCCACCAGAGATTTCCAAGTAGGTATAGGAAGGAAGCGTGGAAGCCTGGAGAGATAGCATTCATCAGTATTAGCAATCCAAGATAAATGAATCAGCCAACTTACTTGGTTATTTATAAGACAGCTTTCCACATTCATACAATGTGGGTGACATTAAGAAGCCTTTTTCTTATTCTTGCCCAACAGCAAAAAGCATTTCAGCAAGATTGAAGTTGGATGGACTGACCATGAACCATTCCAATAAATATAAACACATGAACAAAGCAGCACAATTAAATGGTGTAGGAATGAGATCACTTCATTCTGATGGAAAGCTATTTGCAATCTCCAGACTTACGAAGATATAATACAAATACACAAGGAGTGATAAGTACATTATGAAACAGCAATATTAGCAAAATGTCATTGCTCTTTATATAAAAACCATTAAATGTTATTATATAAAGAGCCTATATTCTTCTTGCAGTTCGGATTTATATATGTGGCTTTGGAAATTGCTACAATATGCTTATTTCTTTCTTTCTTTCTTTCTTTCTTTCTTTCTTTCTTTCTTTCTTGAGTTATTATCATAACAGATCAGACAGGACCTGTGTGACGGTGCGAGTGGCGCCACCTATATGTAGAACTGTAAGTTGCAGGATTTGAACTGTTGTATCATGCCTGATTTTGCCTTTTTACCCTGTAAATGTATAGTTGGATTGATTGGTTATTTATAGCTGTCAATCAATGTTGTTTGCACCAGTTGAATTGCTCCTCCTGCTCAATTGTTTGACCCCACCTCTTCCTAGAGAGCAGGACAGTGTTTCCTTTTCCATTCCACCATCAAACTTTCTATCAGATGGATATGAGAGAGAGACTTGGCTCTGAAGCCCTTGATTAAGTTACCTCTCAGCACCAATTCTGAGGTGCTTACCCTTGAGACTTATGCTTCATGTTCAGATCAACCTAGACGACGTTGAGAAGTCTTAAGCGCCTTCAAAACAGTTCTTTGACACCATAGGAAGGATTTGTGCCTTCAAAATATAGGCCATTGGAATTGGGGTTGTGATTATTCCAATATTCACAGACACTGAGAAAGAGGGACCTGGAAAAGCTTCTCAGCTGCAAATCTCCTTGGACCCAAGACAACCAGAGACTGTAATGTATATTTTCCTTTACCCCTTTGAAACTCCCAGCTTATTGCCTTAAAGGGATAACTCTTTGTGAACAATTAAACCTATTTGAGTTATCTACAGTGTTTTGGTCCTTGGGAGTTCCAGTTTTCCTAAAGGAGGGCAAGAAGCAATCCCCTGGGGGAAAGATATCACGTCCATGCTTCTTTCACTAAGAGTTATAGCCCCCAGGCGCGACGGCACAACCTGTTGCTTTTAGGGTATTTAGGATACCCCTTCCTTTCATGGGACAGAACCATGAAATTTATGAGGAATATTGGTGCTATGATTATGTAATATCTAGGGCTGGGCGGTTTCGTTTCATAATTTTGTAATTCGTTAAAAATTCGTTATTTTTTTTATAACGAAGCGATAACGAACCATTCAGGAGCATCTAAAAAACGAAACGAATTTTTAAATTCATTTCGTAATTGCTTCGGATTCGTTTTGTATTCGTTTCGTTATCGTTTTGAAATCGTTTCGTTATTATTTCCGCATGTCTGGGGCAAGTTTTATAGTTGTTGTTTGTTTTATCAGTGAAAAAATTTCGTTATTATTTCCGCATGTCTGGGGCAAGTTTTATAGTTGTTGTTTGTTTAATCAGTGAAAATTTTTATAAATATCACACCAACAGTCAACAACAGAGGGAGAGGGAAGCTTCAGAAGTTCCCCCTGTCCCATTTGGAGGTTTTTTAGCGTATTGCGCGGTCGCGTCCGCCATTAACGAATCGATTCGTAATTGTTTTGTAATTGTTTCGTAATTTACGAAATTTCGTAAATATTGAACTTTTTTTAAGGAAAATTTCGGAATTCTTTTAAATAACGAAACACAAAAAACCCCTAAAAACGAATCGAGTTTAGAAACAAGTTTTTCCCTGGTTGGACAGCCCTAGTAATATCTATGGCGTGATGTGTCCAAATGTTCCTGGACATTATCACTTCTTATTGGAATTGAAAAGTGGGGAGAGAGAAACTTGCATGAGTATATATTTCAGTATATAAGTCCATGTCTTGGGCACATATTGTAGTAGAATTAATGCAGGTTGACACCACTTTAACTGCCAAGGCTCAGTGCTATAGAATAATTGTTTTACAAGCCTTTCTGGAGTATGAGAACATTCAGTGATGGTAGTCTTTGCATCTTTCAGAACGTTGATGTTTCTCCACCTGTCTTCCCAAGAGATTTGCAGGATTTTTCAAAGGTAGCACTAGTGGAATCATTCCAGAAGTCGGGACTGATGTTTGTAGATGGTCCATGTTTCACAGGTGTACAACAGAGTTAGAAAGACAATAGTTTTATAAACAAGCATCTTGGTATCTCTATGAATGTCCCGATCCCCGAACACTTTCTGCTCCATTAAAAAAATGCTTCACTTGCAGAGCTCAGATGGTGTTGTATTTCAGCATCAATGTTGACTTTTGCAGAGACATGGCTCCCTAGGTAGCAGAGATGGTCAACATTTTCTAGTATTACACCATTGAGGTATAGTGTAACACCATCAAGCTCTATTTCTGGCAACACAGATGAATTGGTTGGTGCATGTTGATAGAGCACTTTGCTAACCTAATCAATGTGGAACAAACACTGAGAACTGGGAAGCCCTAGCCTTAGAGTGTTCTAACTGGAGGTCAGCTGTTACCAACAATGCTATTGATTTTGAAGAGTCACAAATAAAGGACAAAAGGCAGAAACATGCCAAAAGGAAGTAGCACAAAGCAAATCGTTATCCAGATAATTTTCCATCTGGAAATCTATGTCCTCACTGTGGAACACCATGCGGATCCAGAACAGGTCTCTACATTTACTTACAGACCCACCACCAAGACTCTATCCTTGGAGGACAATCATACTTGATCACAAGTGATCGCCTATGAAGCTGAGAGCATTAAGCAGAATTTATCTTGCTGCGTACCTCAGATCACCATACAAAAAGTGAGAACTTTACTTCTTATACATTATGTCCATGGCTTTTGCTCAGAACTGTTTGTGACTCATTTGGACCATGTTGATTAATACAGCACATTACTGGCCATCTTGATGTTAGTGCAACGAGAATGCTACAGCTCCCACTACAATGGAATACAGATTTTTTTCACAGAGACGCTTGGGGGCTTTGTGTAGTGCTTCCTTATATTGGTTGCTCAAACATGATTCTAATGTCACTTGAGTCCTTCATACTATTTTCCTTCTTCAGTTTGCTTTTGAATGTTAAATGGCAATTATTGCTCATGAATTTTAATGTGGCATGCAATATACCAGGCACACTGGGCAGGGCTCTGGGAAGTGATCTGCCTGCAAAGTAACAGTGGTAATAAAATGTTTTGCTTAATGCTTTGCATAGAAATCAGAGCACGTGGCCAGCTCTTCCACTCATTTAAGTCTCTTTGGTTCTCTGTGAAGTAGAAAATAGAAAGGTTGTTTCATTTCTTACCTTAATAGAGGAGTTGTTGTTGTTCATTCGTTCAGTCGTCTCCGACTCTTCGTGACCTCATGGACCAGCCTACGCCAGAGCTCCCTGTCGGCCGTTACCACCCCCAGCTCCCTCCAGGTCAGTCCAGTCACTTCAAGGATGCCATCCATCCATCTTGCCCTTGGTCGGCCCCTCTTCCTTTTGCCTTCCACTTTCCCCAGCATAATTGTCTTCTCTAGGCTTTCCTGTCTCCTCATGATGTGGCCAAAGTACTTCAACTTTGTCTCTAGTATCTTTCCCTCCAGTGAGCAGTCGGACTTTATTTCCTGGAGGATGGACTGGTTGGATCTTCTCGCAGTCCAAGGCACTCTCAGCACTTTCCTCCAACACCACAGCTCAAAAGCATCTCTTCCTTCGCTCAGCCTTCCCTAAGGTCCAGCTCTCACATCCGTAGGTGACTATGGGGAATACCATTGCTTTGACTATGCGGATCTTTGTTGCCAGTGTGATGTCTCTACTCTTCACTATTTTATCGAGATTGGACATTGCTCTCCTCCCAAGAAGTAAGCGTCTTCTGATTTCCTGGCTGCAGTCTGCATCTGCAGTAATCTTTGCACCTAGAAATACAAAGTCTGTCACTGCCTCCACGGTTTCTCCCTCTATTTTCCAGTTGTCAATCATTCTTGTTGCCATAATCTTGGTTTTTTTGACGTTTAGCTGCAACCCGGCTTTTGCGCTTTCTTCTTTCACCTTGATTAGAAGGCTCCTCAGCTCCTCCTCGATTTCGGCCATCAGAGTGGTGTCATCTGCATATCTGAGGTTGTTAATGTTTCTTCCAGCAATTTTCACCCCAGCTTTGCATTCATCAAGCCCCGCACATCGCATGATGTGTTCTGCATACAAGTTGAATAGGTTGGGTGAGAGTATACAACCCTGCCGTATGCCTTTCCCAATCTTGAACCAGTCTGTTGTTCCATGGTCAGTTCTTACTGTTGCTACTTGGTCCTTATACAGATTCCTCAGGAGAGAGACAAGGTGGCTTGGGATGCCCATCCCACCAAGAACTTGCCACAATTTATTATGATCCACACAGTCAAAGGCTTTAGAATAGTCAATGAAGCAGAAGTAGATGTTCTTCTGAAACTCCCTGCCTTTCTCCATTATCCAGCGGATATTGGCAATTTGGTCTCTCGTTCCTCTACCTTTTCTAAACCCAGCTTGAACATCTGGCAACTCTCTCTGTATTGCTGGAGTCTTCCTTGCAGGATCTTGAGCATTACCTTACCGGCATGTGAAATAAGGGCCACTGTACGGAAGTTTGAGCAGTCTTTCGCATTTCCCTTTTTTGGTATGGGGATATAAGTTGATTTTTTCCAGTCTGATGGCCATTCTTGTGTTTTCCATATTTGCTGGCATATGGCATGCATCACCTTGACAGCATCATCTTTTAAGATTTTAAACAGTTCAGCTGGGATCCCGTCATCTCCTGCTGCCTTGTTGTTAGCAATGCTTCTTAAGGCCCATTCAACTTCACTCCTCAGGATGTCTGGTTCTAATTCATTCACCACACCGTCAACTATCCTCAATATTATTATCCTTCCTATACAGATCTTCTGTATAGTCTCGCCACCTTCTCTTGATCTCTTCAGCTTCTGTTAGGTCCCTGCCATCTTTGTTCTTAAGGCCCATTCTCCTCACTTTACCTCCAATGTTTCTAATTTTCTGAAAGAGGTCTCTTGTCCTTCCTATTCTGTTGTCTTCTTCAACTTCCATGCATTGCTTAATTAAAAATAGTTCCTTATCTCTTCTGGCTAACCTCTGGAATTGCGCATTTAACTGGGCATATCTCCCCTTATCCCTGTTTCCTTTTGCTTTCCTCCTTTCTTGGGCTACTTCCAGTGTCTCAGCAGACAACCATTTTGCCTTCTTGGTTTTCTTTTTCTTTGGGAACGTACTTTGTTGCCGCCTCCTGAACAATGTCTCGGACTTCTGTCCATAGTTCTTCTTTCTTCTTTCTTGGGCTACTTCCAGTGTCTCAGCAGACAACCATTTTGCTTTCTTGGTTTTCTTTTTCTTTGGAACGTACTTTGTTGCCGCCTCCTGAACAATGTCGCGGACTTCTGTCCATAGTTCTTCTGGGACTCTGTTTACTAAATCTAGTCCTTCAAATCTGTTCTTCACTTCCACTGTATATTCGCTAGGAATGTTAGTGAGATCATATCTAACTGGTCTGTGTATTTTCCCTGATCTCTTTAGTTTTATTCTAAATTTGGCAATAAGAAGTTCGTGATCTGAGCTACAGTCAGCCCCAGGTCTTGTTTTCACCGACTGGATGGATGTCCGCCACCTTTGGCTGCAAAGGATGTAGTCAATCTGATTTCGGTGTTGACCATCTGGTGAGGTCCATGTATAAAGCCGTCTTTTAGGTTGTTGGAAGAGAGTATTCGTTATACACAGCAAGTTTTCCTGGCAAAATTCTATCAGCCTGCGTCCCGCTTCATTTTGTTCTCCCAGACCATGCTTGCCTGTGATCCCAGTTGTCATTTGACTTCCCACCTTGGCATTCCAGTCTCCTGTAATGAAAATAATGTCTCTTTTTGGTGTATTATCCAGTAGGTCCTGCAGATCCTCATAGAACTGATCTACTTCTGCTTCTTCAGCAGCTGTGGTTGGGGCGTATATTTGGATCACTGTAATGTTGAAAGGCTTTCCTTGCACTCGAATTGAGATAATTCTGTCATTTTTTGGGTTGTATCCAAGCACCGCTTTAGCGAATTTCTTATTAATTATGAAGGCTACTCCATTTCTTCGATGTTCCTCTTGTCCGCAGTAGTAGATCTGGTGGTCATCTGATGTGAAGTGGCCCATTCCAGTCCATGTCAGTTCGCTGACCCCCAGAATGTCTATCTTTAGTCTTGACATCTCACCAATAACAACATCCAATTTGCCCTGGCTCATAGATCTTACATTCCAGGTTCCTATGGTGTGTTGATCTTTAGAGCATCGGATTCGTCGTTCACCTCCAGTACCGTCGGCCGCTAGCCTTCCTTTCGGCTTTGAGCTAGCTGCGTCATCACATCTGGGGCTAGTTGAACTTATCCTCTGCTCCTCCCCAGTAGCATTTTGGCCATCTTCCGACCTGGGAGTCCCATCTTCCAATGGCATACCGACATATCTCTGGTTGTACTGGTCCATTTAGTTTTCTTGGCAAGGATACTGGAGTGGTTTGCCATTGCCTTCCCCAGGGATCACGCTTGGTCTGACCTCTCTGCCACAACCGTCCCGTCTTGGGTGGCCCTTCACGGTTTCGCTCATGACATCATTGAGGTGCTCAAGCTCCAGCGCTCAAATAGAGGAGACTCCCTGCTTAATAACACCAGCAATATAAAGTAGTTAATTTTTACGCACAATAATGAGTAATAGGAATGTATTCCTTTTAAAAAATAATTTTCCAAGTGCCTCTTCAGGGTAAGATAAATAGTAAACATGTATTATTTATTTATAGCATTTACGGTATATTCCTCCTTTTGCCCAGCATGGGATCCAAGGCGTTTGTCACAAAACAACTATAATGCTCTTCATACAAAAATTAAAATGCTATTAAACCACATTTTGAAGTTTAAAAGGGCATTACAAGAAGATAAAAACAGATTAAAAGATGTTTAAAACAAAATATAAACACTATGCTTTCCCATTAAAAGTCTTATCTACCTCAGCACACGAAAAATAAAAACCAAGAGCTTCCTTAAATTAAAAGGTCCTACTTGGAAGAACACCAGGAAGGGGGCCGACTGAATGTCTTAGGAAAGAGTTCCATAACTTGGTGTGCATCTACATTGTAGAATTAATGCAGCTTAAACACCACTTTAACTGCTATGGCTCAATGCTATAGAATCATAGGTATTGCAGTTTGAAAAGGTCTTCAGTTTTCTCTGCCAAAGAGTGCTGGTGCCTCACCAAACTACAAAATCCAGGAACCCACAGTATTGAGTTATGACATTTTAAGTCATACAGAACTGTATTAATTCTATAGTGTAGATGCACCCTTGGAAGCAGCCACTAAAAAGTCTCTCACTTGCTCTCTCATTCTCAACTTCAGGGAACTTGCATGCCACAAGAAATGACAAAACCCAGGAACCCATGGAACAGAGTTGTAGCAGTTAAAATGGTGTCCAACTGCTATAATTTGGCAGTGTAGATTATGTGAGTTGCAGTTCCCACAGTAGCTAGAGGGGAAGTGGACTTATTCAGCTTCACTGTACTTTTATGAAGAATCTCCATTGTAATCCAAAGGGTTTAGAAATGGAAAGAACCATTAGCTTTACAAGAGGCTTGCTCCTGGTAGAAATGCTATTGATTTAACCAATCTGCCAGTAATTTTGGAATTTTATTTGAAGACATTGCTGTAGGAATTGTCACGAGAAGAGCCTGGCAACCAATAACGACTGGTGCTATAGTCCCACCAATGCCCAACGGAACAAGAGGGCCAGAAGGTCTATTTGGAGCAACCACCTTAATGCCACCTCCCTTCAGCTAGTTGCTGGCAATAGCAGGTGCTCCCGGCAGTGTAGGGGTGAAGAAGACAACATTCCCTAACCTTCTCATTCAGATAAAGCGAATCCTCCAATCCATGTGAAGGTTTAATTTGTTATATATGTAGAGTTGCGAAATTTGATAGGCTGTATTGTAGAGCACTAGAAGTATCACAGCACAGAAGAATCAAAATAAATAATTGATATTAATGAAGATAAACATTATTTTGAGTACATTTTGGATCTGTGATTATTTTGCATATCTGGACTGCTAGATGAAGATGCCATTGAAGGGGGTACTTCTTTAATGGTCTCCATAGTCAGAGACTAGGGGCCCTTCCACACAGCCATATAACCCAGAATATCAGAGAATCCCACAATATTGGCTTTGAACTAGATTATCTGAGTCCACACTGCCATATAATCCAGTTCAATCTGGATTTTATTCAGTTGCGTGGAAGGGGCTTAGGAAGCTATGTAACAGATACTAAAACACAGCAGATATATAGGAAATTTAATACTTGAATGCCCCTCACATGCCTCTTTAATGGGGTTGTGATTTTGAGGTAAACTTTGACCTGTTTCATGTCCCGGCTTTCGGTGGGGGTCCTGATCCATTTTCGGGAGCCTCCCAAAATTGGGAGGACAGATATCTGTTTTTGCTCCGGGGTGCCGAAAGATCCATTTTCTATTGGCCCTTTATGTGAGAAGGGGGCCTTCCCAGGCTCCTCTTTCTGTCATTTGAGGCACTGAAGCTGTTTAACTCTAGAGGAGAGGCACTCAGCTCGAGGCAGGTGCACACTTTAAGGAGGCTTCTGACCTGCTTCTTCTCTAGAGGCACTTGGCTACAGACAAACAAATGTACTTTCTGGGCCTACATGCCACACACACTCTCTCTTTCCAAGGCAAGGAGGCATGGAGTGCCACATGGTCACAAAAAACAGGAAAGGAATCAGGTCCAGCTCTTACTTGTTTTTGTGTCCAACTGATTTTTTACCAGGAGGGACCTTCCCATTATGTACTCCCAAAGGTAATGAAAATAATGAAAGAATGGAGAAAATGAAGAAAAATGGTTCTGCACACAATTCTACTCTTTAAATCTTCTAATTTGACTTGTCCACCATCCCTCCATACAGTGTAAATTTATCTGGTCAATTTAGGGCTGGGTGGTAATTTGCTACTCCTTCCCTGAGATTTTTTTTGTCAACCTTATTTTGTAACTGAGGGCCATTGGCAACTGTTGATATCAGTAAACAGGTTGTCATTTAGAAAATAATTGAGGAAGACCAGTGTTCACCTTGGCCCTCTTTTTGGTACAGGATGCATACCTCACATTCCAGTAACATTTCTTATTGTTTGCAATGCTCAAATGAGACTTGTATGCTGTCATCTGAGTAATGTGGAATATATTAGCGGGTGGGGACATGACTGTCTGAACCACACAACTCTGGCCTACAATAAAATTCAGCTGGATGCGGTGGCTGCTGTTCTCTTCTCATCAACTCAGCATTTGTGCCTCGAGGGGCCTCCCTCCCTCTTTTTAATGGCAGGACCAGCTCTGACACTATGGATCTTACTTAATGGTCATTAGTTCCTAAATATAGATGTCATCAGAAAGACAAATGGTTCTTTGCTTATTTTACTGCAACAGGCTAAAATAAATAAAATACTTCTGTAAGGTGTGATAAATTTTGTGGATTATGTCTAAGACTGGATATTTTAATTTTACATGCTTTATGTTATTCCTTGTAGATCTTTGCATATCTGTAGCTTCATGAATAGTCTTTTTCTACATTTGCTGGAGATTAGGGGCACAGAACCCCCTTGAAAATATAAAACCATGAATAATGAAATTTCTATAATTTTATGTGAGAGAACACCTCCCAAGGAGTTTCTAGATTTTTCAGCATGAGTCTATGGTCAACTTTGACTGCAAGCTTGCCATAGAATCATATTGGAGGGCCTAGAGATTCCCCTAGGCAGATGTTCCTTCTAGATATGTCAAGACCCTCCAGCATGACCAGAGGAAGTTGGCCATAGAGTCACACTGGAGGACTTAGAGATTCCCCGAGAGAACATTTTAAACCAAATACCTGAAAAATCAAATACACAAAAGTCTAAACCACAAATGTAGAGTGGCAACTGTACAGCTACAGAAAATAACCACTTTTTGAAAGAGCAACCAAGAAAAATATTTTGCATAATCAGTTTTCTTTTCTGATGTAACACTGCAGTTCATAATTATGAAGGAAAATATTCTATAAACAATTCCCATTTTTTCCAAGAAAAAGGCTTTAAAATCAGGGAAAATAGGTTTTTCCTGAATGTTTTCATATCCTTGGCCCAAGGTCTTCACATTTCTAGTCTTTGGCTTGGGGGGGGGGGGGGGGGGGGGGGGGGGGATCTGAGAAGGTCCCAGGGATAAATGAAATTGCCCTTTAAGCCACACATGATTTTCACTCATGATATGAAGAAAAACTCACCAAAAAACATGGAATGGTTGCAGCTATCTGTCAAAGCCATTCCCAAAGACAAACAGATGTATTGGTATGCCATCTAGGGAATGGCATTTTGGGACGGCAAGCTGTCACTGCAGTGTCTCTAAGTATTTGCTTCTTGCTTAATCCCTTTTATGTTCACTAACTTGGGATAATTTCCACAGGGAGCCAGGCAATTCTCAGAAGCACTATCATTACTCTGTTCTACACCATCCAAATGGACTTGGCTTATCCAACACAGAGGAAAGTTTCGAGATTTTTTTTTGATAATGGCTCCTTGAGGAGAGAAAGTTTTCACCATGGCAAACCTTAAGCTGATTTCCTTATTTAAGCAGCAGGGTCAAAAATGACTCAGGACCTCATCACAAAAGCTAGACAAAAGGTTCTGCTTCACCTGACTTTGGGGAGAAAAGAGAGGGGTAGCAGGGTGAAGCTGTTACCCAGCTTCCTCTTGGTGAGGCTTTCCCCATCACCCGGGGGAAGTGTTGCTCTTCTGTGAAGGAACCATGCTTGCTCCATTGGAGCCAGCACAACACAGGAAGTCTCCCATATTCTGGGGGAAGCCTCCAGGACACTTTCACCCCAGTTGGGGTGGCGCCTCTGCTAGAAGGGTGGCATGGGGCTATGTCCAGAAGACAGGGTGAAATCATCCTAGGATGCTTTTTGAGGTGAGTATGATGAGGTCGTCACTAAGAAAGTGCATCACCAGGACCTACCTTTTATGGATCATTAACAGACTAAAGAAATAACTATAAATAGAAAATACTGCAGTGACTGAAAAATAATTTGGGCAAATTCTGGATTGATCCAACCATCTGTCACATTTTTAAAGGTTGCATACTCTAGTGTCTCATAAAACTCTCAAAACATTCCTTGGAGCTAAATGTCCTACAGAAGTGACCACTGGGTCACTTCTGTATGACATACATCCTTTCTTGCAAAGACACACTGAAATACAGTAAAATGTAGACACAAGATGTGGTGGAAGGGATTCAAACCATAGTTAAAGAACCCCTGGCACTATTCTTGGACTCTAGTTCCCACCAGCCTCAGACAGGAGATCAATGCTCAGGGATGGCGGGTGTTCAAGTTGAACATAGTTCTCCACTTGAGTTAAAATATGCTGAACAGGGATACCATTAGGAGAAAACGGGTCAACACAATTTATGTCTCCAGACATACGTAAGGAGATAATGCTTCAAGAACATGGCCATATAGCCCAAAAAACCTATAACAATCCTGTGTCCAGACTGTTCTAACTATTAATGTTTGTTTTGTTTTTATAATTAAAAGAAAACATTTAACACAATACAATTGCATTGTTACATTGTCTATTCCCAGATCTATATTCCTCCATTCCCGCCCCCATCACTCACATAGCTTTATGTCAGATCTATTGCTCTTAGTTATTTTCAATTTTTTCTATTAAATGGCCAGCCCGTTCAGCTCCATGTTATGCAGGAAAACACAATTATACTACTTTCAAAAGATGCCTATCCAACTTTTGTTTAAAGGCCTCTAAAGATACAGAATCTTAGAGTTGGAACAACAGAGTGGACAACAAAGTCTCAAATATCTGGACTTCGAAATGAACTGCTTATATTCCACTATTCTAATATAAGGGAACTCAAAGTAGTATTCCTGGTTTCCTAGAGCGTCCTTCCTCCAGGATAGAACTAAACCCATCCTTTCTTAACAGAAAAATGCCTACCTCATGCATCCATGTCCTGGAAAATCAGGCTGCTTTCACCTTTATATATGATAGAAATACATTGGCTAACAAGCAACAGCAAGAACATCTCTCTTGTCAGCCAAATCAGGCAATTCCAACTAGTTGGTACCCACGAGGGTCTGCCTACAGGGGAAAACCAAGAATGGGCAACTTGGAAGTCCCTGAATCATCCAAGATGGAAGAGAGAGATAAAAATTATGTGGGCATTAAGGAACAATTTCACCCCTAGGCACCCCCACTGGATACCCCCTTCCAAGCATTAGCTCAAATATTAAAATTTTCCTCTATAATCTGTTTCAAAACTTTTTGCTGTAATTTTGAGACTTGGAGTGCTGATGAGGGCATTTCTGTGTGGTTTTATGCCACAGTGTGTCTTTCTGTATCATTTTCAAGCAAAATATAAATACCCCAAAGGTTTACCAAAATGTTTTAACAAAAGAGGTGAGGGGCTTTGTAGTAGAAGGATAAGACCCCCCACCGACCCTCACCACCTTCCACTGAGAGCATGAATGACTGTTGGCTCAATTTTTTAAGTGAGCTCATATAATCTCCAGCACCAAGGCCTTTGAAGAAATATCTTCCCACATGCCAAAATCTGAAAATTGCATAGAAAATGCCAACGACCTGCCGGCGACACCAGTTAAACCACAGGATCCTTGAGGTATATGCTTCCTGTCATGAAATAAAATGACTTTATGCTCATATTGTGTTAGACAGTGTCTCAACTGGTGGTCCCTTTGGGAAGAATGAATCATTTTAATCCTGACAGGAAATGAAGTATTTATACATGGTAGTCTATTTCCCCATCTTCCTCTGACACAAATGGGTGACACAGATTATATCCTCAGGAAGACCAGTAACTTTTGTGGTCATATCTGTATTTGTCAATTATTTAGAAGGGAGGGAGAGCTTTGGAGACATGTGCTCACATTCATAGGACCTTATCCCACTCTAATTTCCCCTGTTTACTTATCGTCTTCATACGTCGGCAAAATGGAGACCACTCTATGATGCACAGCATGGAAATCCATCTTGGCAGCATGCAAAGATGGAGAGAGGAGTCCATTTTCAAAAGTCGGGTGTTTCCTGACTCCTGAATGACTAAAGCAGTGGAAAGTAGAGGACAGCTGGAAGATGATGGGAAACATTGTGGGATGGCGGACCACCCCAAAGAACGATTTTGCTGGAGCAAGTTGGGTCTTGAGTCTATAGGACACTTTCCCCCACTTTTCTCCTACCTGTGGGATAGACTCCCTAGACCGCTGGTTCCCAACCTGTGGTTCGTAGACCACCCGTGGTATGCAAGAACTAAAATATGGTCCATGGCCTCATCAATACTACACCATTACCTCAAAACCACATGGCAATGAGAGCGACTGGTCTTGTGAAATCCTCTTATGAGGCAACAGGGATAACAGGAGGGGAGAGGCTGACTACCCATGAAAGATTATTAAATATGGTTTTCTGTGGGCAAGCAGACGATGACTACTGGAAGGCATATGTTCTGGATCAGAAACTAGAACTGATGTGGTCTATCCAATGCAGTTTTCTGAACCAGGACCCCAAATAACCAAACCAAATCCAAAATTGACCAAAAACTGTTTTGTAAGCCTTTTGGTACTAATGTTGGAGAGTGATCCCTGGTTAAAGTGGTTCCTGTTCAAGTGGTCCCTGGTCAAAGTGGTCCCTGGTCAAAGAAAGGTTGGGAATCATGGTCCTTGACTGTGTCCTACATTTCTCAGTCTAGTTTACAATTGGTGGACTATTCACATCTACCAAGGAAATTTTCCCCAACTTGGTACCCTCCTAGGACCATTCTGGTTGGAGCATTATAGGGTTTGTTGTCTAAAACATCAGAAGAACTGCTTGGGAGATTTCATAGTAAGACATCTTAAAGGAAACATGACCACAGTGTGTTGAATTCCAAGGACTTTTGTCTGATCCAGAACTCTAGTTTTGACATTCTTCAATAGTTCAGTACTGTGCCAGCAATTTAAATATGGCGACAAATACCAAAACATGTGACAGCTGCATCATTAGAGAGCTTTCTCAAACAAAATGTTCTCTAGCCATTTCCAAAAACAGTATAAGGGATGCTGGCAGGAAGTTGAAGATCCTGGAAGCTATGAACAATGGTTGTTGATCAATTTCATTGAAGGAGGGTTTCAATATAAAGTTCACATCTTTTCCTGTCACTTCAATTTTTAAAAAAGTTTCTAGAGATGGAATGATAACAGCTTGCCCTTTAACTGTATAATGCACAATAATTTGAGTAAATAAGCAATAAAAATATTCTGCTTCTGAATGTGTCCAGAATATATAGCCTCATTAATGCGGCCCCTTTCACACAGCTGAATAGAATTCCACATTTTTGCTTTGAACTGGAATATATGGCAGTGTGGGCTCAGATAACACAGTTCAAGCAGATGTTATGGGATTTTCTGCCTTAATATTCTGGGTTATATGGATGTGTAGAAGGGACCTAAGTCTACACTTTAAAAATTTCCAGAGTCTTCCCCAGTAAGGAAGACAGGGCAGATCTCCCAAATCCTATGACATTATAACATATGAAGTCATGAACTGCAGTCAAAAGCAGAGATTGTTCCTTTCTGTTTGGGAATTCCCAATAAAGGGCTATGCTTATGGCATTTATTTCCATTTCGGGTGCAACTACACAGTGGAATTAATGCAGCCTAACACCACTTTAACTGACTGGCTCAATACTACAAAATTTTGAGATTTGTAATTTTGAGGCAGTAAGAATGTTTAGCAGAGAAAACTAAACACTTGAAAAACTATAATTCCCATAATTTCACAACACTGAACCATGATAGTTAAAGTGGAATGAAACTGCATGAATTCCACAGTATAAATCCACCCAGATATTACTCCCGATCCTGGCAATGAAATAGAATTGAATGCAGACATCTTATTAATTTATTGTTGAAGGCAATCACTGAGTTGTTGTGAGTTTTCTGGGCTGTATTACCATGTTCCAGAAGCATTCTCTCCTGATGTTTTGCCTGTATCTATGGCAGGCATCCTCAGAGGTTGGGAGGTCTGTTGGAAATTAGGAAAATTGGGTTTATATATCTGTGGAATGTCCAAAGTGGGAGGAAGAACTCTTCTCTGTTTGAGGTAGGTGTGAATGTTTCAACTGGCTGCCTTGATTAGCATTGAATGGCCTAGCAGTTTCGAGGTCTGGCTTCTGACTGCCTGAATTAATCTTATTAATTCATTTCTTAACAGATTTCCTTTCTGATTAAGAAAAACAAAAGAAAAACAGTAAGAAAAGAGGGAAAGTTTCAAATGCAAGGCAGTGGTGACAACTCTAAAAAATGTGGTTGCATGAGAAAAACTCAACATGAAAACTAATCTCTTTATCATTCTCAGAGCTTGGAAAAAAAACCTTTGAAAAATTACATCTCTTAGAATCCCTAAAAGAGTTGGTGGGGTGAATAGTTTGGTGAATGGTGAAAGCTCCCTAACTGAACTCTGCTGGTGGATGCTGAGTGAACATAGGAAGACAATCTCATTCATCACAAACTTTCCAAATATCTAAAGCATCCAGAAGTTGTGTTTCCATGCTTGTTAAATATTACATGGTGGCCCTGATGAATGTACCTCCCAGCATGAGAGACAGCACATTTCTCTAATGAAGGCTGGGGATGGAGATTCTAACACAGGTTGCCATTAACCTGCGGAATTGCAGCAGGAATTTGGAACAAAAAACGAAGGCAGTGAGTGTTTTCTAAAACAGACAGCAGAGAGGAAGCAGAATAATTAAAACACTCCTTCCTTCCGCTGAGTCAAGATGGGGATCTTTATTTTGGGAATGATACTTTAAAACACACAAATACACAGAAGAGGGAAATTTAAAACATCTTATCTACTTGCAAAGATCTGAATGAAGCTGAGTCAGTGAGAGAAGGACAGCTAGTGAAAGTGTGCCTCCAAGTTACTTGTTGAATTATGCTGAGCCAATGATTTTCATAGCGGTTTCTTAGACAGGAAATACTTGGAAGGCAGCTTTACCGCTAAAATAGAACCTACAGTGCCTGATATTCCTTGATGGCCTCCCATTCAAATACTAACCAAGGCTAACCCTGCTTACTTCCCAAACCTCAGATTGGATTTGATGGCTTCCAAGCAGCATTTCTCAACCTGGGGGTCAGGACCCCTGGGGGGGGGCATGAGGTGGTGTCAGAGGAATCACTAAAGACCATCAGTATTTTCTGTTGGTCATGACCAGGCATGTAGCCGGGGGGGGGGGGCTTGAGGGGCTTCAGCCCCCCCCCCCCCGAAATTCTCATGGTGGTTCATGAAAAGGCCTTACTGGTGCATTATTTAAACTGTTATGTTTATTCATATCATGATCTGATCACCATACTCAATATATCCCATATGCATGGGGGTATTGGGGTAACGATACAAAAGGTTTGCTAGGGTAGACCCTCTTTCACTCAGACTCACCCCCCCCCCCCCCCCCCCCCCCCCCCGAAATGAAATCCTAGCTACACTACTGGTCATGAGGGTTCTGTGTGGGAAGTTTGGCTCAATTCTCTCATTGGTGGAGTTTAATGGGCTCTTTGATTGTAGGTAAACTATAAATCCCAGCATCTAAAACTCCCAAATGTCAAGGTTTATTTTCCCCAAATTCCACCAGTGTTCACATTTGGACATATTGAGTATTTGTGCCAAGTTTGGTCCAGATCCATCATTGTTTGAGTCCACAGTGCTGTCTGGATATAGGTGAACTATAACTCCAAACTCAAGGTCAATGCCCACCAAACCATTCTAGTACTTTCTGTTGGTCATAGGAGTTCTTTGTCCCAAGTTTGGTTCAATTCCATTGGTGGAGTTCAGAATGCTCTTTGATTGTAGGTTACCCATAAATCCCAGCAACTACAACTCCCAAATGACAAAAACAATCCTCCTAACAACCCCATCAGTATTCAAATTTGGGCGTATTGTGTATTTGTGCCAAATTTGGTGCTGTGAATGAAAATACATCCTGCATATCAGATATTTACATTATGATTCATAAAAATAGCAACATTACAGTTATGAAGTAGCAACGAAAATAATTTTATGGTTGGAGGACACTACATGAGGAACTGTATTAAGGGGTTGCAGCATTAGGAAAGTTGAGAAACACTGGTTTCAGGACATTTAGGTTCTCAGTGAACATCCTGGGAGGCTAAAGACGATGCCACCACAGTGGTGTCTGGAATTCTCCTGTTTTCAGAGTGCTGTTCTTTATTTACTTTCCTGATTTTAGAGTTTCTTTAAATACTAGCAGCCATATTTTGTTCATTTTCATGATTTCCTCCTTTTTGTTGAAATTGTCCACATGCTTGTGGATTTCAATGGCTTCTCTATATAGCTTGAATGAACAAAAATCTGGCTACCAGTATTTTTTTTTTAAAAAAAACCCTCTAAAATGGGACAGTAAAGAAAGAACAACACTCAAAAACAGGGGAATTCCAGACAAGAGACCACATTCCAACAAAGGATTCCCCCAGGCAGGAAGCAGCCAAGCTTTGAAACTGCAAAGCCATTCAATGCTAATCAAGGTGATCAACTGCAGCATTCACACCTGCCTCCAACAGACACCCTGAACATTCCACAGATAGAAACCCCACTTGCCTACTTTCCAACAGACCTCACAACCTCCGAGGATGCCTGCCATAGAAGTGGGCAAAATATCGGGACAGAATACTTCTGGAACATGGCCATACAGCCTGGAAAACTCACAGCAACCCAGTGATTCTGGCCATGAAAGCCTTGGACAACACATACTACTTCATCACATTTACTAAATTCCATCACATTATTTAAATTCACCAAGGGAAGGGTATATTTAAGAGTGCTGCATTTAAAATCTGGAAAGCCACTCTTGTCATCACATTAATTTGGCTTCAAATGTAGGATAAAGGATTCTTTGTGTATTTTAAGTGTATTTTAAGTGTAAGTGATTTTTTTTTACATGTTTTATGGGGTAGTGGGGAAGTGGATTTTTTGAAATCAATGTGATGGCATTAGTTGCTCCCAGGCTTACAATGAAAACTTTCCCCAATTTGTGGGAGGGGAAATTGTGAGAGGAGCCAAAAGTACCCTTCTTAGGGAAAGCATTACCTTTTGCTCACCAAGTTTTTACTTTGACAGAACAATTTCTTTTTTAAAAATAGCCTTTCCACGTCCTTTCCTTTCTTTCCCTTCCCTTCCGTGATACGTCTGTGCCTTGTGTTGCATGGGAAAGCCGGGAGAGAAGGATTATTATTATTATGCCTTGTTTCCATGCTGTGCAGTCCTGGGAGTTATTGTTTCCCAAGTTCCGTAAACTTCTCTTGGTGCATTTATACTATGGAATGAATGCTCTTGGACCCCACTTTAAATACCATAGCTCCATACTATGCAGTTCTGGGAGTTATAGTGTCCCAAGGTCCATAACCTCCTCTGGATGCATCTGCACTGGAGAATAAATGCAGCTGGGACCCATTTTAATTATGATGATGATTATTATCATGCCATGTCTCCATGCTGTGCAGACCTGGGAGTTATAGTTTCCCAAGGTCTATACCCTTCGCTTGGTGCATTTGTACTATGGAATGAATGCTTTTGGAGCCCACTTTAAACGCCATAGCTCCATACTATGCGTTCCTGGGAGTTATAGTTTCCCATGAACCAGACCTTTCTCTGAATGCATCTGCAATGGAGAATAAATACACCTGATACCCATTTTAATTATGATGATGATTGTTATTACTATGCCATGTCTCCATGCTGTGCAGTCCTGGGAGTTATAGATTCCCAAGGTCTATGGAATGAATGCTTTTGGACCCCACTTTAAATACCATATCTCCATACGATGTGTTCCTGGGAGTTATAGTTTCCCATGATCCATACCTTTCTCTGGATGAATCTGCTTTGGAGAATAAATGCAGCCGGGACACATTTTAAATATTGTTGTTGTTGTTATGCCATGTCTCCATGCTGCGCAGTCCTGGGAGTAATAGTTTCCCAAGGTCTGTACCCTTGAATTGGTGCATTTACACTATGGAATGAATGCTCTTGGACCCCACTTTAAATGCCATAGCTCCATACTATGCGTTCCTGGGAGTTATAGTTTCCCATGAACCAGACCTTTCTCTGAATGCATCTGCAATGGAGAATAAATACACCTGATACCCATTTTAATTATGATGATGATTGTTATTACTATGCCATGTCTCCATGCTGTGCAGTCCTGGGAGTTATAGATTCCCAAGGTCTATGGAATGAATGCTTGTGGACCCCACTTTAAATACCATATCTCCATACGATGTGTTCCTGGGAGTTATAGTTTCCCATGATCCATACCTTTCTCTGGATGAATCTGCTTTGGAGAATAAATGCAGCCGGGACACATTTTAAATATTGTTGTTGTTGTTATGCCATGTCTCCATGCTGCGCAGTCCTGGGAGTAATAGTTTCCCAAGGTCTGTACCCTTGAATTGGTGCATTTACACTATGGAATGAATGCTCTTGGACCCCACTTTAAATGCCATAGCTCCATACTATGCAGTTCTGGGAGTTATAGTTTCCCAAGGTCCATACCCTTCTCTGGATGTATCTACACTGGAGAATAAATGCAGCTAGGACCCATTTTAATTATTATTATTATTATTATTATTATTTGTATTATGCTATGCCTTTCCCTTCCCTTCCCTTCTGTGCTATGTCTGTGCCTTGTGTTGCATGGGACAGCTGGGAGAGAAGGATTATTATTTTGAAGCCATGTCTCCATGCTGTGCAGTCCTGGGAGTTATTGTTTCCCAAGGTCTGTACCTTTCTCCTGTTGCATTTGCACTATGGAATGAATGCTCTTGGACCCCACTTTAAATACCATAGCTCCATACTATGCGATCCTGGGAGTTATCGTTCCCCAAGGTCCATACCTAATGTGTTGAAGTGGATAGAATCGATCTTGTTTGTAACTTGGGGACTGCCTGTAAACTGGGTTTACGGAAAACAGAATGATGCTGATATTGACACAAGATGTGCAAACTGGGCTTAGGAAAACCAGGGGTATTCTTATTCAAAAAATTAATACATTTCTGCTGAAACATTGCATAAAATGTGGGCGCCCCCCTCCTCCTCTGATGGAGTCCGCACCTGCCCTTTCTTTACTACTTCTCAGAGGTTTCCCACCCAAAGCACTGTTGAAAGCTGGAATCACTGGGCTGTTGTGAGTTTTCCGGGCTGTAGGGCCATGTTCAAGAAGCATTCTCTCCTGACCTTTCTCCTGCATCTATGGCAGACATCCTCAGGTTGTGAGGTCCCACCCAAAGCTTGGAAGCCCCCCTGCCTGCCTTTCCCGGGGGGAGAGAGAGAGGGAGAGAGGGAAGCAGACCCTTGGGCTCCTCCATCCCTCCTTCTGACTCACCGGTCCACGGCGATGACGGTCATGGAGTAGATACTGGCGAAGACGGCGGTGATGGGGAAGAAGTTCTGGAAGCGGCAGTAGGCCTCCCCGAAGTACCACTGGCCGTGCAGGGCGTAGAGGAAGTTGACCAGCGTGTTGAAGGCGGCCACCGAGGCGTCGGAGAAAGCCAGGTTGACCAGGAAGGAGTTGGTCACCGTCCGCATGCGCTTGTGCGCCAGGATGATCCAGATGACCACCAGGTTGCCGAAGACGGCCACCGCCACCACCAGCCCGTAGGCCAAGGACCAGAGCGCGATGCACCACGAGGGCTGGGCGAACTGGTTGGAGAAGTTGGACGCCGAGGGGGGAGCCAGGCTGCCGTTGGGCCAAGCCAACGAGGAGTCG
The DNA here is from genome assembly GCF_025583915.1 of Anolis sagrei ordinatus. NCBI lineage: Eukaryota > Metazoa > Chordata > Lepidosauria > Squamata > Anolidae > Anolis > Anolis sagrei. The sequence goes on along the minus strand of NW_026847549.1, from coordinate 178,517,963 downwards.
GCGGCGCTCCAGTTGGAAAACGGGGTGGAAGTCATCCTGGGAGCGGGTCCCTTGCCTTCCTCCCTTCCTTCCAGCCCTCCCTTCCTTCCAGCCGAAAATCCGGGCAAGGAAGGGAGTCCCAAACAGAAAGAGAAGCTCCAACTCGCCCCGTCGATGCGCTCCTAACTGCGCGCTCTCTGTCCCTGCCTCTCTCCCGCTGCGCTCTCGAGGAAATGCTGGAGGAAAGGAAGGGGGACCGTCCGCCCCAGCCCCTTTTATACGCTTCTGGGAGGCGAAACGGCAAGGCTGCTCGGCTCCATAGGCTGAGGGGATTCCTCTCCCTCCTTCCCTCTCTCCGCCCTCCTTCTCCGCGGCCCCCTCCCCTCCCCAACTGGCGCCGGAGGATTGTGCTCCAGCCTGTGGAATTGGTCGCGTTGGATCCCACCTGGTGCCTCATCACACGAGAGAAAAAATCCACTTAAAATCCGGTTGCTGCCTCCTGCAAAATTCTGGGGTTTGTAGTTTAGGAAGGAGCCTTTAAGAGTCTCACTAAACTCCCTCCTTCCATGTTTCCCTTCCTTCCTTACCTTTGTCTTCCCTTCCTTACCTCCTTCTTTCCTTCCCTCTTTCCTCCCTCCCTCCTTCCCTCTCTCCCTCCTTTCTTTCCTTTTGTCTTTCCTTCATTCTCCCTTCCCTCCCTACATTCTCTTCCACCTTTCCTCCCTTCCATTCTTCTCTTCCCTCCTCCTTCCCTCCCTTCCATCTCTCATTTCTCCTTCCCTCCTTCCTTCCTCCTTTTGTCCTTCCTTTCTCTCTTTCCTCCCTCCCCCTTCCTTCCTCCCCTTTTGTCTTTCCTTCATTCTCCCTTTCCTCCCTCCATTCTCTTCCAACTTTCGTTCTTTCCATTAGTCTCTTCCTCCCTCCCTTTCTTTTTCTCTCTTTCCTTCCTCCTTCCATCCCTTCTTTCTTCCCTCCTTCCTTCCCTCTTTCCTTCCTCCTTCCATCCCCTCTTTCCTCCCTCCTTCCATTCGATCTTGTCTCCCTCTTTTCCTTCCCTCTTCCTTCTCCTCCCTTCCTTCCTTCCCTTTTGTCTTTCCTTCCCTCCCTCCATTCCCTCCCTCCTTCTCTTCCCCTTTCTTCCTCTTCCCTTCCTCCTCCTTCCTTCCTTCTTCCTCTTTCCTTCCTTTCTTCTCCCTTTCCTTCCTCCTTCCATCCTCCTTCCCCCTTATCCTTCCCTCTTCCCTTCCCTTCCTTTCTCCTTCCTCCTTCCCTCTTTCTCCCTCCTCCCTCTCTCCCTCCTTCCTTCTTCTTTTGTCTTTCCTTCATTCTCCTTTCCCTCCCTCCATTCTCTTCCACTCTTCCTTCCATTCTTCTCTTCCTCCCCTCCCTTTTCTTTCTTACTCCTTCCATCCTTCCTTTCCTTCCTCTTTCTTCTTCCTTCCTTCCTTTCCACCCCTTTGTCCTTCTCTCCTTTCCCTCTTTTCTCCCTCCCTCCTTCCCTCCCTCCCTTTTGTCTTTCCTTCCTTCTCCCTTCCCTCTCTCCATTCTCTTCCACCCTTCCTTCCATTCTTCTCTTTCTCCCTCCGTGCCTTCTCTTTCTTCTTCCATTCTTCCTTTCCTTCCTTCCTTCCTTTCCTTATTCTTTTTCCTTCCCTCCTTCCTTCTTACCCTTCCACCCTTTTGTCCTTCCTTCCTCTTTCCTCCCTCCTTCCCTTTCTCCCTCCCTCCTTCCCTTTTGTCTTTCCTTCCTTCTCCCTTCCCTCCCTTCCTTCTCTTCCATTCTTCTCTTCCTCCCTACCTTCCTTCTCTCTTTCCCTCCTCCTTCCCTCCTTCCTTCCCTTCCACCCTTTCATCCTTCCTTCCTTTCCCTCTCTACTTTCCTCCCTCCCTCCTTTTTCCTCCCCTTTTGTCTTTCCTTCATTCTCCCTTCCCTCCATTGTCTTCCACCTTTCCTTCCTTCCATCCTTCTCTTTTTCCTTCCTCCTTTCCTCCTGGGGGATATTTAGCCAGGAGAAGAGAAGCTAGAGAGGGAACATGGGAACTATGTTTCAAGATTTTGAAGGGTGTCCCATTGAGGAGGGGGGGGGGGCTGATTTTCTGCTGCTCTAGAGACCAGGGCACAAGGGAGCAATAGTTCCAAATGGTAAGGAAAGAGACTGAACTGAAAAGATTATAAAGAACTTCCTGGAGAGTGGCATAGGATGCCTCAGAGTGTGGAGGAGTCTCCTTCTCTGGAGGCTTTCCCACAGAGGCTGTCTCGTGGGAGTGCTTTTGTTGTGCCTTCTTGCATGGAAGGGGGTTGGAATGGATGGCCCTTGGGGGTCTCTTTCGAGTCTAGGATACTAGGATTCTATATCAGGAGTAGGCAATATGGGTTCTAATAGATGCACTTTTTACTGTCATCCACCATCTCATCCTGACCAAGGCCAACCCTTTTGGGATCCAAACGTTTCCTGTGTTTCCTTTACTTTCTGCCTCTCAAAGAGCAGAGGAAGGGGAGGAAAGGGCAGAGAGGGGGCTTCTGGAGAAACCCCTCCCTCCCTCCCGGCCCATCTTCCCCACTCTGGCCCACCATGTGGCCCCCAAGTTAGAAAGTTTGCCCATGCTTGGTGTAGAGGAACCCAAAGGAGAATGATCTCTCTAGACCAAGGGTGCATTGATATTGTATGAGGGGCGTTCATTAAAGATTTCCCCTGACCCAGTGATTCTGGCTGTGAAAGCCTTTAACAATAGCTTAAGCCATCTCTGCCAGAGTGCTGGTTCCTCACCAAACTACAAAATCCATAACATTGAACCTTAAAAGACTCAAACTTCATTAATTTGACAGTGTTGTTACTCACCTAGTCCACTACTTTAGCTTTGATTTTTTAAAATCGTGTCAGAAGCGATTTGAGAAACTGCAAGTTGCTTCTGGTGTGAGAGAATTGGCCATCTGCAAGGCTGTTGCCCGGGGGATGCCCAGATGTTTTACCATCCTGTGGGAGGCTTTTTTTCATGTTTTTGCATGAGAAGCTGGGATTAACAGGCGAGAGCTCACCAGGTTTCACGGATTTGAACCACCAACCTTCAGGTCAGCAGTTCAGCCAGCACTTCAGCCAGCACAAGGGTTTAACTCATTGCAGTACCTCAGCTTTGTGGTTGTTCAGTGCTTCAGGTAAGGATTGTTTCATAGCTCTGCCTGGAAATGTCAGAGATTGATCCTGGATTCTGCCAGCAGAATGTGCAGTACCTCATAGATTCTAATTAATTGCTCAGTCAGAACAGAAGAACATTTTGCTTGGTTGCTAAATTACCCTTTAACTAAAACTGGCTGCAAGGAGGCTACTTTGAGTTCTAGAGTAGCTAGCTAATAGCTATTGCTAATTGTGCCTCAGCTGAGCCAGTTTTTAAGTAGTACATATCAAACATCCTTTTGCTGATTGGTTTTGAGTGTTTACTAGATTATTTGCATTGTATTTGTCTTCGTCTTTGTTCTTGAGATCATCATGATTTTGCAAGTCAGTTAACACTCGGTTCCCTAACTTAGTTTTTGGTCTTAATTTGAATGAAATTAGGTGTTTGGTGCTTCAAAAACAGATGTGAGCATTACGTGACTTGTCCTTCCTTTGTGCCCTTAGCACCAACCTGTTGTGCTGGTATGAAACTTTTCAAAGTGTGGAGACAGAGTAGGATATATATAGTCAGCTCTCCATGTCCATGGATTCTGCATCCACAGATTCCACCATCCACAACTTCAATATCTATCTACTTTATCTATTTATCTATCCATCCATCCATCCATCCACAAACTAAAACATGTATGTGTGTGTGTGGCTGGCATGTCCACTTACACAGATGAACTCCTGCCTCCACAAAGTACTATATCTCTCACTATTCAGGAGACACCAGTGGCCCTCCCTCCAATGACATTGCAGGTTATAGTGAGCACCATGAACATGTTAAAGAGCTTTGCCAATGGCCTCCACAAACACAACACAACCCACCACCCCAGTGAAGGCTTTGATAGGGGACAATTCCATCCTAGATTTTATGGGTTTCCTCCATCACAGACATCCCAGTGTTTCTGATTCTCTCGATTGCTGTGGAATTTGCATGACCCCACCCATTGCCTCTCCCTTAACCCCTTTCAATTATTTTCTATGGCACATAGCAAACTGAGGAATTGATCAACAACTGAACATGCTAGAGAGGTATGGGGGAGAATTCACCATGATTTAGAGGAGTTGTAGGTCCTGAGATGTATAGTTCACCTGCAGTCTAAGAGCGGACTGAACTCCACCAAATATGGAACTGGAACTAACTTGGCACTCAGAACCCGCATGACGAACAATAAATACTGGAGGTCTTTGGAGGGATTTGTAGGAGTTGTAGTTCACCTACATCCAGAGAGCACTGTGGACTCAAACAATGATGGAACTGGACAAAACTTGGCATGCACACCTGATTTGAACCCAAATTTGAATACTGGTGGGTTTGAGGGGAATTGGCGTGGCTATTCTGGTGTTGCAGGTACTGAGATTTATAGTTCACTTGGAATCAATAAGCATTCTGAACTCAACCAAAGATGGAATTGGATCAAACTTGGCACACAGAGCCACCATGACCAGCAAGAAATTGTAGTAGAATTGTGGAATTGTAGTTCACCTACATCCAGACAGCACTGTAAATCCAAACCCTGATGGATCTGGACCAAACTTGACACACCTACCTGATATGCCAAAATTTTATTACTGGAGGGTTTTTTTGGGGGGCGGGGGGGGGGACTGACCTTTCCTTCTGGGAGTTGGAGTTCACCCACAACCAGAGAAACTATGACCTCCACCGATGATGGACCTGGACCAAACTTGGCACACAGAATCCCCATGACAAACTCAACCTGCTGGAGGGGTTTGAGGGGACTTGTTCACCATAGTGGGAGTTGAAGTTCATCCTGCAGCCAGAGAGTACACTGATGATGCATCCAGAGCAGACTTGCCCAGCATAACAAACTTTAAGTACTGATGGAGTTTCTTGGGTTAACCTGGCATGGTGTGAGTTGTAGTTCAGCCACAACCTTATGCATTTTGTACAATTAATTATTGATTTGGGTAACACCGGATACTTAAGCTAGTATATATATAAATTCCAAAAAACAAATGTTGATTTTGCTATTTTATACCAGGGTTTCACACTATTTTATCGTGCCGTTGTGTGTATTGAGCAACCACAAGTTTTGGTATCCACGAGGGATCTAGCAACCAAATGAGGGTGGATACTAAAAGCCCACTGTATTCCAAACATAAATAATCTCAATATTCTAAACAGCAACAGGTAATTTTCTGAGAAAGATGAAATAATTGTGCATCTCTTCCCAGCACACCATTATCTTTATCTTATCAGTGACAACTCTAAAATCCAGTGGCAAGTTGTAAAGAATTTCATTTGCAAAGTGGGAAAAGCTATAAAAAACCAAGATGGAAATGTCTGTTTTAATGGGACTTTCCCAGTGTGCTGCCAAATTTTGATTGCAGATGGCAAAAAGCAATTTAAAGCAAGCATTTCTTGTTATTTATAATAAGGTTTCAGTGTTTTCCTATGAATAGGTGGTGTTGTAATTTGCCATGAAATCCAAGTTGCAGTCTCTTTTTAAAGACGCTTATGTTCAGAAACACTCTCATCTTGCCCACTTCTGATCTGATGAAGAACGTGATGACTAGGACTGAAATATGACTCCGAGAAAAGGAGGGAAGACAGATACAGCCACAGATTTTAAATGTGTATTGTGCAATTGTTAATGTTTATGTTACTCTGTGTATGAGATTTATTTTAATTGCTTTGTATTGTTGTTGTCATTGCTTGTATTGTTGTATTGTGGGCTCAGCCTCATGTAAGCCGCACCGAGTCCCTTGGGGAGATGGTAGCGGGGTATAAATAAAGTATTATTATTATTATTATTATTATTATTATTATTATTATACATACACAAATTCAGGGATTCTTTCACTCTACAGTCAGTCCCCAAATTACGAACAAGATAGGTTCTGTAGATTTATTCATAAGTTGAATTTGTATGTAACTCGAAACAGATACATTTTAAAGTGCAATTCTATCTGTTTATCACACTTTGGATAGCACAGGGGAAGGTTAACACCTATGTGGTGTTTGTTTTGCTGTATATGCCCCTGTTAAGATCTCACCTCAATTTCTGTCCCTATGATCACTGGATTATGAAAAATTTGGCTTGTTGTGGAAACCAGGATTGCTGATTAAGATTCAGTGGAAACGTCTTGTTTGTATGATACATCTTCGAGAAGTGATTTTCCCTTCCTAGGGATAGATTTATCTCATTCTCTGTTGTCTCACCCCCATTCTTAACTATGGGCCCTTCTACACTGCCATATAATCCTGATTTATTTATTTATTCTGTGTCAAAAGCATTGCATAAATAAACAAGTAGAAAACTGATAAATAGAGGGAACACAAGCAGCTAAATAATTTTAGACCAAAAACAGGTGTCAGAGACTGCATTGTCTGTAGCTTTAAACAGTTCTTCCTCTGTGCATGAGGCAGGGCATTGTGCGCAAGCACACAGATGCTTAGTTGTTTGTTCTGCTCCACAGTCACACAAGGTGGAGGATTCTTCTAGGTAGTTCCATTTTGCCAGGTTGTCTTTTGATCTGCCCACTCCACTTCTGAGTCTGTTCAGGGACTTCCAAGTTGTCCATTCTTGGTTTGCCCCTGAGGAAGACCCTCATGTGGGGGGTGGGGTGGGGGGTGGGGTCACCCAGTTGGGATTTCCTGGTTTAGCTGCCCAGAGGAATACTCTTTCTGCTGCTAGGACACAAGTGTGTGCTTTCCACCTACATAACTGTTAAGTCAACAGGAAATTGAAAGTTACCTGGGAAGGCCCAGAGCTCGAATGCTATTCCCATTCTAAATATCTTGGCGTCACCTTAGATCAAACACTAACATTTAGGAAACACTGTATGAACATCAAGCACAAAGTATCAATGCAGGTAATCCACATTATCTGCTTTGAACTGAATTATATGAGTCTACATTGCCATATAATCCAGTTCAAATAAGATAATCTGGATCTTGGGGCCATCAAGTAATTTGTAAGTTGTATACAAATACTGCACACGTATTCCACTTTAATTGCCATTATAACATCCTCTGAGATGCTGGAAATTGCAGTTTACTGGGGTTATTTAGATATCTCTAGCCCTTTCCACACAGCTGTATAAAATCCACATTGAACTAGATTATATGGCAGTGTGGATTTAGGGGTCTTCCAGACAGGACATATGTACCAGGATCTGATCCCAGTTTTTCTGTTTATCCCAGATAATCCTGCAGTGTGGTCTCATATAATCTGGTTTAAAGCAGAAAACCTGGGATCAGATCCTGGGATATAAGGCCTGTCTGGAAGGGCCCTCAGATAACCCAGTTCAAAGAAAATATTGTGGATTATCTGTCTTGATATTTTGGGTTATATGGCCATGTTGAAGGGCCCTTCCACACAGCCCTATATTCCACAATATTAAGGCAGAAAATCCCACATTATCTGAGTATGACCTCAAATTATCACAGTTCAAAGCAGATGTTGTGGGATTTTCTACCTTGATATTATGGGATATAGGGCTGTGTGAAAGGGCCCTAAAATAGTATTCTATACTTCAAAGAGACCTTGAAGGTCATCTACTGCAATTAGTCAGCCTTGAAGGGATGTTATATTTAACATCTACAACTTCAATATAATTAAAGCATTTCTGGCAGATAGCTTTTCAGCTTTTGCATAAATATTGTTTCATGTTTTCCACCACTGAACCTCCAATACCTTTATGAGGTTTGTAATAACATATAGCTGAAATCTCCATCCTTGATCTTTCTGCTAAATCCTTCTACTGGTGTCCTACTGAGGGACCTTCCACACAGCCCTATATTCCAGAATATCAAGGCAGAAAATTCCACAATATCTTCTTTGAACTGGGTTATCTAAGCGCAGATTTAGACAGCCCCCGTATTGCGGGAACTTCCGCAATAAAAAGGCGGCTGTCCAGATGACATTCTGGACAATCCCGAATTAATTTGCCACAAACTAGGAAAACCCTGGTTTGTGGTGAATTAATTAGATAATGGGTTTATTCCGTGCCTTCCTGGAAGACGTGGGATAAACCCAGTACTTCCATTGTTTGGACTATGGTCCAGACACCATTCTGACAGTTTTCCAGACTAAATTTGTCTGGAAAACTGTGGGAATCCCACCCTGCTCACCCAAAGCCCCCTAACTCCTTTTAAACTTACCTGCCCTCCGTTCCAGTCTTGCTGGATCTCTCCCAGCATATAGAAACGACGCATCAGGAGAATGGGGGTGGGTGGGGGAGAGAGCAAAATCTGACCCCCCCCCCCCCGGAGAGCTCTGGCAAGACTGGAATGGAGGCAAGGGTAAGTTTTCATTAGGAGTTTTACGGCTTTTGGGGTGGGGATTACAGTGTCCTGGTGTTGTACTGGGAAGTCCCATACAACATCTGGACATCCACCCCAGAAAGTGCACACTTTCTAGGGTGTGTGTGAACAGCCCCCCAGGAACATCCGCATTTTTTAAATGCAGATGGTCCTGGGATAAAGGGCTGTCTGGAAGCACCCTAAGTCCACATTCATATAATGTGGGGTTTTCTGCCCTGATATTCTGGGATATAGGGCTGTATGGAAGGGCCCTGGGTTACAGAGAGTAGCTACTTCATCTTATTGGACAGCTTTTTAGATATTCAAATAGTCTCATCATGTTTAATTCGCTTTTCTGGGGTCTTTTGACTGGTCTTTTTATGATGAGGTTCCCCTAACTGTGGCATGCTCCAGTTTGTCAGTGTCCTCTTAAAATGTGATTTTTCTTCGTNCGCATGTAAAACATAAATACAGTTTAAACACAGTACAATAAACCCTTTATAATAAACACTTCTCTACAGTAGTTCATAGAATTATGGAATTATAGAGTTGGAAGAGACCTCGCTGGCCATCCAGTCCAATTCCCTGCCAAGAAGCAGAAAAATTACATTTTTCTTCGTGGTCTCTGCGAATGCACACTTGTGGAGAGACTGCGCCTGCACGGGCTCCAACGGAAACTTCTTCATTTTAAAACTTTTGAAGTTTTGGCGGTAACCCCACCCAGCCCCGGCAGGGGATAAAAGGGCGCCCCGCGCACACCGATCCAATTCCTTTTTTTCCGCCGCACGGCTCGCTTCGGTACTTCTAGTGTTGGATTGTGTTGGATAGTGATCCTTAGAGTTTTACTTAGAGTTCTACTCAAGTTGTTTGACTGTATTATGTCAACAACTCGCTTCAAAAGATGCGCGAATTGTCCGAGGAAGATCCCTGATTCGGACAAGCACGCTCTTTGCCTCTTGTGTCTCGGAGAGGCACATATCACCTCCTCGTGTCGTCATTGTCAATCATTGACGGCACAGTCCCGTAAGAACCGGGTCCATCGGCTTCGATACCTTCTGTACCAGCAGACGTTGGCTCCGGTACCTTCAACTTCGACATCGGTGTCGACGTCAGCCGCGGTATCCAGGCCTTCGACATCAGCTTCGACGTCGAAGGCATCGACAACAACATCTGTCGATCCCTCGACGGAGGCCGAGCCTCGCCAAACAAGGGCGAAGAAGGCCGCACAGAAAAGGCCGAGAGCAGCTATGTCAACGACCTCGAAGGCCTCAGTGTCGGCAGCTTCTAAGACTGCAAAGCCTACGAAACAGAAGGCTCCATGCACGGTCACTACTGAGACCGTACGCATCCGACACTCGTCGACCAGCTCGGTGGCGACGGTGAGATCGATCAGGTCCACGAGGTCGACGTCGGCGACTCCGCCATCTTCCACGGCGGTTCGCATTGCCTTTCGCCGGTCTCAAGAAGAGTCTTGGCGCGCTTCCACCTCATCCTCCGTCCCGCCCACCCCGGGCAAGTCGGTGTCAAAGTCTGCTCAGCCGCCGGCAAAGAAGAAGAAGATGATGCCGCCTCCATCCTCATCTTCTTCTTCTTCCCGAAAGCAAACCACTGCCTCCTCGGCCACCTCGTCGGCGAGGTCATCTCCGTCGCAGCCTGCTGAACCCCAGCTGGCTCCACAGCCTGTTCAGGGGCCGCAGCCTTTGCCGGAGCAGCCTTCGGAGCAGCCCGAGTCCCTGGTGATCTCGGTGGACACGGTGATCGAGGCACCAACTCGACATGTGACAGCCAGACAGGAGCTCTTCCCGTCGGTCACGACTTTGACTACTGTGACAGCCAGACAGGAGACTTCTCCAGTGCTGGAGACTCCGGAGAGGGGCAGGCAAACTATGAGACTGGCCCGTGCCATTCAGGCCTCGGCCTCAAAAGCTCCCCCAGTGGCTCCTCTGCAGCTTCCGAGTCGGGATGTCTCTTCATCCCCTCCTCCCCGATCCCTGGCTGCTGACGATGAAGAGGAAGATGGCGAGTTACCGGGATCGGTACACTCAGGATCGGTGCTGTCCCTCGGGATCGAGAGATCACCTACCCACGACGCCTATGAGGCTGACCCTCCATCTCCCACTGACAATGTCCGAGCCTTTGCGGATCAAATGGCTCGCATGGCTGATGCTCTAAGCCTGGAGGTCAAGCAAACTTCCAAGGCAGTGCTGGACCCAGTGTTTAAAAGGGTGCAAGCGGAGTCCCCACCCGCTCCTCTTCTACCCTTCCTTCCCTATCTCCTTGAAGTGATCCAGGGCTCCTGGAAGACCCCCTCCTCCATCCCTCCAACCTCCAAGAAAATTGAATCTTGGTACAGAACGGACGATGAGGGCTTGGAGTGGCTGAAACACCATCCCGACCCTAACTCGGTGGTCGTGAAAGCGGCTCAGGGGTTCGGAAGACAGTCGTCGGCGCCGTCCGACCGTGAGGGGAAGAGATTCGACGCAGTGGGCAGGAAGCTTTACTCCGGTGCCCTCTTACTGGCCCGCATGGCGAACTATGGGGCTTGTATGGGAGCGTACCAGCAAATTCTCTGGGAGAAAGCAGAACCCTTTTTTCAGAGGATGTCTGCCGAGGATCGTGCAGCCATGACCACCCTGGCTCAAGAGGCGAACTCTCTGGCGCATCATCAGATGCAGATGGCCAAGCACACGGGA